>CAVNYO010000181.1:0-1200000 GCA_963692855.1 Mycena citricolor
TAACCCTAACCCTAACCCTAACCCTAACCCTAACCCTAACCCTAACCCTAACCCTAACCCTAACCCTAACCCTAGTTAGAAAATGGGCTTCAGACAACATTAAAGAACGGTGGACTAAACGGCTCTCTGATTCACGCCAGAAAGCCGGACTAGAGGATGTTCTTGTACTGAAATCTTCTTTCAACACTGCTTGGAATTACTTCTCCGCAAAGGAACTCGGTGACACGATTTTCGGATACTGGCGGCGGTACTTAGATGCCGCCGAGGCCGATAGACTCAATCCTAGATCTATCGGCCAAAGTATACTCTCTGACTTCAGAGGCGACTTGGAAGGTGCACCGGATTCGCGCTTTACGCTTATCCGGACCCTTGCAGGAATGTCTCCGATGCCAGACATACGTAAACTAGATATCCTACATCGACGAATGATTGTTAGTCGCAAACGCACTAAGAATCTATTCGACTTTACTGGTCTTTGGAAAAAGATCGTAATCACCACGCTTGATCGCGACGTCACAGAACCGGATCGTCAACTGGATGATGAGGACATGGCTGTTTCATCTCCTTCAGATTCAGATAATGAAGACCCGTTTATCGCGATTTATAATGCCGGAATCTAAGATAAGCTGATTCCTCTCACGTTGCAGGCAAAGATTAATTTCCTCGCCCCGATTCAGTCTTTTCGGGTTGACCTAACGGTCCCCTTCTCGATAGGTCGCGGCTTGAGCCCACAACGGATAAGCAAGTTCCTTTTATAACACATGCTATAATATATAAACCTTGTACGTACCACGGCTTCTGCAATCACGCAGACGGTATTAACCGAGATCGTTTAGGAAGCTTACTAACCCTAACGCTAACTCTAACCGTGAGTAATATTTCTTAATCGAAATGACAACGGTCGTACTAACTATATGCGATAACTAGCTAACCCGGACCCTAACGGCTAACCCTAACCGGCTAGCCGTAAACCCTAGGTAAGAGTCCGGACTGACTTGTCAGGTAGCCACACCCGGCCCGTGACCATCACGGCACGTGATCTCATCACGGGGCATCACGAGGTATGTTATCACATCAGTACGATCACTGATCCAGTCATCAGATCTCCTCTGTTGGCATCAGTGCTTGCCAATGTTTGCCAGTCTGTCTATCAGATCTGATGAACAGGTGATGCGGCAGTGTTGATTCGTTTTGTTTGCTTTGCGTTCGGTCCAGGCCCTAGTGGCCCTTTGGTCAGGCTTGGACTGATGCGGCATCAATTCATCGCACAGCTACTGATCCCTAGTAATCTTATCTTGATTAGATATGATAGGCAATCTTATTGTCTCGCGTCGTCGATCAAGGTCTATTGTCTCTATTGTCCTATTGTTCTTATTGTTCTAGGACTGCACTATTGTTGTGCGCATGTAATCTGAATGTGTAAGCAGGACCTGAAGAGCTTATAAGCGAAACAGGTGAGCCGGTGAGTCTTCACCAGCCTGTTGTCCTGCAGCAGCTTCCCTCTTCTTGTGTGTTTCAGCTACTAAACCACCCTAACCCTAACCCACGGATTCGGAACTGGGGCCAGAGGACGCGGATTGGAGGGTGAGTTCGGGAATAGCGTCCCAGCTCTCGAAGACATCCTCCGAATCCAAGAAACTGGCAGTCCCAGCAGCTGCAGACTGCCCAGGTACGCCATCCGTCAAATCGACACTGGAGAGTTCAACTGACCACGCACCATCCCAGTCATCCTCGACGACATGCGCATAACCGGAACCCGAGTTTCTTGCGCCTTTTCCCCAGACTTGAGCTTAGGGCTGGGGCACTTGGACTTGACATGTCCCTTGCCCCCACGGTTCCAAAAGACGCCTTTCGGACGCTGCAGACCCTTCCCCTTCCCAGAACGGCCTCCAGCGTCGTTTCGCGACAACAACTGCGCAGAAAACTGGGCGCTCAGTGCCACACCCGTGTCTTCGCGCTCCGAACAGCCACCCACTAGACCCTTGCGTGCCAATTCCGCCTCCTTGCTGTCAAACTCCTCGATGGCGAGCTGCATGAGATAGACGGGATCGAAAATGGCAGCGTTGCAAGTGGCGGAGGTACCAGAAGTTATCGAAATCGACATGACACCAGCTGTCGGGCCCGCAGACACGGACCCAGCAGCGGTAGCACTGACCGCCGATTGCAACGCAAGATCCGCAGCCAGTAACGCAGCCTTAGCGGAGCTGGTCACTGTCGCCGGATAATTCTGGTAACAGGCAGGGGGGAGATGATGCAAGTGGCGTACTGAGAATCCAAAACCGTCAATCCGACCTGCATCAGCTCGAGATGCTTGGGCTTGAGCTCCTCGAGGTGAGTGCGGACATTTCCCTTTGGAGCGCACTGAACAGCGTTGAACGCAGCCTCCATAGACGCGATCACATGGCTCGAGAGTGCCGTGAATCTCTCCGTGATACACGACCACATCTCATGAACGGTGGTCTTCGAGCGAACCTCGAGGAAGGTCAAATCCTCAAGACGCTGGACCAAAGACTGGCGAGCCTCGTGCTCGAGCTTGTCCCACGCATCAACTTCGGTCTGCGGGGCAGGAACGACGACTCCAGCTTCAACGTGATCGTAGAGGACGGCAAGGTAGTGTCACAGAGCAGCTCGGACTACGCGCTCGATGCCGAGACCGTAGTTGACCTGGAAGGCAGCTCGCTCGCTTCCGGCCTTACCTTGTTCGGGTCGTATGTCGGATTGAGCGAGATAGAATTGGAGCCCTCAACGATGGACGGGTGGTGTTCGACGAGCTGTCGCAATGGGAAGAAGACCGCTACCCTGGGGGGGAGGGCCGAGCGAGGAGAGCTGCGTGTGGTCAGCGACAAGGTTTTTGAGTTCCACGATGCGTTGAAGGTGGGACCAATTATGATTTCTCGATGGAGGAGGGGCCCAGTTGACTTGTTTTCTTTACTCAGGTCCATGATCAGACACTGGCACGGAATGCGATGGGAAAGATAGTCGTGAAAGTACAAGACTCGTGACGTGGATTGTTGGCTACGAAGAATGATGTCAAATCAGCGCCTCGGCAGTTGCAAGTTTAACAGGCCAGGACGCGTCTCGAGATTAGCCTAGATAGCACATGACCGCGCACATGAGGGAATGCACTGCCCGCGTTGACTCATTCTTGGCTCACTTCGTGACATATTTGATCACACTATCCCAGCCTGCTCGCCCATGAACGCGTGTTCGTTCGACCCAGCCCTGTTTTGCTTATAAAAACAAGTTGTGCATACGAAGATGTTGTACCAAAGTGTCCAGCCTCTGTCACTCAGACCTCTGATAGCAAGAGCTCCCGCTCGTTCAGTTTGTTCTGCCTCAGCCCTTCGAGCCTGTGCCTATTGTTAAGCAGGTTGATCCTGCGCAGCCCAATCTGGTGCTACACACTCGTGCGGCGCCCACTTCCTCCCCACCTCTCGCGAACGCCCCTCTTAAATTCTCCAGTGCTGGGATACGGATGCGTTGCTGGCTGGTGATATGCGTCGTAGATGGACTTGAACACGTCGATGACCCGCAGCGCGTTGCCCGTCCTGACAGCTATGGGCCGACAAGCGGGCACGCGACGACAAACTCCATCATGACGCAGTGCGTCGAGACATTCATTCTGCGGATCCATCAGCTATCCGACCCGACGCCAGGACGGGGAAAGAAAAGACGCTCACCTATCGCGGATGCGGGCACAAAGGCGTCCGGCGCGGGCTCTAGGACCGGGATCGTGCCGTGGCGGAGTGCTGTATCGCGAGCCAGGCGCGTCAGCTACGATGATGAGCGCGATCTGCCCTCCCGCCGCCATCTCCGCAGCCGTCGCACCATGCCAGCCGCTCATCCGGCCCTGAAAGTTCGCCCATTCATAAGGTCGGCTCGCACGTGGCTGATAGACTACAGGTGAGGACACGGGCGAGCGCCCCGATCCAAATCCGAATCCGAGCTGGTCATAATAAGACTGCGGCCGCATCGTTGGCCGCAGCCCCGGTGACGCCGGGGGGGGGGGGGGGGGGGGGGGGTCTACTAGCGCGATCTTGGTGACTCTGCGGCGCTCGCGGCGCAGATTGTGATGCGTTGTCGACGCAGTGGTGGCGACCTGGCTCGTCGACATAATCCAGGATGATGGTACGGCAATGTCCGAGATTCTGCGCCTCAGTGGATGAGGACGGATCGGGGCGTGATTGGAGAGAGAATTGCTTCACCAAGCACTGACGGCCCACCTGCGTTCGAGAATCTGCTGCCCAATGGCCCCGCGAAGGCCCCAGTGGTTGCTTGGCCAGGTAGTGAAGATGAGATTGATTGAGCGCTCAGCTGCCACCAAGCTGTGAAAAACTCGGCCAGGACACATGGAACCATTCAATCACACGCACCGTAATGAGAAATATCATGATCGTGATGTCCTTCACTGTCCTCGCCTCGATCGTAGCCACCGCGCACGCGTCGCCATCACCCCATATGGTAGGTAGTTTTATGGTACTCCTCACAGTTGAATAGCCGGTACCCATACGTGAGCGGTGTGGCAGTCTGCGCCGTCGAGCTCAGACCACTGGTGGCATGTGCGATCAAAGGGGGTAGGACTCACACACAGGCAAATGTAGTCGAGAGTAATGTCGATATAGACGAGTCACGTGGAATGACGTGGCAAGCTGCTTGGTGACATTAAATGTGACATTACCCTAACCCGGTTTCTACTACATCTAGTGCGATGACTTCTACTACAACCACGCTTAGATGCTGACTGTACAGTGCCATCACTGAGAGCTCGATCAATTATCTCTATTCGAAATGACACAAAACTCGACTATTCCACACCAACACCTTCGTGGTCCGTCCATCCACCATGAGGTGCAATCATTCACGATCCAGGCGTCGCTTGACCTCGCGCAGAATCCTGCTTCGAAATCAAAGTCTCCACGCGCTTTACGCCTTCCGCACTATCATCAACAGCCTAGCCCCGCGTCCCTCCGTTTTCGGACTCCCGTCGCTATCCTCGACGACTTACGCATTCCCCGGAAGCTCGAACGCGACGCTGTCCACCAGCACAGCCAGCACGACCTGCGCATCCAAAACAAAATCAGATTATGGCGGCGGCGGGAGGCAACACCAGTCTGACCTTGATCAACACGCGCGACATCCCGGCCCCGAGACACATGCGCGGCCTGTTGCCGTGCGCGAGGTGCATGCTCCCCGGGAAGCCCGGCGCGTCCTGCAGGAGCCACCACTGGCCGGGGTCGAACCGGTGCGCGTCGGGGCTCCAGAGCGCCAGCGCGCTGTTGAGGAAGGCGAGCGGCGCGGCCACGGCGGTGCACTTTGCGACGCGGATGCTGGTCACGCACTCGCCGCTCTTCGTCACGATGGGCCCGCTGAGCGGGATCACGTCGTTCTCGGCGGCCTAGGCGGGAGTCAGTGCCCGCGACCAGCGGATGGGGAGAATTCGAGTATTACCGCGCGGATTGTTTCGGTTATGGGAGGGTGGAAGCGCAGGCCCTAGCTCACCACCGATTGGAGGTAGAGCAGGCTCGATAGCGTGTCCGGGTCCAGTTTCCCACGAAGCGTCCCCAGTTCAGAGCGCAGTCTGTTCTGCACTGCCGTATTCTGCGCCAGTTCGACAAGGAGCCACTGCCATTGATCAGTCTAAGCTGGATAGCGCCGGAAATGACTTGCACTCAGCGTCACTGCGTGTGGATTCGACGGTCAGTTCGGCCAAGTCTCGCGCGGATTCGAAATCCTCGCTTGATGTTGTTTCCAAGCCTATCAGGGTTCAGTAGTGAGCGGAGATGTGGATCGGTTGGGCACACCAGAAAAGAGGATTGTCCTCTGATCTTGCCTAGAATCGCATCGTCCCTAAGAAAGAAGGCACTCACGATCTGAACGCAAGCTCAGAGGGATCATGTGAAATCACATCTCAACGCGCCCCTGAGACAAAACCTCCGCGTTCGACGACCGGAACTCCCCCGCAGGATGCCTAGCGAGCGAGCTGACTGACTGCCGTGAGCCCAGGACACGATCCGACATACATTTCGCTCACTCAGCGAGCTCATCATGCAGGTGTCTTGCTTCTCGTAGCCGTTCAGGATGTCGTCCGCCATGCGGTCGACGTAGCCCTCGAAGTTCTTCAGGACCTTGTGCTTTGCAAACAGGATGCGCAGGAACCACGGGTGCTTGAGCGCCTGGGTGAAGGGTTGAGGCCCGCGAGGTAGTTGTACGCCTCGCAATCGGTCACGAGATCCGTCAGGGACGCGTCTTCGGCCTCCGACTCTTTGCTCGCGGCAGTCTGGGAGTTGTACAGCGAGGCACGCGAGTCGGTGGAGACCTTCACGTTGTCCGACGACGAACTAACCATGCCGAACGCGTCGCCAAAGATAAACGACGAGACCTGATCGAATGAGAGTAGAGTAACCCCTGTAACTGAATGAATTTGGATCCCTGGCAATGATCGAGAGAACTGACAAGGAACGCAATCAAACCAGGTATATTCTGAGTCATTAGTCCTCCCGGTCGAAGTTTGCCCACACGTTCTCCCTTGGCGCGGTTACCGGAATCGGCGCAGTGTCCGCGCTTGGTCCGGGGTCTACCAATGCACGCGGTGGGTCGGACATTGGTATCCGCCCGGGTTCTTGAACAGATACAGCTGGTGGTAGTCCTTGGCGTCCCACCACGGACCGGCTGGTAAGATCTGCATGACTATCTTCAAGCCCTACGGAGAACATGACTGAGCTGAGAAGCATTGATCCGAGGACAACACACCTTGCGCGTGAAATGCTTCGCTTGCACCTCCTCCATGACGCGCTGCGCATCCGTCTGCTGGTCCGGTGTCGTCGTGAAGATCGCAGATCGGTACTCTAGACACAGTCAAACCAAACAAGTGCGCGCACGTATCAGCCCCACCGCAGCAAACCTGAAAAAAAGCAGAGCGCCCACTCACGCGTGCCCATATCCCCGCCCTGCCGATCGATCGTAGGAGGATCGTGCGTGCGGTAGAAGAAATCGTCCGGCTCCGCATACGAGACCACGTCCGTGTCGTACTCCAGCTTCGCTGCCTCAGCGTGATCCATCACGCCCATGCGGACCAGTCGGCAGTGGGGGTTCGAGAAGTGGTCGTTTCCCCCTGTGTACCCAAGTCGTCGAGAGGATGCCTTTCCCGGGCGCAGGCTCAAAGGGATAGTGTTTGCAGAAGATGTGTTCTGTGCCCCAGAAACAGTGTGCACGCGAACGGTCAGAGATTGTGTGAGCTATTATGTTGACATGTGCGCTAGGAGCGCCCTCGTGGAAATGAGCGCTCGCGTCGATCGAATGAGGCGGGGTTGAGGTGTATACGCGTCCGCTAGGGGCGTCGCGTTGGTTCAGGATCTGAGGGCTGGGTCAGATTGCATGGTGGGCACTCACCTGTCGACCCCGCTCTCCTTTCCATGAAACCCTCCCTCTACTCGCCCTATATCCTCTGCTGCAGTAGCCCGAGCCCTAGCTCTCCAGCCCATCCACGCCACACCTGTTCGTTACTGGCCGCGGTTGCCTGGTCGGATGTATGAGCAGAGGCAGCGATGATCGTGCACGCTGATGTGACGCTAGTCACAAGGCGTGACTCGAAAGATGTTCGACGAGATTGTCTCGTCTCGCACCCTCCACAACGCAGTAGATATATTGTTTTGAGTGTGCTATATGTATTATACAATGCTTCCGGAACTTCCGGCTGTTTTCTATATACCACAGACCCCCTGCGTCCCCATATGTTGAACTGATGGCTGCAAGTGATGGTTGCGCGGAGAGATGATGATATTCCACAAGAACCGCTGAAGATAAAAATGTAAAATTCGGGATCCTACATCCTCTGGCATGTATCTAACGATCCATGTAGTAAAAACCGGAATGTTGTGTAAACGGCCCTCTGCGTCCCCGTCCCATCAAAAGCTCTGATGGGAAGTGATCGTTTTGAGACCCTCCGCGGAATTCGATATGGGACATGCACCATTGCGCGGAAGGGGGACGCCGGTGTGCGGTATCGTACCTGGGACCCCTAGCAACGGTTTGCGCATTTTTTCCGATTTTTCGGCACGGTCCTGAGGCCGGCGTCCCCCAATGTGTTAAGCTTGTAAATTGAGGTGCCGATAGATACTAGGCTTCTGAAACTCGGTGTCAATAATCCCATTGTTGTTAACGGGAGACTTCTCTTGAACCGCGCGGATTTTGGGTCCATCGCGAGAGATGTGCGTGACATGCGAGATCGTCGGCGCAGGGATAGACGGAGTGAGCGAGGCGATCGAACCGATAGTGAGGGAGCCAGTGATCTCGGAGACTCCATGGACATGACTGTGATCAGCCTTGCCCTTGCCCTTGTTGTCCTTGTTCTTCCCACTGCGCTTGCCTCGACGGTTCTTCTTCTTTCCATCAGCCTTATCACCCTTATCGGGTGCAGAGCCAGAGCCCTGTTGCTGATTGGTAAACGAAGGGTCATCGCGCTTGCGCTTGGTATTGAACTTGGCCACATGATTCTGGCTTTGAGACTGCTTCTGAGCGAAATGCGTCAAGAGAGCGTCACGAACCGCAGAGACTTTGATCTCGTCCTTGTCATAAGTCTGTAGAACAGTCTCCGTGACAGAGGGAATCCGGGCTATGTTGAGAATGATCATCGCTCTGAGGAACTCAGGGATGCTCAAAGACTCGTTCTCCAGGCGAGCGAACGCCGTAGTGATCACCAGCAGCTGTGGATCCGGGTGCAACCCCACGTTGTACTTGGCGTTCAACGCGGTTTGGAAGTACGCATATAGGTCGGCGCACTGAGCACCACCGTATTGGGTCTTCAGGTGCTCCCAGATCTTGGCAGCTGACACTATGTTGGCGGTTGGAATGTTGGCAATGACTCCCTCAGTCAGGCGCAACTTAATGCTGCCCTTAGCCCTGAGATCATCATGCTTCCATTGTTTGATCTCCGATGCGTTGGTCACAGAGCCATCCGTAGCCTTGACTTCGGTTGGCGCGGTCTCAGTCAGCACATATGAGATCCCCTGATGCTCCAGATAGGACTCCATAGTTCCGGACCAGACAAGCCAGTGCTTTCCATCAAAGATGGAGACAGCATTGAAGATGTTGTTGGAGTTGGACGACATGTTAGATCTGTGTGAGTGATCAGCATCAATCTAATCTGATAGATAAAATCAAAGATCAAGATGATCAGATTCTCATAGATCATAATCTCCTTGAGAGATCGATGCATCTGGATCAAGCGATGTAATCGCGATCCGGCATGGTTTCACCAGCGCTGTGCAGCAGCTGAAGTGATGACAGATAGGCTAAAGACGCTGCTCATCGTTGCAGCCAGTGACGGCGCATACAATGAATGTCGCGGCCATTGAGGCGCAGACATAGCTCTCGGGGCCCATAACCTGTTGAGCACTGGGGAGAGCGTCTAGCAACCCACCTGTGTGAGTTGAGAGCTTAGTGTGGGCACTATGCGGGAGTAGTCAAGAGACTTGTCATTAAAGGGTAATAGAGCCCTCCTTATATACAATACAGGGGGCTATTTGTGTCTATTTAGGACGAGTCGACATGACTCTAGATGACACGTGATGGAGTCATAAGATGTGTATCACGACATCCATCTGGCAGATGATAAGATCATCATTTGATCAACAGTAAGTAGTAGGGGAAATACACGATCCTAACAAGCGCAAAGAGCAATTACAGATTGATCGGCAATCCTCTGTTTCCCCTCTATATCTCCAACAACATCATTCTGCATGCCCTCCTAACTCCCATCTGTCTTTCGGTCGGAATCTGGCTTGGCAACCCCTTGCAGCTTCTCGTCAACGGCAGAGAGAGAGGAGAAATCCTCGTCATCGACTTCCTATCCGTGAAAGTGCTAGCTCATTGCGACCTCCCATCGATCTCGTGTCAGCACACCCTCCGCATCGCTGTCGTACGACGCCCTGAAAGTCCCCCCGTCCTCCGGATGGCCGCCTCTGTGAAAGACCAACGAGGAGCGGCCAGGATCGTAGCGACAGGAGAGATTGACGTACAAACTGGAGATATGAATGCTGACACCTGTACGCGCTCTGCACGCTAATTGAATACATAGTCCCGGGGCAGCGTGATATCAGTCGATTCATCATAACAAGATCCGCAAATGCAATGAATTTTGCACCTTCCTCTCATCATTGCTCTCTGGCTACAACCCGTCTCGAATTGTATCGCTTTGAGGCAGCCGTGCATTGTCAGATCTCGGCCGTGAACTAGAGCAACAGATCGCCCAGGAACACCTTGACCACCCCGTTAGCTCAACAGCAACAGTAGACGTGGGCTTTGGATTGGTCGCAAGTTCTGGGTTGTCGGCTCGTGCGTTTCAGGCTCCCGGGTTACTTGTACTGAAGCTGTATACTGAAGAGCGGGAAGAGCGCGTGCATTTCTTGGTTTCAGTAGATCCATGGCCGCCGCGTGATTGCACAGAAGCATGTGCGGTTGTCATAGCTTTCCTGAGCCTTTGCTAAGTGGACAGACAGGCGGCGGCACGCAAGTCCTGGGCCGACGCATTTTACTTACCAGCGATCGGAGCGCTTCTCGACCCCCCATTGCCAAGCGGTCATATTGTAATTCTTCTGTATCATTGTTCGAGAGGTCACCAGATGTTGACCTTAGGTCCAGGACTGTCGCAAAAATCTGAATTGGCATATCTGTTATGGTCAGCGCTGATAGGTAGGGCTCAGGCCTTCAGCCTGATGACTGGCTGATCTCCGTAGGAAAGGTTGAATCAGTCGTCATCAGACGGTGATCAGACGTTGATCAGGGAATGGTCAGCAACGCATCAGGTGAGTATCGGACGTCAGTCAGGCGGGAATCAGCGGTTGATCAGAAAACTACCAGGCCCTGGTTTCAGCGGTGAAGACAAAAGGAGAACAGGCTTTCTTCCTTGCTCCATCTTCACTTTTTTACATTCACGTTTGGCACTGCATTTGAACAGGGTATCGCTTCACTTTCACTTGGATATTCAATTAATTTAATTAATTAATGTGACACTGTTATTCAGCCTTAATGATAATAATTTCACTCGATTTACTTCACAGTGGGAATCGAACGCGAGAACATGAACTACTAGACCACTACAGACCACTACACTATGTAGGCGCGTGTTGCACTGCGTGCTCCAGTGCTAAGTGTCGTCGGAGACTTAACACAGCCACTTGCATCATGATGACGCAAACCAGAACGACCCTTCCACTCGCAGCTCGCAGCGTACCAGCATCTTTCTACACAAGACTGTGAAGTTCAACATATCTCTCGACATCTTCCCAACGATATTGCCATTGGAACTTTGCGGTCTGCGCATCACAACAAGCCGAGACCATATCCTCTGAGGTCCACCTTCGACGCTCAGCTGCAAGGACTCGGATACATTGGCAAGCGTCGCCATCAACGCAAACGAGCGGGCCGCCGGATGCATGTACAATGGGTATCACTCCAGCCGCCTGGCCCTGTGCGTCAGCGCTGCTGACCAAAGCGAAAGAGTAGAGAGAGAAGGCGACGTACCATGAACTCCATAACATTGATCCTGAAGTGTTCATCCAGCACGACCCAGCCAAGCGAGCACCTGCGAGTACGGTGCGTTCAGCACGAATTGCACATGGTTCTGTCCAGAATAGGCATCTGCCGATCATGACCGGCTGCACGCCCCGCGCAGCGTACTCCGGGCGGTTCTGCAGCAGTGAATGCAATGCGCGGAGCTGCATCGAAATCACGCGCTCCCTCCCCGCGAGCGGCAGCCGCGCCATCTCGCGCGTGTCGCATGAGGGGTACACGACGCGCGTGCGTGCGGTCGCGGCGGGCCCGAACGGGGGTACGCGAGCACGATGTCGACGTGCCGATTCGTCCAGCCCTAGTTGACCAGCACGGCACTCACGCGGCGCAGCGTGAGCGCGTAAAGCAGCATGAACGCGTGATAGTACGCGCGCTTTGAAGAATCCGAGTGAACGTGTATTGAACACGAACAACGACCTCGTTGCCCTCTGAAGCGTCGACTTCCTGTTGAAGATCGCTCCAACCAATCTTGATTCTCACTGGGTTTTCGGTGCGCCATGGGACTACGGGGACAGTTGAGCTCTGATAGGCTGAAAAAATACAGAGAATGACGAGCTTTTCCGTAACTTCGATGTCCAACTCCGCTAATTCCTCGCCAACAAGTTTCCTGAGATGTACATGAGTGCGGAACTGTCTTTCAAGGCGAGTCCTTCGTCCACGATCGAGATTTGGGTAACTGATAGCAAAACTCAGGTCGAGAAATCCATTATCTGGTCGACACAGTTGATGCGGACATATTTTACGCTCTCTGAATGCGGTACAACATATATGTCATTGATCCGTAGCATTTCCCAAAGACATAGCCTTATTACAACTTATAATACCTGATCCCAAACTGACCAGAGGCTGACTCCCGTCTGAGCATACCTGACAAGATCTTACCGGCCTGACCACCGCCTGAGGATATGTGGTCAGGGTCTGACAACAAGCCGTCAGTTCAAATCAGCCGCATATCGGTCCGTCAGGACTGATCATAAATTAAACATTTTTGCGACAACATTCACAACTCTCCTCATGTCATCCGCGACACCGAATTGGTTGAGCGTTCTCCTGTGGTTCATCATCGGGCCGAACGGTATTTTTGGCACCTCCTAGACGATTCGTCCGCCTGGGGAAAGCTTGAACTTGCGAGTCGGAGACCTAGAGGCACTGGCGCCCTACAGGCGATCGTCGTGGACACGACTCGGTTGGACCGCTCCCGATGTTTGGGCCTGTGCATTGGCCTTCCATGCCGCATGGCGTGACTTAAGTACGACACTCAAGAACCCATCAGAATCGCATAAGTAATACGCACTTGCTAGTTTGAGAACAAGCGCTATTGACAGTGTCTCGGATATACTCTTTCGCCTATACAAAGATGCTAGAATGAAGTCTCTCTGTCGTGCTATCTTAGCCCTGGCGAGTGCTGAAGGGCGCTAAGAAACTCCGACTTTGCTCCGGTCTGGGATTCGGGTCGCAGAAACCTAGGCTTCAGCTATCCAGTGCTGTGCCATCCGACCGAAGTAAGGATTTTCCATACAGTGTTGATCTCAGAAGTGGTAGACTGACATGCAATTTAGCCAGGATGAAGAACACATATGAGATGCACTCACGGAACACTGCCCGAATGTCTTCGTCTTGCTAGCCGAGTGCCGTCCACCGCAGCGGGGCTTTCACTCGTTGCAACTATCTTCGACGGATTTCAGCATTAATAGATATCATGGTCAAAGATCCCTAGGATGGCCCCATTGTACTCCTGTGATTCCTAATCGTGAAACTGGCCTCCATTGCAAAGACGAAAACAGCAAGACTACAACACGGAGCGGAAGAGACTAAAAAACAGAGGATACGTTAATAGATGATAGAGTAGAATGACGCAGCTCTAACGTCTAAGGACTACATTCGGGGTCATGAGAGGTCGTAATCTTCGCAAATCGTAACGGTCATTGCAGTTCGTAAGTCAAAGCAGAGGAAAGCAAGTTGCTTAACGAGTAATCGAGAGAAAAAGTGCAAGAGACGATCCGACTAGGCTCTGCCGGGCTATGACTTGACCGAGCCGGCAGCACTCGTGGGCCGTGATAATGTGCCACCAAGGTCGCTACGACCGCGCGGTCGCCCCTCGATTGCCGATGCAGGATTCCCCTTGTAAGGAACATCCAAGTCGTCTCGAGAGAAGAAGTCGTCTTCGCCCTCATACGGCGACGAGCCAGCGTTGATCTGCGAGCGTGAGAAGACGCGGAGATGGTAAGCGGGGCTAGGCAGGCGGCATGGTAGAGAAAGGCACGCACCCAATCCCGCAGGACATCCGCCACGCGTGCAGCCTCTTCGGGGCTAAAGGTGCAGTCCGTTCCCTTCTCCGCATGCAGCCGCATGAGCTCACTTAGTGAGCGCTTACCCGGCTTGCCGCGGCCGGGGGTGGCATCCTGGTCGTCATCACCATTGGCGGGGAATAATATCGAATTCCGGGGCGTGATGTGTGGCTTGGATCCCCCTGGCGATGGTGGCATTGAGCCCTCGACGGAGATGGAGCGGTCCCAGTCGAGTTCGGATTGCGACCCGTTCGAATGCAGGGACAGCTTCGAGAGGGAAAGTTCGGAGTCGGAGGTAGAAGATGTATCGTCGGATGGCATAGTGGAGAGGATGGGTGGAAATGTAGGTGACGATGCGCGGATAGATGGGCAGGTTGACCCGATAAGATGCGGAGATGTGCTGACAACAAGGTTGACTAGTGGCTACTTGAGGCGCGCTGCTTTTCGTGAGTGAACGCGACTTTTGTGGCAGGCGAGAGGCTGATTCAGGTAGGGCAATGCAGCAGACCAGGCTGAGGATAAGAGAAGAAGGCAAGAAGGGGTGCCGATGTAGCCACTGAGGGACAACGCGGAGGCGGAAAACAAAAGCTTGGACTCAAGGTGTGATCCGTGACAATCAACAAACATAGTCACGAACGACCACTGTCTCTGTTCTGTGACCTTTGCGACACTTGCGTAGTACACTGCTTGATCAGGCTTTCTGAACCTCATTGCTCAAACACGGGGGGCCATTGCTGATGAACTTGGGAGCTTTCAGATCAGAACTTTTACACTGTGCTCTGTCAAGTTCCGCCATGTATGTCATGAAGGGGGCGTATTCAGTATTAACTATGCCTATTTTGGAACTGGCCAGATTCCACCTAATATTATCGCGTAGAACACACATGGCGGCGCCGTGCGAGATGGGTCTAGTCGACAACAACTGAACTCTTGAATGTCATGCAAGCGTACTCGATTGAAAACATGATAGCAGCAGAGTCAACCCAGCGCGACGATATCCTCCCCCGCGTCGCCCCATTGATGATTCTACCTTTTGGGGTCGCTTACTCCGAAATTTCCCGAATCGGAAGCTCACGACAGCTCACTACGTCTTGTCCCTCTTTCCCTTTCCTCCCACTTTGGTGCCTGCGGCCCACTTCACCCTGCCATGGCTTCATTAGCGCGTCTTCGTGCTGCTCGCCGGATAGTTCGTGGCATCCTTGTGCCAATTTGTGTCTCTATTGACGTGCACTTTTTTTTTCTTGCAGCCTCAGCTCGCTCGCGCGATTCAAACTTCCGCCGACACGACCCAACTGCATGAGACGCCCTCGGACCTTTCCAAGCCTTTCAAGGTCAAACTTCACGATGACTCGTTCCGGGGATACAACGTGGAGACCCCCGACCTGGATGTCGAAGTGACGAAGGACCAGCTGCTGGGCATGTACAAGCAAATGACGACCATGCGCCGCATGGAAATGGCTGCCGACGCATTGTACAAGGCGAAGCTCATCCGGGGATTCTGTCACCTTGCTATCGGGCAGGTACGTTTTTGCTCGCTCGTCGCAGCGACGATGGCTACTCTCCGCCTTTGCCCGAATACTGACATTTATCTCGTAGGAGGCTGTCTCCGTCGGCATGGAGGCAGGCATCACGGCGGACGACCGTGTCATTACGTCCTATAGGTGCCATCCCTTCGCCGTGCTGCGTGGTGGTACCATCAAGGGTGTCATTGCCGAACTGCTGGGTCGCCAGGACGGTATGTCCCGCGGCAAAGGTGGCTCCATGCACATCTTTACCCCTTCATTCTTCGGCGGAAACGGTATCGTTGGGGCACAGGTCCCTCTCGGAGCGGGTATCGCTCTGGCGCAGCAGTACCTAGGGAAGGACACCGCGACCTTTGCTTTGTACGGCGACGGTGCCAGCAACCAAGGGCAAGTCTTCGAGGCTTACAACATGGTGCGTTTCCGATATTTCGATGTCCTACAGAAGTGACTGAGTTATTGGTACTCAGGCCAAGCTTTGGAACCTTCCATGCGTTTTCGTGTGCGAGAACAACAAGTACGGCATGGGAACCTCTGCCGAGCGGTCTTCATCCAACACCGAGTACTACACTCGAGGCGATAAGATTCCTGGTCTGCAGGTTAACGGAATGGACATCATCGCGTCTCTCCAGGCGGTCCGCTGGGCTCGCAAGTACGTGGCTGAGGATAAGCGCGGACCCCTCGTCATGGAATTCGTCACCTATCGCTACGGAGGACACTCTATGTCGGACCCGGGCACGACCTACCGTACTCGTGAAGAAGTGCAGCGAATGCGAAGCACCCAGGACCCGATCCGTGGTCTCCAGCGTTATATCGAGGAGTGGGGTCTTGCCACTGAGCAGGAGCTCAAGGTATGTTCATTTGCCCTGCCCCCACATGATACGTACTCAACATCTTTCTCTTTTGCAGCAAATTGACAAGGACGCCAAGGCTGAGGTTGATGTCGCTGTCGAGGAGGCTAAAAAGTCCCCGGAGCCTACCCTTAAGGACTTCTGGACCGACATCTACTACGAGGGAACTGAGCCCCCTTTCATGCGCGGTCGTGAACGCGAGGAGGTCCACTACTATTAAAATCGTCGCTTAGGCATATAGATAGACTTGGCAATAATTCCGTATACGACGTCAGCGTCATATCTTTGCCCGTCCGACCTTTCCCCGGCTATTCTCCGATGTGATGACAAAGAGTGCTCGAAAGTGCTTTATCCGAGCTGTGGCCGGGACGAATAGACATCAATTCCGTCGCTACTGGGAACCAAGCTTTTGACCGGTGCCCCAATTGTATCCAGATGTAGAGGTCGAAGCCCCGGACTCTGCCGGTCGTCTTGGCGGAACGATGTGGATTCCACTCCCAGCATTCGCACGAGATGTCCCGGCAGCCGTCCTTGCACTGGTGCTTGTGTCTCTCTGTCCCATCCACTCCCGCAGCCACCGCGGCGCCGCACCCCACTGGGCAAGAATGCCACCCTCTCCTCCGGTATTCGGGCCCCAGACACCCCACCACCACAGATGGCCTACGACGGCACCCGGCAGGGACTGGGCGACGGCACCCGGCCCGCCCATAAGTAGGTCCATCCCGAGAAAGATGTAGGGGAAATACGTGATGGGAACGGAGATGAGTCCCATGATAGATGTTTGAGCGCCGACTGGGGCCAGCGCCGACGACACGTAAGCCAAACAGAGGAGCAGCGGACGGAAGAAGACGAGCGATTTAACTGGGATCGACGTGATCTGGAATGAAGCAGTCAGATCCCGTAGGTGTGAAGCGAACAAAACGGGGAGCGTACGATAATGGCGACACAGGATGCGAAAAGCTGCCAGGCCAAGTCTGCGGAACGGCCTTGGTAAGGGCCCGACTCCAGCTGGTCAGCGCTACGGCTGCACATGACATAAGATACAGTTTTGAGCAGGGGAACAGTCGTACTAGAGCATGACAAGGTCTGCAGAACTAGTCAGACAAACTGTTTGCCGCCTGGGTAGATTGCGCACCGAAGATGTAGTTTATACCCGAGCCTACTCGTGAGTCAGGCTGTGATCAAACTCCAAAGAGTACGCACATACCACCAAGGAAGAAGCTAGTGTACAATCGCCAAACCTGTTGTCTAGATCAGTCACTGCTGGCCGGACAAGAACCGCGCACACCTGCAGGTCTCTAAACACATATTTGTATGTGTAGACGACTTTGTAGGGGGAGACGAGGCCCATCATGGAAGATAAGGAGACAGAGACGCTGGAGATACATAGAAGTCGGGTCACTGGAGGGATCTTGCGAATTTCGGCGAGGACTTCACTCATGGTGGTAAGGGGGCGAGGTTTGAATGACGTGTCTCTCGAGGTCACACGTGACACAGCGCGTCGCGTCGCCCTTCTCACATGCTCCTCTGCGTCCCAGCTTCAGAGAAGTGGGTCGAGCTGTCGTTTCAAGTTTTCAGTCAACTTCCGTTCTAAGTTCTATAAAGGTGGATACCAGATATACCGCAGCGTGTAGGCTAAGAGTTACAGACTCCAGAGGGACAAGGTTTTAGGTTAAGAATAGGAATAGTTGTTACAGGGACTTGGATGGAGCCTCTGGATAGCGGCCCCGTTTTCATGATGCACCACTGATGGACCTCTAGCATTAGGCTTTGAGGCCAAATTTGTTCCAATACTCATTCATTGCAGCCAACTCCTCGGCCATACCATGACTCTCCAGCCACAAAATGAGGTCCCGCATGCGAAGAATCGACCTGACCCTGCCCTCACCAATGAGGCTCTCGATCTCCTTCACTGTGCTGCCTGTGCCTTCCTGACCAATCTCCTCGCGATCGAGACATTGCACGACACCCACGACCTCTCCACCGTGTGCCACGACCGTCTCGATTGCTCCGCGGACGGCTTTCCCGGAAGTCATGACGTCGTCCAGGATCACGACTTTCTTCCCAGCAACAGACACTCCGACCATCTTCCCACCCTCGCCATGATCCTTGACCTCTTTACGATCGTACGCGAAGCCGACAGACTGGTTGTGCTCGGTGTGCAGCATCAGCGCGGTCGTCGACGCAAATGGAATGCCCTTGTATGCGGGTCCGAAGAGGACATCGAAATCAGGGATGGTGGACGCGGCTTGAGCAGCAGAGATAGTTTGGGCGTATGCACGGGAAAGAGAAGCCAAGATGGGACCTGAGCTGAGGAGTCCTGCATTGAAAAAGTACGGGGAGACGCTATGCCGAGAGCAGGATTGAGTTCTGAGACGCTGAAGCGCTGAGGCAAGAGGGATGCCCACCGGCCCGATTTGAGTGTAAAAGTGCCGAACTTGAGAGCCCCTACGGCCATGGAGTGCTCGATGAGCTCGGATTGGTATGTCGCTAGCTCAGCCATGACAATCGAGAACGGGAAAAGGCGATATCTAAAAATGCCAGGATCTGATCGTCGTTTGACAGCGGGCCGGCTCGGATTGCTCCCGATTTAGAAGGGTCTCAAGTCGCGACTTGTACTCCACTGCTCTCCCCTCACGTCTCATGCACCAGAACACCTTCCCATAGCCCACTAGCACCCATGCTAAAGCTCTTGGCCCTTGGATTTGCTGCCTCACGGAGTCGCCCTAGCCCCGACGCCGAAAAGGGGTCGTCCGTGCTCGAGGACCGGGTCATCACCGAGTCGCCAGTCCCCGACGAATCCGACGAAGATGATGCGGAGGGTGACCAGGGAGAAGATGAGCTTGAAGAAGAGCATAACACTCACGACATCATTCATGACATGGAAGTGGAACGGCAGGAGGTCGGCGTGCCCGAGAATCCGCCCCTGCGCCGGGGCCGCACATATTCTTCGTCCATAGTGACGCTCCCGTATTCGACAAGCACATCCCCTTCCTGGTGGACAAAGCTCAAAGACCTGATCCTTCCCAAGACAACGACGCAAGATCTCGACTCGTACATCCCTACTTACCGCTACACCCCCATCATCTCCGGAATCATTATTCCTTTTTCGATCTTGCTTGAAATTCCTGGCCTGACCGAGGTCTGCACTTCCTCGAAACCTTTTCTTGGGCTCACCAATCCGCTCTAGCGGTGGTATATCCGCACCGAAAACAACCAAGTCGTCGACACCCAGCCCAATCCTGCGATCCTTAATATCGGGCTTGGAGTCAGCATGGCATGTGCCCTGGCGGCAAACATGTGTCTTGTCGTCCGGTTCCTCGAAAAGAAGGTCAAACTCATGACCATCGGCTGTATCATCTTCTTGACCATTCACGGTGTGCAAACCTGCGGCTAAGTGAAGGTTATGCGGGTGCCTAATATTCCAAACAGATTTGATTAACATCACGGCTGTTACGATCTTCGGTATTGAGCACAGATTTAACGACGGTTTCACCTATGGCCAGTCGTTCTGGATTACTGGTCAGTGCAGTTCGGTTGTTCATCGACTAATATGCTAAACTACGCTCAAAGTCTGTTCCACGGCTGTCTCCTCATTCACTAACCTCACCTTGATCACTGATCTCGTGAGGACACCTGATTTCGAGCATAGCGGTCAGTTCTATTTCCCATGCACGTGGCGGACGCGTTGTTGAACATTGTGCAGGCAGCGGTCTGACTCGCAGGCAACGTTCCTTGGCGATCGTTGTCATCCTCTTGCTCACGTATATTGCCCTGGGCGCACTGATCTACTCCTATCTGCTGCACTTGAATTTTATCGATGCTATGTACTTCACTCTGGTGACGATTGAAACCGTTGGTGAGCCCTAGCCTTCGTTTCTCCCGCGAGGATAGGCTGACTCTGTCGCAGGTTTTGGCGACATTTCTCCGAAAACGGCCGGTGCTCGGGTGTTCACTTGCTTCTACGCCGTGTTCGGAATCCTGATCATCGTGCTTGAGGTTGGACTGATGCGCGAGACCGTCCTTGAAGGTCTTGAAGTCGGTTACCGGAAACGTGTCCAAGCTGTGCGCCAGCGACGAAAGATCGGCCGATGGAAGCGCCGAGTGTCGAATAGATGGCGAGAAGCTGTTGAATGGAGGCTGCGAGAGGGAGGGCATCCAGTCTGGGTCAAAAATAAGCGCCGCGAAATCTCGGACGGTTGGTGGCTTACCTTGGTTGATTTCTTCGCGGGTTTTTCGTGGTGGCGAGGCGACGGAGACACTCAGTCTACTATCAGTTACGGAAGTGGGTTCATGACCGGACTAGGATACGGTAGTCATCCGCATGGAATGCATCTTAATCTACGAGCCCTCACGTGGAAACAGGTAGGAGTTATCCTTTTCGTTCTGTTAGGTTCCGTCGCTGATCTCATTCGCACACAGCTCGAAGCAGCCGCGATGGAAGCCGGTGTGCCTCTCGATATGCTACTCCCCGAGGGCTATCGAGAGGAACGTGGACCGGCGCGTGACAGTGCCCCAGACTCGCCGGACTCGCCCCACGCACATGTGCCTATACAGGCAGATGCCGACGTCCCGCTCACATACACTCGTCTCGGCCATATGGTAGCCATGCTCGGCGCATTTGCACTCGCCGTGAACAAGTCTAGCCACTTGTGCCACAAGGCAGCCGAAGCTCCCACCGGCGGTCGACCGGCCCCTCTTCCCACGCCAATGTTCAAGCCAAGTCTGACGTCCCAGTACGACAAGTATCGCTCATCGATGGAGAAGGAAGAGACCAAAGCGTTCTATGCGCGGTTGACTGTTGTTTGGGCGCTGTTCATCATGTTCTGGATCGTCGGGTCACTGATATTCCGGAAAACCGAAGGTTGGAGTTTCGGCGTGTCCATCTATTTTTGTGAGTGTTCATCGGTCATCAAGTCTCAGCCTTCTGAGTCTACCAGGCTTCGTTGCGTTCACGACGATCGGATTTGGCGACTACTCGCCCCAGACTCCGACCGGTCGCTCGATATTCGTTGTGTGGGCACTTTTGGGCGTGGGAACCATGACTATTCTTCTTTCCGGTATGCTCTAATCGGTCGTGTTGGAAATGAAACTGAGAAGTTCGTCAGTTATTTCCGAGGCATTCTCGTCCAAGTACCACACGGTGCTGTACGCTGGAGTTTTTCAACGCGCTGTGAAACGATACCACGAACGAGCCCGCACACTCGCCGATAAAGCGCGCAGGGGCGTGAAAGCAGGCATCCGCCGACCCGGTCTTTCCGAGCACATCTCCTCTGAAGAGCTGCACCAGCGCGCGCAGGTCCAACTGGAGGCTTTACCGCACAAGATACTGAACGAAGCAAAAACCTTCCACGAGCACGTGTCTTACTTTGTCGGACTCGGTCCAAACGGGAAGCCGGGCGTCGATGTGGGAGACGAACTGCCGCCCGGGCTGCAGAAGCTCATGGATGAGATCACTGGAGCAGAGAAGCTTGGTGAACGAGTCAAGCGGGAGATTCTGCAGGACGAAGATGCTCGACATACTTTGTTTACCCTAAGCATAGAGCGTAGGCTCAGTTTTCTACTCCTCATTCCTGTGGGCGCTGATCAAGGTTCCGACAGAGGCTCTGCGCAAAATGATCAACTCTGCAGAAGCTGCGATTCAGGCTCTTGATGAGCGGGAACAGCTCTTACAGATGCGCGAGGCGGAATTAACTGAAAGAGAAGCTGCTGCGACTCTTCAGGTCGAATCTCGCTCCCAACCGCCTCGTCCTCTTCAAACGGAAGTTCTCACATTGCCAGAGAAACGCCCAACAGGAATAAGATACACGCGATGGGACACGACGACTTCTTCCGAATATTCAGACTGGCGGTAGGCTTGTGGATTGCATGTCCAGGGCTATGGATTGGGGTAAATATGTATGTGTTATAACTATAGGGATAATCCCATGAAATGTCATGCGTATGAATGGAGATGTTGAAACCTGACTGGAATTGGAATGTACCCTAGTATCTTTTGGGAACGCCGAGCTCGATTCATGCCCGGAACATCTTAAAATAATTGGCAAATGGTACTTGCGACCAGAATCTAGTCATGAGTTGATTTTCCGGCTCATCGGAAATGCGGTTGGCGAGCATTTTTTCATCTGGATAAATCCTCAAAACTGGACGTGCATATATCCTCTAGTCCCCTTGGTTAAAATAAGAGTATATACAGAAAATAAGAGTATATTTGTACAGTGTGTGTGTGTGTGTACGACTTTTGCGATCAGCGGAAGTCGCACACTGATGGCAGGAGTTGCACACCAGTGATCTGAGTGAAGCATGTCACGTCCAGTCAGTCTTCCACCTCCGATATCAGGGCCGAGCTGTCACATTGGTGACAAGGCGCGTCGAGAGGCTGAAGGCAGCGATTTGGGCAGTCCTTCGGCACGTAGAGTATGTAGTGCTACTGGTAATTGCCTTTCTGTCAGACCATGTCAAGTGCCCAGTCGTCGCCCAGATCACATCAATGACAGTTGTGACGAGAGGTTAGGGTCGGACACATTTTCCTACGCGCCGACCACGATGGAGAAAGACCACTTTACGTTCACCGTGGGGAAATTAGGTACGCAGGCTTTTGTTGAATCACGAAGAAATGGGCTGAAAACTCGTGCATAGATGCAGGAATGGCGGTACGACTAATGATCCACGTCGCTTCACGGTTTACACTGCCGCTCTCCAGATCCTTCTCGGCGAACGCGCCCACCTTATCGAATTTCCTTCCGTCCTCCTCCCTCCCGGTGCGAACACTGGATCCATCGTCAACATCTCTGTCCTACAGAATCACGCTGAAGAGAAAAGGAGAGACGCCGCGTTTTGGGCGTTGCAGGATGAGATACACAAAGAGTTTGGAGTGCGAACGCCTGAGCCACCGAAACTCCAGGTACGCGGTCTGTTCTCGCAAAGATGGTCATATGCCAATGGTCTCCTTGTCCCCAGCTGCGAAATGTGACTCAGACGTCCGTGACGCTCGAGTGGCCGTCCATCGAGCTGGCGACGGCCAAATTGCGATCATTAGACCTCTACCGCAACGGCCAGCGCCTCGCGCCAATCCCGAACCCGGCAACCAACACTTCTAGTAAGATCTCGGGGCTGGAGCTTGACGCCGAGTACACATTCCAGCTTATCCTGCGCACGACGGCGGGGACATTCCCCTCGGAGCTGCTTCGTGTACACACGCACACCATGACCGATACCTCTGGCGTACGCGTATGCTTCGGGACCGTCGACGATGCAGGGCTTGTCGAGCAGGCCAAGGAGGCCCTGGAGCGCATCGACGCGCGGTGGAGCGAGAAGATCGAGATTGACACGACGCACTTCGTATGCACCACCCCGAATACGCATACACCGACTGGCGTGCCTGAGGTCGAGTATCAGCGTGCTGTGCAGCTGAGCATACCTATTGTCCAGCCGCATTGGATCTTTGCATGTCACTCTGAGCGTCGGTACGTATGTCGGCGCTTCTTGTTCAGGAAGCTCATCGTGGCCGTAGATTGGTTCCTATCGCGCAGTTTGGACTGGGAGCAACACCGCCTAACGCGCTACCCTCTCGGCGCCCACAGTCAATGTCTGCCGCATCTCCCTCCCAACGCTCGCCCGCCAGCGTAGCCGCTATGCGACAGTCAATGCCACCGAGCGTCTCGCCCATTGATCAGCCTTCGACCTTCGTAGGACAGTCGGCCAGCAATTCCCCACCACCAACCGTGCCGGTCGTCACTATCGAAGAAGCTCACTCGGAGGATGAAGAAACTGACGTGGCTGAACTGGAGGCGAAACGACTCGCCTTGATGGAGAAGCGGGCAAGCAAGACCGGGACGATGAACATGCAGTTCAAATTCCCGCCTACGTCTCCAACAAGTCCTGGCCCTGAGAATTCCGATGCTGCGGATGGGCCCGTTGAGCCAGAGAGCATTGAGGTTCCGCCGCCGCCGGTCGTGGAGAAAGAGACAGTATCTGATGTGAGGGCTGAGGGTGAGGTAGATGACGATCTGGGTGAGACAGAGGACATCCCGTTGTAGTCAGTAACCTCTCTGATCCCTTTACTTTCTCCTTCAGCTTTAGCACTACTCTAATCATCACCCATGTACTTTTCGTCTGGTGATTGTGCTTCCCAGGGGATGATTCGGAGGACTGACTGCAATGGGATCACGTCACGGGTAACAAGCTTGTCTCCCTTGCTTCGAGCTCTGGTGGTGGTGATATTGCGATCCGTCATGGAAGGTCAGGAAAGGAACACTACATTTCGCGTCAAAACAATATACATGGCTTCCTGCTGACGCTTCGTGGTTACTTCATCGCAAATGGGAAAACTGGACTAAACGAGGCCCAAAGCCATGCGCCGCGACACGATGTTTTACCTCCAGGTTCTTCAGCAGTAACCTCTGGTCTGCTAAAAACGCTCGCATCAGAAGTGAGTACTTCTGTTTGGAGGCGAAAGAAGGTGCGAGACCACTCATCCGGAAAATATCAGCACGGACGCGATGCTTGGACGCGATACAACACCTCTGCGTCCCATCATTCGTTTGCCGACTACCAATAGCACGCAAACTACTCGGAGATCAGCCTTGCCAGTCAGAAAACCCAATCTCAAAGTGGATGACCCAGCGAGTCCGAACGCGAATGTGAAAACTGTGAACGCGAGGTCAAAAATGGGCGCCTCTCAGGTGGAAACCCGGTCGCATTTCGGTCGCATACTCAGCTCTTCATCACAGGGCGCTGCGTCTGGACCTTCGGTCACCCGCACTTCGGCGAAGGCTGCTGTAGAGACGGAGATCACAGAAACAGGCATCCCGGCGACTTTTCCTGCAGAGCCTTCTCGATCTATTCCAGCTCTTTTCTCCGCTGCTTCCACATCGTCCAGGACACCTCGTCATCCATGAGGCCAGCATCACCGCCAACTCGTTTGCGCGTGCCTTCAACGACAACGCGAAGTGCTGTCCTCTTCCCAACATCGGCACCGTCCGAAGTGCCAGCTCCCTCAGGCCCGCCGATCAACCGCCCCAGCGCTCCCAACACCTTCCACGAAGTTGTCACCGGCGTCATCTCGATCACGCGCGCCTTCGATGAAGGCACCAGGTGTCGCGCTTCCGAAATCGACTTCGTCTACCGCATTAAGACGGGATGCGACACCAATGCCCGCTCGGACTGCGTCCAATCCATCCAGCGTTTCGCTGAAAACCCCATCAGCGCTTCATTCGATTTCCAAGCTGAAATCACCGACAACGCTTGTGAAAATGGGTGCATCCAGCCCGACAGGGACAGCGACGTTACGAGGGAGGATGATATCGGCCGCTGCTATATCTGCACCGCGTAAATCCGCAGTTACGACTTCGATTTCCCGCGCCAGGACGCTATCGATGGTGGGTGCAGGATCAAGCAGCCAGCAGCCTTCGCCAATAACTCCGGTTCCGACGAGCTCTGGAGCGCGCATGCGTTTTACCAGTGTGGCCGGCGAATCTGCTGCCGTCGCACCGCCGGTCGTACGCACAAGAGCGACCGCCACAGTTGGCGTGAGGCCTGGCAAACCGCCCAGTTCGTTGCCCGCGTCGGCGAAGACGTCTATTGCGCGTGTGACCACAAGTTCCGTCACTTATAGCATCGCCGCCGACCCTGATTTGTCGACCGCGACTATGACGATGTCTGCTCCTGCCTCGAGGAAACCCAGCTCCACATCCAAGCTGGCTGCTTTTACAACTCATACTGGAGCCAACGGAAGCATGTCCAATGCTGTTTCGAGTCCCAGGTTCGTTTGAATGAACGATTCGAATCTCACGCCTGATTACTGACAATTAACCGCTTTAACAGTGCAAAACCTCTGCCGAAGACTCCCTGACTCTAACGACATCTGGTCCCAATAAAACTACAGCAGCACTCACCCAACGTAAATCCACCCCGTCTCTTTCTTCCTCGACTCAGCAGACACCTGATCCGTCATCCACAGCTCTCGCGATCAGCCAAGACAAGATCTAGTCTGCAATCCCTCGGACAAAGTCTGCCGCGGCGCTGTCATCATTGTCCGCACGCAAGAGAGTTCCACCAAGAATAGTCATTGATACATCTTCCCTGCCGTCTCGTGTGCAGCCCATCTCACCATCGTTATCCATGAGACGAACGTCACCCCGACCGCCGCCGAGCCCTTCATCCCCGACACACGCAGCTGCATTTGCCTCTGCACGGAGCGTCTTTCATAGAGGGCACGACAATAGCGTTGCTTCTACCGGTCTTGTAGCCTCTGGCACTGGCTATCGATCGAAGTCCTTATCGCCATCTCCAACACCGGCAAGGCTGTATCTCGGAAAATTATCGCCGACATCAGCAGGAAACCGGCAGTGTCCTACGCACCGCCGTCGGATACTTCTTCCGAATATTCAGACTGGCGGTAGGTTTGCGGATTTTTGTCCAGGACTCTAGGGATCAGGATAAATATATATGTGCTATAATTATAAGGATAATCCACGAAATGACATCCAGTGTTGCTCAGAAATCAGAACTTACCTAGACTTGGATTGTCAGTCAGGGCTATAAAATGTGTCACTCAAAGAATTAGGATACATGTTATTAGATGAGATTGTTCTTGCTTCAAAGACTGGAAACGAAGGGTACAAGGTGAGACAAACCAAGTACTCGGAGGAGCGCATTTATACAACAATAGGACTAAACCGAGTCAAACTAGTTACCGAACCATCGCTTGAAACAGTTGAGGGACCTCTGCGGTTCCTCCATGAAGAACTGTGACCACGATCGATCAGCCTGAAGCGCCATCTCGAACGGAACTTTAACGTACGAAATGATTGGCGCCGTCCACCAACTCAAAGGTGATCTCGCACTCAGGCTTCGCCTCCACCAGCATCCGCTCCTCAATCTTCCACCCGGCGTAGATTGAGGTCCAGTTATCCATGGAGCCAGTCACAAGATAGAATTTGCTATTCTTCCATAGCCGACCACGTACGTGCGCATCAAACAGAGCTTTATCAGTCAGCTTCGCCGTGGCAGCAGCGAAACTCGGAGAAACGACCATCGCGTCGGCCTTGGCGCCGGCCGTCAAATCTAATATGCCGTCTATTGGAATGGTATCGAAAGTGGGCGGTCGATTCGGGTCAGTCCGGGAGTAGGTCAGATTTCGTAGGTCGCGGGTCGAGAGGTCGCCGTGCAGGAAGAAGCTTGTTGCCCATCGTGCAAAAAACGGTCCTATCCCAGCCGAAGAGACCTCGGGATCGGTCTGTGGGACAGACATCCCTTCTGGAATCGGGACCCCAAACACAACGGCGGGGGCCTCTTCAGACCGTCAGCTTTGTCGGGATGGGGGGACGTGGTGTGTGAGACACTCACGGTAGAGGATGATGCTTCGTACAGAGCTACTGAGCGTCCGGCGCGTGTCCTCCGGTAAGCTTTCCATTGACGCCACGACGGCCATGAGGACCAGAGATCCCAGCGACCATCCGGCCACAGCCACTCCACCCGGAAGAGAAAGCGATTCGACAAGCCCTGCGATCAGTAGCGCAAAGTCCCGACCCATCTCCGCAATAAATGCCTCCTTCTCCACTTCGCTTCCGTTCATGAGCAACTCTAGCACGTCCGGGTGGGGAGTTGATCCATCGTATTCTCGGCGGTTCGGGGCAATGACGCGGACGCCGTTTGAGGGCCCCAGTGCTGCCAAAGACTGGAACGTCCCTGGGCGCAGCTCATCCTCTGGGTGCAGTCCTCACTGCTGGAAGGACACGCACCGTTGTTGAACATGACCCCATGAATGAGCACTAGCGTAACATAGTCGATCTTATTGGACGTGGGAATCCCGCTGTCGGTGTAGCTGAAGACGACTCCACTGGGGAGAGTGAAGGAAGGCATGCGCAGGCAGATTTTCCCGTGCCCTTATATGGCCTTTCGTCAATGCAAGAGCCATAGCCCTAGGATTTAGTCAAATCCGTTTGGCTGTAGCCATAGAAATTGCATTCAAATCTATGGCTGTAGCCATAGGGCGTGGCGGTGCTGATGTGAACAACGATCATTATGATCAACAACCTGTGATTGTGATTGACACCCAACAGCGAGGCGGTGGTCACTGGTTTCAGTGAGGATTGAACGGCTGACCTTCTAAAAATGAATGTTAAACCAACACATTATCATACTGAGCTAAACGATTGTTAAACAAGTTGCAATTTCCCTCAACTTAGGGTAACCCGCAAGCGGCTTACCCTAAGTGGAGAGAAAGCTTTATCCTAGTACTGGTTATCCCAACCCCTTATCACCCAATAAACAAATTTCTTGCCCCAACCAACCCTAATAGAGCCTCTAACAGGATTTTTTTTTTTTTGCTCCCTTGCCCTAACCCCTAACTGACAATAAATATATTTATTACCCTAACCAACCCTTACAGAGCCTGTAATAGGCTTTCTTTTTGCTACCTTGCCCCAGCCATAACCGAGAAAAAATGACGTCTCTGGGGACTAACCTTTAACCCAAACCCAAACCCTAGCCTGAACCACTAACCTCCGCGCCCAGAGGGGCGCGGCTTGTTCAAGACAGTAAGGCCTATCAACACTTTATGTTGGGGGATCATGGTGGTGCTGATGGCAATGATGATCTTGCACATGCCATGGTGATGCCGAGAAAAGCAACAGGACCAAAGGCCTGCCACGCTATGGCTGTAGCCATAGCAGTATTAGTCAAAGCTATGACTGTATCCATGCTATGGCTACAGCCATAGATTTGAATGCAATTTTTATGGCTACAGCCATAGATTTGACTGAATCCTAGCACTATGGGTGAATGCAAGCAGTGTGATTCATGCTTGATGTGTCAGTCACAGGATGGACGGCAATGTAATGGAGGTACCCAAATCTGTCGAGCGAGCGTGAGCATTCACTAGCAGCGTATGAGCATCCTAGCCGTGCCCAGGTGAGCTCATCATCATTTCAACAAGTATGAAGTTGCGCGCCGCACGGCTTTTAGTCCTCGACTTTTAGATAATAAGCACCTGATGATCCATTGCTTGGTGAGCGTTGCATCACAGTTTTTCCGTATGTGAACGATCACCCGGGTGGCTAGCCTGGGCACGGCTGAGAGCCGAAGTCTAGCTGCCCCGCCTCGACGTCATGCTGACACATATGCCATGACCGCAGGCTGCGGCAGTCCGTAACAAAATCTGAGAGCCAGCCATGAGCCCTTGCAAGCAAAAAGATATTATAAGACAGCCTTTATCGCGCACCCTGCTCGGTTGGACCATTTCAGATCAGATACGCTGTCACGATCGCCATTAGATCAGATTTACGTTCTGCGCTGATAATTCTGCGGACTGAGAACTGGAATACGAGATAAGTAAATTGCAGAGAAACAGTTCGCTTCGAGCGAGCCGATGTATCCGTGATACTCAGGAAGTGAAGAAGCTAAGTAATAGGTAATGAAGACGGCAGCAGCAGCGGTGCAGTGAAAGATTGGCCCCCCTTGCAAGGAAGGTCTTATGGGAGATCGGAGGCGCTAGCGATACAATAAACTCCGGGAAAACTACTTCCGGACAAATGTTGGGGAGTGGGGGCAGGGACATGTGGCAGTAGTGGGATGAGGTGGGATGAGGAGTGAGGCGCAACATGAAGAGAGACATTGAAGTTGCTGGCGCATAGCCAGCTAGCTGCATGGGACTCGGGAGGAAAGGAGCATGATTGATGTCTGGATCCCCATCCTCAGATGCAGTAACGCAAGCGGCAGCCACGTTCTTCGATCTCCTGAGATGCGGCCTATACACTAGATGAGCGACGAAAGCGACCAACAGTTCGACCGGACACCCACCGTGGCATCAACATCGTCGATAGTACGGGCCGCCACATTGACCGGCGCGGCGCACACCGTGTTCGCTGGACAAGCGATCAGCTATAATATACTCGCATCTGGAACGATCAGAGCTCACCGAGAACACCGGCCAGGAGATATACAAATGCGAGCTTCAAGGTGAATTGCATTGGAGGATGAGTAGTATCAAACGAGGGTGGGCGCGATCAGACGAGTCGCGAGCAGAATTCACACTGCAGGTAGAGTGGGGAGGGAGATCGATGCGCTGTGAGGGATGTAAACGAAGCGTGAGGGCCTGTCAAAGGGCTTGGGCATCGCCCAGCTTATAAGTGCGAGCAGCTTGTGTTAATTAAAGACCACGGGAAGGAGGGAGACACCAGGCCTGATCCCGAGCTCCACTCTGCAGTGCCTCATCCCCAATGCGGACGTTTGTTTGTGGGTCCGCCGCAGTGCCGGACCGCATGTCCCGATTGGGATGAAGATGAGCCTGGATGCGATCACGCGCCGTTGTTCTCCTTCAGGTGGTTCGTTTGTGGCACCCGTCGACGTGGCTCAGCGTGTGCTTCGGCCACCGAGCGCTATGCAACGCGTGTGCGATTTGCTGTGGCAAGCCCAAGCGCTCGGTCTGATTTAAGCCTTCACTGTGAGAGCGCTATGCCCAACTAGTCTCTGCGCAGACGCACAGGTATCCGGCTCCCACTGATCTCCTCGGGACATACTTTCGGTAGAAATTCCGGCTCATAGATTACCTAGTCTGATCATGTACAGGATGTAGTCATCGATCCTGCGGAACCTACCGGGTATTCTGAGACGTAGATCACAGGTTACGGCACGAGAATAATCTCTCGTGATCTCCATCAAGAGATCACGGTCCAGAAATTCAACGCTGGACCGTTCTAATCTATGGTCAAGTATCACAATCTCCAAGAGCTCCTTGATTTTTTGGTGTCCACTAGTTACGGTATCACCCCATGATACGGAAAACCTTCAGCCCTGCATAGTCCACAAGCAGTGTTTCATTTCTCTCAACCTTGATCGGGGATGGCTTCTTCGTTTTCATGTCATTTCCTTACGAGCGCTTCCTTCGTCTGCAAGGCAACTCCTATGCAGCGAGATGAACGACTACGCTACAACATAATCATCATTTATTTGCTCAATTTCATAGTGGCAGTCGGTAGGACAGGTTACAGAACATGAATTTGGGTCATACAAGAGCGGGTTCAAAGCGGATCAAGGCAGGAGGAGTCGATACTGTAAACACGTATTGCGCAGAAGGAGGCTTGAGTTATTTGATCACTGTTGCCATGTCATCGACGCGTTATTTGGAAAGAAACAGAATAACACTCACAGAAAAGAACATCTTAAACTTCTGGTTCGAATGCAACGGCCGGAAGTCAGCCTTCAGCGTTTCGAGCATTTTGGAAGCATCCGTTGTGTTCGTGTACGCGGACTCGTCCCGGACCTTGCTGGGGTCGTAGTGGATCTTGGCTCTGGCGCAAACCGTGTCGGCGTCTGAAAGTGGTGCGGTGAGATCGGAATCAAAGAAAAGAATAGACCGTCAACGCACAGTACACCGGTGCAGGGATGGAAACGGAACGCGTCGACTTGGCATAGACGTGGCAGAGAGCGAAGGAGATCATTTGCATGGTATCCGCACTGTATGAGATAAGTTTTCAGAGCGCAAGAATGAAGAGCCACACACTTGAGCTTGTTCTCGTCGTACAGCACCGAGTAATGTGCGGGCCGGCTGGTTCCAAGCAGCCCCGCGTGACTGAGAAGGAAAAAGTCAAATTCGACGGGGTTCACGAGCTCCTGGTCAAGAACGGTGCCAGCTGGGAGGTTTCCAGATCGATCTGCATCTCTGTCGTTCGTAGGGAACAGTCGCACGTGGTGTCGTTTACCAACCACAACAAGTGTAATAGCAGGTTTGATGCCAAGAGCCGTACACCCGGCTGTGAATGGGAACTTTAGAAATGTAGACAAAAGACAGTCGGCATATACCTTTGATTTGGGGCAGCTCAACATCCAGCACCTGCTGGAACTGGCCTTCGGAAACGCCGTCCCGATACACAATCAGCCGTTTCGGTGCCTTGCTCTGGGGGGCAACCTTCTCCACCCGTTCCCGATACAGCATGTATTTTTCGAGCAGCTCAGTGACCATCCGGTCCAGCCCATCAATCAGCTCTTTCCTCGACTCCTGAACACCTTGCACAGCAACGTACTTGGCCGCATTCGAGTCAACACTGGACACAGCCGCAGTAAACGACGGCCGGTCCGTACTTCCCGGGGCGGGGTGCATGACATCAAAGCCGATGACGGCGGTCGGGTTGCGCGGGTCAGACAGAAACGCGCTGGCAGCGGGATCCGGTATCACATTGATTCCGTCCATCTTGACGTTGATCTTGAGTGCGACATTTGCCCAGTACTGGATCTTAGCATAGCGACATTTAGAAGACTTCAGACATTGCGTCGGGATGCCTTGCTGCAAGTGGACCTGTTAGCTGGGGCCTATTGTATGATCAGTTGTTCGACATACTAGAACATCGCCCCAGCTGCAGACTACTTAAGTCATCGAATAGAGGACGTTTCGTTTCGCACACTCACTGTTTTACGTTCGTGTATATGTCGTTCCCAAAATCGGGTAATATAACCACAAACAAAGTGGGTGGCGCCTTGAATTGATCGAAACATTTTTTCCCTGCCTCTCTCAAAAGCTGTGGACGATCAGCCCGCAGGAAATGATCAGATGACATCGAGTAAGCAGACCTGGGGGATGTCGCCTTGTGGATTGACCATCTGTTGCCATGGCTTCTTATGCTGCATTTTGATTCCTGTTAATTGTCAATGAGATCGCAGCAACCTGATTTTGAGAGAGACTCCCACCTGTACTTTCGCAGCCTCCAACAAAGCCCTCTGCGATAGCGTCGAGAGCAGCACCTCCCACACGAGAGTCGCAGGATACTAACACCCAGGGCCCGATCGAAGTCGGTCGATAAAGCTTTTTTTCCATCCTATAAACTCAACTGTAAGCAAACGCGATAGTTTAGAGACAAAAACGAACATGTTCCAGGCGCCATTCCTTGGTTCCTATGTAAAGTGAGCGACGGTTGGGACATGCACGGAGGTACACAGCTTACCACATTCTTTTGCTTGCTGCCCGGGCCGTATTGAAGGACAGGGGGTTTGAGAACCCGGGCTTGGACGGTCGACTCGGACGGAGCGACGGTGAGTCCGAACTTGCGGACATATTCCGATTGGCCATATGCCAGAACCTAGGGATTATCGGGTGTATGATGCGAAATTACATGGACAGACGGACAGACGGACCTGGAAGCCCTGTCTGATAGCGTTCAATCTTTCCATCGGTTGGGGACTGGAGAACTCGACCAAACTCTTGCGCATCGTTTCCGGTAATTCCTTACGCATCTGCTGGCCAGGGATGACAGTGCAGAGTTCGAGTGGAATCAAGGCACCTTGCCCGATCTGACAAAATGGCGTCAGAACTCAGAAACCAGCTGAACGAACAACGCACCTCGACGCAGAGCATCTGCGGATTCGCCAACCTCTGACGGGACATCTCGTAGAAGTATTGGGCAACAGTCTTCGTCTGACCGTCACGCATCTGGAACGTGAGTTCGTTCGCGCCCTTCTGGCTCAGCTTGCGAATGACGCGTGCGCGGCGAGCGTTCGACCCGGCATCCTTCGTCTCTACCCGGACTCCAGCAAGGAACCGGCCTAGACGCAGACGCGTGCGATCGTCCAGCCCTCGACTGGTCAGCAGCTGCGCTGGGTTGCTTCGTGGCTGATCGAGGAATTCAAGGCAGAGCCCGATCAGCGGTCCGGGCTTGTACATCACTCCAGTAGATATGTCGACATTTATGACCATGCGCCCGACAACGGGCCGGATCGACTGGAAGTACCCGCGCCACATCTCGAGGCCGCCACCGAGCGGTCTAGTGTTCTTGTCCGTAAAGAAGGAGCGGCCTTTGGTCGGATACCGCTGGGAGGGCTCCATTCGAATCGCCACGTTCAGTGCCTAACCATACGTCAGATCATCCGCAGCCCGTCGAGCGTGTGAACGCACCGTGAGGGCTGTGCTAACGGTGTTATCAGCGGATTGCTTTCCCTGGATGTATCGATGAAGGACTCTGCGATGATGTGAGCTACTGAGTTCACCGTATCGCAAACGCAGAAGAACACACTCGGTGTTAATTGTCGCGACATGCGCGATGCGCACTTTGATGATCTTGGGGGGACGTCCTGGTGACCCAGCACCCTCAAGTGCAACGTCAAACTAGATCGGGAAGTTCAGCAAATGAAAGCGCGTGTATGATTGTGCGACGGGTTGGAACGAGGCATACCTCTCGCGAAGCTGCTGCTCCGCCAAAGTTGAGCGGCACAGGCGTGAACATGTTCTTCTGCCCGTCGAATACCGCGCGCGTCTCCGCAAAAACAGTCGGTGCAGTGCTGTTCTGAAGCGTCCGGATGATCTCCATGTTGAAGGAGCGTGGGAGGACCTTGTCGCCTGCGATGACTAGGTAGGAATTTCGTGCGTGAGCCCATGAGGGAACCAAGTCACAAAAGAATACCTACCGACGTCGTAATGGTAGATCGAGCCCTCGGGGATATCCACCTTGAACAAATTCGTTGCGATGTTGATTGGGCGTCCGCTCTTGCCATAGTCAGGGCGCCGAGCGCCAACTGTAGTGATATGGGCGGCTGTGGCAAAGCAGTCAGAGGTAGATCGACTCGATCCAAGAGGTGACGGAGAGGTACCTGGAGCTTGGAAGGTCGCCGATGGGCCCGGTGCTGCACCACCACCGCGTGGTCCTCCTCGTCCACCGCGTGACCCTCCACCGCGCGCTCCTCGACCGCGACCGCTGGGTTGCATGATCTGGTCAGTGAAAGATCGAACGAGTTACGATGATTCTAGTCTCTCGTGACAGAGGAACAAGCGAAACGCTGGTTAGTGTGATGTGGTTGTTTGTGAAGAGAAGTTGAAAGCACGTGCGATGGTGGACGTGGTTTTATGATGCGGTGGCTGTGCGATAGGTGAATGCCTCTTGTTTTGGAGGCGTTCCAGAATGAGTTATCGAACACTGACCACCTCGGCGAGTCCCCGCCTGCGCGAATCACAAGGAATCAAGGACTTCTCGCTCATGCGGTATACATCAAGGTGTGTGTGATTACGTGGGCTACGGTGATGTTCAATTTACGCGATTATGCTTTACCAGCGAGACCGCCACGAATGCCTCCGTTCGTGCTTGAGATTGCGCGACTGATAACAAATATCAGCGCAATTGTGAGCAGCACCCTGCGAAGATTGAATGCTCGTGACTAATGTCTTGGAATCCATGTGACGGACCATTCGATCCAAGCGAATGCCTCCATAGCATTCAGCTGGTGGCAGTACACGAAGAAACGTTCGGAACCACAGTTCAAGTGTCCTCCGAGCGTCTGGGTCACGGCTGATGCCGCTGCAAGCCACAGAACCCAGGTCACACCGAGGCTGGGCACGCGTCAATGAAGTCATGTCGAGCAGCCAGGAAAAGAGACGTACAAGATGAGATTCATCAAAACACTTGTAACCACCGATCCTTCCAGCAGACACGAGAAGAATAGAAACAGCAGCGAGAACACGACAGTCCATATGGATGTGAAGAGGGTGTACCGCGTGCGATCACGCTCGTTGTTGTCGAGCTGATTATGGTGGCGATTGAATTGCGCCGTGAGCCAAGCGCTAATACAGAGCTGTATAATTCCGAAAAGCGCAATCAGACCGAGAAAGACTAGCGCGAGTCAGCAATGGGAAGACACAAACGCGAGCATGCAGCTTACTCGGGTATCCCCGGCTGAGTTGGTCGTTGATGGTCATGTTGTATATCGGAAGAGGATATAGATGTGAAAGTAGAAGCCTGTCTCATTTCTCCTGGCCTTTTGCTGTTAAATATGCAAGGACCCGACGTGATCTCGGAACGTGATGTCATGTTTGCGGTGATGTCATCGTTCGGAGCGGATCAAGCCGAGTCATACACCCTTGCCTCCGCCGATCAGCGGATATTGTCAGTCTCGGTATGGAGGGCATGTAGAACAAAATTCAGGCAGAAGAAACTCCCACTATGAACGCTGACATGAATTCATTTCTAGCTTCGGATAATCTCTACCCTCTGCTGGTCATCCAATGCAGCCGGGTCTCTGAGTTGTTCGATCGAAGGCTAGGTGGCTTCGCAGATCGTTATTGATATTGTGTGAGTGAGCTTTCCCTATCAATTGTCCGAGATTGATATGGAAATAGCTCAAAGGTTCCCGCGTGGTCTTTGATGGTTCCTTCCCTCCTCTTGAATTTCAGGAAGAATCTGAGAAGATTGAGTTGAAAAGGGCAATCACATCACAAAAGCTGTGACAAAATTAGTGTAGCGGGGGTTTCCGAGTCTGCCTTGCGGGACGAAATTGTCACCTGCCGCAGACGTGGGCGACAGGCTCTACATACCGTCACTTCTCGTATTCGACAAATTGATCAAATTGATCATGGGTCGGATACACTCACAACCGCGGCCTGGTTCAACCGTCTGAACAACGAAGTGTAAGGAGGCGGAAGTAGTGACTGCTGGGTGCAGGCGTTCAGAGAGAGTCGTCTGTTTTGCGGGATTCGGGAGTAGCTCAATTCTGACGAAGGGGAGAGGTATTTCAGATGCGCTGCTGTGGGTTAGGGACGCTGTTCACTGATCTCGACGCATCCCGAGTGCTATATAGGAGACTTAGATGCCCAGCCACGTCCTCGATGGTGTAACGGTAACATAGCTGCCTTTCATTGTAGGTTCGCACATCTGCTGTACTGAAATTCGCAGTTGCCCGGGGTTCGATTCCCCGTCGGGGAATTTTTAATGGTGTGGGTAATCAACCACTATTCGCACGAACCATTGGGCCCTGGCAAGGATTCGACGTTCCCCGAAGAGTTCCGCTGCTCAGGTCGAGGACTACGTACCCCCACTATAGCTACTGAATGTGTCATGGGGAGACTAGCTCATCCAGTGCGGCACATAGGACATATCCCAATTTTTGATCATTAGAAAAAGAGGTGACCTCTGCGTGGGTGTGACATACAATTGATCACTCTTTTGTGTGGAAATGTTCAATCGTAGCATGGCATTCCGAGTCCCATGATCGGAGGGTTATTATCTAGTCAGTCCGAGTGACGGGACGGACGATTGCCTCGCTTTGTAGAAGATCAATGTGCCTCGGAAGCACGGGCTGCTGTCTGAAACTGAATCACTGATGTGTAAGCTCGCCGGACCCCAGTGCGTCTGCGCAGAGACTAGATGGGCATAGCGCTCTCACAGTGAAGGCTTAAATCAGACCGAGCGCTTGGGCTTGCCACAGCAAATCGTACACGCGTTGCATAGCGCTCGGTGGCCGTCGCAATGCACACGCCGAGCCACGTCCATGGGCTCGACAAACGAACTCCCCGAAGGAGAACAACGGCGCCTGATCGCATCCCAGCTCATCTTCATCCCGATCGGGACATGCGGTCCGGCATTGCGGCGGACCCACAAAGGAACGTCCGCATCGGGGATGAGGCACTGCAGAGTCGAGCTCGAAATCAGGCCTGGTTTCTCCCGCTTTCCCGTGGTCTTTAATTAACACAAGCTGCTTGCACTTATAAGCTGAGCGATGCCCAAGCGCTTTGCAGGCACACTTCGTCGACATCCCTCACAGCGCATCGATCTCCCTCCCCACTCTACCTGCAGTGTGAATTCTGCTCGCGACTCGTCTGATCGCGCCCACCCTCGTTTGATACTACTCATCCTCCAATGCAATTCACCTTGAAGCTCGCATTTGTATATCTCCTGGCCGGTGTTCTCGGTGAGCTCTGATCGTTCCAGATGCGAGTATATTATAGCTGATCGCTTGTCCAGCGAACACGGTGTGCGCCGCGCCGGTCAATGTGGCGGCCCGTACTATCGACGATGTTGATGCAACGGTGGGTGTCCGGTCGAGGTTTTCATTGCTCTCGTCGCTCATCTTGTGCACAGCATGCGTCTCCGGAGGTCGAAAAACGTGGCTGCCGCATGCGTTACTGCATCTGAGAGCGGGGATCATAATATCAGACGCACTCGTTCCCCTCCGTGTTTAAAGTTGGTTAAGCACCACCAAATCGGGCAGCCCTCATTATGCGCCATCAAAGCCGTTCTCTATTCTCGTCCCACTGATGTTTCCACCTTCTTTTGCCATCGATTATTGCACTTGAATCAATCTTTGTAGCTGCCCCCTAGTCCATTGTATCACTAATGTCTCCTTCCTCCCACAATACCCTTGTTCTCTGTCCTATCACTTTTGGCGACCTTACCAATGCTTCTTATAACTCTGTCTTTTTCCACTTCACTGCTTCGTACTTTGCAGTTTCCCTTCTTTATCTTCTTTATGTACTACTTGGTTGTTTCGCTCGACGCAAGCTATTTATCAAATATGCTCCTTCACATCATATAGGTTCTGGTCGAGAAATTTGGAGCAGATGTTGGCAACAGCAGACACCTCAACCAGCCGGGCCACAGGACCTGATCGGCAGATTTCCAGCTGGGGTAATGGGGAATATCGCTATGTGAACAGCGTAGTCACACCCGTCACAATGCCTGTGACTATTGATGCTCTCTGCCCGGTGCCGTCAATGACCGTCAATGAGATGCATCGCCAAAGAACAGCTTCAGCTTCGAGGATCAACGCACCTTCGGGTTCACGCCACTGGCGACACATCCAACGTTTGAGATATATCCGGCCGTAGTTGTCATTGAGCTGTCCCCCGTGCAGAGGCAATCAGATACCCAAGAGGCAGCGGTGGCGCGTCCTTTGTTTCCTGCCCTGTTCTGCGAACTCGGGAACTCACTCTCATCCTTCTTCAGGCTTCTTTGCTCGCCCCTGCAATCATGCACACCAATTCCGTGGCATTCTTCTTCGACTGCAGTCCACCTTGATGGCGACCGCGACCCTCTCTCAAGGAATGAGAAAGTGAATGTGTGACTCAGGTATGGCTCGGCGCGCTCCTTTGGCCGAGTGGCTCTCGTAAGTGCACATTACTTAGGTTCGTCCACGGTCTCATTTGGCTTCACGCGGTTTGCAGAGCACTCAGCAACGCGGGACTCTCTCTTCCATGTTCAAGGCCTTCTCCGTCGCCCTCTGTCGCCTGGACTGTGTTGTAGGAACTGCCTGCCAATCAATCCTGTCGTTCCCGCACAGCCATTTCCTGTCGTCTAGCTCAACGCCAAGTCCAGCTGCTCCGCTTGGGACAAACGCAGATCACCCGTGAAGTCCCTGAATCCGACACCCGTCACCGTTTGTGCTTCTTGAGGCCGAAGAAGACGGTCTCTTCGCTTCACTGCGCGCACGTTTCCAGTATCCCTTGGACCACCGATCCCGCCTCTGGCCCGTCTGCCCTCAAGTTCCCTCCCTCCAAAATCTTGCTCGACATCACGTCGCAAGGCTTCCATAGGAGACCTAACTCAAGTGGTCGGAGTTTCGGCGTAAAGGCACCGGCTCATTACGAGCTTCACCATCCCGGGGCCACCACCAAACAAGTCCATCCAGCGGATGAAGATCGCGGCCCCGTCTATCTTACCCTCAGGCATACGCCGTTGACCAGGCACGGTCATTTTGTATTCGTAGATTCGATGAAAACTCAACGTCGCATTCAGAGGACTCGCACATCCTTTAAACAGGGAGGCCCACCTAGCAGTTCAAGGCGAAGATGGAGATGAAGTATCCCAAGATGAGAGGGACAACGAGCTTCGAAGCACACCTGCGTCGTTTTTCAAACAATGTTCGAAGCACTTGAGTACAGGACAAGAAATGATCGTGGGTTGGTCACAAGGAGGATGGAGCACAGAATGGTGTGCGGCCCATGCCGCAGGCGAGACCTCAGGTTCGTCATATTGTGACATATTGCAGGCTCGCATAGTGTAGCGTGTGGTGTCTCCATCAGATCCCGTTCTGACGTTGCTTCCTTGCACCTCAAACCCGAGCACTTACTTACCCTTCCGGTCAACGTTACTTGCTCGTGCTCTCCGCCAGAGGCCACCGAGCACCACCTTGGGACATCCTCCCGGTTTCGTCTTTTGGGGTACTCCCTGCCAGTCTCTTCTGACGGCGCTTGTGGCCCCCCTGCCTCTGGGTATTTCCTCAGCCATGGCCATGTTCCATCCCGCATGTATTCAAGCCCGGGCTCACCAATATGCTTATCGAGCGGGCTGCTTAGCTATGACGTCATGGGTGATCGTCCCAGCTACTACGGTCTCCGACAGTGCTATTGCTCTCTCAGCAACCATCGGCGGCAACGCATTCGCTTGCTGACTTCGCCTCTCATCGCAGCCGGATACAAGATGCAAGGATGAGGGGGAGAGCCCCGCCAATACCCTTTCCTACCGACACGCAAAACACTACCACCACCACCACGATGAGCGTCGAATTCACCGTCTGCAAGGACTCAAAGACCGACGGCATCATCCGAGTAACCAGCTCGTGACCTGCGCTGACCGGGAAACAAGTCCTGGCCGCATCACACGCTCTGGCATCTGTGGCACCGACGAGCACTATAAGCACGCCGACATGGCGTTAGGACACGAGGGCGAGGGTGTCGTCGCGCAGATCGGATCGGATGTGTCGAGGTTGCGCGTGGACGACGTCGTAGGATGGGGCTACATCCACTAGACATGCGGCAAATGCGAGCATCGCATGCAGGGTGCGTTGGCTGGCCAGTCCATGATGTGTCAGACTCATTCATTGACTCTATTGGCCGGTAGGACAGGACCAGTACTGCACCGAGCACGAGATGCACGGGACGCACAGCTTCGACCAGGGCTTGTTCGGCACGCACGCGGTCTGGGAGGATCCGTTGCTGTTTGAGCAACCCTAGTGGTAGGAATAAGCCTTCGCGCATGGATCTACCCACAATTCCATATGCCTTCCGGGCCAGTTCTACCCACGGGCTGTGGGTAGAACCAGGACATTTGGGTTTGGTTTCAGTGGGAATTGAACTGATGACCTTCTAAAAAAGAAATCCCTAACCAATGCATTATCACACTGGGCCAAACTGGCTTTATGTTAAAAGCATTGTCCCTTGACAAGATGTGACGATAGGCCTAACTGTCTTAAACAAACCGCGCCCCTCTGGGCGCGGAGGTTAGCGGTTCGGGCTCGGGTTCGGGTTGGGGCTAAAGGTTAGTCCCCAAAGATGTCATTTTCTCTCAGTAATGGTTGGGAGAAGGTAGCAAAAAAAAATAAGACCTGATATAGGCTCAGTTAGGGTTGGTTAGGGTTGGTTAGACTCAGAAATATGTTTATTGGGTTGTTAGGGTTTGAAATAACCAATACTAGGATAAAGCTTTCCCTCCACTTAGGGTAAGCCGCTTGCGGGTTACCCTAAGTGGAGGGAAAAAGTGGGAACCCTATATCGGCTGTTTAGCTCAGTCTGTTCATGCACAGAATTTGAATCATTTTTACAAGGTCAGTAGTTCAATCCTCACTGAAACCGATATGAAATTTTCTGGTTCTACCCAGTGGACGGGTAGAACCGGCCCCGAAGGCATCTGAAATTCTGGGTAGATCCACGACAAAAAGCCTTTAGATTACGGTATAGGCTCGTTTGAGGTGCCAGCGGGGCTAGCACCGGAGCACCCTGCGCCCCTGATGTGCGGCGGCGCGACTGTGTTCGAGATCATCGGGAGCTACAACATCCGGCCCACGCATCGTGTGCGTGTCGTCGGTCTCGGCGGTCTCGGCCACGTGGCGGCCACGTTCGCTGCCATGATGGGTGCAGAGGTCGTCGTCTTTTCGAGCTCGGACGCGAAGCGGGAGGAGGCATTCGTCCGGGGCGCGTCGGAGTTCCACGCGACGCGGGGTGTGGGCTAGTTCGAGAACGTGCGGCTGCTAGACCACCTGATCGAGGCGACGAACTTCATTCCGTCGTGGACGCCTTACATGGCGGTGAGGGAGCGCAAGGGCACGATTTAGCCGCCACAGTCAGCAAGGACAACCTGCCGATTCCCAGACTTCCCCTTATCCTGGGCGGGATCAACATCCAGGGCTCGAGTGGGGCTGCTCGGTCTGTGCACCGGCGGATGCTGGAATTTGCGGCGGGGAACCACATTGAGCCGGTGATCGAAAAGTTCCCGATGACAAAGGCGGGGTTCGAGGCGGGCATATCCAGATTAAGAGATGGCCAGGTCCGATACCGAGCTGTTCTTGTTGTCTGAACAGAATGGAGCGCTAGACATAGAACGTACGTAGTGCACAGTATATTGTCATATTTATCAATAGGCAATGCATATACGTACCAAGCAATCGGGATTCGACTGTTCTGCTTTGAGGTAGCTCATCCTGTGGAGCGACAACATATGAACGGAGAGTCATAAGCTTGCAATAGTGGAAAGCAACTGCATCGAGCTACAGAACATACACAGGTTTTCTGCTAGGAAGGCCCCAGAACATGGCCGTGCATCGCCGAGAGATCATGATGACTGGCGTTGTGCGTTCCGACCGGACATCTTCGAACCTGGCAATCAGAGTCGTTGTAAACTGTTCCTCTCAGTGACAGCAGTCTCAGGGCCTCACCCCGGTCATTCTCTTGCTTCAACTTGAGTGCACCTGAATCAATGATCTAGTCTACAGAGACCCGTTTGTCAACTCTGACAGCCAGCCGAGTTGTCTCGTCGAAAGAAAGAAGGCCTTCTACACCGCCCTAAGCATCTGAAAGAAGAGTATGTGTAATAGCCGCTCGCGAGCCTTTTGCTGAGATACTGGGAGTTCACAGTGCAGGCGGCAATGGACACGCGCGTGCTCAGGAGCCTTCAATGGGACTGTAGACTTCGGCACAATCACCTGAACTTCAGGAGGAATAGATAGTTTGCGGATCGATGAGAACCCTTCAAAGCATTGTGGGGATGCGGATTCGCGTTCCATGAGAATTGGGAGAAATATATATTTACCCGTGCACTGCAGGCAAAGTAATTAACGGGAATTCTGACCAGTCCTTTCCGTTGATATTAAAAGTATGATAAGAGTTAGAGACCTCTAAAAACCCTGATTTTCGTAAAGCACACCGAAGAACTCAACAGTTGCCCTGTCCCCACAGATTGATGCGCCTGATGCGCCATCAACCACGCTCAGGACTCGACTGGGTCAATTGGCTAACAAAACCTCTTGAAGTAACTGCTCCATGAAAATATGGATGGTCAAACGAGGATCGGGTTCCCACAAAATTCACCTAGACCCGGACATCACTGTCCCATCATTCTGGCCCTCGAGACCGAGAATTTAAGCGTCAGAATCGGTCTCAACATCTCCCTGGACGAGCATGATATGATCCGGCCATGTATCAGGCCACACGAATCCTTACACGATTAGGCTGGAGGTGGCTGTACAACAATTTCGGCGATCTCGAGTGAGCAGCAGCAGGGGTTAGGATGAAAGAATGAACAAAGACTGCTCTCCAAGGTATAATAAGGTATAAAAATGTAAAAAGATGCTCATTCCTTCGCCAGTGCCGGAAGCGAGACCATAACATCCGGCGTCTGAGACCGAGCCAGGCGCTCCACATCGAATTTCTCCGCGTCGTCGCTGCGCTCCAACGTGAACGGCGAGATTCCGCCAGCCTTAAACAGTGACTTGCGCACATCTGGGCGCGCCATCGCAAGCTCTGGAAGGGTGCGAGGATCTGGGAAGAACCGGCGCATGGCGAGGAAAATCATCACGTTGACGAACCCTGTGCAAGTGTAGTGATGAGTTATCCTGCGCTTATGTATCGTGGGATCGGATTACCTGTAAGATTGAAGACTACGTCTGCAATGACAATGGCCCAGAAGGGAACATCGCCGCCCGCAAATGATGTCAAACGGGTAATGGTGATCGGGATCAACATCACAGTGTAGGCAAGAGGATACCTGTGATACCATGTTCAGCCTTGCGGTCTCACAGAAAGAGACGCTGCCCACCAAACCATCCGCTGAATTGCCTCCAACATTGTGTAGTCGACCAAATCTCTCCTGAGCGATAGCTGCCATGACTCTTCATCCGAGGGCAACGACCGGATGCACCATCGGCCCTCCTCGCGAAGCAGGTTGCCTCTCATGCGCAGGATGATCGCTGTGTACAGGATCATACACAGTGCCGCCGAAAGGTACTCGAGGAAGTACTCCAAATAGATCTGTTCCAAAGGGTAGTCGTCGGTAATCCAACACCTGTGCCGGTGTTCAAGTCAGCCCTCGGGTGCAGAATATATTACGAAATAAGAAATACGCACCAGGCGCCGGAAACCCCGAAATACGGGCTGCCTGGCTTCTCGATCGCAATCGGTCCGATGCATACGATGAACAGCACGAGACCCCATCCTGCCAGCAGGGATCCCCAGAAGCTGAACGCACACGCGCGAATGCGGAGAAAGAGGAGCGTGAACAGATGCATAGCCAATCCGAACGACCTTGAATGAATGATCAGATATCTCGCTCATACGCGAGGAATAAGCAGCGGAGACCGCACCAGAGTGCCGTTGCGACGTTTCCAGCATTCTTGATTCCGCCTTTCGAGCGGACGCGTCAGATGGATGGATATCCGAGTGATGATTCAGCCACACACCTTGGGCCATACAATAGAAACCGTCCTCTGTGCGACCCAACTGTGCCCATCGGAAATTCATCACGGTACCGAACGCTTGGATAAAGTTGGCAGCCAGTAGGGTCATGAAGTAACCATTGATGTAAGCATTTCCGAAATTCTGCAGCCGCAGCCGCTTGTACTATTAAAGCACAGGTGAATGAGTTATCATGCAGCTGATGGACGCACGCACCAAGAAGAATATACAGATCGAAAGCAGCGAGATGATAGCTGCGCACGCCAGCACCTGCGGACAAATGAGCGCGAGCTCAGCGTCTATTTACAGAAAGGAAGGCAACGCACGACAACTCCAGGCCCTTCCGACGTATCAAAGTGGTACATCCCGTGTTGAAAAGAAAGACGAAGTGGGATGAGCAAAAGGGCCCCTCACCAGGAGAGAAGCTCGCGAAGGGACGAGACCAGTGCCAGCCGGAGGAGGGCAAGAAGAAAAGGGCGCTCGCGGTCTTGAAATTCCGCCGACACCATTTGCAATCAGCGACTGGCATCGCACGTCAGCAATGCCCTTGACGATTTGGCGAGCGTCGGTATCGTGTATAACCAGGCAACTAGGGAACAGATCAGATAGGTATCTTGATTCCCGGGCCGTTTAATTTTCGAGAGGCACGCGACGGGCTCATGTCCGTCGTCTATATACTTGACAACAAGCAGAGGGCCGTCCGCCTTCGAATTGACTTACGTTTCGTGCAAGAAAATGCGAGACATCCGCGCGTGTATTCCGGCTCGCTATCCGTTCCCAGGAAAGCTATCCGTCCACAGTTTCCTGCGCATCACAAATAGCAAGTAAGAATATATCCGATGTCAAGGCCGCCGACAAATACCGAGGTCAAGGACATAGTGCGGGTGGCCCAAAAAGATCCATACGGACCATCAAATCAGGCAGTCACAGTGACTCATACCACATGATGGGTTGACTGATGATAGGCAAAATAGATTAGATTAGATAGGATAAAATCAGTGGGATCACAAGAATTCAAGTGAAGAGAACAATTTCGAATAAGTCATCTAACCGGGCTTCACAATTGAAGGGGTCAGAAGAAGGATAGTCCCTAAGATGTGCCGAATAGGCTTGTTGGATGATTTCAGAGTAAACGCAAACAGTGCGGATTTGAACAAGATTGATGCCCTTCGGCCAAATGCTTTGTTAATGCTTTCACGTTGCGTGTTAGAGAAGAACAGGTTCCCGGTCGCTCACACATATGTCCTTCTGCAGCCTGACACATATTTACTCCAGGTTCTCGTGCTCTTTGGCCTTCTTGCATCCTATTTTCGTACGGATAATCCGTTTCTCGCTGCAGAGTTAGAGCTGGACAAGCCCAGATCTCTGTCCGGATACTCAAATAATCATTTCTAATGGTCGATCGAGCTGAATTTTTGTTTTGTTGGCCCGATTCGACTGCAAAGTCGGAAATCGGTCAGAAACATCAAGAATCATCGGATTTTCCAGCGTTTCGGAGGTATTCCATACCGAAATCACTCGCCCGAAACCGAATTTACTCTACACTTGGAGCGACTGACTGGACGCGAAGGCATCTGGCCCTACCCGAGAGATGCCGGGACGGGAGGGCAAGCTAGATCAGTTATAGCCCGGCGGCATCCAGCACAACAGCTGCGCTGCTGTACAGAACTCAGGACTTTTTTCCCATGAGGACCACTTGATTTTCCAGCTATTAAGTACTGTGAGTGGAGATGCTCACCGTATTATATGTTGTGTCTAGACTAAGCTGGGCTAGCCTAGTCCTAAAAGGCTCGGCCTTGAAAATTCCTTGGCAAACAAGATGTTTATGTATAGCATACTTCATAATATTCGGATTTCTCGGTATGCCACTGCAATTAAGGGATGCAAAGTGCCTGAGCACCTAGGGACTGATCCAATCTCTCGGATTGGCAAGACCGACCGATGCAATCATAAATCGGAGGCCGGAGGAGGACAGGGGTAGGAAATTATGTGCACCGCTGATGATCCTTGTGAGCCAGGACTTGGACGGGCTTGCATCTCGTGGCCTGGGATCGGCTCAGAGTGGCCCCTATGCCAGGCGAGACCATGTGAACTCGAATTGGAGAGACGGATGGCTCTGTAATACAAGCACAGGGAAGAAGTCAGTGCGTCCCCGAGCTTCGCCGCTAAAGTTCTGAGTACCGCCGGGCTTCGCCAGCAGCACAAGAACGCAAGGCCTTTACGTCGTCCGGCACAAGATGATCCCCATCACACATGCCTTCGGCACGCGGGTTGTGGTCATGCATGAGCCTGGACTAAAACAAAAACTATTTGTCAGGAACCACAAATGCGGTCACGTTTCTGGGAGACTGGCAGCGCACTGACGCTGACATTTTGCCCGCAAGGCACGGGATGTACATGCTTAAGCGAGGCCTTTACTCCGCACGCCAGGGAATTCCGCAATATTTTGCGTCCGTTTTCGCCGCCGCTCAAAGGATTTGGCGTCCGAGGCCGGGCCGCGCATCTCGCGCAATGTGAGAAATTAGAATTTGGAAGAAGGTCTGACGTGCCATGTCGGCCGAGCGGATCAAAAATTAGTGGGCGGGTGCTGAGTCATGAGCGTTGGTCAAGAATGTCAGGTGATCTAGCCGCTTGTAAAGATATTGGAAAACAAAATAGGTCACTGCCCGAGCAAGTTAATGATTCCGGTGCCTCTGCTCGACCCGAATGTTTTTATAAAGTCTACAACATCTGTGAAGCGCAGGATGCTTGCAAAGGGCCAAATGCTCGCGACCGAGGAGATGGGGCCGGGTCGGGAGCGAGCCTTAGCCGGGACGTACAGCTTCATACGTAAGTGCACAGCCTCGTTTTACTCACCGCTTGACAAACGCCGATTGCACTTGACCACGGAGTCCTGACTTGCGGACGACTCATATGTAAATACATAAAAGGATGACAGGGCGCTCTTCCCCGGACCAGCATCAATCTACCCTCTCCACCAACACCTGTCCCCCCTCGATCATCTAGTATCATGGGCACCTGCACCGTCTGCGCGGCGCCATTCACGTCGCCCGTGTCCCTTCCCTGTGGTGCGTCCCGCCCGTCCCGCCGACTTTCTATGAGTCCTCTGATCCGCAGTGCAGGCCACATATTCTGTCGAGCATGTTGTCTACGCAATCTGGGAGGAGGAGACGGAACAGGATCTGAAAAGGCCATACGTCCTTGCCCCAGGTGTCGGGCTGCGTACTCTGCAGGTGTGTCTGCTGCGTCTTACTGAGCTGTGCCGGGAATACTTACTGACGAGTCCGTGCGTGCTCAGAATCGATTGACCCAGTCGTGATCTTGCCCTCCGCGAGCACGGATCTGCCTTGCTCGGTCGAGACACCCGGCACCATTCCGGCAGCATCGATGTCCGACACTACGCCATCGTCGTTTCCCTCCTCACCCTCATCCTCATCCTCGTCTTCCACACTCACACCCGGCTCCTCGACGTGCCATGCCGATCGCGAACGGCTCCAGTCTGAGCTCGCCGCGCTGCGGCTGACCTGCTCGACTTGGCAGCGGCGCGCGGAGATGCATGCGTCTGCGAACCACAGTCTGCTAGGTTTCGCGCGGGCTGCCAAGGAGTGTGCAGTCCGGTTGCGTTCCGAGCGGGATTCCGCCCGCACGCGGTGCGAGCTATTGAAACGAAAACTGGCTGACGTTATGTGAGTCTCCTCATCCCTCATCATATGCATATCCGTTATTCCGCTATCCCATGGATGCGGTGTGATAGAACATACTATCATCATTCCCCTCGCGCTTATTCTCTCCCCTTACGGAATACCGTTGCATGACGATCAGGCACTGATACTGCTTTTTGCGTTCCAGACCCGAATACTCCATCGTGCCAGCCACAGATGAGGCAGAAATTGACCGCCGGACTGCACGCCGAGCACCATGCGGATTGCCCGTCTTCTTGGCCCAGTGTCGAGCCAAGTCCGCCCCTGGCCCTCCGGATGTGAACATGTCAGAGAGTCTCTTCGGGCCGCCGTTCAAACGCAGGCGCTCAGGGGCTGCCCCGTGCTTCAGCGACGAAGGCAGTAGCAGCAGCAGCAGCAGCACCGCCGGCTCTGCGCCCGGCAGCACGGTGTCGGGCAGCACACCCCCGACGTCGCCTGCTTCGAGCGCGGCGAGCGAAACCGATGCGCGGTGCGACACAAGCCCGGAGATCTTATCCGTGCTTCCTCCCATTGTGTCCTCCTCGCTGCAGACGCTGTGCGAGGTGGCGGTGACGCACCACCGCCTGCTCGGCGACGACAATGTGCTGAAGCGCCGGCGGCCATCTTAGAGGCCAGTCTGGATTTCATCTTGGGACTTAGTATGCTATGTAAAACACACGTTATAATCCGCGACACACGCACATGCGCACACACTCATTTTGGCGGCGACACCCATCTACTTTTTGTTACACCTCATTGTACCATATGGCAACCTACATATGTATCCCTACGCATCCGACACTTAGAACAGAGGATTTTGCTGTGTGTTAGAGGATTTTGCTGTGTTAGAGGATTTTGCTGTGTGTTATATGACTAGCAGGATGACCCACTCGAAGCGCAGACGTCATTAGGGGATAGACATAATTAAAGCCCTGTCGTACTGTAAGGCCTCTAGTGTAATCGTGAATCAGAATGAGATTTTCATGTCATGCACTATCCCAATTCTGACAACTGACAACCGAGGGTCTTGCAGCCAGCCATGCTCACCTTCATACTCTTACCTGTTCATTGAATAGACTGATCCATGCCAGCACCGTGTCAAGGTGATTACTGCACTGGCAGAAAGGACGTCAAATTACTTTGAGGTCATGATTTCCGGATTTCGTACTATAGTTAGCACATCATCAGAAGTCGCTTGCATCGCCACCTGTCAAGCGGACATTGGCCCCTAATTTTTATTGGTCTTGACGCCAACGGGCAACCCTGAGGATTACATGGAGAATCGTGCAGTGTTCAGGATAAAGCGGAGTCCTGCATTTTCTCTGCACCATGTCTCATAGCTCAATTGGGTCATCTCGATTATCGACTGAGTCATGCGGAAGCAGGTCTGACCAGGTGTTGGACCTGAATCATCCGCCCTCAGACATGAGCAAGAGCACCTATAAATGCAGTGACGACCCGGGGCCTCCCTAACTCAATCAACATGCATTTGGAATCTTCCATACGCACGTTGCCAGTCCACTGCAACCTCTGCGGCGTGTCCTTCGCCGACGTATCGATCCGCGCGGCACACGTCGATGCCTCCCCTGCCCATCCCTCATGTGGGTTGTGCCACCGGCGATTCCTCAACGACAGCTCCCTCTTTCTCGTGCGTGCCTCGCCGTCCCCGTCTTTCGTTTGCTTGGCGTGTGTGTTGACTAGTTGCTTTCTTTCCAACCGTAAACAGCACCTAAACTGCGCCGATACTCACTCGGGCGCCACCGATTGCAACGAGACATTGGACGCCGACCAGATTCTTCTCGAATCGCTGGTCGGGATCGAGATCGATTTGGACAACCTGGTGCGGTACCAAGTCGACAGGATACTGGGCGACGATGAAGATTCAGGATATGACTCGGAAGACTACTGGGCGCCGCCGGATTTCGACTCAGAGTCATCGAGTGAGAGCGATCGTGACGGCACCGAATCAGAGAGCTCCATCCCGGACTTCAGCGACTCTGAATTCGACAAGCATCACCAGTGCGAATCATGCGCATCCGACTTCCCAGTCCCCGCAACAGCGGCAAGTGTTCCCACCGTGCAGTCTCTTATTATGGCATCATCAGCTGATGTGGGCTCGTTTTTAGAACGGGAACAGTTTTCTGGGAATAGCCGGCCTTGAATCTAAATCCGGGCCACCCGGGGTTTGGGAATTGCACCCTTGGGAGTCCGACGGCGGCCCCCTAGTCGCGCGCAGATTCCCCGGAGCCCGCGTCGATATGTCGGGCATTTGTATCTGTCCGGAGGAATCCGTGGGCTGCCACGACTCTGTTCAGCGAGGTGATGCTGGGCTTATCCCCCCAGATATGCCATCTTGTTTCAGCATACACAAAATCAAAAGCTACTGAGTTTTTGATATCACACGATACACCAAGATATGGGGTGTAGTCGCAGTGGCAGCTGTTGAATTGCTCGCCGAAATTGAATTGACAAAGACTTAGTCAAGGTCTTTACCATGACAAGAGAACGTGTTCGTGAAGTTCTAGCTCAGTCGCCACGGTCGCGGCAGACTGTTGAACCGCAACCGCATCTCGTCATGGGAGATCAGTGGAGCGCTAATCGACCAGCAGGCGTGCAGCAGGCAGGGCAAGATTTGCAGATCATATCAGACTGGACCGCTCGTCGATACCCTACGTCAGATAGTACGCGATTACGGACCAATAGGTAAAATAGTATTTTGGGTTTGGGCACAAGGTCCAGGATAAGTACAACAGAGAGACCCCGAGAGAAATTAGATCGCAGCGTAAACCGACGGCGAGCAGCGCGCTTCTGTCAGGTGACCGAACGGGCATAGCGTTAGCTTATCGGAATCAGCCTCGAATGTGCATGTGAGCCCGCAGACGCACATTATGACATAGTGCCTATTACATTCCGTACTTCCTCCTCAATGCCGCCCACGCCGGGCCGACTGCCGGGTTCTTGGCCACAAAAAAGCTCATGTCCTGCTCTGGAATGCGGTTGACATCGATGCGGTTCCAGTAGCGGGAGAAGCTGTAGGCAAGGTCCTGCGCGTCACGATCTTCCCCCCTGCTGGATTATCCGCGTGTCAGCGCCCCTGCGCCCAGAAAGGAGAGAGAAGCGCGCATACATCAGCCAGGCCTTTAGCTTGCATCGAATGAACTCGGATAGTGTTAAGAACGGCAGCCCCTGCAGCTTCATCGTTGTCGTCGCGTCGAGAGTTCGAGGCCCAGTCTCGCCCGCCGGAAGGATCTCTATCTGGTCGTGTGCCCCACCGTCAGTCGAAGAAGGAAGTCGGCAAGAAGAGCTCAAGCGCACATCAATGGACGGTATGAAACGTCGATAAGAGACGTGCAGTCTGGACGAAGGATGTGGGCACGGACGGAGCTGCGCGGTGAAAGAAGCCACATACCGATTTGTCCACGGAGAGAGCGACACCGCAAAGTCCCCGTACCCCGCCAGGGCACTGCGCACACGTCGAAATGCATGCGGCTGGTTCTGTCCACCCTCGACGATGCAGTATATCTCCTGCCATGAGCATCAGCCGCGGTGACAGCAGCGACGCGCGGGCATGACGCACATCGCAGACGGGACTGTTCGTCAGCGCGGCTATGAGGACCGTCCCGTGAAACGCGTGTGGGATGTCTTGGGCGCGCAAAAGCTGAGAGAGAGCCGCAGCGGCCTCGATGAGTCGCCGGGTGTCGGACATGAGTGGGCCAGGGTGGTCGATGACGGAGGGGCAGGGGATTGGGGGGGAGGGTGTCGAGGACGAGCGGTCAAGCCAAGGGCATGATATAAAGCCTAAGCGAGGTGAAGAGATGCGTTATATACGTTTCCCCCGAAAACACGTTCTGCACACACCAGACGCGAGCCGTCTGATCCACCAGTCCACAGACGGAAATGTCCGATCTAGGAAGAAGGCAGACATAACACGTTGTCGGAATTCTCAAGATGAGATAGGCCAAGTGGACCTGCCGGATCGTAAGGCACGAAGCAGGGGTGAACGATCGCTCGAAGACATTAGTCACCGTTCTAACGGACGTGCATCGACGCCGTGGCGGTGGCCTGTGGCACCGCTGTCCTCGAGGCTTCATCGCGAGAGAAGAGAGGCGAGTCAGATGAAAATTCGGCCATAGGCCGCCGAACTGCTGGGCGAGAAGCTTCGCGTAGTACCCCACAGATCTCACTGGGGATGACCCGTGGGACTAAATCATGACACCGAATTCGGCCGAAACGTGACCGATTGATGGCATCACACACGTGTCTGTGACGTACCCGGTCGTGACCGTCAGTCGCATCGCCGCCCGAATTTTTGCAAGCCGCCTCCACGTCTCGTCCAGCGCGCGGATGTTCTTGCAGCCGCAACATGTGAAGCTGCCATTCGTGTCCTCTTCTCGGGCCTCATTCCCGGCTGCCGCGGCTCGCGTGCGCGTCGGCCACGGATCAGTCCTCATAACTCACTTTCACCTGGTGGCATCATCACGCGCGCTCGATCATGTTTCGCGTGCTGGGACTTTGGGCTCGGGATGGGGGATGGTCCGGAGACATGCATCGTGGTGGAGATCAGACCGACTTCGCGCCATGCAATTCAAAGGCGACAGCCGAGTGTCCGAATACCAGGAGGAGGCGACACGAGCTGCGTTTCTAGAGAAGGCGATGAAGGGGCGCCAGCCGGCGGATCTCATGCTTCGTTGTGCGTGACTCCATACTGTGTTCCCCGCTGCTCAGCTTAGCGTCATTCTAGGCACTGTGTTTGATGTTGAAGGTTTTTTAGCCCACCATTCTCGCCGGTTAGTCCCTTTTTTGACTTTTGTCTTAGGCAATGTCAAGACAATCTCGGGCGAATTCAAGCGGTCGGATCTTTGTTCTGAACACAAATTAAACGTCAGTTGCTCACCCTTGAGTATCACGCTCGTTTGACGATGTTGTGCGCTAGCCACGGGACCTTCGGAAGATTGATTCTCGGGTACCGAACCTCGTCCCTACCATCCTCGTCCGCAAGGAGGCCATCCTCGTCAGTCCTCTGCTGTAATCGATTATTCAGCCATGTGACTTTGAGGGTGCAGGTCAACGTGCTCCACATTCGTGCCTTGGTCAAGGCGGACAGCGTGATCCTATTTGACACTTTTGGGTCTGCAGACTCCCGGCTGCACTCTGTATTTTTGTACCACCTAGAAGTCTGTTCGCGGTCCATTGATCGAAGACCCGCGATTGATAGATGAAATGTAGCACAACCTCAAAACGAAGGGGTCAGGGTCACCTTACGAGTTCCGGTGCGGCTCGCACTGTGTTCATTTCTCCTAGATCTGATCAATTCCGCAGCGCTCTTGAATCCATCCTTCTCTCGGTTGTAAGTGCTCTAGAAGCGGAGATGGTCTTCATTCGCAATCTCGTTGGGGGCCTGTTAGCCGAGTTGGAAGACAACATCGATCACGATCGGTTCAAACGATTGCTTCATTATTCGAGAAGGCTGGCGAGCTTCCAAAACCGCGTGAAACTGGTGTGTTTGATCCGTCCCAAAATCACCCAACCAGCCAGCCATGTACTCATTGTGTCATCATCACTCCAGGTTGGCGAAGCGCTTGAGGACTTGTTGACCCAAGGTAAGTCTGTTTTTTTTAGTGCTTGTTCCAACATCAACTGTTCGGATAGACGACGATCTGGTTTCTATGTATCTCACCGACAAAAAGAATGACGTAGCCAGACAACTCAATGATCACGACGATATTGAAGTTCTGCTCGAGTCTTTCTCGAAACAGGTCGAAGAAATCGTCAACGAAGCGGGGAACATCGAGGTCATGATTCCCTTCTCTGGTCACATTGATCAAACTGAACAGACCAACAGACCAACGTCCAATCGACGCAAGAGATTGTCGAACTCATCCTAGATTCGAATCGCAACGCTCTTTTGGCTCTGGATCTCCAGGTATGTCTCGACAGAGTATCAGTTCGGCTCATGGACATCGCGTTGCAGGTTTCAATCATCACGATGGGCCTTGGGTCAGGTGCTCTCGTCGCTGGGCTTGTTGGAATGAACGTAAGAATCGCCAACACGTTCATGTCCATCTTCTCACGATGCGCAATCGCAGATGACAAATCATTTTGAAGCCCATCCTTGGGCCTTCTATGGCATGAGTAGTTTCGCCACAGTATTGGCGGTAGCCGTGGCTTCCTCTGGACTTCGCAGGTGAGTGGTTGCCACCCCTCAACGTTCTGCAAGACGCTGATTGATATCGTCCCCACTAGATTGGCGAAAATTCGCAGAGTCGGACTTTCCAATCCTGAAGCCTACAATGCACGATCTGGGAAGCGCAAGCCATGGCTGCCGCTCCCGTTGCGTCAGCGTTCGCATGATGGGTGGTCGTGAGGCACCCAGATTTTTCTCCGCTCACTCTCCGATGGGCTGGAAACCACAGCATATACTTCCTGTAATGTATAGAATTGTAGCAATTATTCCATTAATCATCTTTCATCTTCTGTGAGTTGATGCGAGGTGGTTTCCATACTCTCGCTAGGACAAGCTGCGTGCTTCCCAATCTCAGTTCACAAACGCGCGGGAACGAGGTGAGCCGCATGTTCGCATGGTTGACTCGATAGCAGACTGCTCATCGGCAATCCATCCATCCTGCGATCATCGATCGCTCCTGTGTTCCAGGGACCAGTCGCCGTTAAGCTTTTGGCTGCTCAGCCCGCGTCGGCGGCGGCGAAAGACTGCGATTCTCTCGATTTGGACGCGGGGGGAAGGTTTCCAGCGGGCGGGTAAACCTTCGGTTCTTGTATGTGCGGGCGGAGTGGGTGTCAAACCATGTGCTCGGTCGCAGAGAGGCAGCATGCATGGGGGGCGGCAGCAGGGATGCCGAGTTCCCCATGACGGGAATCATGGACCCGCTCCCATCTGGCAATGCAAGAAAGGGAATTCGACGGAACAGGCAAAAATGGGAAGAAGATCACATTATTAGCGTGTGTGCTCAGCCGAAATAGCGTCCAACCCAATGCTATGATCGGTCTCGACTGGTGGCCATCCTGATGTTTTCAAGCCTGCGTCCCACCGTCCGCCGGCGAAGCTGCTGAGTAACTTGACATCGCCTTTTATCTCGTCTTCTTTTGCCCGTTCACAAGTCATCGAATATTCATACAGCCCAAGCGATGAGAGGTCGAAAACGGGTCTGCAATGGGTGGTTTTGGGTCGCAAAGACGGACAGAGAAGGGGGAAACCAAACAACGTGTATTCACAAGAGACACGAGGGACAATCCCATGCTCTTGTCGGTCTCGACCCGCTGCTCCTTTGAGCCCGGGTGGCATCGTCAGCTGACGGATCTGGTGGGTAACCGACATCGCATTTGTTCATTTGCATAATTCTGCCAAGTCACAAATCAAATATCACGTCGCTGCCCACCCTGGGATGCTGAGAAGGCGATATGAGAATTAGAAGAGACGGGCAAGTCAAGCCTGCGCACGCGCATGCGATTTTCGGAGTGGAAATCCGAGGAGGAACGTTTCAAGAACCCGAGAATCCTGTTGTTGCGGCGTGAATGATATCCCCACGGAATAATTAGGCCATGCAAGAGTGAAGTGACCACGAAAGTGTACGGATGAGTCCTGTCTGCGGCCCTGCATTATTGACGGCGAAAAGCGGGGAGATGTGATGCCTGAAGTCTAAGCGACAGGCCAAGATATCGGGCCCACCTAGGGGACCTGATAGTTTGAGGTCCGGCGGCTGATACCCTTTCATGGCACGCGGCGCGAAGGGCGGAGAACCTCTTCCGAGTGGTCCGTGCCGCGTTATTTCAGGCGTGGCCTGAAACTTTCCGGCCACAAGCTTCCTTGTGTTTGAGACGTGTTTCAACGTCGATTAGGCTCCAGAGCAGACGAGGCACTTCGGTGCCAGATCAGGCGCCGAGGGCTGGGTTTCTTCAAGGTTCAAGCTGATTTCATCTCGAGCAAGGTATTTGCGGGAAATGTTTGCCGCCGAGGGTCTTCCAGGAATCCAATTCGCAGCCGGTAGATTGCTGCACCGTTCCGAACAGACATTTTCTCGACATTTCGCGCGGCGAAGCTATTTCCATTGCACGGGTTGATCGATTGGGGCACCTTCAAGGGAGAAGCTGCCTCAACTGCGCATGCTCGGATTTCGCACTCGGGGATGACGTCATAGAACGCACAAGATGATAGGACTCGCATCTAGTCCGCTGGTCGGCCCGTGCTGATGCAAAAGTCCGATAGGCTCAGAGACATCGAACGCTGAGTCAAGAACTATGAGAAATTCAGAACGAACTCGGATCTCTGACTCACTGAGTTTGGAAATGCAGAAATGGCCTTCCTGAAAAAAACCCTAATAAAATCTGATGCTGCGCCCAATTGCCGATGGGGGTCAGAGCACATCGCTCAACCGATGTTTCATGAGTTGTCTGGTGATCCAAACGAGGGGCTGTGCACATCACGCGCTTTTCAGGTCACGGGAGTCCTCCTACCGACGAGCTATGCGGAGCCATGGGTCACGCGCGGAGAGAGGGCAACAGAAGAGCAGGCATATATTGGCGAGCAGTGCGCTACACATGAGAGCAGCGCATCCGAATGACAGACGCGTGGCGATCAGGTGCGCTCACCGCAACCCGAGAGACACACGTGTTCCCCTCCTTGCTTCACGTGATCCTGCATCAGATCAGTATTTGTAAGGCACAGCAGAGGACCGTCCAAAGGTGACGTGCCTCATGACATTGACTTGGAGCTGTTCCGCCCTTGCCGTCCAAATGCAACTGGCTGGGGGCAGTTCTCCCTCGAGCGCGACATACACCGCCCTACCGCGCACAAAGACTCCCGATTCAGCCTGACAGGAGGTGGCACCGCCGCACTGGCGGAAACAAAACTGTTTGTATACCTCGACCTCGAACTGGACTTGGCTCGATCGCTACTCCACTTCCGGGCCCTTCATCTTCGACCTGAACCATTCGCATGTTCATCCCATACCTCACTCCCAGGAGTCCCCAGAAGGGCGGCGGTGGAGCAAAGGGTGGCGGCAGCTCCTCTTCATCCTCCTCCTCTGGCGGCAAAGGGTCGTCATCCTCGTCTAGTTCCGGCACCGGCAAGGGAACTTCGTCGTCCTCATCATCGGGCAAGACATCACCCATCTCGTCATCCGGCGGCGCTCGTTCTGCAACGACTTACAACTTTGGGGGCGGCAAGTCCAGCACGATCCCTTCCGGCCAAACCTTTGCGGGGCGCTCTCAGGGCGGCGCGAATCGAAATCAGATCTGGGGGACCCGGTGCGTGCTCTTTCTCGGGTCTTCAACGCACAGCCTTATCTTTGTCCCGTGCCAGAACATACGGTAGCGGGTATCCCGGCATATATTCGCGCGGAGTCGCGGGACGCGGGTTCCCGTTCTATTTCTGGCCTGTTGTATGGGGCTCCGGAGCGGGATATACATCTGAAAATGCGTACTTGCATGACGGCGAGGTGAGTCTCGTCATGGTCTGCAATCCGTCCCCCTCGCCGACCTGACGCGCAGTACGGCGATGCAACGAACTCCTCTCGGCCCGGCGGGCCTATGGCCAGCGCGACATTCCAATCAAACTCGACGGCCTCGACATTCCACCTGATAGCTGACAATACGACTGTCGGGGACCTCATCTCTGCCATCACCTCCAACTGCTCATCGCACCTCGTCACGCCACTTCCCACAGGTCCGACACCACTTAACTCGTCAGGCTCAGGCTATGCACCTGAGCAAGTCGTGCAATACTACCGTGCGAGCTCAGTGGCGCTGACACTGGACGGGTACAACAATTCGGCGGTCTTTGCAGCCGAGAACTCGACAGCAGACACACCGCTGCCTAGTGGGATCGATCCGACGCTGCTGGACTGCTTGAATTCGACCATCGGGCAGGCGACACCTCTGATTGACGCGGGCATCATGTCCCGAGGGGCAGTCCCGCCGTTTGGGCTGTTGTTGTGCTTGATTGTTTGGGTCCAGTGGCTACTCTGAGCTGCTGCATATGCTCCGTCATGCTCTGAGAATGACATACACGAATGAATGTTTTCATGTAATCTCTCACTACCACACATGCTGTACTGCTTAATTGACACATACCCACTCGCATAACGCATTTGCAACCAAATACCAGCCTCCGTTCCAAGTCTCGAGATACTGTGCTGGTGCTACAGAGGGGCCTTTGGACTAGATCACGGAAATAGGAAACTAGCATCTAGAAGGCGCAAGCTGCAGCAAGACTACAATAGGAAATAACCTTATTCCCTAGGAGTCGACCACTCATCTCGTTACGGCTACGTATCATGCACTGCGACGAGTGGACAAGCACCGCATCCCGGCTCTGGAATTCGATACCGGAGGGGAGTCCTGACTTACTCCAACCGCTTCCGCCTCACGCTGGGGGCGAAGGCGCGAGCACATGCGTCTTCGACATTCCTCCCATAAAGTCGACGGTCTGGAGAAATATCGGTAGCTTTGGGTGCGGAGTTAGCAGACGACTTTTGCCGGCATGGAAGAACGACGCACCAGTTGCTCGTTCTTCCGTGGGGCTGAGAACGCCAGCTTCATTGCTAACTTGCTGAGGGGCGGAGTTCGAAGGGTCTGCATGGGCTCCGCTCCAGACGGTTTCATCTCCCGCTACGCACCGCGCGGGAGTCTCGTACACCACACTTTGCGAATCATCCGCGGTTAGGCCCAATCGAGAAAGTCTCCTCCACATTGCGTTCCGGATCGAAGTTTGGATCCAACATCATCCGTCTGGAAGCCGTCCCGACGATTCCTCGGTAATTCTCGAAAGTAGATCGTCCGAAGCATCTGATTGGAGTCTTCAGGAAACCCCTCGAGTGAAGTTTGCTCATTACGCACTGCGAGCCGGGTCGTTGTGGCCTTGTCGGCAAGATTACGGAATACTCTGCGCGGGCAAGCTTTCGTTGTCCGCAAACGGAACCCAGCTTGCCCACTCCAAGCGCCTTACACTCAAACTTTCGTCAGAGGCAGACCACGGCTCTTCCCGCGACTTTCAAAACGATTTGCTTCTTCGGGTTCATAGATCAATCAAGTGGCCCCGCCGGAAGTTATCCTCGCGGGCAGGAGTAGCTGCATCGGGAAGGACCGGCACCATTCATCTGGGCGATCGCAACTACACCTATTTTCCATCGACTCATTGCGGGTATGCAATATCGCGGCAAGGATGTTCCCAGCCACGCTACCGACGAGTGCGTAGTCGATTGGTAGAACTCCCATCAAATCTATCCCCATTTGGTCTCATCTCCGGCCAAGGTAAAAACCAACCAATGTCCATGGCTGTAGCCATGTGCATGACTGGGGTTATTTTTTATGGCTCCATGGCTGGGCTATGAATATGTGGGCATACAAGCCTCAGATGGCATCAATTGGACCTCAACTGCCTTTGGGGGCCAGTCCCTTTCCTTGATGCAGATTGGATACAGTACCTAACTTGTAGACATTGAGCTGGGTGTCAGTTTTTTGCACTAGTCTCCCAACTGGGCCGCTGTCAAGCTGTTTGAAGATTGGAGTTGCAGTGGGTATGGTCACTAACCTGCTAACTGTATGCATGGATTTGGCACTAACCTGCTAAATGTCTGCATGGATTTGTTGCTAACCTGCTAACTGTATGTATAGTGATTCACTCAAGGCAGAGATGTGTTTGTGCTCTCACAAGTCTCAAGTTCCAGGTATCTCTGATCAGATTTATTGGTATTCACTCTGAAACAGAACAAAGAGATTGTATACCTCTATATACAATCTGGCTGACTGGCTCCAATGTTATAACACGCAATTTTAATTTGTTGAAGCTTGTTTGTATTAGCGACTATCACAGTATGTAGACATGACATCATATGTAGTATCTTTAGATTACTTTGGCTCGCTCCACAATGACCTCATACCTGACCTCATTATTGCGTCATCCATTACTCATCTATGATATCACTACTCCACTATGACATCATGATATCTGCTCCAGACTGGTATATAAACCTAGTACTATACGCTCCATATCCTCAGCTCTGTGTCTTCTACACTCGCTGAGGTATGCATACTCTCTTATGATCTCTTACGACTCATACTCATGACTTGTACCTAGACTCTGTCTCTATAGGTACTGCTAATGTCAGCTCTGTGTCTTCTACACTCGCTGAGACTCTGTCTCTATAGGTGATCGCTACTGGTTGTATCTCCACTGCGCGGTATTGTCTGCGACAGGTTATGGGCCCCACCTGAACCACTAGTGGCAAATCAAGAAACATCGAACTACTCCCTTTACTAAGGCGAGTATCTTTCACTTGTTCAGCCCTTCTAGAGCGCCGTCTTTGTGCACTCGTCCCACTTGCTGGATGTCGGTCCTCGCATTTGTGCTCTCACCCTCAAGGGGTTACGCGAGCGGCGTCAGGGAGTCATTTAGTTGGCAGACGCGCTGTTAGCTATTCCGTCCATGATTGCTCGCGCGCGTTTTACGTTACATCTTTTTATTGTACAGCAGACATACCCACCAGGCACTGGTCCTTTGGTCAATCCCACTCCTGAACCTTGCACGAAGCGCCTAGGTGGTGTGGTAGCTCTCAACAGCTGCTGGAGGTCAATCCCTCCGCCAGGCAAAACAATCCTTCGGGGTTGGCTCGCATTCCTCACAAGGGACCCTGCGGGCTGGTGACACTACGAGGATTCATGCAATGACGCTCTGCGTGTATGCATGTCTTTAAAAGGGAGAAGATGGGCGTCCAAACCCGGTGCTTGGGACGGCCTTGGGCACGTGTCCCTTGGCCAGTGACGGACTGTGAGGGCAGTAATCACCGTCGGGTACTGCCGCCGCTGACGTATATAGTTACGTTACTTTGATACAAATATGGGCACTTACTATACCGCTTTATTTCGTTATCATTCCCGCGCGTATATGGGCATCATGGATGGGATGGGGATGCTTGGTTGTTCTCGTTTCAGAGATTTGGCACTCGGGATTTGTTTCTTGGTCTGCAGAGAATCTGGGGCTGACTTCGTCGCTCTAGTCTTCATCTCTATCACCCTGTCATCACCAGACGACCCTCCCGTTGGGGTTATCCTATTTCCTGTTGTCCGCTGGGCTCAGGGACCTTCTTACATTCCGCTTCAAGACACCGATTGGAGGGATCTATACGATCTTGGAGAACACGACAACGAAGAGTTCTTCCATCACCAAGAGAATTGGACGCCAGAACTTCGATCTCTATTTGGTGATCCTCCCTATATCGAATTCCCCTCTCTTCGATACCAAACCGCCGACGTTATCGAGTATCTCCCCACCATCTCGGGAATCGAGAAACTCAACAACTCCATTCTGAGTGTCTTTGATGGCACCAATTGGAATACGTGGTCGGACAACTACATGAGCATCTGCATGCATCAGGGCACCTGGGGAGTGGTTAAACCCACTCATATTATGGTTAACGGCACATCTACCTCAAACCCTGGTTCTATGGAGCGTCCTGGAACGGCTGGTGCAGCCAGTATCAATGGGACGTTGCCAATGAAAAGGCACTGGGTCTTGCGCGGGTTTATATCACCCAAAATCTGCGCAAGGGAATCTTTATGGACGGTCAGCGGGAGCGCACTGCGCACGAGGTTTTTGCAAAGATGGCGACGGATTATGGCCAACCAAATGCCATCGATGCTTTTGTCGAGTACCGCCTTCTGAACACCACCACCTTCCATGGTGGTGACACCATTGAAAAACAAATCATGGAAATGGAGACTCGTCGTCGCCAGTGTTCGGAAGGAGGAATCAAGATCCCCGACTACCTCTTCGCAACTCTAATGCTCGCCGCCTTGCCCGCTTCCAGCAGAGGTTTCGTCACCTCTTACCTGGCCAATCGTCCTATCACTTCTCTGAACCCAGTCGATGTCAAGAACAGCGTCATAGGGAATATCAAGATCGAGAACCTCGACACGACGTCAAACTCAAAGATTTCCACCGTTCCGTCCCTTGCCACCCGCTGCACTCATTGCAACAAATCTGGTCACGTTGCGGCATCCTGCTACAAGAAGTATCCCAACCTCAAGCCGACTGGTCAATCTTCTGACAAAGGCAAGGGGAAGCAGGATGAAGGGAAGAAGAAAAAGAAGAAGGAAAAGAAGAGCGGTGATGGTACTAGCGCTGTAAAAGAAGTTGTAGCCGCTCCCGCGGTTGCAGCTGCCTCCAATGGAATGCACATTTCATCCTATCTCATGAGTGACTCCCTCAAACACATCAATGATGGAATTTTTGTTGAAGAAATGGGAGACGACTCCAAAGTTCGTTTTCTATGGGACTCGGGTTGTACGCATCATATGACAAACACCCGATCTGATCTTCACAACATCAGACCTATCGACACCTATGTAATTGTTGGGTCGGGAGCTCGCTTCAAGAATGAAGCCGTTGGAGATATTGTGTTGCGGGGTCATACTAGTAGTGGCATGGACTACACCTTCACGCTGAAGGATGTCATCTACAACCCGCACATAAGAGGGCGTTACCTTTCTGGGTATGCGCTCGATCAGGCTGGTTACTACACCGTGGTTGGTGACAACAAGGCAATCCTAGTCACCAAGGATTGGCTCAACAAGGGAAAAGCGCATGGGGATGTCTTGATGACCTTTAAAGCAAGCAATCGCTGCTACTGGTACTACCCCGAGGAGCTCGTGGCACCATCTGTGTCTGCATCTCATGAGTCTACCGCGCTCGCTTCCCTGGAAACTACCGATCGTGAATTGTGGCATAAGTGTTTGGTCATGCGGCTCGGAGGACCCTTACTCACTTGCTGACACAAGTTGAAGGTGTTCCTCCCTTGCGACGCAATAAAGATCAATGCAGCATGTGCGATGGATGTATGCTTGGAAAACAGCACAAGCATCCGTACCCTGCATCAGAGAAACGTGCTAGCAAACCCCTCGAGCTTATCCACACTGATTTGATGGGCCCCTGGCCTACTCAGTCGTTGGAAGGTTCACGCTACACAATTTCGTTCTACGACGATTTCTTGAGTTTCGGCATGATGGTGTTCATTAAATCAAAGGACCAAGCCTCTACCGCGATTAAAAACTTTGTTGCCCTTGTAGAGCGTCAGCTCGGCACAAAAGTACTGGCCTTCCGGTCAGATCGTGGAGGCGAATATATGTCCAATGAACTCACAGCCTGGCTCAATGCACGTGGTATTACGCACCCTAAGTCCGCGCCACGCGAACCACAGCAAAATGGGAGGTCTGAACGTTGGAATCGCACAGCCTACGAGAAAGCGGAATGCATGCGCCTCATGCCGGCCTATCCAAAGGCTTCTGGCAATGTGCTATGGATGCATCTGTCCACGTTCATAATAGACAACCTATGGCACGATTGGGATGGCGAACACCTGCGGAACTGTGGCTTGGAAAGAAGCCAGACGTCTCTTATTTCCGTGTGTTTGGATGCAAGGCGTCTCTCTATGGGGATGTTGAAAAACGCCCGAAAGGGTTGGAGCATGGACGCCCCGACCACATCTTTGTTGGATACGAACGAGAGACAAAAGCTTGGAAAGTGTGGGATCCGAATCAACGCAAGATACGAATCTCTTCGAACGTCGAGTTCGATGAGCAAGTATTCCCTGCCAAGTCCAAGCTAGTCACCGGCAATGTGTCCTCTGGACTGGAGCCATTCACACCATTCGAGGAAACCTTCCCTGACCTTATCAATAATCCTGCGCCTGCAACGCCTTATGCAAGCATACCACCTCCTGCTCTTCCACCGCCACCGGCACCCCTCGCACAACAAGGTCCTGTCACGGGATCGCGAGAAGTACCCCTAATGCCTGGCCCGATAGACGATTGCCCGATTGCCCATTGCCGCCCTTGTCGGAATAAGCCCCGCATTATGCCAGATGGAACTACGTATCAGAGGCCTAGCAGCATTGAGTCCATGTTATCAGCTGCCCAAGCTGAGCATGACTTGCCTCAAAACGTACGGGACATAGCAAAAAGCCCGGATGCACTCAAGTGGGAGCGCACAATGCGCGAAGAACTGGACTCTCTCGAGGAAAACTGTACTTGGGATTTGACCAGCCTTCCACGTGGTCGAAAGACTGTCAAATGCAGATGGGTGTTTAGCAGGAAGCATGACGGTTGTTTCAAAGCACGACTTGTTGCCAAGGGATTCACTCAGGTTCATGGGTTTGACTATGATGAGACTTTCTCGCCAGTATTGCGCTACAAATCTTTGCGCATACTTATGGCTCTGGCTGCTCTCGAAGATTGGGAGATTCATGCCATGGATGTCAAAATGGCATTCCTAAACGGGGATCTGGAGGAAGAAATCTATATGGAACTTCCGGAATTACTCAAAGGTTTCTCGTCATGGCCAAAAGAAAAGGTGGCACGCCTTCGTAAATCACTCTATGGGTTGAAACAGGCGTCTCGTCAGTGGAATATCAAAATCCACAATGCCCTCCTCGAACTAGGTTTTGCTCGGACATACTCCAACGCCGGTGTCTACACATATCGCCAACAAATGAGAGATACGGTCATCATCTTGGTGCTGTATGTTGACAATATGCTCATTATGGGCAACAATCTGCCAGAGATAGCGCGGATCAAATCAATGCTCGCGAACCGCTTCAAAATGACAGATCTTGGTCCTGCGAAGGATTTTCTTGGTCTGAACATAGTTCGTGATCGCAAAGCGCGTAAAATCTGGATCGATCAGGCTTCCTATATCGAAGGAGTTCTAGAACGTTTCCGGATGTCTTCTTGCAAAGAAGCTTGTACTCCCCTGCCTTCCGGCATCGTGCTCGAGAAGCATGATGGAGAAGTTGATGTAAGGGCAACCTCGAGACCCGATCTCAGAGTTCTGGCAAGGGAGAATCCAAAGTGTCAATGGTGGTAGCTAGGTACAAGACCGGCATACCTGGCAAGGGAGAATCCAAAGAGAAACCGTGTTGGGGATTCTCCTTGCCAGGCGCCACTATTTATATGATACAAGAACAATAGAGCGCGCAGCGACAAACAAAGAACAATGGGAACAATAAGTACAATGGCCATTGGAGAACAATAGGAAACCGAGACAGTGGGAGCGATGGGACAGCTGACCATGTGCCCATCAGAGAGAAGCGCTTGGCGCGGCAGTCCGGGCCGCGGCGCGTGACAGCTGACAGGTCACGCGAGCACGATCACATGCCTGATCGAAGGCAGAGCGGTCCGAAGCGGGGGTTCCCCTGACAGTTGATGAAGACCGTCGTACCCGATACCAGCAACTGATTGGCAGCCTTCTATACGCCATGCTTGGTACTCGCCCCGACATTGCCTATGCAGTCATCCGTCTATCAAAGTTCAACAGCAACCCGTCAGAACATCATTGGAACATGGCAAAATACATACTCCGGTACCTTCAGGGCACCAAAAACTACCAACTTTGCTATGATGGTTCCACTGGCGCAGGCCTTATCGGTTATTCCGATGCTGATTGGGCGGAGAACAAAGACAACAGGCATTCAACCACGGGATATTCCTTCTTCATCGCTGGTTGTGCAGTGACCTGGGTTTCTAGACGCCAACCCACGGTCGCTTTGTCTTCAACAGAGGCTGAATACATGGCTCTGAGCGATGCTACGCGCCAGATTGCCTGGATCCGCACTTTGTTGACTGAGCTCGGATATGACTTGCCATCCACGCCTCTTTGTGTTGATAACCAAGGCGCTATCTTTATGGCAGTAAATCCAGTTCATGATAGGAGGACGAAGCACATTGACATCCGCTATCACTTCGTACGAGAATCCGTCGAAGCTGGCAATGTCCAACTTTACCATGTGCCGACTGATGCGATGATCTCCGACACGCTCACAAAGTCTTTGGCATGGGTGAAGTTCCAACAACATCGGCTGTCTTTGGGTCTTTGTGATCCGACTGTTTAGTCGAGTGGGAGTGTTGAAGCTTGTTTGTATTAGCGACTATCACAGTATGTAGACATGACATCATATGTAGTATCTTTAGATTACTTTGGCTCGCTCCACAATGACCTCATACCTGACCTCATTATTGCGTCATCCATTACTCATCTATGATATCACTACTCCACTATGACATCATGATATCTGCTCCAGACTGGTATATAAACCTAGTACTATATGCTCCATATCCTCAACTCTGTGTCTTCTACACTCGCTGAGGTATGCATACTCTCTTATGATCTCTTACGACTCATACTCATGACTTGAACCTAGACTCTGTCTCTATAGGTACTGCTAATGTCAGCTCTGTGTCTTCTACACTCGCTGAGACTCTGTCTCTATAGGTGATCGCTACTGGTTGTATCTCCACTGCGCGGTATTGTCTGCGACATAATTTGCTGATGAAGAGTTTACAAAAGAAAATCTACAGAAATTTGTAGCAATTAAATTCTCATATACTGCAGAGTCTTGGGCAGAAAAACATATCCTTGTGTATTGAAAAATAACATTCTAAACTCAAGGGGCCTTGAGGAAGCAAGATACAAGCAGCCAGCATACTTGACCAGAAATGAGCCCAAATGGGGATAGATTTAATGGGAGTTCTACCAATTGACTCAACACTGGCATCACAAGGTCTGGGTGAGGGGCTCAATGTCATAGTTTGGCCACTTTTTCATCTTATTATCAACAACCTTATCTTATCTTGGCGCAGGTTATCTTATCATGGATCACGGCAACCGACGGTCCGAGCTAGGGATCCAGGAGATCATCTTTATTGATTTGAGACTGCGCAACACATGCTCCAGAAGGTTCTACTACAACCCATGACCAGTGCTCCATGTGGTACATAGCCTTATGACTCATTAGTTGTAGATATGACTCAGACTGGATTTGGGTATAAATACTGTAGCTACTTGGTTGTATTCTCCAGTCTTTGAATTCACTTCTCTTTTTGACATTATTTCTTGTTGATTGTCACACTCAAGGGGTTATCTCTATGTTGAGTACTGGAGAGAGCGTCTAGCAGCTCACCTGTGTGAGTGAGAGCTTAGTGTGGGCACTATGCAGGAGTAGTCAAGAGACTTAGATTACAAGGTAATAGAGCCCTCCTTATATACAATACAGGGGGCTATTTGTGTCTATTGATATGAGTTGGCATGACTCTAGATGACACATGATGGAGTCATATGATGTGTATCATGACATCCATCTTGCAGATGTTAATTGATCAACACTTCCCCATGCTAAAAACCACAGGATAGTATTTGCAAGCAAAATCTTCATTGGCAAATTCTTCAGGATAAGTTGAACTCAAGTCCTAGTTGGGACCTGAACTTCTCAAACTTGACGCGTCCTAGGTTCTTGGTGAACAGATGTGCAGGATTCTCACTGCCCAGAATAAAGAATAGTTCAAACTCTTCTTCCTTGACTTGCTCACAGATGTAGTGATAGCAGATGTCTATATGTTTCATCCTGTGGTCTCAGTAGTCATTGCTGCCACTGAAGAGTGCACACTGATTGTCACCACAAATAGGTACTGGGATGGCAAGTTTGAACTGGAGTTCCAAAAGGACGCTCTTCAGCCACATCACCTGGCAACTACAATCAGAAATCACCATGTAGTCTGCTTTGGTCAAAGACTACGCAACAGTGTGCTGAAGTCTAGACTGCCAGTAAATGATCCCATCTGCTAATTTTGAGAAGAAACCAGTGGTAGATCTCTTTTTGATCAGATCAGCAGCCCAGTCTGAATTGCTGAATGCAATGAGCCTGTCAGGGGACGCCGCGCTCCTTGGGCACATGACCATGCACGTGACCCACTGCACCCTCTCTGCCAACCTGTGCCTGCTCACCTGTTGATTACCCGGCCTCCTCCTCCTCCTCCTCCTCCTCCGATCCTCATCTCCATCCATGCCGACATCCGCCCTCTTCCTCCTTCCCCTGGCCATCTCCCTCAAATCCTGCAAGCGGTCTAGCCAAGCCCGATTCCTTGCACCAGGGAGTGCTACTGCCATATGCACCTCTCCCCCTTCACTTTGGCCTTCTCCTTGCAAATGTGGTGTACCAGATGCCCTTGCGCTCATCCGCACCACCCCTCTTCCCAATTGGGCATTGGTCCTTGCCTCCGATGTCTCCACTGGCCAGCCCAGCACTGGCCTGGCCACTGGGCTCCTCCAGTGTGGCCTTCCACTATTGGTGTCTCAGGAGCTGGCCATCACGGGCCCCTCTGAGCCACTCATTATCTTATCTGGGTTTGTCATCATCTACTTGTCATCTGCCATTGTTCCATGGCAGTGATATCCCATCATCATCAGTCACTTGTCACAGCTGACTATATAGTGTGACACCTGGGCACATGGATCCTTGAACTGTTCTCTAAGGATCCCCCTCTGTGCTCAGGTGAGTAGTATAGCTCCCTTGTATTTGATAGTCTCTAAGAATCCCCCTCTGTGCTCAGACTCATGTGAGGTTGTTGTGTGCTGTGTACTCTCTTCCTTCGGGCTGGCAGGAGTTGCCTTCACATAGCCCTCTATCCGTCACACCATTGAAAATGAGTGAATAATTCCTAGTACCAGCCAAATAGTGGCAGATATACAGTGCTTTATAGAGGTGGTCTTGGGACGGATTGGTGGCAAATTGTGACAATTTAGTCACAGCAAATGCAATGTCAGGACGTTAAAATGCTGAGGGCGTGCTCACAGGTGAATCTACTATGAAAGTAAACCCAAATATAAACACGTTCACACTCCTCGTAATCAGCTTCTCAGTGTGTGAAAGATGCGAGGGCTTCGGGGTGGACAGAGCACCAGTATCACAACTCTCAATAGACGCAGATTCAATAGTCGCAGAAGACAAAGTCGACGACAAGAATTTATTATATAGCAAACAGTGGTGTCTCAACCAATATCTTCTATACAAACAAAACCAACACTAATCCAACCACAACCAACAATATCACAAGTCATGTGACAATCAACCCAAAAACAAAGTCAAAAAGAGAAGTGAATTCGAAGACTGGAGAATACAACCAAGTAGCTACAGTATTTATACCCAAATCCAGTCTGAGTCATATCTACAACTAATGAGTCATAGGGCTATGTACCGCATGGAACACTGGTCATGGGTCGTAGTAGAACCTTCCGGAGCATATGTCGCGCAGCCTCGAATCGATGAAGATAATCCCTGGAACCCCTAGTCCGGACTGTCTGATGCCGTGATCCGTGATAAGATAAGTCGTGCCAAGATAAGATAAGATCGTCGATGATAAGATGAAAAAGTGGCCGAATTATGACATTACCCCCTCTCTAGGGTCAATGTCCTCATTGACTAGGTCAATGGGCGTGAAGACGTTCTCGTAAGGGTTGAAGAGTTGTCATTGGTGATATGGAAGGCGCTCGTCTTTGGGTTTGTAGCAATGGATGAGATAATCCCAATGTCCGGCTTTGAGTGTTGGCAGGAGGCGAATGCGTGTGTCTGGGTTGGATTGTTTTCTCTGCCAATCTCTCAGGACCTTCTTCGCGTGGGTAAGGTGACGTGATGGCTCCCAGGTGTTCTCGCTATGCGGCCATCCCTTCCATTTGACCAAGTACTGTTTTCCTCGGCCAACGTTTCGCTCCTTCACGATCTCTTCGACTTCCCACTCTTCTGCTCCTCCGATCATCTTGGCTACAGGTCTCTTCTCTCGGCGATGGGGCGGGATCAGCGTACTGAACAATAGATCAGACGCGTTCATCCTGTGTGTAATAATTCTTCGCCACCGTTACAAACCTTTTTCATCTTTTGCTATCTCGAATGCTGTTTTCACGCGCTCCTGCGGCCGCAGGCTATAATCCGGACCTTGCTGCCTACGGTTACGGCCGGGGATTAGCTTTCTTGCGCTCTTCGGCAGGGTGGTTCGTGATAGGGTGTCAACAGTGACTCATTGAACACCGGGTGTCTTCGGTCCGTGTCCGGCAAATCCAGCTTCCATGCGGCTGCTCCAACCTTCTCCAGTATCTCGTATGGCCCTAATCTCTTGTCGCTCATCTTCTTTGATGGTCTATCCGTCTCGATGTTCTCCCCTTCTATGTACACCTTCATCCCAACCTTCAACTCCGGAACTTCTTTTCTTTGTTTATCGTAGTATTTTTTCATTTTTTCTTTTGCTTTTTCCAATGCTGCTTTTGCTTCGTCTTGTATTTTTTGATTCTTTTTACAAATTCCTCCGCCGACTCGTTCCTCGATTCCATCCGCTGCTCCACTCCCTTCCATGGGTGATATCCGTAATTCGCGTAGAATGGCGATACTTTGGTGGACGTGTTCATTTTGTCATTGTATGCGAACTTTGCCATTCCCAGCCACTCTGACCAGTCCGTCTGATGGTAATTGACGTAGATGCGGAGATAGTGTTCGATCTCCTGATTCATGCGTTCTGTCTGTCCATCCGTGATCGGGTGATATGCGGTCCCCGGGTTCATTTCCACGCCCAACATCCGATTCGTCTCCTTCATGAAGCCCTTGATGTAACGTGAATCCCTGTCGGTGATGATCTTGCGGGGGATCCCATGGTAGCGGAAGACTCGATCCCTGGTTAACCGTGCAACTCCTTCACTGCTGATGTCAGTACTAATTGGTTCGACATGGATCATTTTGGTGAAGGTGTCACACCACACATGAATTGCGTCATACCCATTACTGACCGGTAAGGGTCCGATTTGATCCATTGAGATGATTTCCCACGGTGCATTTGGAACTGCATGCGGGTGCAGAGTCCCCGTCCTTGCTCTCCTGGTCTTGGTCCGTTGGCACGCCTCGCACGTCTGGATGTACTTCCAAATCTGGTTTCCCATCCTTGGCCACCAGTAGTTCCTTTCCACCATCTCCTGCGTTCGGTTGATCCCAGCGTGTCCGACCAAAGGTGTGTCATGGTGTAGCCCGATAATCTTGTCTCGCAGCTCCTCGTCCCTCGGTACATAGAGTTTCCCATGGTACGTGATGAGTCCGTCTTCCTTTTTCCATCCAGCGAGTGACTTCTCTCAGGCCGCCTTGACGCTTCCATCCATTGATCGGATGGCCTTGATCTCATCGATTAGCTGCTGGTCTTGCCCTTGGAATGTGACTTCTTGTGATCGGAAGAACTCGGGCTTCAGCAACGTGATGTCCTTGTTGTCGTTCTTGCCCTGATCATGATCCGCTCGTCGAGACAAGAGATCCGCCTTGCAGTTGAGTGCGCCGGGCCGGTGTCGTAAGGTGAAATCAAACTCCGCCAACTCCGTGATCCATCGTGCCTGCCGTCGGTTGAGTTTCTGCGGCTTCCGGAAGTACTCGAGGTTCTGATGATCGGTGAAGATCTCAAATGTTTCCGTGGCTCCCATCAGTAGTTGCCTCCATTTGTCCAATGATAGCATGATTGCGAGCATTTCCTTGTCGTAGATCTCGTAATTTCGCTCGGTTTCGGTCAATGCGTGCGAAATAAATGCGATTGGGCGCCAAATGCCATCTTGGTTTTGGCTCAAAACGGAGCCTGTTGCCCCTTCCGAAGCATCGGCTTCCAGACGATATTGGCCGGTGTCATTTGGCAGTGCTAGGACCGCATCCTCCGCGATTCTCTTCTTCAATCCCTCGAATGCCGCGTGCTCGTCTGTACCCCATGACCATCCTGCCTTCTCTGTCAGCCGTGTCAACGGCTTCGCAACCTCCGCATATCCCCGGACGAAGCGTCGGTAGAAGTTGGTGAACCCTAGGAATGCTTGGACCTGTTTGACGCTCCTTGGTTCAGGCCACTCCATCACACCCTTTATTTTGACTGGGTCCATCCGCATCGAATTGTGTCCTATAATTACACCCCAATATTCGATCTCCGTGCGTTCGAACTCGCACTTTTCGGGTTTCAGGTACAACTTGTGTTTTTGGAGCAATTCGAGTACTCGCTTCGTGATTTGTCGGTGTTCGTCCAAGTTTTCTGTGAAGATCAGTATATCATCAAGATAAACTACCACGTGACCCTCGTTGATCAGTTCTCGGAGTATGTCGTTCATCATGTTTTGAAAGGTTGCCGGGGAGTTGGTGAGACCGAAGAAAATGACCAAGGGCTCGTACAGCCCACGGTTTGTGCGGAACGCGGCCTTCCACTCGTCACCCTCTTTGATCCGTACGTTGTTGTATCCCCACCGGATGTCGAGCTTGGTGAAGAACTTTGCACCGCATAAATTATGGACCAGTTCGGAGATCAGCGGCAGCGGGTATCGGTTTCGGATCGTCATTTCATTGAGCTTCCGGTAATCTTGGACGGGACGTAAGGAGCCATCTTTCTTCTTGACAAAGAAGAATGCTGATGCCATGGGTGATTTTGATGGCCTGATCCGTCCGCTGGCCAGGTTCTCTTGTAAGAACTCGTCGAGTTTGACCTGTTCGTTCTGTGATAACGGGTACACCTTGCAATCCACTGCCTTGGAACCAGGTTTGAGTTCGATTGCATGATCCCATGTCCGTCGGTCCGGTAGTGAGTCGAACGATTCCTTGGCAAATACTTTGACGAATTCCCGGTATTGATCCGGAATCTTTCCCTCGGTCATTCTCTCCTTCTCTTTCTCCGCTTCTTCTGCAAATTTCTGTGCCGGTGTTTCCTTCAGCCGTAGATCCACTTCTTTCCTGAAGTCAACCAACAGGATTGATTCTCCCTCTTCCAGATCCGGTGCGCTCATGTCCAGGTCGATTGCATCCATGTCAATCATTGCTTGGTGTTCCTCGTGACCCCTCATGTGACACCGCTCTGGGCATCGACTAAATTTCATGGTCTGCTCCTGCCAATCCACCTCGGGGTTGTGTTCCGTCAGCCAATCAAGACCGATGAAGATCCGAGCTTTTCCCAAACATGTCAGGAGGAACGTGCGTGTCTCCACATGAGGCCCGATTCTCATCTTAAGGTCGACGTAATGCGTGATCCGACCGCTGATGTTCTCGGTGTTGTCGGCGTTACGAGCCACGATGGGCTGCGGAAGCTCTTGGATGTCCAGCTTTTCTGCCCGGGCGTAGTCGGTATCGATGCAGCAGGTACTGCAACCGCTATCGAGTAGCGCCTTGACTCCGCGCGTTTTCCCCGAGTCCAGACCCGTGATCTGGACGTATACGTCCATCGAATGCCTCTTCCTTTCGGCCTGGTAACTGCGCAATTCCTGCGCCAATCTGCTGGGCTGGGGACCCTTCTGTTTCTCGGCCGCCAATTTCCTCTGGACGGCATCTGGCACCCTGGTGCATTTGGGTGCTTCTGGAACCTTGATTTCGGCAGATTCCTTGGGCGCTTCCTCCTTTTCCAAGGATCGAGCCTCCGGAGCAATGCTCCCCTTTTCGGTCTTTGTTGACGTGGTTCCTTCTCCACGAGCCATAAATATGTAGGAGTCCAAAATTAATTTATCTGCAACCTTCTGATCCTTTTTACTCTGTAAATACTCTCTATTTAGAGCTATTTTTCTTTGTCGTTCTTTTTCCATATCGGCAATGAGAAAATCGTGAATATTCGTACGTAGTGAGTCCGAGATTGTGTATGTATGTGTAGGATCGTTCATGTCCTTAATCAAAACAAGTACAGAAAATCGTCCATAGTCCGGACGCTCCATCTCCTTGGCTAGAGGAGTGGAGCGTTTCAAAAACCCTTCTCGCGCAGCTTCTCGGCGATCTCCTTGAGGAACTTGTTGTCCTTGTCCCCGTTCTTGATCTCTTCAAGCATCGTGGCCCGATTGAAAAATGTGCGCTTCTTTCTTGGCTCCGGACAGTTCCGCGCAATGTGCCCAGGCTGCTGACAGTTGTAGCAGATGATATTGCGGCCGCGGGCGTGGGTACGATCGATTTCCATCGGAACCGGTTCGTTGGCAGCGGGTCGGGCCGGAGCGGGTGTGGGCGCCACTGGTGCCGCTTGGGGACGGAACTGGGGAGGTGGTCATTGTGTGGGGTGCCCATACGACGCTTTGCGCAGCTGGTCACACAGAGCATTGGCTTCGATGTTGATGCACCAGGCTTTGAACGCTCCATAGGCCTTGGGCAGAGGGACACCAGTGTTGTAGAGACGGCTGGCGATCTCGCTGCTGAGTCCGCGCTCTAGGAACTCAATGAGGATATTATCCTGGTCCCCCTTCTTGTATTCGCCTTTGTCGTCGGTGGTGTCGACCACATTGTAGCCTGCATCCGCGGCCAACATCTCAAAGTCGGAGATGTAGTCCGCGAAGGACCGTTTGTTTTGGCGCAGGGCCATAAGCCGAGCAGCGGCGACTTGTTCTGCATTGGAGTCCCCGAACGCCCTCTGAAGCTCCTCCAGGAAATTCTTTGATGTGACTCCTGCCTTCAGTCCCTGGAAGCCATCGAAGTTGTGCTGCTTCCAGTTCATCGCCCATCTTGAGGCAGCGCAGCTCGTGCCGTTCTCGTTACGGAGGTAGGAGAGGACGAAGAGGATTTTTGTTTCATCCAGTGAGAACTCCGATTGATAGGCACCAATGTAAGTGGTGCACGCGTCCACAAAGCCCAGGTACTTGGACTTGTCGCCATCGAAGTAGGGGGGGTTGGCGGCGAGGGTGATGCGGTGATGCCCTGACATGGTAGGAGCAGGCGTGTGAGGTGGGGGCGAGGGTGGTTGTTCAGAGGGCAGTTCGTCAAGGTCGGGGATCTCGTCTTCAGGTGGTGGGAGGGCGAGATAGGGGTTGGAGGGCCCGGGTTGGTTTTGATGCGCCAGATTGGGCGACGATGGTACGATGGGGGGAGGGGATGGACTCCCAGACGACGATGGGAATCGGTACGAAATGGTGGAATCGTGTGCTGTACAAGCACTCGAGGGAGGGTTCTTTTGCTAGCAAAAAGATCCCGGGCCTAGCTCTTCACGTGCCCGATGATCCCGAGGTGCGTTTTCCCGAAGGTCTCCGCAGCACTCCTTGTAGCTACCGTAAGGCTTGGGTCGGGCTCAACGTTACCCGTGGCCTGGTGCTGTTTGCTTGATATGAACCCTTCACTGCGATAGTGGAGGGCGACTAGATGATTTGGTAAAAGGGTGAGTGGGGTGATAAGGGTTAAGAGGATATAGCGGGCGTAGCGGTGCAAGATGCAGGGTAAGAGGTATGAGGTAGGAGGGTATGAGGGGAGTCTTCGAATTATGTGACAATCAACCCAAAAACAAAGTCAAAAAGAGAAGTGAATTCGAAGACTGGAGAATACAACCAAGTAGCTACAGTATTTATACCCAAATCCAGTCTGAGTCATATCTACAACTAATGAGTCATAGGGCTATGTACCGCATGGAACGCTGGTCATGGGTCGTAGTAGAACCTTCCGGAGCATATGTCGCGCAGCCTCGAATCGATGAAGATAATCCCTGGAACCCCTAGTCCGGACTGTCTGATGCCGTGATCCGTGATAAGATAAGTCGTGCCAAGATAAGATAAGATCGTCGATGATAAGATGAAAAAGTGGCCAAACTATGACAAGTCAGAGCTTAATACAAAGTATTAAGATCCCTTGTAGCGACAGCGTCCAGATGGCAATGCAAAGCCCAAATATCAAGTTGACGCACTGCCAACCGATACAACCAATATACTGAGTCGACGCACTGCCAACTAGTAGAACCAAATGTCAAGTCAATGCACTGCCAACTGACACAACCAAAGTACTGGGTCAACACACTGCCAACTAGTAAAACCAAGATGCTGTGTTGATGCACTGCCAACTCACAGCCAAATCCAAAATTCCAAAACCCAAGCACAACTTGTTGACACACTGCCAAGCAGGAAGTGTGGAACCAAAGTTCTCAAGTTGATGCACTGCCAACTGACCAAAACTACCCGAGCACAACTAGTCAACACACTACCAAGCTAGAGGGTTAGGAGGCAGAATCAGCCCAGTGGCTGCCATTTTCCCACATCCAGTCAACTGCCATGTCCGATCCCATTTGGCAGTCGCCACAGGAAAATATTTGCTGAGCAAGAACTGGCCATGATATCAACAATGTGACAATCAACCCAAATAACAAAGTCGAAAAGAGAAGTGAATTTGAAGACTGGAGAATATAACCAAGTAGCTACAGTATTTATACCCAAATCCAGTCTGAGTCATATCTACAACTAATGAGTCATAGGGCTATGTACCGCATGGAGCACTGGTCATGGGTTGTAGTAGAACCTTCCGGAGCATATGTTGTGCAGCCTTGAATTGATAAAGATAATCCCTGGAACCCCTAGCCCGGACCGTCTGATGCTGTGATCCATGATAAGATAAGCCATGCCGAGATAAGATAAGAACGTCAAAGATAAGATGAAAAAGTGGCCAAACTATGACATTACCCCCTCTCTAGGGTTGATGTCCTTATTGACTGGGCCAATGGGTGTGAAGACGTTCTCGTAGGGGTCAAAGAGTTGTCGTTGGGGATATGGAAGTCATTCATCTTTCGGTTTGTAGCGGTGAGTAAGATAATCCCAGTGTCTTTATTGGTGGTAGCTCAACAAGCCTGGCGGGTACCGTCCAATGCTATATCTGGATCTTGCCTGTGCAGGGTGGCCCTCTTGCTCCAGCACTCGGGGATGTACGGATTGTCTGGATAGCTACGGGCCTGTCCTCGGCACTGCTATGTACAGAGGTGTACACGCCTAATGGCTGGAACGCAAGATCGATGCCTCCGACTTGGGAACTCTCTTGGGCAACTCCAGCAGGGTGGATCCCACAACAGCGTTTCTTCATTCCTGCATGGGCGTGTAAGGCCTCAGTCTTTGGCAACTTCCCTGGCGTTTTTAGCTATCTCATTCATTGGAATCACAAGTACCAGCTGGAAGTACCCGGATTGCCTGGGAACAGAATGGTTTATATCCAGCACAGTCGAAGAGATGCGACTGGTTACCAGCAACCTTGGACTGGGCTGCCTCATTTCCAACGGACGAAGCATTTTTCCAGGCTGCTGTGGGGTGGGCAGGAACAGCAGTGGAGGCTGGCCGTGGATTGGTGAGTACACTCACTATATGCCTTCAGCATGGGCTGACATTGTTGTAGACCACTTTTTGCACAGTTGTGCATCATGGGTCTTTGGGCATGCAGGTTCCATGGGCTGTTTGCTTTGTGCAAGATCATTGCTTCGCGTCTACCCTGTATTGCTGGACATGGTCTGTTGCACATTTTTTTTTTGTATCAGTGGGTTTTGGTTTTGGGGCCTTCAGCACAGTGCTAATGTTCCGCCCTAGCATGGTGATTGGGGTGATTTGTATAGTACTGCAGACTAGCTTGCAGAGAAGAGTGTTGAGGACATTGCTATGTTGCGCAGATCTGCAGGGTAGATTAGTTATTTGAATTTGTACACTGCAGAGAGCCTTGTCTCTTTTCCACGGAAAAGACATTACAATCTATTAATTTGATTTTCTGTGCTCTCTTTTGTCAGACGACAAATAGGTATTCAAAATTGATGTTGATTTACTGGGTGACTTTCTGCAAGTCCCTGACACTGCAGAGAGACTTATTTTTTTTTCCCATGGAGTAGTGTTGCCGCAGGTGAGTTTGGTCTGGTTTTCACCTAAATTCTGCGAACCTTGAACCGAACCTGGGGTCTGGTTCAGGTTTGGTCAGAGTGGGTGAACCAGACCTGCGGTTTGGTTCCTTCCTGTGACAATCAACCAAAAACAATAGTCAAAAAGAGAAGTGAATTTGAAGACTGGAGAATACAACCAAGTAGCTACAGTATTTATACCCAAATCCAGTCTGAGTCATATCTACAACTAATGAGTCATAAGGCTATGTACCGCATGGAACACTGGTCATGGGTCGTAGTAGAACCTTCCGGAGCATATGTCGCGCAGCCTCGAATCGATGAAGATAATCCCTGGAACCCCTAGTCCGGACCGTCTGATGCCGTGATCCGTGATAAGATAAGTCGTGCCAAGATAAGATAAGATCGTCGATGATAAGATGAAAAAGTGGCCGAATTATGACATTACCCCCTCTCTAGGGTCAATGTCCTCATTGACTAGGTCAATGGGCGTGAAGACGTTCTCGTAAGGGTTGAAGAGTTGTCATTGGTGATATGGAAGGCGCTCGTCTTTGGGTTTGTAGCAATGGATGAGATAATCCCAATGTCCGGCTTTGAGTGTTGGCAGGAGGCGAATGCGTGTGTCTGGGTTGGATTGTTTCCTCTGCCATTCTCTCAGGACCTTCTTCGCATGGGTAAGGTGATGTGATGGTTCCCAGGTGTTCTCGCTATGTGGCCATCCCTTCCATTTGACCAAGTACTGTTTTCCTTGGCCGATGTTTTGCTCTTTCACGATCTCTTCAACTTCCCACTCCTCTGCTCCTCCGATCATCTTGGCTACGGGCCTCTTCTCTCGGCGATGGGGGGGTGGTTTGTGATAGGGTGTCAACAGTGACTCGTTGAACACCTGGTGTCTTCGGTCCGTGTCCGGCAAATCCAGCTTCCATGCGGCTGCTCCAACCTTCTCCAGTATCTCGTATGGTCCCAATCTCTTGTCGCTTATCTTCTTTGATGGTCTGTCCGTCTTGATATTTTCCCCCTCTATGTACACCTTCATCCCAACCTTCAACTCCGGAACTTCTTTTCTTTGTTTATTGTAGTATTTTCTCATTTTTTCATTTGCTTTTTCCAATGCTGCTTTTGCTTTGTCTTGTATTTCTTTGATTCTTTTTACAAACTCCTCCACCAACTTGTTCCTCAATTCCATCTGCTGCTCCACTCCCTTCCCTGGGTGATATCCGTGATTCACGTAGAACGGTGATATTTTGGTAGACGTGTTCATCTTGTCGTTATATGCGAACTTTGCCATTCCCAGCCACTCTGACCAGTCCGTCTGATGGTAATTGACGTAGATGCGGAGATAGTGCACGATCTCCTGATTCATGTGTTCCGTTTGTCCATCCGTGATTGGGTGATATGCGGTCCCCAGATTCATTTCCATGCCCAACATCCGATTCGTCTCCTTCATGAAGCCCTTGATGTAACGCGAATTCCTGTTGGTGATGATCTTGCAAGGGATCCCGTGGTAGCGAAAGACTTGGTCCCTGGTTAATTGTGCAACTCCTTCACTGCTGATGTCAGTACTAATTGGTTTGACATGTATCATTTTGGTGAAGGTGTCACACCACACATGAATTGTGTCATACCCATTACTGACTGGCAAGGGTCCAATTTGATCTATTGAGATGATTTCCCATGGCACATTTGGGACTGAATGCAGGTTCAGAGTCCCCATCCTTGCTCTCCTGGTCTTGGTCCGTTGGCACGCCTCGCACGTCTGGATGTACTTCCAAATCTGGTTTCCCATCCTTGGCCACCAGTAGTTCCTTTCCACCATCTCCTGGGTTCGGTTGATCCCAGCGTGTCTGACCAAAGGTGTGTCATGGTGTAGCCCAATGATCTTGTCTCGCAGTTCCTCGTCCCTTGGTACGTGATGAGCCCATCTTCCTTTTTCCATCCAGTGAGTGATTTCTCCAAGGCCGCCTTGACACTTCCATCAATCGATTGAGTGGCCTTGATCTCATTGATCAGCTGCTGATCCTACCCCTCGAATGTGACTTCTTGTGATCAGAAGAACTCAGGCTTTAGTAGCGTGACGTCCTTGTTGTTGTTCTTGCCCTGATTGTGATCCGCTTGTTGAGACAAGAGATCCGCCTTGCAGTTGAGTGCGCCAGGCCAGTGTCGTAAAGTGAAATCAAACTCCGCCAACTCCGTGATCCATTGTGCTTGCTGTAGATTGAGCTTCTGCGGTTTTCAGAAGTACTCGAGATTTTGATGATTGGTGAAGATCTTGAACGTTTCTGTGGCTCCTAGTAGTAACTGCCTCCATTTGTCCAGTGATAGCATGATTGCGAGCATTTCCTTGTTGTAGATCTCGTAATTTCGCTCTGTTTCGGTCAATGTGTGTGAAATAAACGCGATTGGGCGCCAAATGCCATCTTGGTTTTGACTCAAAATGGATCCTGTTGCCCCTTCCAAAGCATCACCTTCCAGATGATATTGGCCGGTGTCATTTGGCAGTGCTAAGACCACATCCTCCGCAATTCTCTTCTTTAATCCATCAAATGCTGCATGCTCATCCGTACCCCATGACCATCCTGCCTTCTCTGTCAGCCGTGTCAACGGCTTGGCAACCTCCGCGTATCCCCAGACAAAGCGCCGATAGAAGTTTGTGAATCCGAGGAAAGCTTGGACCTGTTTGACGCTCTTTGGTTCTGGCCATTCCATCACGCCCTTGATCTTGACTGGGTCCATCCGCATCAAATTGTGTCCAATAACTACACCCAAATATTCGATTTCTGTGCGTTCAAACTCACACTTTTTGGGTTTCAGGTACAGCTTGTGTTTTTGGAGCAGTTCGAGTACTCGTTTTGTGATTTGCCAATGTTTGTCCAAGTCCTCTGTGAAGATCAATATATCATCAAGATAAACCACCACGTGACCCTTGTTGATCAGTTCTTGGAGTATGTCATTCATCATGTTTTGAAAGGTTGCCGGGGAATTTGTGAGGCCAAAGAACATGACCAAGGGCTTGTAAAGTCCGCGGTTTGTGTGGAACGCAGCCTTCCACTGGTTGCCCTCTTTGATCCGTACATTGTTGTATCCCCACTGGATGTCAAGCTTGGTGAAGAACTTGGCGCTGCATAGATTATGGACCAGTTCGGAGATCAGCAGCAGCGGGTATTGATTTTGGATCATCATCTCATTCAGCTTCTAATAATCTTGGACAGGGCGTAGCAAGCCATCCTTTTTCTTGACAAAGAAGAATGCTGATGCCATGGGTGATTTCGATGGCCTGATCTGTCCGCTGGCCAGGTTCTCTTGTAAGAACTCATCTAGTTTGACCTGCTCATTTTGTGATAGCGGGTAAACCTTGCAGTCTACTGCTTTGGAACCAGGTTTGAGCTCAATCACATGGTCCCATGTTCGTCGGTCCAGCAGTGAGTCGAACAATTCCTTGGCAAACACTTTGATGAATTGCCGGTATTGATCTGGAATCTTCCCCTTGGTCATCCTCTCCTTCTCTTTTTCCGCTTCTTCTGCGAATTTCTGCGCCAGCGTTTCCTTCAGCCGTAGATCCACCTCCTTCCCAAAGTCGATCAACAGGATCAATTCACCCTCTTCCAGATGTGGTGCGCCTGCGTCCAGGTCAATTGCATCCATGTCGATCATTGCTTGGTGCTCCTCGTGACCCCTCATGTGACACCACTCTGGGCATCGGCTGAATCTCATTGTTTGCTCCTGCCAATCCACCTCGGGGTTGTGTTCCATCAGCCAATCAAGACCAATGAAGATCTGGGCCTTCCCTAAGCACGTCAGAAGGAACATGCGTGTCTCCACATGAGGACCGATTCTCATTCTGAAGTCGATGTAATGCGTGATCCGACCACTGATGTTCTTGGTGTTGTTGGCGTTACAAGCCATGATGGGTTGCGGAAGCTCTTGGATATCCAGCTTCTCTGCCCGCGCGTAGTCGGTATCAATGCAGCAGGTACTGCAGCCACTATCGAGCAGCGCCTTGACTCCACACGTTTTTCCTGAGTCCAGACCTGTGATCTGGACATATACGTCCATCGAATGCCTCTTTCTTTTGGCCTGGTAACTGTGCAATTTGTGCGCCAATCTGCTGGGCTGGGGGCCCTTCTGTTTCTCAGCCGCCAATTTCCTCTGGTTGGCATCTGGCACCCTGGTGCGTTTGGGTGCTTCTGGAACCTTGATTTCGGCAGATTCCTTAGGCGCTTCCTCCTTTTCCAAGGATTGAGCCTCCAGAGCAATGCTCCCCTTTTCGGTCTTTGTTGACGTGGTTCCTTCTCCACGAGCCATAAATATGTAGGAGTCCAAAATTAATTTATCTGCAGCTTTCTGATCCTTTTTACTCTGTAAATACTCTCTATTTAAAGCTATTTTTCTTTGGTGTTCTTTTTCCATATCGGCAATGAGAAATTTGTGAATATTGGTACATAGTGAGTCTGAGATCGTGTATGTATGTGGAGAATTGTTCATATCTTTAATTGAAACAAGTACAGAAAAACGTCCATAGTCCAGTGATAGGCTGGCTACCAGACGCGCTCTGCACCAGCTCTGTAAGGGCGTATTTTTGCGCCTTTTACAGAGTTTACTCTCGAACCATTCGGTGTATCGTGTCACGGTTGACAGTGTTGTGCTCAGTAGGGCTTAAGGGTCTACTGCCCAGTTGACGACTGTGGATAGTGTCGACGATAGCAAGGCAGTCAGACCACTACTGTGGAATTGGTCTTATGAGTCCATACCAGGCTCAGGGCTATTAGTGACAAACGCTTGGACCGCGACAATTCCCTAAAAGGGATCTTTGTTGCGGCGACTTCTCAAAGAGGGTCATTCTCTGCAGATGGGAACTTGGGCTGAAGGGCTGAGCAATGCGTGACGTTCTCAATATTACAACTACTACTGGACAGGACTTGGCGTTACGAGATTGAACCAATCTTGTCGCGGCAACTCCCGGTTTTGGGTTAAACACTTCCTCAGATCATGCCACGGCAACAACTTGTCACATGTCAGGATCCACTCGATCACGGGACATTATGGACGCATCGCGGTGACACTTCCAAGTGTCACGGCAAGTCGCGCCCATACCCAAACACACTAAAATTGACATGGCTAGATCCGTGAACCAAACCATGTGAGGAACAACTGGCGTGCCTAGGGCTATACGGCTTCTCGGGGCACCCACGTTGGACTCACCTGCCAAGACATACCCGTTGGCCAATCCAGCACGTCGTATTCCAAAAGTATGACGTGGTGGGTTGACCCACATCAAAAGTATCATATGGACTATGGGGCGGGGTCCTGATCACTCAGGACCTGTCCAATCGTTCAACTTTTCATTACTCTAAAAGGCAACCAATCGTAGATAGCGTAGCTACTATGCAGTTGTAAAAGACTTTACTAAGCATCATCGTAGACAGTATAAGTAGCACGTCGTTTCTTTGTATTAGGAAGCTTTCCCCTGGACTGTGAATCACTCTCATATCAGATTGTTTTGTGCAATTTGCGTGCCGCGTGATTCCACCCTGAGAAGTTCTGCCACCCCTGCCCGGTTGTGACGAGTTGCTCCCTGAGCACTTGTAGCTACTGTGATTTGAGTTTGAGTTTAGATATCAGAAAGTCGGATTTGCCGCATCTGGTTTAGTTGCGGCATTTAGTGTCGTTGCCTTTGGGCTTTGTTGAGATTGTTTCCACACCTCTAGCTTGGCAGTGCATCGACTAGTTGTGCTCGGGTTGTTTTGGTCAGTTGGCAGTGCGTCGACAAGTTGTGCTCGGGTTTTGGACATTGGATATTGGCTGTTAGTTGGCAGTGCGTTGACTTGACATTTGGTTCTACTAGTTGGCAGTGCGTCGACTCAGTATATTGGTTGTATTGGTTGGCAGTGCGTCAACTTGATATTTGGGCTTTGCATCACCATCTGGACGCTGTCGCTACAAGGGATCTTAATACTTTGTATTAAGCTCTGACTTGTGATATTGTTGGTTGTGGTTGGATTAGTGTTGGTTTTATTTGTATAGAAGATATTGGTTGAGACACCACTGTTTGCTATATAATAAATTCTTGTCGTCGACTTTGTCTTCTGCGACTATTGAATCTGCGTCTATTGAGAGTTGTGATACTGGTGCTCTGTCCACCCCGAAGCCCTCGCATCTTTCACACACTGAGAAGCTGATTACGAGGAGTGTGAACGTGTTTATATTTGGGTTTACTTTCATAGTAGATTCACCTGTGAGTGCGCCCTCAGCATTTCACCGGACGCTCCACCTCCTTGGCTAGAGGAGTGGAGTGCTTCAAAAACCCTTCTCGCGCAGCTTCTCAGCAATCTCCTTGAGGAACTTGTTGTCCTTGTCCCCGTGTCATAGTTTGACCACTTTTCATCTTATTATCGACCACCTTATCTTATCTTGGCACGGCTTATCTTATCATGGATCCCAGCATCAGATGGTCCAGGCTAGGGGTTCCAGGGATTATCTTTATTGATTCAAGGCTGTGCGACATATGCTCCGGAAGGTTCTACTACAACCCATGACCAGTGCTCCATGTGGTACATAGCTCTATGACTCATTAGTTGTAGATATGACTCAGACTGGATTTGGGTATAAATACTGTATCTACTTGGTTGTATTCTCCAGTCTTCGAATTCACTTCTCTTTTCGACTATTGTTTTTGGTTAATTGTCACACCCCGTTCTCGATCTCTTCCAGCATTGTGGCCCAATTGAAGAACGTACGCTTCTTTCTTGGCTCCGGGCAGTTCCATGCAATGTGCCCAGGCTGCTGACAGTTGTAGCAGATGATATTGCGGCTGCGGGCATGGGTGCAATCAATTTCCATTGGAACCGGTTTGTTGGCAGCGGGTCGGACCGGAGCAGGTGCAGGCGTTGTTGGGGCAACCGGAGGACGGAATTGAGGAGGTAGTCGTGGTGTGGAGTGCCCATACAATGCCTTGCGCAGCTGATCGTGCAGAGCGTTTGCCTCGATGTTGACACACCAGTCCTTGAAGGCACTGTACGCCTTGGGCAAAGGGACACCCGTGTTGTAGAGGCAACTTGCAATCTTGCTGCTCAGCCCGCGCTCGAGAAACTCAATGAGGATGTTGTCTTGATCCCCCTTCTTGTACTTGCCCTTGTCGTCAGTGGTGGTGACCACATTGTATCCTGCGTCCGCAGCCAGCATCTCAAAGTCGGAGATATAATTGGCAAAGGATTGTTTGTTCTGGCGCAGGGCCATGAGTCGAGCAGCGGCAACCTGCTCTGCGTTGGAGTCCCCAAAGGCCCTCTGAAGCTCATCCAAGAAGGTCGCCAAGGTGACCCCAGCCTTCATTCCCTTTAGGCCTTCGAAGTTGCGCTGTTTCCAGTTCATTGCCCATCTCAAGGCAGCGCAGCTTGTGCCAGCCTTGTTGCGGAGGTAGGAGAGGATGAAGAGGATTTTTGTTTCATCCTGCAAGAATTCTGACCAATAGGCACCAAAGTAGGTGGTGCACAAGTCCACAAAGCCCATGTATTTGGTATTGTCCCCATCAAAATAGGGGGGGTTGGCGGCGAGGGTGATGCGGTGGTGTCCTGACATGGTAGGAGCAGGTGTGGTAGGTGGGGGTGAGGGTGGTTGTTTGGAGGGCAACTTGTTGAGGTCGGGGATCTTGTCTTCAGGCGGTGGGAGGGCAAGGTAGGGGTTGGAGGGCCCGGGTTGGTTTTGATGCACCAGATCGGGCGACAATGGTATGATGGGGGGAGGAGACGGACTCCCAGACGATGATGGGAATCGGTACAAAATGGTGGATTTGTGTGCTGTACAAGCACTCGAGGAAAGGTTCTTTTGCTAGCAAAAAGATCCCGGGCCTAGCTCTTCACGTGCCCAATGATCCTGAGGTGTGTTTTCCCAAAGGTCTCCGCAGCGCTCCTTGTAGTTACCGTAAGGCTTGGGTTGGGCTCAACGTTACCCATGGCCTGGTGCTGTTTGCTTGATATGAACCTTCACTGTGATTGCAGCAAGCAACTAGATGATTCGGTAAAAGGGTGAAGAGGATATAGCGGGCGTAGCAGCGAGGGATGCAGTGGTAAGAGGTACGAGGTATGAGGGTATGAGGGGAGTCTTCAAATTATGTGACAATCAACCCAAAAAACAAAGTCGAAAAGAGAAGTGAATTCGAAGACTGGAGAATACAACCAAGTAGATACAGTATTTATACCCAAATCCAGTCTGAGTCATATCTACAACTAATGAGTCATAGGGCTATGTACCACATGGAGCACTGGTCATGGGTTGTAGTAGAACCTTCCGGAGCATATGTCGCACAGCCTTGAATCAATAAAGATAATCCCTGGAACCCCTAGCCTGGACCATCTGATGCTGTGATCCATGATAAGATAAGCCGTGCCAAGATAAGATAAGAACGTCAAAGATAAGATGAAAAAGTGGCCAAACTATGACAAACAAGCAGTAACTTGCACCTTACTCCCAAGACCCTAGGTCATCCTTTGACCACTCAGCAGGATAATACAATCAGATTAACATGTTACAGGATGCAAAGAGGTCTTAGGTGGCCAAGATCCCAGTCGCATATAGTAGGGTCTAGAAACTTTTTGTAATTTTGAGCTTGGAATGTTATCAGGTTCAAGCTGTGATGATTAGTAACTGAATTGCATTAGGTTCAGTTCAAGAGGCCCAGTGACCAGTGACATGAACATGTGGTTGAAATATTACAGTGTAGGACAGCAAAAGCATATCCACAGAGGGGCCACTTTGCTCTTTCAAAACTTATTTATGAACTTGACTAACTTGGAGCACCCCATTTGAGGCTGGCCAAGGTTCCAGGGCATTCTGTGGGAACTATCAATGAAGCAGGAAATTAAGCAGTGTCAGACTAAAGCTTCCTCAATTACAAGGACAGTGAGCTGTACAAGTGACCAATGAATAGAAAGAAATCTTGCCAGTGTCATGCAACCATCGGAGGTCCCCGGCCTGGAAGAGTATGTGATATCCAATGTTTCATACTTCTCAAGCTCAAAAAGCTTTCTAACTTCTCCTCACCCAGACCACTGCCCCTTCATTCACCTTGATGTTCAAGAACAACAGGGATGTACACCAATCAAACTCTGAGTAGTATGCAGAGACATTTTTGTCAGGACTTTAGGTCCCCCACCCGGTCAGTAGCAGTCGGAGGAAGAGATTCCGAGGGAGAATTCCATGCTGGGACATCAAGACTCGACGTTTTTTGGGCTGGAAATTAGTGTATACCACTTCATCGTTGGGCTCCAAGGAGATCCAGCGATCCGATCACTGGAGCGATCAGGTGCAGCAAAGCTTGTCCGACAGCACCGCCACGCCACGCGTTTGGAACTACATAACCCAGTCAGTGCATGCATTGAGCTGTCGGATCCGTCGAGATCTCCAGACGGAAATTGTGCACCCCGACTTTCAAATCTGCTTTGCCCAACGCGGTTAGTCGACGCGCTCGCATGTCCGGAGCCCGAGTCCTCCGAGCTCCATCCGGTGTAGAGACATGGGAATGGACGGGGTTTATATTGTGCGTATGCATCTCGGTTTTCGCGCATATATTGTATGTATGCAACCATCTCCAGTGACGGAGAATGCAATGATTCCGGGCATGCAGCGGATGCTGCCACCGTGGACTTGACGACTAGTGCTGAGCGCTACCTCCGATCCGTGCGCGACACACGGCGAAAAGATGAATCGCCTACTAGCTAGGTCGCTCGTGTGCTACTCGGCGGCGCTGTCTCGAATGCAGTAGCAAGCGATCCTGATAGCTGGTTAGCTGACAGAGGCACAAAATGGAGCCTAGTTGGAGGCCTTATATATAATAACACGCTCCAGGCCCCTCGTAGCACCAACCCCATCCACCCACCCATGGCTGCTGCTGCATCGAACCGAGACACAAACCCGGACTCGAACGGCACAGTCTCGGCGCTCCTCTCCCTCATCGCCGCGTCCGCGCACACGCTCGAGGCCGGCTACCGCACGCACCCCGCCTTCGGAGGCTGCGTGCCCTCCCTCGACGACCCGACCCCGCCGCGGACTTCGGACGTGGATGCAGCGGGGCAGTGCTTCTCCCCCGCGATGACGGCCGCGGTGCAGGCTCTCGAGGGCGCGTGTGCGCAGCTGTGCGCGACACTGGCGCGGCCGAACCATACCCTGCTCAACGTGCGTGCTGTGGTCCTGGGTGTGTTCCTGAATCGCTGATACACTCCTTTCGCAGCAATTCTTTCTGACGGTACAGTCCTTCACCACAGCAAGTCCACGATCAATGGTGACAAGCTATGATTCATAGGCGCTGGAACCGAGCTGTCTGCGCGTCGCGCTTGTCTTCAAGATCCCCGATATCCTACGCGACGCGGGTCCGCGTGGGATGCACGTCACTCAGATTGGCCAGAGGTGCGGCGCAGATCCGTCCAAGCTCGGGCGTGCGCTGCGCCTCCTCGCAGCCAAGCACTGTTTTCGTGAAGGTCGGTCTGTGTCCTCGCTGTCAACCTCTCTACCCTGGCTGAACGAAGGGGGATACGAAACAGTGGAGCGGGACGTGTTCGCCAATAACCGGCTCAGCGTGCGATTGCTCGAGTCAGATCCGATGCACTGTCTCGGCATCCACATGTCCGTCTTCGCTCAATTTGAGTTAGAGAGACGCTGACAAGGGCCTCGATAGGACTGGGGACACGACACGCGCCGCGGCCGAGCTCGCGGACACCATGGCTGACCCCGCATGCGCCCACTCCGAGCTCGCGGTCCACTCAGCCTGGAACCGAGCGACGGGCCAGCCGCTGCCCATGTTCGACTATTGGGCGCAGGTTTGTCATCCCGCTCGTCAATTGCAAACATATCCTGACCCCAAGATGCAGACACCTGGCATGCAAGACCACGGCGAGAGATTCGGCATCGGCATGCTGGGATGGGGAACCACGGTCGAGGCAGCGACAGTCGTCTCCGGTGCGCGAATCTAATCTCTTTATTCGTTCTTCGTTGTGTTCAAATGATCATCTATATACAAGCATACCCCTGGCTGGCCTGCGCCCCAAACCCCACGGTGTGCGATCTCGGCGGAGGCGTAGGCGCGATGTCGATCCTCCTCGCCCGGGCGTATCCGAAGCTGCGCATCATGCTGCAGGACTTGCCCGACCGGATGGTGCAGGCACGGGACGTCGTCTGGCCCTCCGAGTGCCCCGAGGCGCTGGAGCAGGGGCGCGTCGAGTTTCGCGCGGTTGATTTCCTGGTCGAGCCGCCTGTTCCGGGCTGCGATGTGTATTATGTGAGTGATTTGATCTGCGGAAAGATTTCTCTGTTGGAGGATTGACCTTGAGGGGATTTTCTAGATGAAGAACATCTTACACGCGTTCTCGACAGCCCATTGCTTAATTATCCTCCAAGGGATCAAGAAAGTCATGAAGCCCGGCAGCCGTGTTCTCATCCGTGCGTCCATCCCAACCCTCCAACTCCCTCCTCTCTCTCTCCTCACACCGTTCCAGACGAATACATCCTCCAAACAGGCTCCACGAAATCCAGTGCGAACACTACGCAAGGTAACGAGCTGACGCGAGCCCCAGAACCCCTTCTGCCGAACTACGGACAAGGCCGCATCCGGCAGTATTACCTCGACGTCAGCCTCATGGTTCTCCTCAATGGCAAGGAGCGCACCCTCGACGACTACGTGCAGCTCGGCGCGCAGGCGGGGCTGCGGTTTAGCAGGGTGTGGGAGTTTGGCGATTTGAGCGGCGTGGAGTTGACTTTGTGAGATGGTCAAATGTGATACTGGCGATCTGTAGAGTAGGAAGGGGCGCGTCTAATTTATGATAAATGTTTCGTATTTGTCCAGAGTAAGTACTTGGGCCAGAAAATTTTTGAACGGTAAGTATATCTCACCGTTCGAGCCATGGGAATTTGCAACGCTACCCCAAGACAACTGCATTGTTTGTGGCGACCCTCACTGGTTGGCCATGTAAATTTACGGCCGACCTGTCGATTGGCAACTCAGTCAGCACATCGAACAGCGTGATTTTCCTATTGATAGGTCACAGGAGTGATCGATTATACACCGTTAGGTCGCATAAAAGTTGATATTGATGTTCTCACTACGGTAGAAATGTTTTGCAGTTGAGATGATAAAGGACAGCAAAAAACGCGCCATTGATGCGAACGATGTCGAAACATGCCCGCCACCGCCTCCGCGATCATGAGGTCGTACTGTATGTCATTTCCAGTTTGAGAGTGATTCCAAATCTGTCATGTCATCGCTTTTCCGTCATCATAATTTCCAAAAAAGGCAACGATTGTCAATCCCGCTCTAGTCTTGCTTGGACCCCATCAGTTTGAATTTATTATCGCGAGGTGCAACTGAATGGAGCCCGTGGGTGCGCGTGTGCAAGTCGCTTTGGATCTGCTCTGCATTGGTGCATAGAGCTCCCGCCTATCGACATGCAAGAAGCATCCGGGTCACCGCTTCGGTTGACAAGACTCTGGAACTCTGCGCTCCGCGGGCAGAGTTGCTTAACTGATACTGCACGAGCACGACACCATCGATTGGGCTGTCAGAATTCGTAGTCGCGATTTGGTCATCGTGCCAACCTTTACTCATCGCCTGGAACCCTGTCCTCCATATAAGTAAGGTCGACGAACGGCTGTCCAGATCCTCACCGAGCCCCGCTAACCAGCATCCAGACCAGTCAAACAACCAACAAACCAACCAATCTTCATCCATCCAATGTCTACGGAATTCCTCAGCGCAATCGCCCTCCGCCGGACCAACTACGCGCTGACTGCGAAGTCGTCCATCCCCGACGCGAAGCTCGAGGAGATCATCAAGCAGCTCGTGCTCAACACCCCGTCCGCCTTCAACTCCCAGTCGGGGCGCGTCTCCATCGTCCTCGGCGAGCAGAACAAGAAGCTGTGGGCGCTCGTGCGCGAGGCCGCTGTCGCGGGCCTAGAAGGTGCGTGTCGCAACGGCAGCGGCGTTAGTGGTGATGTTCATCGATCGCAGGAGAACAGAAGGACGGGGTCAACAAGCGTATCGACGGGCTGAGTGGCGGATACGGATCGATCTTGTTCTGGGAGGACCAGGCCGTCGTCGAGGGCTTCGCGGCCAAAGTCCCACCGTAAGCCGATTCCATCCAACCTGGTTGACCCATGCGTGTGCTGACGCACGCTCCCTCGCCTAGATACGCGTCGCAGTTCCCGCACTGGAGCGACAACTCGACCGGCATGCTCCAGCATGGGGTGTGGGTCGCACTCGCGCTCGAAGGGTTGGGCGCTAGCCTGCAGCACAACGGCGCGGACCCCGCGCTCGCGGCGAAGATCCAGGCCGCGTTCGGGCTGCCCACGACGTGGCGGTCGACCGCGATCATGCCCTTCGGCGTCGTTGCGGCCCCGCCTTCGGAGAAGAGCTTCAGCCCGATCGAGCCCCGCGTCCAGGTGTTCAACTAAGTGGTCGGTGTAGAGACGGTGTTCTTGTGAGGGTCGAATTTGTAATGCATATGTTTTTGGATCTACTCCATCGCGAGATCTGTGTCGGAGACTGGTTTGCTGTTGCAAGTACTCGTAGATGCGTCAAGCAGACATGCAGTTATCACTGATGGATGCACAGCCTTCACGCATTGATGCTTGAGTGCCTAGACCCTGATTCTGCCGCAGAGCCACTCTCTCTTTTCCGTGCAGATAATGCACAACTCCTTGCGGAAGAGTTCCGATATGCTGTCCATTTACTGTGTGCCACTTGTGTGCCACTGTACCTAGTCGACAGTGGCGTACTTTGCCCTATGTACCACAGAGTACTGACATCGGCCCGTAACTATGGCTCGCCCGTGCCTTGGCCGTGGGAGCGTAAGTCACGGAGTATCTTCGCCCATGTTTGCACCCGTCTGATCATCTCCGCAGCTTCAGGCTCCTTCCGACCTCCGCACGTCCCTACGGGTCTATGAATCACCCACGTATCGATTATTTTGTCACCCACCCATCCAATTTAATTGAGCACGCGCGGTGGGCGGATCGAGGCGGAAGTAACAAAATTGACAGTCACCGCGGCGGACGTCGCCTTGGTGACGGCACCGGGACCACATCTCATCGCTGGGCTTGGGCAGGCTTGGGCACAACACGCCCCCGGTTTCATCTCGTTCGTCAGATGTTTGAGTGAGCGGGCATGTGTAAGAAAAGTATATCATACGAGCGGGAGAGAAGCGGCCCATCTATCATACGTACTTACTTACTTCTCATTCTTCCGGCCCAGCGCCTTTCTTCCCACTCCACTCACTCACTAGCTACTATCATCCCTACCCTGCATCTGCGATGAAGACCTTATCGATGTTCTCCGCCCGCTCGCTTCTGTGCCTCTTCGCCGCCGTATCCACGCTCGCCGACGCAGCTGCCATCACGCTGCCGCGCGCGCCCGCGCTGGCCAAGGACAACGCCTGGAAGCTCTCCGTGGGCTGGAACCAGACCGTGCTGCCCGCGAGCGCGTTTGGCAAGTCTATCGGCGCGTTCACCGCCCCGCCCCGCCCGAAAGCGAACGCCGCGGTGGTCAAGCCGGCGGCCCAGCTCGCGACTGCGTCGCAGAAGGAAGGCGTGCGTGGTCCGCTTGTGCCTGTGCTGGCGCTTGGATGTGTGACGTGTTGTGCTGACCGTTGCGCTGTAGACGCCCGGAGGGGTGTTCATCTGCTTGAACACGCAGTGGGGCGGCGAGTGCGGGTGTGTGATTGAGCGATTGATCGTCTGGCGGTCTGACCTCGCCGTAGGTACGCCGTGCAGCCGTTGAACGAGTGCATCCTGCTTGCTTCGCCTTGGCTGAAGGGCGTCTCGAGCTTCGGCCCTGACTCGAGTGCTTCGTGCTTCGGTGCGTCGTGCCTGTCTGCATAGCATAACACAGCTCGTTCTCATCCTCGTTCATCCCCTGGGGCTAGCTTTCAATTCGGGTAACTGCGACGTCAAGAACGCGCAGTGGGACTTCCAATTCCCTGGCGACGACTCCGGCGGGCTCGCGACCACGAACCCGTGGAACGACCGGGTGCGTCTTCGTCTTCCTCACTCTCTCCGTACGTACCTCACACTAAGGGCCTTTCTAGATCACCAGCTTCGCCTGCGTGCCTCCGGCCTGATGAGCATACTGCGGTCTTTTGGGGTGCTGGTTCGATTCTTGTTATCCTCTATCTTTGTTACCCCGCTTGTTATTCCCTGGTCGTATCGTTGCTATCTGCAATACACGAAACTCTCTGTAGTGCAGGCGCGGGCGCGATTGGGTCTAGACCTGCTCAAGAGAAAGATGAGAAATCTTGACCGTGACACTGGTCGTCGATGGGAACTGTCTATCGCGCGATGGACCCTGCCATGTTTGCGGTTCTGTACCTTCCATACACCGGTAAGAAGATCTGTGATTCACAAGCTTGCTTCCACGTATGAGCCTCCGCACTGGCTCCCTGTTGTTCCGATTACTACTGAGGCAGTTCGCTTGAGAATCATGTTTGATTGGGATGCCTTTTTGCTGCCTTCTGGTCTACTGTGTGCTTGAGGAATCCGTACCATCATCCGACCTACAAGTGGACGCGCGCTTTGACTCCCCAGCACGTGTTTCCGGGGCTGTGCATCCGCTCACACAGTCACGTGAGTCGTATTTGGAGGCAGCAATTCTCTCAGAGATGGCGGATAGGCAGTAGGATTTGAGGGCATGCTTCAAGATTCTAGAAGGCAAATCTACTGCACGCGAATGCGCGTCCCAGGAGAGGAAGTTGAATGGACGATTAAGCATTACAGAAGCTGATGACTTCCCGACCTTAAAGTATTGGCGGTACTGGCTCTCTCTCAGATCTATAGACGGTTTTAAACTCTATGTGCATCCAAAAGACCACCACGAATAACACCTCTTGCAGGTATCAACTCTTTCTCAACGCCTGTGGTCTTTGCGCGCCGAGGGAATCTGATGTCCTCCATGGGAAACATACGGTTTCGCTCGAAATGCATCCAGTGAGCTGAACATCGATTTTTGACTTGTAGCCGCACCAGATTTGTAGATTGATGTGTGAACGATGTATCTGCAGAATCCAGATGTCAGGCCTTCAAATCACGAACAGGTTGGTGACAGCGATGCGTCACGGGACCGCGTTTGATGCAAAATCTGATTCGGTCCCTGCCAGTGCCGGCGCTGTGTCCCATTTCCTGCGCCATCTTCCCGACGTCCTTCATAAACGGGCTTCGATGAGCAGAAGCACACACTGCGGTACTCCCTGCTAATGCTTCCATTCAATATCTCCGAGCCCACGCACCGCGGCCGCCCCTCCCTCAACCTTCTGGCGCGCAACATCTTCCGGCGCTACTGGCCTGTCATCATCACCCTGACCCTCGTGGCACTCTATTACGCCTCCGCCTATGCCCCGCGGCGCTACCAGCTCAGCCGTATACCCTCCTCCTTCTTCAGGTCTCCACGGCCGCAAGGCGGTCCGCGCCCGCCCCCGATACCCGTTGTGGACGCGGGCGACGTGTGGGGTGCGCGGGCCCACGAGGTCCGGGAAGCTTTCGTGCACGCGTATGAGGGATATAGGGCATATGCTCTGCCCGCAGACGAGGTGCGGCCGATGTCCGGCGGGTCGATCAACAAGTGCGTGGCCGTGGGCGTGTGATGTTCCCAAATTCAGGCCGACGCAGCTTCCATGGATGGGGCGTGACGATGTTCGACTCGCTCGACACGATGTGGCTGATGGGGCTGGAGGACATGTTCTTTGACACGGTGCGGGAGTTGCAGGACCAGCAGTGGCGCGTGAGCCGGTCTCGTTTGCCTGTTGCATCGTGGCCGCTAATCACAGGGCTTACCTCGCAGACCCCGCGTGCCCATTTCTTCGAAGTCGTCATCCGGTACCTCGGCGGCGCTCTGTCTGCTTATGCACTGTCGGAGGACCCGAGACTGCTCAAACTTGCGGACGATCTGGGCACGAAACTGCTCCCTGCCTTCGACACTCCGACGGGGTTTTCCGTGCATGGGGTCGATACCGAGCTGTTAGTTGAAAGCGGAACGTCTGCCTCTCTCTTCTGATACGGTGACAGGGGCCGAGCCAAAGGGGGTGAAGGGCCGTTTCCAGAATCATGTCTGGCGGAGCTATTCAGCAACCAGATGGAATAGTGGGTGACTAGGGTGTCCAAAACTTTGCTTTGACGACTTTTACAGCAAATACCTCGCGCATCTTACTGGAAAGGCCAAGTACTTTGAGGTGGTACGTGTGAATGGCTCGGATACCGATGGCGTCTGGCGCGTCCTGAATCGTGCACTAGGCCGAGCGGCCCATGCGAGTGATTTACCCGCCAGAGAAGACACTATTCGACGGCCTACTTGCGACGACATGGAAGGTGAACACCGCAGAGCCAAATCTTTGTGCGTGTATCGTGATAGCCCAGGTGAGGGCTGGCGCTGACCCGATCCTCAGCCGACTTTACCGCCGGAGGATGCGCTGATTCCGCATACGAGTACTTCTTGAAGCAGTGGCTCATGTCAGGGAAGACGGAGCCCAGGACACGAGAACTCTGTGCGTATCTGCGTCAAGCATCTCTTTCAAACTGACTTCCCTGCAGACATTCGCAGCGCGAATGCGATCATGGAGCATCTGCTCTATGTCGGGTCCAAACGGCAACTGCTGTACGTTACGGACCTGCGCCGAGGCAAGCCGACGAACCGATTCCAGCACCTGTCCTGTTTCTTGCCAGGGCTATTTGCCCTGGCTGCGCACCCGAGCTCTGGACTCAATCTGTCAGACACGCAACTAGAGCGACATCTATGGGCTGCGGAAGGTCTGGCAGAGACTTGCTGGGCGGTGTACGGTGATACTACCTCTGGACTGAGTCCGGATTCGTTCAGGATGGATGCGGAGAACGAACGGTGGACTGTCTTGCTGCGACAATGGGATCGCGATGAAAGAGCCGGACCGGCTCCTGGGACTAAGGGCGTCGAGCTGCAGCGTGAGGCGGGAAATCGGGGGTATGTGGCGACCGAGGACGCGTATCTGCTTCGTCCAGAAGTGAGTTCGGTCGGTGGATTGAGTACGCGTTCTGAAAGGCGATGTCCAGGCCGTCGAGACTTTCTATGTTATGTGGCGGACAACGGGCGAGGTTAAATGGCGAGAGCGTGGCTGGTGCGTGCTTGTTTCTCGACTACGCTCGGCCAGAATGGTAAACGAGCTATAGGTCCGTCTTCCGGTCTCTGCAAAAGTACACCCGCGTCAAGCACGGATTCACGACTGTTCGGCACCTGGACGAGATTCCTTTCCAATTCGACGACATGCCCAGGTATGCGGCCAGGTTTTCCGCTTGACGGCATGTGCTGACTAGGCGCAGCTGGTTTCTGGCCGAGACGTTCGTGCTATCTGCGCTCCTATCTTCTGCTGATCTCTTTTCCAGTCTCAAATATCTCTTTCTGCTGTTTAGCTCGGAGGACTTGCTTCCCTTTGACAGATGGGTCCTTAATACGGAGGCACATCCTTTTCCAGTCTTCAGATGGAATCACTCGGAGATAGCGGAACTGGGTATTGATGTAACGTAGCCATGCCATACCATGTACATAGTATGTATATATTAAAACTAGACCACCCCCAAATGTGACGGGAAAGGGTCCCGGATTTACCTGCATATCGACAGTGCAGCAGGGCCGGATTAACGTGTGGCAGTGCTGCGCCATCACTCTTCCTTTCTCCTCCCGCCTCCATCCTTTTGCGCCAACAGACCGGACGCACACACTCTCTCAATGGTAGAAGACAAATACATCGGACTCGCTCTGGCGGTGTCCAGCTCCGCCGCTATCGGCACCAGCATCGTCATCACGAAAAAGGTCGGTGTGGATGCCACGATCGCACGCGCGCCTCATCCATATCCCGATCAATACTGCTCGCTCACCTGCTGCAGGGCCTCACGGCGGCAGCGAATGCCGGGTCGGGCTCTGAGTTCTCCTACCTGCGGAATCCTATATGGTGGGCGGGAATGTCAACTCGTGCGTGTGCTGTGCTATTCATAGCTCTCATGGCTGCGGACTGACACACGTTGTGTGTGGTGCTCTAGTTATCATTGGCGAAGGTGCAGTGTGTTTCTGCGGCTCAAGCTAGCCTTGCTGAAGAATCCAGTGGCCAACTTTGCGGCGTACTCGTTTGCACCGCCGGTGCTGGTAACTCCGCTCGGTGCCCTCAGCGTGCTTATAGGGTACGCTCGCCCGCTCCACTCGTGCTCTTTCCCGCTGACGGGACACATATAGCGCCATCCTTGCCTCTTTCCTGCTCAACGAGCAGCTGGGTCATCTGGGCCGAGTAGGATGCGCATTGTGTCTGCTTGGCTCGGTTATTATTGTGCTACACGCGCCAGATGACAGGCCAATCGAGACTATCACCGACTTTTTGAATTACGCGATGAAGCCTGGTGCGTTGGACGTTGTGCTTCTTGTGCCGACAAGCACTGACATTTGCCGTGCGCGCGCGCAGGCTTCCTAATGTACTGCTTCACCGTCTGCGCACTCGCCATCTTCCTCGCTTATGCCGTCGCACCGAAGCACGGACGCACCAACCCTACGGTTTACATCTCGATCGCGTCGATCGTTGGGTCGGTGTCGGTCATGTTCATCAAGGGCTTTGGTGTCGCGGTCAAGCTGACCTTCGCGGGCAAGAATCAATTCGTGTACCCCAGCACGTTTGTCTTCGGGCTGATTTCGGTCGGGTGCATCGTCATCCAGCTCAACTACTATAATAAGGCGTTGGATCTCTTCTCGGTCAACATGTGCGTGTGTGATTGCACATCCAAGCAATTATCTGGTCAACTGACGACACCGCTTTTCCAGTGTCAATCCGATGTACTACGTCGGCTTCTGCAGCGCTACGATCGTTGCTTCGTTGATTCTGTTCGAAGGGTTCAACACGACAGATGCCAGCAATACGTTCTCGTTGCTGTGCGGATTTATCGTCACCTTCCTCGGCGTGCACATCCTCAATCTGTCGATGCTGGAGGAGTCCGCGCAGGCTGTGGAGGAGGGACGCGAGGACGCGGCGGGCTTCGAAGGGCGGCTCTCGCTCGACGGATGGCACGGCATCCAGCGTGAGGGGCACAACGCTATGGGCTTGTCGTCCCCCCGCGGACTGGGCCACGCGCGGCGCAGCTCGCTGTACCGCAACCCCGCTGCGACGCTGTTCAATGCTTACGACCCGGCGGGCGGTGCCGACCACGTCGGGCTGCAAGATTTGCGGGAGGAGGACGACGACGAGGGGTGGAACTCGACTGAGCGGACGTCGCTGAGGACGCCGCGGTCTGCGAATCACCACCACACGCCGAAAACACCGTCGCTGGGCGACATCCGGATAAACCCGCGGCCGCTGTAAGTCAGCGAGTACGCGCACTTAGACTTGGAACTCTGTATACGATACGATACCTATCTTGCTGTGCAAATGGACTCCGCTATTCACGAATACTGTAACGCGTAATATGAGCTGCCTTGGATTGCGTCGATCGTCTCTAAAATGGGTACGTGGGGGGATACATACATAGTACAAGTGCTTGTAGGGTATTAGATCAGGATTACATGGATGCCAAGTCCACGGGGAGCATAGGGTTCCTCTCGCTGTAGTGAGCAGTAGAGATGCGGTTGCAGAATAGACGTCGGATCCAGTCCAGCGGAGATTATCAGGACCGGCGGGGTCGGGGTGTCGTTGGGGTCTGCTCCTCAGCCGTGGCGTTCGTGTGTGCCGGACCCGGGCTCCTCACACGACCGTCTTCCTCGCCGCGCGTCGTTCCCGTGCAGTCACCCGCACCCGCACCCTCGTCCAGCTGCGGCACCCCCTCGCGTTCCGGCTGTGGCTCCGGTCCGGCGTCCAGCGCGCGCCGCACGGCGACCGCGCTGAGCTGCGCCTTGTACGCATCGCGCTCGCCGCGTAGCCGCTCGAGCTCCTTGACGAGGTTGTTGTACCCCGCGCGCTGCTTCTCGATGAGCTTCCACAGCTGGTCGTTCTTCGTGCTCAGGCCCGTGCGCTCCGAGACCGCCTGGTGCAGCGCTGCCAGCGCGGGGTCCGGGGACGCGGCGTGCGTTGAGAGGAGGCCTGCTGTTGTGAGTGGGGGGATGGGTTCCGGTGTCAGAGCCATGGGTGGGGTGCGGCGGTGGGTGGTGGTGGTGGTGGTGTGTTGAGTAGTGAACTGGTGCGGTACGTGTGCTCGATCGTTAGTGGTTTGTGGAGAGTGTGCTGTGTCGGAACAGATCAGCCGGTGGGGGTTGGGAGGAAGAAGCGGTCGCTGACGTCGACAAAAATAGGCGGCGGGCACAGGCTACGCTACCAGGCAACAAGGGTCACAGCGATCTCCTTCCGTTTGTCAGACGCCTGGGCCCCTGGATCGTTGTTCCTGTATTGTACTGTACTGTACTGTCGACACAATACACACTGCGGGAAGATGCACAACAGTGTTCACGGCCATCGCTCGAAACAATAGCAAATGCGCTTCGCGGACATGGGTGTCCGGTGGTGATGCCGGTGGGCTTGGTCAGATCGGGGCTGCGAGGCCGGAGGACAGAGTCAGACGCTGGGTCAACGGCAGAGCGATCGGCTGCAGTCGTCGGTTGTGTAATGAAGAGACAAGAGTGAAGGCGCGTAGCGGAAGCGACGCGTCACTTCATTTCCCGCCTTGTGCCCGCATCACAGAACATCCTGACACGGTAACAGCTTTTCAACAGCGAGAGAGGCCCTATCCCCTACTGCCTGCCTCGCTCACAAGCAGAACTTGTTGCTTCCCAAACTCCCAAGCTAGCTATGGAAGAAAGGCTTGGAGATCGTCACCAGCGCCAAGGAGAGTGGTCTCCCATCACCCATTTCGGCGCACCCGGCCCGGGAGTAAACCAAAATGAAAACCTACTTTCGAAGCTGACGTCAGCGCGGTGTCGTTGAAATTGACCTGTGTAGCAGATATGAGCGAAGACATAGCTTTCTGAGAGTCAGTCATTCATTCCCTTAGCTCCACGATTTGATTGAAAATTCGATGAAATTTTAAGTTCGACTTGACCACGTCTGATGAATTTTTCAAGCATGGGTTCTGCGAGCGTAACAAGCCGGATTACCAAGTAGAAAGTCCCCGTTTATAGGCCATGCACAAAATTCATAAGGATCTTTTTCGGAGGAAACCATTTACAAGGCGTTGTGCTGACCGGAGTGGCAGGAAACCACTGAAGTAGATCACGAAAGATAACAACCACATAGTTTCCAAATCGGATTGGGAGATCAAACTCCGCACTCCTGACAGGCGACTCCCCTTGGCGTGGTAAGGCGAGTCCATGACTACCCAAGCTTCCACCGCTGCACTGAGAAGCTGGACAGACCCTGCAGGACAATGCGCCAAAGACGCTAGCACACGCGTCCGCCCCGGGGCCGAGCTGGGGAAAAGGGAAAGCGTGAGCGGGAGCGGCCACGTGACATGCAGGGATCGCGGCTTCTCCGAGTACTTCCCGCGCGCTCCAATCAGGTATTTCCTTTCCCTGTAGCCGCGCGTCATGGATGAGATAGCTCCTACGTTCTGGCTCTTGTTCGAATGGAGTCGCGTGACGGTCCACTCCATTTCCGCACACCCTGCGTTTATGACATCAGGCGGTGGGTGCACCGTATATATACCTGGGTGCAGAGCAAATGTACCTCACCAATCTCATCTCATCTCATCTAACTCACTCACAACCAACCAACTCATCTCATTATCATGGACTCTTACGACGCCACCTCCAACAGCGGTCAGCTCGGCACCGGCACAACGCGCCGTGGCGAGGACAACATGGACTCCCAAAACACCACCGGCAGTACGCGCTCGTATCTCCGCCTCCCTCTGTTCGCGCTGACTTTTCTCTCTGTGCGTCCCAGTGAACCGCGGCCAGGGTGGTCTCATGGACTCGGACCTCGACTCGAGCAACCGCCGCACGGGCGGTGGCCTTACGTCGGACATGGACCGCCAGCAGCAGTCGCGCTTCGACAACACCTCGTCCGACCTCGGCTCCGACACCCGCCGCATGGACGACCTGGATCGCAACCAGAACACCACGAGTGGTCTCGGCGGAAACACTCGTAGTGGCTTAGGCGGAAACAACAGCGGTCTCGGTGGAAACACCAGCGGTCTTGGTGGAAACAACCAGTACGACACGACGTCGAACACCACCGGCTCCCAGTGGGACAACAACACCACCACCTCCGGCTTGAACAAGCCCACCATGGGCGACAAGGTCAAGGGTGAGTCTTTAGTAGCCGATTAGATTGTCGGCGACATTAACACCTCGACAGGCACGGCCGAAAAGCTCGCGGGCAAGGTCACTGGCAACGCTGGCATGCAGGAGCGCGGCCAGGAGCGCAAGGTTCGATTCGCAATCTGCATTCGCTCAATTCGGATCCTGATGTCTTCTCTTCTTCGCAGCTCGGCGAGTTCGACAACAACAACAACAACTACTGAAGGAGTTAGCCCTGGTGTATCTTTGAAGGGACTTGTAGGATAAAGCCAATCTGTACCACAACTTGAAATCCAACGCAAACGATCTTCACACATCTTTTCTTGACTAAGATTGGAAGGCGATAGTTGAGGGAGCCGGCGTCGTTTCTCTGCTTACCAAAGAATCCTTGGTCGTGAACTTGCAGAGATCAACAAATGGGCAAACAACTAGTATTGATTTTGGAGTGTGGCGTTTTCGTGTCCCTTTACATGGGCCGAAAACGTGGAAAAAGCTGAGCAAAGATATGTGATTTTAATCCGGAAGGGGTGAATGTGACTCGTTAAAGCAGGTTCAAATTTGAACCAGAAATGTTGGCTTCATCGTTGGGATGTCAAGTGTCTTGCGGAGGTAGGGATGAAATGCGGCAGTAGACTCTAAAAGTGAGACAAGTGAGACTTGGAGGTTATCCTGCACCCACGGGAAGATTTCTTATGTGCAGTGTGAGGGACAAAACGACTGAGAAAGGAAGATGAACACGAGGACATTATGATGTACACAGCCCGCAGCTGCCCAGGCAGAGCGGCCCATGATCCGATTTGCTTTCCTCGCCGTAGCCGGGAAACACGAGAAAAGAGAATACATGCTTTCCCCGGAAAATAACCTCTGGACTCGCAGTAAATCAAAGCAGCAATCGAATAAGCTATGGAAGGTAACCACCGCCCGCATCCCGGACACCAGTACTCCGCATAATCGGCGTGGCAAGCTGCAATCCGAGACTGGTCGAACTGACTGTGTCGAGTATCCGGGCCAGTCTGCGCGTGAAGCGCACTAATGCCAAGGCACACGCCACAAGAGGCCCCCGCACCGTACTCGTGATCAATCAGCATATGCGTTCTTCGGGGAGTTTGGATCTATGAAGATTCCAATCCGGAGTCCGGTCCGCCGGCCAGCCAACAATCTTGTGCAACGTCTTGAGCTCTTGTGAGACAGACAGTATGTTGCCGCAGACAGTGCAGTGATCTGGGTGGCTGCCCCAACCCGGAACATGCGTTCTGTGGAAAAAAGATTGTCAGGTGTTCGTGCACGATCCTAGCATAGATTGAATTTGGTCGCGGGTCTCAGTCGGTGGGCAGGCGATATTGATGGCGGAGATAATCGTTGACGAGGGCTCGGGCTTGCGGCAGTCGGAATGTTGTCGATATAACGGCTCAAGGGAGAGAGAGGAGAGCGCGCGGAAGGGGGGAAGGGCGGATGCGTGTAGGTGCGAGAGGAAGGCCGACGAATTATGTGTCCGCTGTCACCGAACGGAGGAGCATTATACAGGCCACTGGCGCGTGTGTGGGTCCCGCCTTGTTTTCCGTCCTCGCCTATCATTGCTCTTCACCACGAGGCCAGAGTGCCGTTCTGCCACCCTACGTACCGATTCATATTCGGCTCCGTATTATTAAAGCAAGCGTCGTGCGGCGGCGTGCGTTGCACGAGAAAGAGCCGCCACCGACTTGAACCAACATGGCGACGTAGAAGCACGCACCATTGTCCTAGAATGGAAAATTGCTAGAACTTGCCAGAACCTGATGGAGAGTCGTCTTGACGATCACCATTCGTGGAGATTGCACGCGCATAGAAGGACGGAACGCACTGCACTCAGGGAAAGCACGCGGATCGACAGCGATAAATCACCGGTCTGTAGGCGAAGACAATAATTGAGTGAGAACCACGGTAGACGGCGGGAAATATCAGACCCGAGAGAACTTTGGCGCGTGATAGTCCGGGGGACTGAGGCCGCGTCTGTTCTTTGGGCCACGGCGAGAACACATGAACATGAGTATGATCTGGCTGGCATTCTGCTGTGCATGCCGAGATCAGGCACCTTGCATTGCAGACTGAAATTGAGAGCGAAGGGCCAAGGACACTGACAACAACCGAATTATATAATTCATGAATCATGTCAGACCCTCACAAGTCTCGAAGAATTTCTTTGCGCAGGTGGGGTGAGCAGTGGAGGAGCGGTCAGCTTCGGGGTGCATCGGTCGTAAACGGGAGGACACACCACACACACAAGCACGCGTGTAGCCGACAAGCTCCGGGAAAGCATCGGCCCCTGGCGGATCGAATGTGAAAGCCGGCTCGGCAAGATCAACGATGTGTCAGCTGTCTCTCTGTTATTTTGGTCAGGACTTAGTACTCAGCGACGACCACGGGTAGCCGCCGACCGCCAGCCGTCTCTTCCTCCCTCCCTCCTCCCCCCTTCTTCCCTGTCGGTCTCGCCCGCCCAGGAAAACGGGCCACCTCTGACGATACACAGCCATCCTTTTTATCTCCCGTACCGGCTTCCCCTACTCGGATGAAGATGGCCGCGCGCACCCAGCCCTTCTTCACTCGTTCCTTTTGGATGGCGTGCTTACTTCTCGGCGCGGCCCATGCGTCCGATGCTCCGCCCACTCGTACGTCGGCGAGCTTACTCTGCCTACTTCGGGCCCTCGCATCCTTCTTGCTCACACATCTTCCCACAGGGGCGATACTAGGCCCGCCCTTCGTTTTTAACTCCATCGCGGAGATGACGACGTGTCAGCCAGCCTTTGTGAGCTGGGATTGGGCTGGGAGCAGTGCGACGCTGCAGCAGATAACGCTCCAAATCACCAACTACGGTGTCTCGCAGTTCACTACCTCGATCACTGCGACCAGCACTGTCCCTTTCAACCCTGTGTCGACAGCGGCCTCCTCTCTGCCGCAGAGCCCCCTGGTTCCGCGGCATAAACGCGATCTGGGGTTCGTGACGCAGAATATGACTGCTTCCCGATCGACGTGGCGTCGCAGAACTTTACGTGGCCTCTGGTCACTGTCTCTGCGGGGTGGTACATGCTCGTCGCGACGTTCGCGAACTCGGGAACGACAGTTAACTCGCTTTCGTTCGTGATCCAGAATGGGGCGACGACGCAATGTTCCGCGAGCTCTTCGACCGCCGCATCGTCTTCTTCCTCATCAACATCAGCATCAGCATCGTCTACCCCGCCGCCATCGCAAGTGGCTGCATCGACCGGTGGTGGCAGGGGCGTCAACCGGGGTGCCATTGCCGGGGCCGTCGTTGGGAGCTTGGCTGTCGTCGCCGCGGCGATAGCCGTCTTCTTCTACTTCCGGTACGCCGCCAAGGGCAAACCCTCAGATGGCACCACCAGTTCCGGATCGTCGAGAAAGCGCAGCCCCCGCCGCTGGGCCGGAGACGCCAAGGCGTATCCGTCAAGCAGCGGGATCGGCATTGTTGCGGGGCACCACCACTCGCAATCGGACTCGATCGGGCCCATTCTGACCAGCTCTCGGCCATCGCAGTCGCACGCGTACAGCGGCGGAGACGGGGAACTCGACTCGGGGTCGTACTTCTCGCCTTCGCAGGAGAAGATCAGCAGCTCGCCCGTCCGATCGCCCTTCTCCGATTCGGGGCATTACGCGCTGGGCGAGCTTGAGCGAAATGCGGTTCCGCTCGAGTATATAGGCACGCCCCCCGAGGGCGGAGCAGGAGGCCTCGGCCGCAGCTCGTCCACGTCCACCGCCTCGCACCTGCACATGAACTTCAGCCGCCCCCGCTCGCACCCCGGCTCGCCCTACGGATCGGCGTCCTCGCCGACGAACGAGAGCCCCGGCCCGTCGAGTCCCACGCCCTCGTCCCAGGCGCACCAGCGCAACTCCATCGGCGACTCGCTCTCTGGCTCGAAGCGCATGGCGCGCAAGCCCGTGCCGCAGTACAACCCCGCCGACCCGTCGCTTGCGTCCGTGCCCTCCGCACCGAGCAGCAGCAGTAGCAGCCGCGAAGGCAGCGTGCGCGCGGCCAGTGGTACATCTCCCCACTGGCCGGTGCTGGAGCATAAATCGAGCTTCGGACAGGATGGGAGGCCCGTCGACGGCCGGCCCGTGCACTACCTTATCCCGGATATGCCGTCTTCTCAGACGTGAGATTGGACATCTGCGCGTATCTTATGATTGCTTTATCTACATGTATGTTTCTTTTGCTTTGTTGTAGCTTCGTCAACCTTATCTGCTCTGTTTTGGTGCGGGACGAGAAGTAAACAGAGAGCGATACAGAGGAAGTTCAGGCTTCAATGTGAGCGGTCGTGGCACGAAAGACACAGACACTGCACTGTTAGATTGCCTCTGACCACATTGCGCGCAGGCGAGCACAACAGGACAGAGAAGAACAATGCGAGAGTGGGGATCGTGGTCCTCCTTGCAGACGAGAGCCTGAGAGCATGAATAGATTCTAGTTCAGAGATGTGTCATCAGCTTGCCAGGTTGCTCGACCTACTGGTGAATGCAGAGTTGGCTCCTATGGGAAGGGAGGACATTGATATTGGGGTGAAAGGTCTTGAACAGAGAATTTGAAGGCATCTGAATCACATTTGCCTAATCTTGTGACTCGACACAGCCACCTCTCAACTATATATAAAACTAGCCTCATCAAAATTGTCTGATTTCCTCCTTGCTTGTGACCCTCACAGTTGCATCCACTTTCCCACCCCTTCACAGCCTCATCTTGTCAGCTTACCTGCTTCTTATCTGTTCACCTGACTGCACAGTTCTATCAAGTCATCTGACCAAGTTATATAAGTGAAGCTATCCTATAACCAGTTCATTGACTAATCAACTGTTTATTAGTTTGTTCTTGCTTATGACCACTACAGCCTTCTCTGGTCAGCTGACCTACTGTTTATCTGCTTCACTTGTCTTATCTACTTGTCACCTGACTGCATAGTTGTGTCTAGTCATCTGTCTTGGTTATGTGAGTGATGTCATTAACTATGCAGTTGCTTAACTGATCAACTGTTCATCAGTTCATCATCAATATCATCACCATGAGCCCAAGAAGCCAGGTGTGTCACATGTCTTGCCACCCCATACAATTTGCTGACTTAAATTCTCTGCTCTTTCTTGTAGTGCTCTCTGCTCTCTCTCTCTGGCTCTGCTTTTTCTGCTTCTGCTTGTCTTGTCTCTCTCTGGCTCTTCTCTGCTGCTCTCTTGCTTTCTCTACACTCCAGTCTCATCAAACAACTCCTTTAGCTGGACCCAATCCCAATGGGTCTTGGAACTACAGAGGCTTGATTGCCAAATGACTGGGTGAAAACTCAGAAGACGTAAGTCTCTAGGAAGTGTTTCTTCTTTCTCTGTCTTCATATTCTCTGATATCTACAGCTTATTTCCAGTAGGGGATTGACCTTGCTTGAATCTCACAATATGGATACTGTGACAATCAACAAAGAATAAAGTCAAAAAGAGAAGTCAATTCCAAGACTGGAGAATACAACACAATAGCTACAGTATCTATACCAAGTCCAGTCTGAGTCATATCTACATGTTAAATTGATTAGGAGGTCAGCTCAATTGATGTAGATATGACTCAGACTGGACTTGGTATAGATACTGTAGCTATTGTGTTGTATTCTCCAGTCTTGGAATTGACTTCTCTTTTTGACTTTATTCTTTGTTGATTGTCACAGTATCCATATTGTGAGATTCAAGCAAGGTCAATCCCCTACTGGAAATAAGCTGTAGGTATCAGAGAATATGAAGACAGAGAAAGAAGAAACACTTGCTAGAGACTTACGTCTTCTGAGTGTTCACCCAGTCATTTGGCAATCAAGCCTCTGTAGTTCCAAGACCCATTGGGATTGGGTTCAGCTAAATTCTTTGTTGGTTGTCACATAATTCCAAGACTCCTGTGACAATCAACCAAAAACAATAGTCTAAAAGAGAAGTGAATTCGAAGACTGGAGAATACAACCAAGTAGCTACAGTATATTTATACCCAAATCCAGTCTGAGTCATATCTACAACTAATGAGTCATAAGGCTATGTACCGCATGGAGCACTGGTCATGGGTTGTAGTAGAACCTTCCGGAGCATATGTTGTGCAGCCTTGAATCGATAAAGATAATCCCTGGAACCCCTAGCTTGGACCGTCTAATGCCATGATCTGTGATAAGATAATCCGTGCTGAGATAAGATGGTCGATGATAAGATGAAAAAAGGGCTGAATTATGACAACTCCCCTCATGTGGCAGAAGCATCTTGTATGGGTTTCAACACACAAGAGGTGGGCAGTCAATCCAGCAAAGACAGGGATCAGCTATGAAAATTGACTGGTGTACCATCTGTACACCCTAACTACTTATACTACAATCATCTTCTGAATACAAATAACTGTCCACAGACAGTGTGAGTAAGCATGTATGTCAGATGACAATGTTCCCGTTACACCTCATACCTCTTACTCACTGCATCCCTTGCTGCTATATTTTCTTTATTCATATCAATTCACTCACTCTTTTACCAAATCATCTAGTCGTTTTCTGTGATTGTAGTAAATGGTTCATATTAAGTAAACAGCACCAGGCCACGGGTAATGTTGAGCCCAACCCAAGCTTTACAGTAGCTACAAGGAGTGCTATGGGGACCTTTGGGAACACACACCTCAGGATCATTGGACATATGAAGAGAAGGCCCAGGATCTTTTTGCTAGCAAGAGAACCTTTCCTTGAGTGCTTGTACAGCACATGAATTCACTATTTTGTACCAGATCCCATCTTTGTCTGGGAGTCCCTCTCCTCCCCCTATTGTGCCCTCATTGTCCAATCTAGCACATCAAAACCTATCTGGCCCCTCTACCCCTTACCTTGCGCTTCCGTCTCCTAAGATTCCAGACCTGGAGGAACTCCCCTACAAACGCAGGTCTTTACCAGAGCCCACTCTACCTACTACACCTGCTTGTACCATGACCGGACACTGCATCACCCTTCCTGCCAATCCCCCCCCTACTTCAATGGCAATAAGTCCAAATACCTAGGCTTTGTGGACTCATGCACCACCTACATTGGTGTCTATTGGTTGGACTTCATGGAGGATGCAACCAAGATTCTCTTTGTCCTTTCCTACCTCTATAACAAGGCTGACACAACTTGCGCCACTTCAAGATGGGCAATGAACTGGAAGCAGCACAACTTTGAGGGCTTCCCAAGGCTTAAGGTCACAGCAAAGAGTTTCTTAGAAGAGCTTCAGGGCTTTTGGAGACTCCAATGTGGAGCAAGTCACTGCCGCCCAGCTCATGGCCCTGCACCAAAACAAACAGTCTTTTGCAGACTATATCTCTGATTTCGAAATGCTGGCTACAGATGCAGGATATAATATGGTCACTGCCACCAATGACAAGGGCAAATACAAGAAGGGTGATCAAGACAAAATCCTGATTGAGGTCCTTGAATGCGGACTCAGCAGCAAGATTGCAAGCCACCTCTACAACACAGGTGTCCCCTTGCCCAAAGCTTATGAGGCCTTCAAGGACTGGTGATCAATATTGAGGCAAACACTCTGTGCAACCAGCTATGCAAGACATCTTATGGACATTCCATGCCACAGCCACCCCCCAGTACCCTCCCCAGGCTGTAACAGCTGTGCCTGCACCTGCTCCAGTCCGTCTGGCTGCCAATGAACCAGTCCCAATGGAGATTGATTGCACCAGTGCTTGTAGTTGCAACATCATCTGCTACAACTGTCAGCAGCAAGGGCATATTGTGCAGAACTGCCAGGAACCAAGGAAGCGGTGCACCTTCTTCAATTGAGCCATGATGCTTCAAGAAATCAAGAATGGGAACAAGGACAACAAGTTCCTCAAGGAGATTGTTAAGAAGCTGTATAAGAAGGGTTTTTGGAGCACTCTACTCCCCTAGCCAAAGAGTTTGAGCGTCCAGACTATGGATGTTTTCTGTACTACAATTGATGAAAGATATGAACAATATTTCTCTCAACACATACATGCACCTGGACTCCCTATGTACTAATATTCACAAATTTCTTATCACCAATATGGAAAAAGAATGTCAGATAAAAATAGCATTGAATAGAAAGTATGTACCAGACAAAAAGGATCAGAAGACAGCAACTGTGGAGAAATTATTTTTGGACTCTCCTTTATTTATGGCTTGTGGAGAAGGAACCACATCAACAAAGACCAAAAAGGGGAGCACCACTCCAGAGGCTCAATCCTTGGAAAAGGAGGAAATACCTAAGGAATCTGCTGTAGTCAAGATTCCAGAATCACTCAAGCGTACAAGGGGTGCCTGATGCCATACAAAGGAGATTGTAAGCTGAGAAACAGAAGGGCCTCCAGCCCAGCAGAATGGTGCAAGAATTGCACAGCTACCAGGCAGAGAGAAAGAGGCACTCAATGTATGTCTATGTTCTGTTCAACTTTATTCTTTGTTGATTGTCACAGTCATGGGTTGTAGTAGAACCTTCTGGAGCATATGTTGTGCAGCCTCAATGTACAGATAACCCCTCTGGACCCCTAACCTAGACTGTCTGATGCTGTGATCCATTATCAGATAGCCCAATGTCAAGATAAGATAATTGACTGATGAAATGATGTGACAAAGGATCAAATTATGACAGATACCATAGTATGTGATGACTTCCTATATCTTCTGTTGCTGGCTTCTTGCCAGTTCTACTTCACAACATTGATGAGCTGAAAATCAGTATCTAGTGTAGTGTTGTTAACAAATTATAGGAATCACTTTCTCTCTTATCTTATCTAATGGATCTCTAAAAAGCCAACAAAAAATATCAGGGTCAACTCCCTTCATCCTGTTTATGGGTGTCTCCACTTGGGGAGATAAAATAAACCTGTTTATCTCCTTCCTACTCATATGGACATCTCTTTTAGAGACCACTGTATACTCAATGCTGTGTGCTGGCTTATTGTGTCTGCCTGTGACTTTACAAACAGTTGATATCATGATTGGTTATGTTGGACTGTCCTTTGTAGCCAGCAGTTACTTTGCAAGCTTGTATTCTCTGGCTCCCCATCCTTTTTTAGCCCACACTGGTCAGGGGAAATAGCAGAGGCTTCACACTCTCACCCCAGAGGTGCTCCCTGCACACGCATCATCCAATATTTCCTCTTAAATATTAGCAGAGAGTGATCAGTCCAAGCTGGGACTCAGATCAACTCATCAGCCCCTAACAAGGATAACTTGAATATCAGCACCTGCTGTGATTCAGTAACTGACTGACATGCAACAGTGTTTTGCACTATACTTATGATACCTGTAGACTAATTGTTCTTGTCTCTGTCTACAGGTAAACTGATAGAGTTACTTTACCTTTTGTAACTGACTGAGACTGATTGTTGTTGTCTCTGTCTGCATTAAGCCTGTGTTACTTGCTGAGTTGCCTACATAGTGCCCATTGGTCATCTGTACATGGGCTGCAAAACTAAGAAATCTGGGATCTCTCACTGCGTTAGAACACCAGATGCACAGGTTTCTGGAACATCTGCACAGAAGGTCACCGAGACCCTTGTTGGTCAGTCAAATCAGATACAGAGTACGGATTATGGCCCTAGCCTTTTCAAGGTCACATCGGTCAATACACCTGGATTCTTTGTCTACGCATGCCGAACTTAATGATGCATGGCACAGGAGACACCTGGAACATCCAGTTCTCCGGAGCCCGTGGTGCATCTCACAAGTAACAGCTCTGTCCTAATCTTGTCCCTTAGTCTGCCCCACGAACAAACTAGATTCACATCCACGAGATTGTTACATCCTCAATTCCGAGCGCTAAGAGCAATACTCCGGCGCATAAATAATGAATGGTATGTTCTAACTACAGCTCAGGGCCAGGACCTGACTCCCCAGCCAAACATCTCGAACAGCACAGGCATGACCTCGCACGCGATTATAGCAATTCCCGCGTACACGATCACCTTTGTCAGCACCTCAGCATCATAATGCTTTTTCTCCCGGTCCACCTCGTTTTCCGGGAGGGCCATGCCTGGAACCGCCACCGTATTTCTCGCAGCTTCGACCGCCTCCGCGCGGCGCCGCAGTCCCCGCGCCCCGTTAACGCCGATTCCGATCCCGCTACCGCTGCCGATACCACCGACTTCGACACCCGTTTCGCTCGGGAGATCGATCACGGACGGGATGGGGCGCAGTTTGTCGAGGGGCGGGGCCGAGCCCGCATAGTCCGTCGCGGGTGTGTAGAACCGCCGCCTCGGCAGGCGCATGAGACGGGCGGCGATCCGGAACGTCGGCGGCAGGACACGCAGGAAGACCGCTTTCGCGACAAGGCGCCAGACGAAGATCGAGAGAATGCCGAACGTCATTTTCGCCGCAGCGACGGCCCACCATGTGCCGACGTGGCCCCAGGTGCGGGGGACGACGTCCCAGACGCCGTCAGAGCCCAGCGCCCATCCGCTACCTGGCATGACGGCGTTAAGTCCGACAGAAGCACGGTGGGCGCCCCAGTCCCACCGAATGGCACCCCATTTCCCGATAAACATCCCCAGCATCACGCTGCCTACGGCAATCGCGTCCTCGAAACACGGACAGTCGTCCACAGGCTGCGGGTGCTGGTTGACCGCCAGGAGCGCGAGCGGGATCAGCGTCAGCGGGACCTTCCACGACGACGGCGTCTGCAGCACCCACTCGTCGAGGTACGCGCCCCACCCCCAGCCGCGCAGCAGCGTTGTCGAGAACCCTGATGATGGCAGGCTCACGGGGATCCCCGGGAACGACGTGTGCGCGAGCCAGATGAATGCGCCGATAGCAACCCCCGCGGCGCAGTCGATGAAGGAGTGCATCGCGGTGTACAGCCGCCCGAAGACGATTGAGACCATGTACACCGTGAGCCCGATCGTCATGCCGGTGTACGCGGAGAGCGAGATGAGCGCAGGCTCGGGGGTGGCCGGGAAGGCGAGCTCATGGATGTAGGCAAAGAAGAACAGCGCCAAGGATACGCAGTTGGTGCTGTGTGTCGAAGGCATGCCGTATTCGAGGTGGTGCGTTCCGATGGCTACGATGTCCATGAGAAGAGAGCACCATGTGGAATGTGCAGGAACAGCTCACTGAGACGCGTCACGGGCGGTGCAAACGGCCGAGGCGCACAGAAAAGGTCCTTGGCAACGGAGGTGATGTAGATGCCTAGCGTCAGCACGACGATAAGGCTGTGATCGCGTGGCATGTGAGCCTCTTGCGCGGAAGAAAGCCGCACAACACGCACCCTCGTCCCAGCTCGGGAAAGCCGAAGAAGAAGAGCATCGGGAGAAACATCATGAAGAACGTGTGGCTGCCCAGGGCAGACGTGTGGAGAAAGTACGCGTCCAGCGCAGGGCTTCTGATACGGTCCTGCGCGATGCATTTAGCGTCCATATACATGTCACACGAGCAAAAAAGACGACCGACCTGCATGTTAGCCAGCAGAACACTCTCCCTCTTGATCATCTCCACCAGCTTCCTGCGCACGGCAGCGCGCCACGGCGGGAGGGTCGCATCATAGACATCCATCGGCCCATTCCCATTCCCATGGCCATTCGCCTCACTCTTCTCATACATGGTCCCATTGATTCCAGGGAACGTCGGCGTCATGGGCGAACTCGCACGCGAGGACGCGGGACTCGTCGCGGCAGAGTCGGGCATCGAGAACGACACCGCTGTGTAGCGCGCGGAGGTGTTTATAGGCGCAACGGGGCTGCCGCCACTGCCGCCGTGCTTTTGGTTACGAGCCATCGTGTCGCGCGGGGGAGGGAGGGAGGAGGGTCAGTGGACAACGCGGATGAGGAAAGCCGCAAAACGTATGCGATTTGATCAACGCAGTGAGCAACGCCGGATCAGTCGGGATGTCGCTACCCGGACCCAGAACCAGGATCTACCAGGATCAAACGCGAACACGTGATTGTTTTTCCTGGATGTAGGTGCGAGGACACGTGAGTTTGCGCGAGATACCTACCCGAGACGCGAATCCAACGAAGATTCTGTACATATTCGAGTAGATTTAGTCGGATCATACGCGTGAATCTTTCAGATTTCTTACGGAATATCGGACCTGTTACAGGTTGCGAGTCGACGCGTTCAATCGATCGGTCTCGACGCCTACCCAAGCGTAAAGCGCTTCAATCAGATCGCATTCACAAAGCTCTTAAGGCCGTCCGCCAAGTGTGATGAAGAAAATCGAAGAGTGGGGGGATCACGTGTAAACCTTACCCCAAGCTGCGCGGGGTTGGATTGCGTGCATAGGCAGGCAACCTATTCCGAAGTGGCGCCGTGACACCTTTAAATGCAGAAAAAATCAATTTCAAGCCTCTTTGTCGTGTTTCACAGCAGTGAAGCGCCGTACAAAGCATTGAAACGGATGTGATCATGGCAATTCACGTGATCGATCGTCGCATTGTCTTTCTCGATCTCATTGGCCTCCTCTACTCTTGTGAACGGCGGCCATCCAGGGCTGCATAGACGGCCGGAAGGAAGACCTGGAACTGCCATATATATCACCCCACAGAAGTCCACTTCGATCTTCCAGAAACTGTTCGCTTGTATTCAAGCCAGAATCGGAGGTCTTGTCCATTGTCTGCGCTTTGCATGTCCCCCTGCTACATATATATGGGAGTGGAAGGCTTGATATTGGAACAGAATCTCACCAAAATGAGCGACCAACTCGAGGCCCACACGGTTTTGTGCCAGGCACCGCGCAGCGAACCCGTTGGTACGAGTGGTGCGTGTTGTTGTGGACTGAAGCAGCGTGCTCAGATAGCCCATTTCCTCATCAGAAACGGTCCAAGGAGCGAAGAACTGCATCCGGATGGCTAGTCCCCTCCCCACAAACATCGACGCGTCATTCGAGAGCGATGTTCATGGCCTCAAGACGGTCACCGCCGAACAGCAGAATGAGCGACTCCCCTGGCCACCCCACACAAAAGGAGCTATCTTGCAACGTGAAAAGCAGGCCTTCAAAAGGTCGGCCATTACTGCGGGTCTCGTCGACGAGCACACCGACACCATCCTTCCGCGCACCAGCGTCCGTCCGCACTTCCATTTCGCTCCCATCGGCGCCGAGACTGCCCACATCCGCAAAGACAAAACCGCCGGTTTCGTGTGGGCTCCCAAGCATGCACGTTCGGTCTGCGAGAGCGGGGACTGGGTCGTGCACGCGGGCATCCAACGTCTGGGTCTGCCATTCAAGAGCATTCCTGCCGCGGGCGACGAAGGGGACGAAGACGACGAGGAGCCATTCTTCATCCATCCCGGGAGCAGCGACGAAGACGAGTGCACGTCCTCGGATCAGGAGGACTCGGCCGGAGGATCAGAGACGGACGAGGATGACGAGGATAAAGAGAACGCCGCGCTGCTTGAAGGGCGCACGGTCAGGGGCTCGGGTTCAATCTTGAGTTTGCGGCCGCAGTTGAAGGCGTTCGGGCGGGCCCTGTGGCCGTCTTCCGCGAGAGCAAGAGTAGTGCTCGGAGACTTGGCGATCTTCCCAGGTGTACGCGCGAAGTTGTGAGCCAGCGCTGCCAGTGTACTCGGCGGCAAAAGAGAGACGGGAACATGTTGAAAACGCGAGTTTCATTCGGTCTCGGGCCTTGAAGAGACTTTATACATAGAGAATGCATCTTTTCCAGATTTTTGAATGTGTGGTGTGATAACAAGCGCGTGGTGTCACGATCAAAGTCACGAGAGCTTTAGTGCCCACCATCTCGTTCCTGCTCTTCATGCCGTCGTCTCAAGGATTCCGTGCCCAAACCACGCCCTCCGAAAATTACTTTAGTCGACCTGCAAGCTATCATATCAAACCTTATATGTCCGGAAATCCCTGCCGTCTCTGTTAACGGACTCAACGTCTCGACGTTAAGTGTGTTCTTCGCATATCTCCTTGGATATATGCGACTTGTGCGCGCGTCTTTAGGGGGACATCTTGAACTGCACGACCTACTGCTACTTATGCACGTGTCGAGATACCTGTACAATTTTGTCATGAACAATGCGCGCAGGGGATCTGGCTGATCAAAGGTACATAGGCTCCACATGCAAACGACGCGCCGTGGAAGCGCTAACGGACGCCATGAAACAGATCGTCGTGCCTTTGTATCCCGCTTCTTTCTGCGTGTTTCTGCCCTCTGGGAGAGATGCTAGAACTTGAGGATAGCGCCAGCGAAAATACGAGTTGCGAGAACGGGATCTGGACTCGGCGCTCATGCTGTCGGCGACACTTATATCCTCATCTTTATCGCGGCTCTACTCTCTGCTAGCGAGCAATCCGATCCCAATCGCATCTTCAAGCCCAAGAACTTGATCTTCGACCCACCTTCAAAGCCGTGTCCTTCCCATGTCTTCCCGTTCGCGTTCTGCCTCAGCTTACTTGCTCACGGCCCACGTCAAAATGGCACGATACGGCTCGAAAGAAGCTTTTACATGGAAGACGGATAAACTGCTCCCCAAACCGAGAAAGGGCGGAACGAGGTGGACCATCAGGCAGTTGTCGGGCTGGACGCGGGAGCGCAAGTCCTCCGTAGAGGGCATTGTGGCCCTCTACCGCACAGAGCCCAACGCTCAGATGTCGCTGAGTCTATTTGGAAGAGAAGAAGTCGGTGAACCACTGTGAAGGAACCTGGAGCACTGCCTCGTCCCGGCTCAACTTTGACAAAAAGCGGTGGAGATTATCAACGCTGCGACTGACAGTAGAGTCACCTGGACAGCCCATCCACTTGGATTTCGGTTAGATCTTAACCCATCCTTACCATCCGATCCCATTACTTGAGGTCCCAGCCACTCGAATCTCGCGTCAAGAAGATTATGAGGATGTATGTGCGCAGCGAATGACAGTTGCTGTGCCAAACGGTGGTGATGAACCAAACAGCGGGAGCTGCGCTCTTATGCGTTCATGCACCTGACAACACACTGATTACACCAGTGACAAAGCTGTCATAGTGTCTACATGAAACATCCCGGATTTTCGGACGTTCCAGTCTCGCCGCAATCCCAATAACAGTGCTGCGGAGGAGAGGCCCGACACTATCAAAACAGATAGTGATAGGCATCGATCCGGTTCTGCCTGGAGCTCCGCCAGCGTAAGCGCGCAACTATAAAACCGCTCAAGAGTCCCTGCGTATCGAATATCAACCAAAGCAAGTCGCATGAAGCACCTGGCTTTCCTCGCACTCTTATCTGCACTCGCTGGGCTGACGCGTGCCGCGGTGCTGACACCCGACGTCGACGCGTACATCGAGAACGTGCTGTCGAGCTGGAACAGTCCCGCTGGCGCCGCGGTGGCTGTCGTGCAGCTCGATCCCCAAGGCGGGTGGAGTGTCGAGACCAAGGGCTACGGCGTAGCGCAGGCCAATGGAAGCAAAGTGACCCCAGAAACAGTCTTCTCTATTGGTTCGAATTCCAAGGTGCGTCGATTGGGCCCTTGCCAACCACGGATGCTGCATGACACGCTAGCTTTTCGATATCCTCGCCACTGGACTGCTGATCAGCAACACCAGCCTCGAGCCGCAGATCAGCTGGAACACGAAAATCGCGTCCATCCTTCCGGGTTGGGAACTGGCTGATCCGGTGGCCACTGCTCAGAGCACGATCACGGACCTGATGAGCCACCGCACCGGGATGCCGCGACACGACTTTGCGTACAGCCGCACCGACGATGTGCCCACTCTGGTGAGGTCATTCAATAGCCCATTGGCGAGTGGCTGATGAACTGCAACAGATTTCACGCATGAAATACCTGAAACCGTCGACAGGCTTCCGCGAGAATCCGCAGTACTCGAATCTCATGTACGAATTCCTCTCCTACCTGCCGACTGCGCTGCTCCCGGACCATCCCGCGTTTACGGAGTACGTCAAAGCGCACATCATCGATCCGCTCGGGATGAACGCGACGACGTACTCGACCGCGGATGCCTTTGCGTCGGGAAATTTTGCGGATGGATTCACCCGGGTCGATATAAACGTCACCGACGATCCGCTGGGTCGTGGAACAGTCTATCCGTTGCCGTTCCCATTGGAGTCGAGTGCTCAGGGATCCGGTGCGGTCTTGTTACAACTAAATCTCGTAAAAGAAACTCATCGATTTCCAGCATTGTCGGGTCCTGGTGGTATTCTGAGCAATGCTATTGACATGGTAATAAATCGATTAACCCGTCTTTTTCCTACTGACTAACATGGGCACAGGCGACCTGGCTCCAAATGCTGTTGTTGAACGGAAAGCATCCCATCACCGGGGAGATAGTGGTCCCTGCCAGCGCGATTCAAACCGTTGCCACTGGTATCTCCGTTTGGGAGGGAAATGCGTATGTGCTCGATACAACGTTTTGATCTCATGTCACTGTTTTGGCCCAGGCAATTCCCTGAAGTGACGGCTCAGGTCTACGGTGGTGCCCAAGCGCAGTACGGATACCGAGGACACGGTGAGTCTCGCTTTGATGGCGACTGGGATTATCTCACCAATTTTCAACCACTCAGTGATTATCGAGGTGAGTCACTTCAACTCAGAAGCTTCAGATCCCAACCTTTCCATCAGCACGGAGGAGATTTCGTCGGTCAGTGGCCCCCTCTCCACTCTTCTCCTGACACAAAATGATCCCGTACAGGATTCCATGCTCAAGTCTCTAGATTCCCCAACGAAGGCCTCGGAATCGCGGTCCTCACTAACGACGACGTTTTTGGAACATACATGAAAGAGGTGATCAAGTATCGAATCATCGACGAGGCTCTCGGACTCGAGTCCATCGACTGGAACACGCGATACCGCAGTATCGTCTCCGGCGCGCGTCTATCCGCCCCCCAAGCTCTCCCGCCTCCCGCCAACGCTACGCTTCCGCTCCCGCTGACCAAGTTCGCAGCTCAAAACTACAGCAATCCAGGGTACGGGCCGGACATCGAGCTGTGCGCTGTGTCCCAGCCCGCATCGCCGACTTGCTCGTCCCTGGTGTCGGCGATCAACGCTACCTTCCCCGAGCAGCTGGCTGGCGCTGACCTCGTGTGGCGGTGGGACCGACTGTCTGCGACGTATGCCGCGCTGACGCACTACGACGGGCCGGTGTTCAACGTCTCTGGCTGGGTTCCTCTGGTCTGTGCTCTTCGCGCTTCGTATTGCCCAGTCCGCCGCTGACCTGGAAGTAACGATGCATAGCAAACTCGGAACGTGTCGGTGCCGACGATCGCGTACGACTCGGGCCTGGAGGGCGTCATTGCGCAGTTTGATATCCACGAGGGTCGTGTTCGAGGCTTCGGATTTGTCGGTGGGTTGTGGGGATCGGGGACGCTCGAGGGGGAGCCGAGCGGCAAGACCGCGGAAGAGCGGTCTGAGGTGTGGTATTCGGCTGTGTGACCGAGTTTATTAAGCGAATATATCTTATAAATTCCTCTCGTAGCACTAAGGACACTTGTATGAACCTGAATCCACGGCACGCGTGACGCACCAATGCGAAGATATTTGGCCCTCACGTGACCGCGCATCCTGTCTTCAGGTCAGCAAACAGATGAGCTGTTTGTTCCAATGCCAACAGCTTCCTACGTTGAGGATCAAATCTACAATGTGGGCTAGTTGCATTGTCTACTCCTCACATCGGAGGGCACTTGGGAGGCTTGTCATCCGGCATAACATGCTTTCGCCGTTTCTGAGCGACAGTTCCTTGAAGAGAACGATGCTCGATGCCCTCCACCCAAGACAAGCGATGTCTCCAGCGAGAACTGCAGCCCACTGGTCTCGCCTTGTAACTTGCTTTGCCAGATTTTGTATTCCAGCTGGCACATCCACACGACACTCAGATTTGCATTCCAGCCGCTGGTGCCCCTGATTTCCGAGCGCCAGCAGATGCATACTATAAAGCATACTCAGAATACAAAATTAATGCAGCGCCAATGCATTCCCTGAGGCCAGTCCTTGTCTCTTCCTCCTCCACCGTGGGCCAACAACGTGGATGACGAGATACACCACCGGGATCATCAGCCCAGCCAGCCCGCCCAGCAGCAGGTACGTGAAGCCGGGCCTAAGAGCGCCCAGCAGCGGCGCAATGCCCGACACGAGACCTGCGCCGAGCGAGCATCGGATGAGGTTGTTCTAGGCAGCGTGAGTGAGTGGGCAGGTAGCGAGACGCGTCGGCACACGACTCACGCATGCTGTCACCGCGGAACTTTGGCTGGGCATGAGGTCCAGCATGAGCGTCTGGATCGAGTTCATCACGGAGATGACCACCAGGCCAACTGGAAGCCATAATCGGTACTTGAGCAACCTGGGAGTGGACAACACGCACTGCCGACAAGAAGCAGAAGCGGCCCGGAGATGTGCGTCTTCGCTTGTAAACACCATCCGTATCCGACCGTGCATCCGACGAACGACGCCAGCAGAAACGGCAGCGAGCGCAGCCGCGCCTTCTCGATCGGGAAATCATCCTCGTGTACATCTTTCGCTTTGTGCTTCAGCCGCCGGTACTCCCAGTTAAGAATCTTTCCGTGGAACACAGAGCCAAGGATGAGCCCCGCGCCGATGGCTGGAGGGCACGCGATCAGCGCGTGGGGTAGAGGATAATCGGCCTCTGACGTACGCAGGAAACACAAGCCCAGCTCCGTATCCGTCAGGTGAGGATACGCGTCGACAAACACGCTCGAAATGCTTGTCGTGACTCCGTAGAACACGGCAAAGTTGAGAGCGTTAATGAGGAGCAGAATCAGGATGTCGACTTGCAGCAAAATGAGCAGCGGATTCTGGAATGTGTTGCGTCCAGTACTGCTGGAGGAACTAGCTGGCGAGCGTCGAGCCGTGCGGCCGATGATGGGGATGACGGCGTTGTATATCTTGGGCGGCGGGATGCTCCCATTGCCAACGATGGTGCGCAGTGTTTCGGGCAGAAACCTGAGAACATGTCAGGCACTGTGGAAGAAAGTGCATGTCGCTCACAGGATGAGAACCACGGCGCATATACCCGAAGAGATGCACAGGAACCAGAAGATCGCTCTACGGGGACGACATCAAGCGGCAGAACCAACGCCCAGACACCAACACACCTCCAGCCCAGCTTGTCGGCGAACACACCGGCAAGCACCGGCCCCAGAGTCGGTCCGACCTGACATTTCGCGATTCAAACCCGAGATGACGAAGCAGCGATGACTTGGCACACACCATGGGCCCAATGCTGAATAACCCAAAGAACCCACCCCGCTCCGCACGCGTCGAGATGTCCCCGATCACACCTGCGCCGAGGGCAATGGTGCTCGCAGACCCAGCAGCCTGGAAGCACCGCAGAAAGAGAAGCAGCCAGTACGCCGACGTCGGCGTGAGCGCGAGGCCGACGCAAGACAGCGAGAGGATCACGAGGCAGGAGATGAAGATGTGTCTGCGACCGTAGGTGTCGGACAGACTCCCCCAGATCATGGGCGCTGGGACGGAGGATCAGCACGGAGATGATGAAATACAGGCCCACACATCGTGGGACGCACTCAGCCCTTGAAAGACCATGTTCAGTGTCACCTATGGACGCCATAAGTTGAATTTACACCTGGAGTGTCAACAGCTGGTGGGAGACACACCGTCAGGTTGATAAGCTCTATTGACTTGTGGAACGCCTTTGCGATGGTGGGTATCGCGGGAAAGTAGATATTGGCTGAGAGCGGACTGCAGGAAAGTTCGATACAGGGCCATGTTATATCAGCAGCAGAGGACTGAACCTGAAGAACGCCCCGGTCGCAATGAGCAACACGATAGCCCACTTCTCGTTGACCGTGAATGCGCTGTATGGCTCCTCAGAGAGCACCGTGTTCGATGCTATATCGTCCGCTCTCACTACTTCCTCGACCACAAGAGTCTTTTCTGCATCCCTCGACGTCATTGGCAGCTAGAAGGCGGTTTTTTGTGGGGTAACGGTGCAGAAAAGCGAGTCGCGTGCCACGGAAGCAACTCCGAGTGGGTAAGACGTGGACAAGCTCGTGTACACGAGCGCTACATAAAGGCATGTTCGCGGCTTGATAGAGAGAGATGATGTCGGCCGATTCAAACCGATGCTGGCTTGTATAAATCCGACGATCTAATCTTATCTTGGCGACTTGCTCTCATCAATATCGATGTCTCACTGAGTCACGGCCCAGGTCTCACGACATTCGAGATTGTCAAGATTGCTTACGTGCTTTTTCTTTCTTCTGAGAGGTATAAGACTAGTTTGGATTCACCACATGTAAAGAAAAAAATGTCTATCTTTGGAAAATCTCCCTTGGTCACACGATGCGCTCTGGGCACATCCTTTGCCCGAATGGCTGTGCATGTTCGGACAGAGAGTCTAGACGCGCGAGGTAAATAGACGGGGCGTAAAATACAGCGTGCATTAGAGCATCTACGGCATACAATATATCCCAAAAATAAGCCCAAAATGATAACGGACAGCATGTGACGGACATCTCGACAACAACGAACAACATTTCAGAAATCGACAGCAAGGAGGGAGCGACGGTCGGCAGCAGGTGGGTATTTCGGAGAGAAAAAGCGCTCGAGACAGCAGCATATGAAAGATCCGACCGCGCCCACGTGAAAGTAGCACAATTGCTGTGGAGATGACAACCGCGTGCTCAGAGGAGCTTAGACTGCTTCAGATGCTGTCGAACCACCATATCACGGACTGGAGCGTCGTCAAGCACTTGAAACGGACACAGAGCCGAGACAGCTCACCACTCGCAATGATGCCACCGGTCGTGGCAGTGTCCGTGACACTGGTGCAAAAGGCATAGAACTTGCGTGGACTGGGCGAGCTTTCTCGGTGAATCGCACTGAACTTGCTTCTGAGATCTAGGCCACGATCAGCCCGAGCTATACAGCCATCAAAGTACGCACAAGAGCTGACGGCGTCGACCGTGTTCTCCCTGTCTGCATAGCTCTTGACATACTTGGCAAGTCGAATACCAGCCTTGAGCTTGGCCTCGAGGATGTCGCATTTGTTCAAGAACAGGACGATATCGACGGCAGCCAATAACTTGTTGCCGCAGAGGGCTTTCCAAAGAAGCACAGAGTCTTCCTGCGCGCGGGAGTCTCAGACCGACATCTCGAAAAGCACAGCACAGTGAGACCTACCAAACGGTTGACAGTCCGATCTTCGGAAAGGACCTGGTCAAAGCCCGAGATAGGTGCAAGGAAAATGATGGCGTCCACTGCGGGATGTCGTTAGCGCAAGGTCAGAAGACGAGAGCGGAGAACGCACCATCGTCAAAGAAGGGAACCCAAGTCGCTCGCTAGTTGACCCCGTCAGCAACTTGATTGAGCCAAGCCCACCGAGTGCACACACACCTGACTTCGGCTTCCTCCAACATCGACTATCCGCCATTCTGCGCCAGTCTCCCGGCCCGTCGGAACCTCCATCTCAAACATGTATTCGCTGACCCCGACGGTTTTCAGTCGAGCTCGTAAGACGTCATCGTCAGTTGGTAGGTAGTTAGGTGCTGTCACGCGTGCGAGGTCATTCAGAAAACTGGCGCAATGAGTCAGTCAACTGTCGACGGGAAGAGCAGAGCAGAAGACATACAAGCCGGGGCCCTCCTCGAGTCGGATCTTCCTCCGCTTAAGCACGTTCCTGACATCAGTGTCAAGCCAGAGACCCTGCATGACCTGCGAACAGGAATGCAGTGTGTCTTGCACTTCGTCGCGTGGCACTGGGTCCGGGGACCGTCTCCGAGCGCTTTTCCATCGGTTCCCAGGCCGAACGAAGATCTCCCCGCTGCTATTGGAGCTGATCGAATCAGGCCCGCGCCCTGGCAGATGGGTCGGCTCGTCTTCGTGCGCAGGAACCAGCCGCGCGATAAGCAGCGCCTCGACATGCCGTAACGGGAGAAGGCGCATGGAATACCCATCATAGGCCGCGGCAGTTTGCTGAGGGGGATGGATCGCGAATCGCTCGTATGCGCTTTCTGGGTCGCTATCGGGATCAGAGTCAACGCCGTTAAATGCGAATTCGCCTCCCCCTCCATCGTAGTAGGAAGGTGCGACATCTGGAGAGATGCTTAGAGGTATCGTGGAGGGACCGGCTCCAGGCGAAGAAGATGCGAACGCGTGGAGGGAAGTAGAACGTCGTCGACCGCGTGCACGTCCTGGTATCGGAATGGCAGAGGATTCCGCCAAAGCCTCGAGAATAGTGTGTATCGAACGGACGATATTCAGCTGGATCACAGCCCGCCAGTGCACTCGTTCTGCCCTGAAAGCAGTCGGGGTATATAAACGTTGAAATTCTGGATATCAACATGCAAATGAGATACAAAGGTACAAAAGCTGAGGAGGCACGCACGTCGGAGAGTCGTGCTTTTCCCGCTCTCGCTCTGGCCCAGTAAAAGTAGCCGCACAATACGCTTCTTCTTCCTCGCTTGCCGCTCCGCCCTAATATCTGCATCTATCTTCGCGCTGACTTTCCGCGCAAGGTCTTCTCTCTCAAGTCGGATTGCGGCTTGTTCCTCTGTTTCGTCTGGAGGGGGTCGGAGCACAGCGTCCAATGGGTCATCGGAAGGCGGCATTGCTTCGACGAATCAGGACAGCTGTCTGGAACGTTGGAAGGAGGTAGAAGGAAGTCCGAGAGGTATGGAGACGTGGACCGTGACCGCGTACGTTGGCTAGTGACTATCTATAGGAAGTTGTCGAACGGTTGAGCGATGTAAGAGCGATAAATATCTGGCGAATGCGATAATCACGTGATGCGATCTGCTGCCGCTTGCTGCCGCCAAGCGCCGCCCTCCGTGCCTGATCTTCACACTACAAACATCCTCTCAGCCTGTAAGCATCGGCGGTGAAAGGAAAGCAACAATCCGCCGATCGCCTCGGGCTCTCCCACACCCTCGGGCAGCAGTCTATCGGGGAATGGAGTTTCCTCCATCGGTAGGAGCCTGTGATGATGAACTCGAGATCTTCTGGGAAAGCTCGTGGAAATCATCGAGCTTGCATCATTCGAGACCCGGAGAACATGCAACCCATGGCAACTTTAATCGCTTCTGATCGTGCCTGAACCATGTCTTGATATACATGAGATCACTGAACTGCCTTCCAGAATTCACTCCTACCTTCCAGTCCTGCTCTCCAGCCCTTTCCAACCCTTGCTTCTTACTGCCTCCCTCTGAGTAAGCGCTATATGCCTCCGACCTTTCTCCTGTGTGTTTCCGATGATATAAGCTTCGACCTGAGCCTCATTCTGTGGCGTGCAGAGCTTCGAGTCTAGGAGGCCCACCCACACCCGCTTTACTTCAAAGTTTTTGATCAACTTCCATCCGAGACGACGATCACCGCCATTCTTCCAATCCTTGTGATCACCGGCAGTCGGCGACCCGCCTTCCTGTTCGTGTTTCCAGATATGAGATGCTTGATAGTCTGAGGCAAAGGCGTGTCGGCTTGTTACTCTGTCAAATCAAGGCACTGCTATGTGCATCAGACGGTATCCCGGAATTGGGGCAGGTCCCGCGCAGAGTATTTCCACGCCTGCCACGGATCTGTCTATAGCCCGCCTCAAACGCGTTGGTGTCTCTCTGGAGTCAAGCAGACAGCCGATTCATTCAAGTTGGGCTCAGATGTGGCGCTGAATGCTCCCTTGTTCGCCGGGGATCGGCCGCCAGCTGACTGAGCCTCGATCGTCGCTGTGTCGGATGCGCTTGTCCTTTGAGCGCGGTTGGATATCCCTGGGAAATGCTTTGGTGGCTGGATATAAATATGAAGAGTCAAGTTTCAAGACCAGTCGAGTAGAGTCTGAAAGCGTTTCCGTGTCTTTCATACACACAGGTATTATTCGGACGAAATTTCGATGCACTAGGCTGTTTTCTTGCTGTCTTGGACAGGTTGATGAGCCACTTGGGTTAGGCAGATGGATACACACGAAATACTGAATAAGAGGCTCTTATATGTGCCCTCTCGATATGTCGCCGCAGTGTGCAGACTGCGCCTAGGCTCGGAACATGAGGCCAGATGTCCTGATTGAGTTATCTTATCTGATTTGGATCATGATCTCAGTGGCAGTGAATGTTCTCGACGTCGGTGGCGGTGACGGTGAGACATCATGCCTGACAAAACGCTATAGGTTCGAGTTCGCTGTCCAAACTATGACTGTGGATATGGGGCCAACGGTAGTAGCTTTGCATGCCGCAGTTGATCTTCTACGCCCAATGCTACTTACTCTAGCAGTTGCTAGCTTATCCGGTGTTATACAGGAGACCGAAGAGATCGATTGATCTCACGTGTATTCCGTGACTCACTTCTTTTTGGTACTTTTCATGTATATAACGCCCTAGCCAGTCTTCCAAAGCTAACCTTCAATCGCTAACCATGTCTGTGGCCTCGTCACCCCCTTCATCTTCCTCGTCCTCAGCTCCTTCACCATCGCCGCCGCGCACACCTCCCAATCTTCACCAAAACAGCATCGACCCGTCCTCGCGCTGGCTGGTACAGAAGTTTGGTGGAACTAGCGTTGGCAAGTTTGTCGTCAACATCGCGCGGGACATTGTATCGTGCGTTCGCGCGCCTTTCTTTGCTTTCTGCTCCACGCTGACTGCTGTAATACAGCACATACATCGACGGCAACAAGGTTGCTGTGGTATGCTCTGCCCGGTCCGGTACGACCAAGGCGCTGGGCACCACCAACCTGCTTCTTCGAGCGGCCTCTGAGGCTCTCCGCCGACCGAAAAGCGGCTCGGGCTATTCCACGCCGAATGGCATCTTCGGGCGCTCGGAGGAGGGCTCGCACCCTGGTTCGCCGTCTAGCAGCCCCCATCGTACCTGGAGCTCTGGCGCTGCGATGACTCCTCTTTCGCTTACCCAAGAATTCGTGCCCGAGTTCCACGGCACAGTTGATTTGATCAAGCAAGAGCATGTTAATGCCGCCCGAGCATCGGTGCAAGATTCTGGAATTCTTCGAGAACTGGAGTCCGAGATTGATCGAGATTGTGAATGGCTGAGAAGCTTCCTGGCAGCTTCACAGGTAAGTGGCGTCATTTGCTCTCTGTGTTGATGCGAACGGAGCGCTGAGTGCTCAACAAGGTCATTGACGAAATCTCTCCGCGTTCAAAAGACACGATCGTGGGATTCGGAGAACGATTGGGCTGCAAAATTATGACGGCAGTGCTCCGTGACCAGGGTATAGACGCCGAGTTCGTGTCACTCGAGAACATCATTCCCTCAACGGAAGATCTCGAGGCAATGGAGGACGGGTCATTGGACCAGGAATTTTACGACAATTTATCGAAGCTAGTCGGAGAAAGGGTGAAGCAGTGTGGTCCTCGGGTTCCAGTCATCACAGGTACGTGCTTGCTCGCTTGCAGTTGCCCGCGATGGCTAACGTGCCTCCCAGGTTTCTTCGGGCCTGTTCCGGGGTCTCTCTTACGACAGGTCGGACGAGGCTACACGGACCTACTCTCCGCGCTCCTTGCAGTCGGACTCGATGCTGCCGAACTGCAGATTTGGAAGGAAGTGGATGGAATCTTCACAGCGGATCCGCGGAAAGTGCCGACTGCTCGACTTATATCCATCATCTCCCCGGCGGAAGCCGCTGAGTTGACCTATTACGGCAGTGAAGTCGTTCATCCTTTCACCATGGAGCAGGTGCGTGAATTGACTTCTTCCTCATCCGTGGACTGAGGCACCTCTAGGCTATCCGACAACGCATCCCCATCCGTATCAAGAATGTTGAGAACCCTCGAGGTGGGGGAACAGTGATCATCCCCGACCCAGAAGCGGACACATCTCAGCCAGAAGACGATGTTGGTAGTGTTCCTGAACCTGCTTCAGCACAGGCCCTGGCTTTGCTCGCCGCTCGATCCACGGAGGCATCCAGGAATCACCCACGACACCCGACCGCCGTGACCATCAAAGACAACATCGTTGTGCTGAACATCAATTCCAACAAGAAGAGCGTGTCGCATGGATTTCTTGCCGGGATCTTCGAGACGCTGGACCGGTTCGGGGTCGTCGTAGACCTGATCAGCACCAGCGAAGTCCACGTGAGCATGGCTATCGAGGCGGGGCTGACCAAGAAGATCATGGATCGGCTGCTGAGAGAGCTTCAAAAGAGCGGCACGGTGTGTCATCCCTCTCAATCTTACGAATCAGTCTCGCTGACACGTGCCTCAGGTGTCAGTGCACAGCGACATGGCCATCTTGTCTCTAGTGGGCAAGCATATGTGCAATATGATTGGCATCGCGGGTCGGATGTTCACCACCCTCGCTCAGGGCAAGGTCAACATCGAGATGATCAGCCAAGGCGCAAGCGAGATCAACATATCCTGCGTTATTGAAAACCGCGATGCGATTAAAGCACTCAACTTAATACACCAGAGCTGTCTTCAACTGCCAGAAGCAGAACCTCCAAAGAGTAAGTGGCCCATGCATTGTCGCTCCTCATCAGCTGCTGACTGCTTACTCAGGTGCCAAGGGGTCATGGCTCTTCTAGACATCTAATTGTATATCACCGACACCAACACTCACTGGAGTCCAAGTAGACACTAATGTAACTGGGACTGCTCACGTACTATCTACGTACAGTGGAATTGTATCTGCTACTGTCTTTGTTTTGCGAGTGCAGCGACGAGCGATCAAGCAGCAGGTGACATGACGTGTTTCTCATCGCGTATCGCCTTCTTGCTTCGCCCATTCTTCATTCTCCCATCTTTTTACGTCTCCGCTGCCGCCGACGCGCTGCTCCAAAACCGCCGTTTTCGACGGAGACCCAACTCGTGTATTAGGACAGAAGAGATCTGGCTGGACTGGAGGCGTGATTGACGAAGGAGTTTAAGGTATGTATCGCCTCTTCTTTCGTCTGGCCCCAAAGGCGCATATGTGTCCCTACTCCCTTCCATCCCTACTTTCCCCTCTCTTTCGCATTTGGTCAGCGTCGAGACATCTCTCTCGTCTATCGGCAGAGTTGTCTTGGGGCGGTGACGCGCGATCTTTCGCAGACGCTGGCGCGCCAAATTTTCGTCAGCAATCGCTCACGGCTTTCTCTCTTTCTCAGATCAAGCTATAATATCACAGGCATACGCATACGCCTCCATCAAAGTGCGTGTCGCTCTGGCGTCGCGGCGCCTCACTCTGATCCCTGACCCGGCGCATCATCCACAGACTTGCCTGCCCGTTCCTGCTACACCTCGCGCCAGACATTCCCACCGGCTTGAAACATGGCAGAGGCTCTTGCTACATTCAAAGACATCCCTGAGCTCTTCGAGGTGCGTAGACAGTCGAGCGACATCATGGCGCTGACACTCGCTGCAGGTTGATCTCGGGGAGTCGCTCACTGCGCGCACCGAAAGTCTATGTCAGTCCTTTCAAGCTTCCCGCGCACAGCGCTCCCCTGACGCGCATTTCAGCTACCTTCCGTGAACTGGGGCCGCCCGACCTGTGCCACGTCGTGAAAACAACCGGCAAGTCAGGCCAGCGCGATCTCGGCTCGTACCACTTTGTCTCCGGCGTCGACGCCTCGTCCTCCGCGTCGCTCGCCGCATACATCAACTCGCTCACATATGCCATCGAGGATTCGGGCGCGTGGTTCTCCAAAGCTCCGGCGTGGAAAGTGCGCAACGGGTGCTACTGCTGCTTCAATGCGTTCTCGCGCGTCGACTTCCGCGTCGATGTGAAGATTCCTGGGGGCGTCATAGCATACGTGGTGGATTTGAGAGGCGAGAGGTGCGCGGAGTCCACCATCTCCACGTTTGATGCTCAGGCTTCGTGTATCAGACACGATGCGACACCAGAAATGTGGCAAGAGACTTACGTCTCTGCGCTTCTGCGGGCCATTCTGTACTCGGACGACCCGACATATGCGCTTGATGCCTACCGAAAGCTGGATCCTATCACCACCCCTGAGGGTGAATTGCGATTCCTTGCTGCCGCTGAAGCGCTCTTCCTGAAGGGTGAGAGCTTCTTGAAGAAGCCCGTCTCAGCCGAACTCATCTCGTTGCAGGCTGGCAAGTTGGCTCTGACCCCGAGATCCAGGTAGCCTCGGTAACAACGAATCACCTCACGGCCGGGTTGATGAAGTACTTCGGCGTTTCTGGACGATTTCAACAGGTGGCAAATCTGTTTGAGAAGCTGTCCGTGAAAGAGCCGGAGGTGACTTCTCTTCTTGCTCGGGCTTATGTTGGCATGAGTGCGTCGTCATCTCTCTCCACAATACGAGACTTATCTAACACTTTGACTGAAGACGAAGAAGTAAAAGCGTTACAGATCATGTCGAATTCACTGCGCGGTCAACCTGGTCCGGCATCGTACACACTTCTACATGCGCAGTGCGATTTTCTGCGTTCCAAGAGCAAAACTGAATGGGCGATGAAACTGGCCAAGCAAGCTGTGAACGCTGCTCCAAGTGAATTCGTGACGTGGGAAAAGCTGACTGAAGTCTATATCGAACTGGGGCATTTCGAATCGGTGGGTGAAAGCTTATGCAGTGCTGCCGATTAGCGCTCATGGCACATCGGCTAACAGGCATTGCTGACACTCAACTCATGTCCCATGTTCACCTTCAATGGCCGAGACGCTCATCGCCAACTAACGCCTGCACGCGTACACTTGCCCTTCCATCGATCCATCGGCGACATCCTCCCGGACCGCGTGAAGACGGATGACGACGAGGCTGATCCCGCACTGCAGCGTTTGCCGGCACCGGGGCTCCGGGGCACCTGGGCGCGTGCCTACACTCTGCTGACAAAGCTCGTGTCTGAGATTGGATGGGACGAGCTGCTGAAAACGCGAAGTGCGGTGTTTGTTATGGAGGAAGAGTACCGGATGCAGAAAGCACAGGGTGATATGGCGAGCCATCTGCGTTCGGGATCTGGGGGCGAGGGAACGACGTTGGCTGACGACGAAGAGCCGCACGACAATGCCTCGACGCGTGGAATGGTCAGCCCTGCGATGACGGCCATCAGTCCTCTCGAGAACGAGGATGTCTCCCCCCCACCGGTGAATGGGCACGCGTCCGAGAATGGGATCCCTACTATCAGGATCTCGACTGAATCAGAACGGGAGGAGCCCAAGCCGGCACTCAGCATGAGTACCAGTGTCGTCACGGATGCTCTAGAGAAGCCGGAGCAGGCAGCGGCTGCAGAACCTGAAACAGCCGAGGCGACGGAGCCAGCTACGAAGGATCAGGCTGCTTCAGAGTCATTCTCGTTCAGCAACAAGCGGCTATGTGAAAGATGGCTGGACAATCTGTTCATGGTCCTCTATGAGGTACGGGGGTGAGATGACGAGTTGCCATTGTTTCTCACGATAGAATACTAGGACCTTCGGGTGTGGACGATCTTCCGTGCAGAGGTGGCCCACTTCAAGACCCAACACGTGGCATACCGGAAGACGGGTCTTGAATGGGAGATCCTAGGCGACCTGGGCCTGCGCTTGCAGCACAAGGAAGACGCGAAAGAAGCATACCAGAGATGCCTGGATACCCCTCGCTATTCCGTCAAGCCGTGGGGAAAGCTGATGGAGATGTATGCCGAGGAAGGCGACATCCAGCGCTGCATCCAGACAGCGATTCGCGTAGCTGCCTATCAGTACGCCGAGTATACCGAGATGACCGTGCGTGGCTCGGCTTGTCATGCGTGAAGCATCTCCCTTGGCTAATTTTGCTTTTCGTCTAGTACCCGACCCAGATTGCGCGGTGCTTTTTCAAGCTTGGACAGCTGCATGGGCACGCCAAGATTTCGTATACGCTGCTCAGCATGGGTCTGCCAGAGCCGATTCTGAAAATTATGGATAGCTATTTGCAGTATGGAAAGACCTTCAAGGTGGAGGGCTATGACTTTTAGCTTGTTGTTCTGACTATTTATACATTTGTTCGATATTTCTTTTTCTTCGTGTCGATCACATGCTGAAAGCTATGGATGTCATCTACAATGAAGTCTCAGTCTCTTCGGTGTCCGTAAAGGCCTCTTCAAAACGCCCCCACCGATAAGTTCAGCTTCAAGTCAGCAGGATGTTGTAGAATTCTTGCCAACATATATTCACATTACACTAAAATCCTCCACTTCGACGACTTCCCAGTTTCGGTTTCAGACATTCGGCAATTGGCTGAGGGAGCACCTCAGCACTTGCATTCCTCCGAAGCGCACTCGCAGTTGCCAGCCTCGCAAGTGCACCTAGCAAGTCCCATCGTCAGAGACATTGAAGTTTGAATTTAGAATGGGAAAGTGGTGGCGTACGAGGCACAGCTGCATTGGGCATCGCCGCAGTTCTGGAAAGCGGGAGTCTGGGTGATGATCTGGAACGGGGTGGTCAGTGCGAGCTGCTCAGGAGAGTGAGGGGGGTCACGCACAGCGATCATTGTAAGCTGGATGAAGATCTGAATTTGGCTGGATTGGATTGGATCTGGGTGAACTGGGGAGATGGTTGTCTATGCGGCTCTCTTACATGGTGAGCGCCTCTGCTCCATTATTGACCGCTGTTGTCACGCCTCCGCAAAGTAGCGCACAGAATGGGATCAGTCTCCAAGATATGCCGCATTCAATAAACACCTCATGAGTCAGCGTGCAAGGAGCATGCAGGCTGGGGAGCATCCATCGCCGCACGTGTATTTCAATGAAAGGCTTATTGTATGCATGTGCGAGGAAACGATGTCGGCGAGTACATCAATGGTACTACCCACCCTCCTGTACGTAGCTCACGACGGTGTCATCCTTCATAGCTCACCGAGAGAGAACTTTCAACCTAACAGACAGACGCTCTCAGAATCTGCAATGTGGCAAGACCTCCAAGATGAGGGTCATGACTTTCAGCCCTCTCTCTTACTAATCATGCATTTGTTCAGCATCGTAGCATCGATCCCACGCTGAAGTCACGGAGGCGCAAGCACAGTGCATCACACGAGTCAGAATAGAGACAAAGATACAATAAACCAAAAGTAGTAACCGCGGCAAAAATCGTGTCGGAATGTTGCAGCGAAGCTGTCTCCAGTCACTCCTGCCAACCATTTGCCCCAAAGCGAGGATTGCAGTACATCGCAGGTTGTGACGGATGCTCAAGCACCGGGGAAAGCGGCCCGGGGCTTCTTGCTCCCGGGGCTCCCAGGACCAAAGAGGTCAGCGAAAGCGCCCTTTGTGTCCGCGAGTGCGGTGCCTTCTTCGTGGCTGGGGTCCGAGTCAAGCGCGGGATACATTGACATCAAAAACAGCTGGTTGTCCGGAATGGTCGGCGCCGTGGTGAGCGCGCTGAGCGATATCTAAAGAGCAGCAGATGATCAAACGGGATCGCACAACCGTGTTGGTACACACCTGGCCCTGGTCGTCGACAGTCCAGCACGACAGGTCGGTGTGATCGGCGCAGAACTGTATGATCGAAGTCGGTCAGATCAAGTGGCGTTGTGCAATAGAGGGACGAGAGCACTCGCCGAGTAGTAGATGTCCGGGATATATGGTCTTGGAGGACCGGGTGAATGACTCGGCGAGGTCTGATGCTGAACGTGTACACCGAAGCCGGGTCTTGGACAGCATCCCGTCTTACCGCACTGACTTGCAAGGCAGTGTCGTTCTGCGACTACAGGACAAGGCTCAGGAGCAAACTCGGCCGGAGAATCCAAGGACACCATTACCAGGACCAGCAGCTGCTTCGCGGAGGGATTGCAATTCAATATGTACTTCTCCTCGTCCGTGACGACATCAGGCGCATAGTGGATGGTCCACTGCGCAGAACATGAGCGAACTGCAGACCCCGGGCTGAGCAGCAGGCTCGCGGCTCACGAGCATGTCGGAAAGGGCTACCGCCGCAGCCGCCATCGGCTGCGCGGTCTGGTCGGTCGACACATACACCGCCTGCGGGGCGTTCTTCGAGTCTCTGGCCCCGCGTGGCGCGACGAGGACGCGGCCAAACTTGGTGTAGTTACCGTTCCCGATAGTTTCCGTCCCGGAGACTCCGGCGGAGAATATCACGGCATTGAAGAACGGAAACAGGTCCAGGCCGTGAGCGGTGGGAGCCGAGGCCGACAGAAGAGTGATAGTGAAGAAGAGGCTGAGGATGGAGCGCATGTCAGACCGATGTAGCCCTCAGAGCCGTTCCACGATGGTTCTTATACGGCATGGGTTGCGATTACAATCTCGAACGCGGGTAGGTGGTTTCCTGCGCCAGAGAACAGATTACTGTAGAAGGGTCAGACCCCCCAGTTGCTCGCCTCTGCTCTCTGGCGAAACTTCATCATCTCGACGGGAGCAGCCAGGGCAGGCAATCCACAGCTGAAAAGAACAATACCGCTCATGTTTGAAGCTAGTCCGCAGTCCTGCATATGGGCTGCACCGAGCTCCGTCCCGCGGATATGAGGATGCAGTGTCCATTGTGAGGGACGATTTGGAGGTGTGAGGAATTTCGCTCGGTGAGGATCCTGTCACAGAATACTGCGCCACATATAGCCTTGAATGTACCTGCCGACAAGCAAGCGACTGAATTCCGTGTGGTGGAGGATGGAAACACCGCGATTGGGAGATTTGGCACGTGACGCGCGGATAACTTGCACGTGAAGGCAAATTCAATGCTGGTCTTGGAAGCGACTCTCTAACGAGCGATTTCTGCATCCGTACAAGTCTGCTCCAAAATTCCTCACAAGCATCTAAGCTTTAAATTGGGATATCGTGAACTTTGACACTGAGACCTTCCCTGCATACATGTAGTCAAACTGCACGATCCTTCTCCTTCCAGGACTCCCAAAGTTCAGAGATGGGGCAAGTGGCGCGTTCACGTCTGGCGGAGCACCTCAGCACTTGCATCCCCCCGCAGCGCACTCGCAGCTGCCTGCCTCGCACGCGCACCTACGTAGCAAGGCTCATCGTCAGCGCTGAGCGACATCGAGATTAGAAATTAGAGGGAGGGAGGGACGCACGAGGCGCAGGCGCACTGGGCATCGCCGCAGTTCTGGCAAGCGGGAGTTTGGGTGATGGTCTGCAAAGGGCGGTCAGCGCGAGCTGCTCGGGAGAGCAACGCGGGTCGCGCACAGCGGGCATTGTAAGGTTGGTGCGCGATCTGGTTTGGATTGGATTGGATTGGATCTGGATGGACTGGGGAAGTGCTTGTCTCTGCAGCTCTCTTATATATCGAGCACGTCTGCTCCATTATTGACCGCTGTTGTCACGCCTCCACCAAATACCGCCCTGAATAGGATCCCTCTCCGAAATATACCGCATTCGATAAACACCTCATGAGTCAGCATGCAAAGAGCGCGCAGGGAGTATGTATTCTCCGCCGCACGTGTATTCTGATGACGGATCGGCTCACTCGCTTACTGTAATATACGCAAAGAAACGGTGCGGGCGAGTACAATAACGGTATTACTACAGTACAGTCGATAGCTCACGACGGAGCCATCCTCCAGAACTCGCTGGGAGCATACCCAGCAGCCAGCGAGGCGACCGACTCCTGCGCCTTAGCGCGCAGCGGGCCAGCACCCCCGCTCTCCGAGCCCGACCCATCGTCCTCGTCCTCGTCCTCGTCACCGAACCCGGTGCCCAGCCGCCGCGCCATGTCCTGCACGGCGGCGTCCTCGCGGACCCACGTGCCCTCCTGCGCCTGCGCCGCCCACCACGCATCGGCGCGCGCGCGCAGGAGGGGCGCGCGCATGATCGCGCCGCGCGTCAGGCGCAGCAGCTTCATGCGCGTGAACGCGAGCTCCGCGGTGCGCAGGGCGGTCGCTGTCGGGCTGAGCGCGATCGCGGTGTGGACGCGCGGCAGGGCGGAGATCAGGGGCGGGAGAGCGAGGAAGAGCAGGCGCCGGAGGAGGAGCAGTCTGTCGTGCCACTGGGTGTCAGGTCAGGCGCGTTAGCACGGACCGGGGACCGGTGGTGGGCGGCACGTACCCAGACGACGCTCGTCCGCTCGTCCTTCGGGAACTCGACAGCCACCGTGGCAATGTAGTAGATCTCGAAACAGAACGCGCCGCCTATGACAGAGACTGCGAGCGTGCGGAATCGTTCGTGGCCGGATCCGACAATGGTGACGATCTGCATTGGATGAGATTTTATCTCAGCTGAGCTGCCCATCGAAATACGTACCCCGATAGTAGCTGCGGCGTAGATATACACCGCTAGGATCTTGGGCAGCGCAAACAGCGCGAACTCGTCGAATGTCCGGCAATAGTCGCACGCCGACACGACCTCGTGGCCGAATCTACGTCTATTCAGCACAAACGGGGGAGGTGATACATATCCGACGGACCGGACATAGAAGGTCTTGACGTCGAACGATCCCAGATGCTTCAAGAGCGTTTCGAGCTGGGCAGGCAACTCCCCCGTGTCTGACTGCCGCAACAAGATGCTCCGCATCACATCCACAGGAGTTGCCAAGGGAAGCCTGAGGCTCTTGAATATGTTGGTCGGAGGGCAGACGATGAGTTGGTAGATGTAGTACAGCGAGTGGAGAAGGACGAAGATGTTGGTTAATAGCGTGAGGCGCGGGGCCGTGGATATGGGCCGTTTGCCTAATACGAAGTAGTACCATGGGACTACTAAAGCCAGTGTCGTGACGATGAACGCCGCGAGGGACGCCCCTGCAGGCATGACCACGGTCTGAGGTGTTTGCAGACGCGAAGAGGGAGAGCGATCACGTGGGAGGCAAATTCGTGCCACGTGCGTGTCATGTCATACGCTCGTCACGGTCGATGCAGCAGTCGCTACATAATTGAAGTTTGCATCCCAAGATTCTGGTCATTAAGGTTACAATGTATTGAGATTCAGTATTATAGAGCGAGGAAGTTAAAGTTGTTCGAAAGCTGATAATATAGATTACAAGTCACAGTCATCTGGAAGCTATTCCCCTGTTAGCCTGGTAGTGGGCTTGTGTGCCATATACGGGGCAGTCGTATGATAGTATGGATCGACGAGACTGGTGCCAGCCACCGAAAACTTCCTGTCAGCCCTCACCGGCTGCCGAGGCTGTGCAGCTTGAGCGGTGTAGCTAGTCATTTGAGAATAGATGGAAGGCGCCGACTCGACACTCAATCGACTTGGATGTTGCAGATGGGGGTGCATGATAGGCGGTCGAGACGCATCAGCACCCTTGCGCGTCGAGTCCAAACGGAGCTCGTAGACCGGCCGCGACCGGCTTTTCCGCAGGCAAGATCGGAAAGTGTCGCAAAGACGCCCACATAGGCCGTTCGGCTTGTCTCTGTGTGCATTCTTTGCCCGTGCATTCTTCGCTCGTCTCCGCAGCAACCAAAGCACCATGACGAGAATAAACACGCATCCCAGCACCATCAGCAGGATCTCCCACCAAGCGAGCCTCCGCCTTGTCGTATTGGCCGTCCCAGTAGTTGGTGCGTCAATGCCTGATGCACTGGGCAGCGGAGACCCCGACGTCACGCTCGGCACATCGACCAGCTCCGACAGGCATGCACCAAGACCGCTCACCACAGCAGCGCATCCAGCCGCTACGCAGCTTCCGGCCCTGAGCACTTGGCTCGGATCCGCACAGGCGAGACACTGTCCTGGACCGGACCCTAAACAACTCGAGCAGCTTCCATCGCATGCATGGCAGGTAGACGAGGTTATGTCGAAGAACTCGGTCTTGCTGCAGGTTGGGAGACACCTGCCGCTCTTCAAGACAGGCCGTGAGGAAGACGGAGAGCAGGATGTACACTGGTCGAATGCCGGACCAGAGCAGGCTGCACAATCTGGATGACAAGCCGAGCACGATGCGTTGCTTGTCCCGAGGAAGGTGTTCGGAGGGCAGGTGCTGATGCACTGGCCGCTCAGTGCTAGCTGGTTCGAATGGCAGGATAAGCAGAAGGACGAGGATCCAGCACAGGTCGAGCACGAAGAGTCGCATGCTGTCAAGCCATGATGTGTAAGTATGCGCCAGGTAGGGATAAGTTTCCCGCACCAGTACAAGTCCCGTTGAGTGGGAATGTTCTCGATGGACAGCTCGAAACGCATGTGCCATTTGACACAGCGAAACCGGTTACACAGCTTGTGCACTGCAGTTCATTGATCGTCGATGCCGAATTGAAACCAGGGATTTTACAAGAGGTGCATTTTGCCCCACACGCTTCACAGACACTAATAAGACCTGGTCGTCGATCCAGAACAGCTCACGTACCGTCACATTCGAGCTTGTTGTTATTGGCGATCATGCTCGAGCCTTTGCATACTCCGTTCGCATCGGCCGAGACACAAGTTCCGTTGAGCAGATACGTCCCAGTCGCACAGCGCACGCAATCAATCGATCCGCCGGCAGTGCACGTTCTGCACGCAGAAGAGCACGGGACACAGCTGGCCCCACTTGCAAATGCCCCGTCGGGACACACCACGTTTGCAGAAGTCACACTCGGGACGGGATCGCATTTGGTCGCATCATTGGCGTCTGGAGCGAACCCAGTCTTGCATGCCGTGCACGTTCCCGTGCGATCAGCACACGCAGAGCATCCGATGGCACAGACTGAAGACCCAAATCAGCGAGATCAGCAAGTGCTGAAATGCAAGAAGACGCACTAGAGCAATCACCCGCCGGGGTCAAAAAGAACCCCCCTGCACACTGCGCACATTTCGTGCCGTTCCCCGCGCTAACGAAGCCAGTCGTACAAGCACAGCTCCCATCGGGATTACACGCGCCGTTGACGCAACCGCACGCGCCCGGGGTGACACCAGAGTCAAGGCAGCGCCCCGATCCGCCGAGTCCGTCATCGCATTTCGCGCATCCGGCGGGACACGTCTGGTTGCACCGCGGCCCGAACAGACCTGCACCGCACTTCTCGCACGCCGCGCCGACGAAGCCCGGGAGACAAGCACACACGCCCGAGGATGTGCAGATGCCCGAGGACGCGCAAGACGGCGAGCAAGTCGATGATTCGAGCGAGAGCAGCCGCATGTTGGCAGGGACGCTTGGAAGCTGCGAGATGTCGGGAACCGAGTCCCATACGATCAAGCGGGGGTTGGATGACGCGTTGACTGCGATCCAGGTGTTCAGAGATAGGGAGAGCGACTGGAAGACAAGAGATGAGGAGTTTGGAATAGGCGCGGAAGGAATTGGTGTGAAGGCGGAGGGATCATTGGCCCCCGAATACAGGGCAGCAGTGTACGTCGTGAGTCCCGGCTGCTCCAAAACATTGAGTGGAAGCGATAGGATTGTCGCGTTGGAGTCGAAGCCTGGAGAAGGCGAAAGCGACACCGAAGATGATGTAAGTGCGTTATGCAGTAGTTGTGGATTCGAGGTCGACGTGTATTGGCCTGGAAGCAAGCGAATCGCAGGGGATCCCGGGACCGAGAGTGTGACGCCGACTATGCAAGATTGGTTCAGGGTGGTTCTCTTGTGGTGAATAGTGACAATCGCTCACTGGTCGTGTTAGAATACCCTTGCAAACATTGCCCAGCGTCACAAACTACAACCGGAGCATTACCCGTATAGTTCGACGTAACTAGACAGATACACATGAGGCAACTGCTCAACAGATTCCATATACAAAGCATATGTTACTCACGTCGGATGCTGGCGGTTAACAAGACGGGGAGACGGGGCAGCAGCATATCTGCGCAACAGCGGTGGTGGGGAGAAAGAGAGAGGCAGAGAGCGACGTCGGCGACGGTGTGCCATGCGCAGTCATCTCAGAGGCCCATGCGCGCACGCTATGGTCGAGATGGCTTTCCCTGACTCGACCTTATTGTTCTCGGGAACAATGGCCCGAGGGCCCCACTTCGCTGCATGACAGCTTGAGTTTCTGAATTGGCTCGACAATGACACGAAGATTCATTGCGAGCGATGGTCATAGAGGGGATGCCACTGCTTGCAGAGAGACGCGAACTGAGAACTTGGGGTAGGGGTCCGAAATCATTTGGTTGTGTTTGTTCAACATTACATTACATCATGCATCTTATCTTATCTTCATTCGAACCGTTGACAAGGTCTAGTACGGCGCATAGCGGCGATCCCCAGACTGCACACCCGAAGTGGTGCGCTGCTGCTCAGACCTAGATGGCGGGCCATGATAGTCCGCAGTCCAGTCGCAGAGGGCATTGTAGTCCAGGATATCTGGCGACGACTCTTGATCCTGGTGATCCACATGGGTGGCGTTACAAAACTCATTCACGAAGCTGTTCCAGCACTCGGAAAACTCTTGGGACCGATAATAATTCGCCAACAGGAGCTCTGGCGTCGGAGCCGGAAGGGCAGCATGGTCCGCCTGCGACATGTCATGAGACCCATTTGATCTACTTAGAACACTCTGAATCCACGCACCAGAGTATAAATCCCAGGAACCGGAGCATTTCTACGAGCAGTATCATCGAATCGACCCTCAGAGACGGATGGGCCAGCGGAATGGTCCAGCCGCTGCACAGCGGGCGGGTGCTGGCTAGGATGGTGGTGCCCTCTCTTCCTCGGGAGAGGCTCGGCGCCCTCTTCCAATGCACGCTTCTCCGACGCCCGCATCCACGCCCGCTTGAGCTCTGCGGCGCGCTCCTGCCACACAGCACGCTCTGCGTCGGCGAGACCACGCCAAGCCTGGCCTGCGAGCGCGCTGACGTGCGCTTGGGCTGCATTGGGCGGCGAGTGGTTCTTGGAGAAGAACGAGCGGAACAGGATGAACGCGTTGGGCGATCGCAGCGAGGGACTGGGCATGGCCGACAGCGACTCGGATGCAGGGCGAGTTTGGAGAAGAGAGTCTCATTTTTTCGTGCGGTTTTATTGCTGAGAAGAAATCCAAAGCGCGGCTCAGAGTGTCCGTGGCTCCAATGCAATAACGCGCTTGGACTCGATGACAATGGGTGAGGTTCAAGCGCGGTGGCTGTCCATAGGCTGCTTAAAGTGGGGCAGAGCCATTTCAACTGACAGTGTCAGTTTTGGCTTGCCGAAGTGGCTTGTGCCCGCGCTAAGTGTCTTTTTTTTTTTGGCTTGTGATGGGATTTGCTTGGATATTGTAGATCCGATAGAGTAGAGCCGGAGTGCGAGAGCGAGTGCTTAATGCCATCAGGCTTGCAAGCCAAAAAGCCGGCTTGCCAATCAAGACCAATTGATTCGTTTGCTAACAAGTATTTTCTGATTTTCGACAAAGATTGGTGCAAAGGAACAAGATGCGGTGATCAAGTTGGATTCACGGGCATGGAGGATGAGAATTGTATGTACGGAGTCTTTACAATATTCTTTTATCAAAGGTAAAGCTGAAATACCCATCGCAAGTTCGGAGCCTTCGAGTGCGCAGCCGCCAGCAAGGTCACTTTTGACGACGTTGATACAGTACACGCCAATTGGTAATGAGGCGGTTGGCACGAGTCCGCGACACAATTTTGTCGAAGCTGTAAGTCGAATGAAAATCGATATTTTCTGTGTACTGCGAAGTCCTGTGTATAGACTGTATGTAGGTAGCTGAAATGTGATGGAAAGAACGGGTGAACGGTGATTCCTGTTTAGTAAGATAAGTAATTATAGGTAATGGGCAATTAATTATTCATGACGCGATACGGTCCACGGTTTTGTCATCAAAAGTGATGCACAAGCCCAAGTCACACAACCCAAGCCCGATCAGCCAGATTCAGACTCCGACAGGCGGGGTAAGCCACTTACACAGTCTGATTTCAACTGGATCCGTAGTTTCTCGCTAACTTGAACACATGCTGGACCTTCCATGCTGGCTGTCATAAACAAGGTTTGTCCGCTTTGATTGTCCCCAATGAGACTCTATTCCAGTATCTCTAGTTTGGCGTACTCCTGTTGACATGCAGACAGGATGCATGGTCCAAATCGGCGGTAAATCTTGCCGAGTATGGAATCCGGGATTATGGAAGTGGACCTGTCCGGCACACCCGATTCTGCAAAAGTTCTTTCTTATAACTTTACGGGAGGGATGTGCGCCAAGCCACCCATCATGTCGCGAACTGAGCACCCTCCGATTCTGAGCAAAGCTTACAGCTACAGCGCGGTTGCGCAAATCCTCCTCGCCGGGACCCGTATCCCTTACGACCGCGAGCAGACATCGCTTGGCGACCAAGGACTCCACCACCCCAAGTTCATCGACCAAGGGATGCGCATGGAAGTGTCCATGCTCGGTCGTGAGTTTACCGACTTCGTCAAGATGGGCAAGAGTGGGTCCGTCGATTTCCCCCCGCCACCGGAAAGCTCAATGTTTCCAGACCTCGAGGGCCAACTCTACTTCAACGCATTCGACAGCTTGGAGCAGCGGGATGAGGTGTCGTACTACATCGAACGCTACATCGCCCCGCTCGAACGCTCTGCGCATGTGTGGATCCGGTTCTTCACCGAAGATATCGACCAGTGCCATGCAGAGGTGCGCTCGTCTGCCCTCTTTCTACGTGTTCTCACTAGCTCGCTCATTCAGTTCTTTGGCCCCGATCCGGTTCGTTGACCAGCACCCTTTCTTCTCGCTTACACTCACCGACGATGCACAGGACAACACCGCCGAGTCGACCGGAATGGACAGGATCACTCGCAGCGGCACCTGGGACCGCCTCGACGTCGGCAGTGTTCCGGGCGAAGTGCGCAAACTAGCGGACGTGCACTCCTTGAGATTCACGCTCCGGACGCTGAATGTGCGCGCAATTATCCCCGTGCCCGATGACAATCCCCTCGCGCATCAATCCGTCAGTAAGTCGACGGAGATTCGTCTTTGAGAGCCGAAATTGATGGATGTCGGCCTCGCAGATTACGCAGGCGGAACGTTCTACTTCACTGACCTCAAGGCTGTCTTCAGCGGCGCTTACGCTGCGTACGACGATCGGCGCATTGTGTTCTACAAAGACCGGGGCTCGTCCCACATCGTTGGATATGTGAGTTCTCCCTCTTACTACTACCCGAAAGGCAACCTCTGATAAATGGTCTACCGCACAGTTTATCCGTGAATGAGTTCCGCTCTGCGCTCATGACTTACGCTGACCGGTATTCCTTTAGCCTATGAAATGCCTGGAAACGATCTCGCGTCGCTGAGAACCCTGCACTTCCAGCAGATCTCATGGGAAAACATCCAGTAAATCGAATAGCAGCGGGTCGAGTAGTTTGGCGTAACGAGTAATGCATTCAATGAAGTTTGATCGTAATGAATTCAATGAGTTTTGGCAGACAAGTGTCACCACGATTTTGTATGACTCGCTTCAAATAGCGACAGATATCAGGAACGTGGGCCGCATGGGTGAGCTGCGCAGACTGATATCCGGATCTTTCTGGGGCCGGGCTAAGCAAAACCTCTTAGAAGCTGGCTGGATGAGCCCCAAACCAATCTCGCGGACGATTCTTAGCGTGGTGCGTGGTCTATAAACGGCAATGAGGGTTCAACAGTCTCTGCATCGGACAACTTCGGTGCCGTGTCTGACGTGGTTCCATGGTCACTTGAGCACGACTAGCCTATTCTAGAATCCGCAAACATGAAGTTGCGGGTTCCCATTTTGGAATCCGGTGAATACTCTTGCATTCATCATTCATTCCAGCGCGAGATTCCGAAGATCGCTTTGACTCACCATAGTATAAAGCCAGTGTCCGTGCCCTCAATTTTCTCAACATCTCCAGATAAACAGGATGACCGACAAGTTCTCTCAGCTGCGATCGAAATGGGCGGGCTCCAGCAACGCGGAGGCTCTGTTCTTCAAAGCGAGCGGGATGAGCCCGGCGATGCGCCTCGAGGTTCCCGAGCTGGGACGCGAGTTCACTGACGGACTTTACATCGGTACCGGTGGGTGCACACAAAGTCGGCCCCGCCCGCTCCATGCTGATCCCACTGCACAGACCCTGCCGGCACTGTGTTCTATGACACGGCCGATTCGTTCGATATCAAGGACTCGGACCCCGTTTACTACAAGGCCGAGCAATACTATAACGAAGCTGACAGCAAGTGGTGCGCTTGGGTCCGCTTCTACCGCGAAAACGTGGAGAATCCCCATGCCGAGGTTCGTTATTTCGATCTGACTGAACACGTGATCTGATGTTTGACTTTGGCAGTTCCTGGCATATGATCCTGTAAGCAGATCTCGAGTATGTTCTGTCAGCGGACTTCTGATAGTTTGGCAGCAACAAACGGTGACCAACACAGGTATCGATAAGAAGTCGACCTGCCAGGGCAAGTGGACCTTACTCAAGATTGGCGTCGCGACAACGACTGTGCGCAAGCTTGCCGACGAGTCCAAGATCACCTTCACCGTCGACTCGGTCAATCTCAAGGCGGTTATTCACACGGGAACGCAATCGTTCAACCCCAAGTCCGTCAGTGAGTGGACCATCAATGACGAGGACCTGGTGCACTCCGAACTGATGATGGTTCCTCATAGATTACCTTTCCGGGCTTTTGTATTTCAAGGATATGAACACCGTCAAGTCGGGAACGTGTGCCAATTACAATAACGATCGTGTCGTCTTCTACAGGAACAGAAACGAGATCGACTTTACCGCTTACGTGAGTGATACCTGACGACTCGTCTTGCAAACGCTCACAATCCGAATTGATTGTTCGTTCAGTTCGTCCGTGAGTAAAATTGGACACATGAAATTTAAGTTTTTGATTCTGATGACTGTATACAGCCTACCTGGATCCCAACTTGACGCTTGGATCTACGGACACCAAGATCTTCGAGGACGCGAGTGCGGTGACCTGGACTTCGACCTAGGAGATCGTGGATCCTGCCAGCTGAAATCCAGTAATCTGATGTATTCTGTGTATAAGAGTGTTCAATCGAAGGAGTTCAGGAGAATAAATGCTACAAACGGAACGCCGGTCTCCTAGTCTTGCATGCAAAGATTAGATAAGATTGGTTACGGCAGGCCATCTATTCACACTGCGGCTTGGAGATCCGAAAAAGTTCGCAGCGCTGGATCAGATCGAAGCCTGGAGCTCCATGCGCTTGAATCAGTACCACTGGTTCATGGGACGTCAAAGCGAACAAGTTGGACAGACTGGCGACGTTTTCGAGATCGTAGATGTCAGCCACAGAAGTGATGGTCGATAAACGTGCGGTCCAAACTCTGGCAAACACATTCCTTCCTCTACCTCCACGATGTCGAGCGATAAAGGCATGTGCCTTCTCTATACGTCTGACGACGTACCCAGCTAATTCTTCTTGCAGTTTTGGTCGGTGTCATCGGTGGCAGCGGGTTGTACAACCTCGGGAACTTGACTTTCATGTAAGTGTCAAAGATAATAATTCATATCTACGCGGCTGACGGGGCATGCAGCAAGCATGTCAACCCAGAGACGGCACGTCTCCTCACAGAACTGCATGATCTACTCACTAAGGGACCTTTCTCGTACAGCCCTGGGGTTTCCCTTCGTCTCCCATAGCCATCTCCTCCCTCCCCTCCGGTGCGCTCGTGGCTTTCGTCGCGCGTCACGGCGTCGACCACTCTATCTCCCCAACGGACATCCCCGCACGCGCCAACATCGCTGCGCTCAAGTCGCTCGGCGTCCGCACGATCGTCGCGTTCTCCGCCGTCGGCTCCCTGCGCGAGGAGATCGCGCCGGGCGACTTCGTCCTTCCCTCGCAGCTGATCGACCGGACCAAGGGCATCCGCGCGACGTCCTTCTTCGACGGAACGGGCTTCGTGGCGCATGTCGGATTCAGCGACCCGTACTCGCTCAAGCTGTCCAAGTGGCTCGAGGGCGCGGTCGCTGAGGCGCTGAAGGAGGAGGGACGCGGCGTCAAGCTCTGGACGGGCAAGACGCTCGTCGTGATGGAGGGCCCGCAGTTCTCGACCCGCGCCGAGAGCCTGATGTACCGTCAATGGGGAGGCGATCTCATCGGCATGACTGCCCTGCCCGAGGCCAAGCTTGCGCGAGAGGCAGAGATCAGGTATGTGGTGCATCCGAATTGTCCCTCCGACGTGCTCTGAGATGCGATACAGCTTCGCTCTGATCGCCACATCGACCGACTACGATGCATGGCGCCCTCACGAAGCGGGTGTGACCGCGGCTGAGGTGGGCAAGATCCTCCAACAAAACGCAGAGACGTCCCGATACGTTGCGGCCCATGTCATCGAGCGTCTGCTCGTCGCCGGTGCCGAGGACGAGAGCCTCTTGAGCGAGGAGGTTGGATGTATGAAGTTCGCACTCATGCGCAGCCCCGCCGAGTTCCCTCACCGTGGTCTCGGCTATGTCCTCCCTGAGTACTTCAAAACCCATTAGCTGTATGTGTGGAACGTGTTCCGGGTTCTCAACAACCAAATTTATGTATGTATGTATACAGTGCAGAAACTAGCCATCTATTCATGTTAGGAAAGCGCGGTGGCTCAGGAGGTGCCGGCAGCCTTTCTCGCATCGACCTCGACCTTGTTCCAAACCGGTCGTGGCATCCTGAATCCATTCCCAACCAAAGCATAGGTCGTGTCGCCGAGACGGCTCACGGCCATATATTTGGCCGGGTCGATCGCTGTCCCCGCCTCGTTGAGTACGGCTTTTCTGACGTGGACCAACTTGACGGTGCCGAGCACCAAACTGGAGCGCACTTCCCCCGCATCGTTTTTGATTTCGACGATTTGGAGCAGCTATCCACAGATTAGAAACAGGGTCTGAAGGACTGCAACGGCGTGCTGCTGACCTCGCATTCGAGGCTAAACGCGGATTCCTTGATGCGGGGCGGTTTCACCGACGTCTAGGGAAATGAGTTGACTTGGTGGCGCAGACAAAAACGACGGCATAGCTCACACTAGGCTCCCTGGTCAATCCGGCGATATCCCACTCGCTCACATCCGGAGGCGCGTCGATCGAAGCGGCGTTGGCCTGCGCGATCCATGGCTCGCTGATGAGACTGACCGTGAATTCCTTCGTCGCGCGGATGTTGTTCACGGTGTCTTTGAATTTGTTGGCTCCGCCCGTGGACGCGAAGGAGATCACGGTGGGGTTGTACGAGACCTGATTGAAGAAGCTGCGGAACAAGGATTAGCACGGGTACGTTTCTCGGCTGCGGATGCCCGTATCGGTATTCAGCATTACCTGAACGGTGCAATGTTTCCCACTCCGCTCTCGTTCTCTGTGGACACGAACGCGATAGGTCGGGGAGCGATACCCGAAATCGTCATCTTGTATACCTCTCTGATAGAGGTTGAGTGAGCGAGAGAGGACCGAGGCAGATATCACTCGCCTAGGATCGGTTGTGCGCGCGTCGATAGTCTCCCATCCAAGCTTCTCTTGCTCTGCCCATTGTCGTCCGCCCTCCGTAGACGCGGCCTTTTGCCCGAAGGTGAATTCGGCGTCTGGTGGCTGGGTGTACTTGAAGGACGATGGCTCAAACGGTGGTAATGAGGAGCCTGGATCCGACATAGTACTGTGAGAGCCCAAGAAGCACAAGGTACTGAATCATATTTCCAACTCGGATGATAAAGCATTCACATTGGATGAGGTCATCCCCGAGTATCCCTGCTAAGCGTGATTGTCACGTGAAACTTCGTCTGCTAACTGGCACATGCTCGCAATCTTGCGAAAGTTAGCTTCACACCGGCTACAAGGGCTCCGGATCGCCTCCAACAGTCTGCATCACCCCCCTCTATCCCCCCTGACTGCTTCCCACCTGCCCCCAGGACCACGAGCGACACGCAGCATCTCCATGACTGTACAGAAGATCCCGACCACGGAGCGCCTCAGTACGCTGCGCACGTACCTGGCGCAAGAGGGCGTGGATGCGTTTGTCGTACCCAGCGAGGACCAGCGTGCGTTTCGATCGATATCGATAGCGAGGGGCTTCCTGGATTGATTTGGCTGGCACGTGCTTTTGCAGACTTCAGCGAGTATCTGGCTTCGTGCGACGAGCGGAGAGCGTTTATTTCTGGGTTCAATGGATCGGCTGGTGAATTGAGTCTGAAAGCACATGCTATTCGCGTCTGACTGCCACGTAGGATGTGCCATCGTGACCAAAAAAGACGCGTATTTGTTCACGGACGGACGGTATTTCCTGCAAGCTGAGCAGCAGCTGGATGCGTATGTTGTTTCTATTCGTTATCTTTGTACTCATTCGATACCAGCAACTGGACGCTGATGAAGCAAGGCCTCCCTGGTAAGAGCATCCGAGTTGTGTGCAGAATTGACATTGAATGGCGAGCGATACTAGATGTTCCTACGTGGCAAGAATTTCTTTCCAAAGTGGGTAAAATTATTATACAACATTTCCAATCATTTATCCGAGCACTGCAGAATCTCGGTGACGGTTCGAACATCGGTATCGATTCTACCCTGATCTCGGCTTGTATGTGGCCAGTCCTTCCGTAAACCGTCCTGAACCTCTACAGCCGACGCGGAATCTCTTACCAAGTCTCTCGACACGCGGGGCTCTTCACTTGTTTCCCTGCCCAAGAATCCGGTAGACACAGTCTGGGCTGGAGACCGGCCTTCACGGCCCAAGAGTCAGATACACGTCCTGGATGTCAAATATTCCGGCCAGTCATTCCACCAAGGACGCTCCTTCTACTTATTCTCATTCTCCTCCAGGTGAATCGCATATATCCAAGTTGGCACGTCTCCGGGCCGAGTTGGCGACCAAGTCTGCAACTGCCATGGTCGTCACGATGCTGGACGAAGTGGCGTGGTTATTCAACCTTCGCGGAACCGACATTGCATTCAACCCCGTCTTTTTCGCCTATGCAGTTGTGACTACTGACAAAGCCGTCCTCTTCGTCAACAACGATCAGCTGAATGAGGACGTGAAGAATAGTTTAGGAAGCGAAGTTGAGGTCAAGGACTACGACGAGATCTGGTCCTACCTGAAAGGATTGGGTGATAAAGTTCTCCTTGGCGACAAGTCGAGTTTGGCGGTAGCTCAAGCTGTTGGTGAGGTCAGTTTGGGAATCCCGTTCCCAAAAACATGCAGACCAACTGCTTTTTTTTTCTCTAGGGAAATTACACACTTTCTCTGTCGCCCGTCGCAGAGATGAAGGCCATCAAGAACGCCACAGAACTAGAAGGTTTCCGCCAGAGCCATATCCGTGACGGTGCAGCATTGGCCAGGTACTTTGCCTGGCTTGAGGAGCAGCTTAATTCCGGTGCCAAGCTGGACGAGAACCAAGTCGCCGAGCAATTGGAGGCATTCAGATCGTGAGTCACGTCTGGGGAAAAATGTATACTCTGGTCAACTGATCTTCAAGTGAGCTGGACCTTTTCCGAGGGCTGTCTTTTCCTACCATTTCGTCCACCGGTTCCAACGCTGGTATGTCTGACTCGCTCTCTTTTCTTCGCGGAATTGAGTCTGGCCTTCAGCCATCATTCATTACTTCCCAACACCGGGCGATTGCTCTGAAGTCAAACGCGATGAAATATATCTCTGCGATTCTGGAGGTAAGAAGCTTAAGCGCAACTTGAGCGTAACTAATTCAAAACCCTAGCCCAATTTCTGGATGGAACCACTGACGTCACTCGCACCTGGGTGCGTCCCCAATCCCGTGCGGATACCTTTTGGTGACCTGTATTCGCAGCACTTCGGCACAGCGACTCCCGAGGAAAAGCGCGCGTTCACTCGCGTTTTGCAAGGCCACATTGAGATCGATACCGCTATCTTTCCGAGCGGGACAACCGGTGCGTTACCTCACTTTCGCACACAGCTTGCTGATGCGAGGTGTATCAGGCTATCTTCTGTGAGTGATGTGCTGCCGCGCGGGGAGTGCCAGTTGCTGAAGAAAGTAGAGATGCATTTGCTCGACGAGCGCTGTGGCAAGACGGTCTAGGTAAGCCTGCCTATCATTTCGTAGTCAGTGGCCGAAATTCTGCCCGCCTAGATTATCGGTTGGTGATCCCATCAGAGTTGAAGATTGTAATCTTATCCAGCCCCTAGACACGGAACGGGACATGGTGTCGGCCACTATCTGAACGTGCACGAGGGCCCTCACGGAATGGGTGTTCGGATTGGTGCATCGCTTCATCTCCACCCGCTCCAGGAATGCACTTATCTTCATCCAGCTTACAATGCCACACCATTGAAGCCTGGAATGACGGTCTCAAACGAACCCGGCTACTACGCCGACGGGAAGTTCGGCATCCGTATCGAGAACATCGTGTTGGTCAAGAAAGTCGACACGCCGAACAATTTCGGGGACAAGGGATATCTCGGCTTCGAGAATGTGACCATGTGAGTGACGGCGTTACTCGGGTTTTAGAAGAAACCACGATTCCCACACAATTCCTAGGTGCCCGATCCAGACGTCGCTCATTGACCGAAGCGTGTTCACCGCGGAGGAGGTGGGCTGGATCAACAAGTACCACGAGGAGGTCCTTGCCAAGGTTTCGCCCCTGATACAAAACGACCCCCGGGCACTGGAATGGCTGAAGAAGGAGTGCGCGGCTATCTAGTGGTAGACTATATTTTCCTTCAAAGGTCTGATAAGATGAGAATGCAATGTCAAGCAAGGCATGTCATTTTATGAGATTTTTGGAACGCCTGGGCTGTAAATCTTGTGAGCTCTCCAGCACAAAATAATGGAATATATGCTCGAAAGCATTCCTGGCAGTTGTGGCAGCTCAATGGGAAGGTTGAGGGATTCGTTTCTATTACTCCAGCAGAAATAATATGACGACTTAAACTCTGCTCTGGCAGTGCCTGTTCATAGGGCTGTTAGCGCAGTTGGTAGCGCGTCCGCTTAGCATGCGGGAGGTCACCGGTTCGACTCCGGTATAGTCCATTTTGTCGTTCCATCTCATTGGTTTTGTACACACGCGCAACAACATTTCCTGATCCTGTCAAATTATCTGCGGGAAAGAATTCTGAGTGCCATCCCTACCTGTCACTTACAATTATGCACTCCTGCCATTCATATCAACAACCATTGCAGCCCTCATACATGTAGCGACGCTTTCAGTACCTGTTTGGCCCTCGTGTACGGTAACATGCTTGGCTTCATCGCACCCACACCTTATTCTCGTGTTTCATCCTGAACAAGAACCACGCATGCCTCCGACGAAACAAGCCGCATCCGCCGTTGAAACGATCGCCCGTCCGCCCCACCAGTGACGACGCGATTCGCTCATCAAACCCATACCTTCGCTGGCGGGAACGACGGGCAGAATGGTGCAGGCTGGATCTCGCTCCGCGGCACAGCGGAGGATATAAGAATGTTCAGCCGTCGCGCTTGGAATCTGGATCTCGAATCTCGAATCTCAATCATGGGCCTCCCCGGATCTGTCCGTCCGGCATGGCCATGGTGGTGGTGGTGGAGCCGCGCCACAAGGTCTACGCGCATGATCACCGACGCAGCGCGCGGACGTCAACTATGATGTCACTGATTCCCGGATGGATGGCACACCGAGCAGGCCGAAGAAGCGTGCCGTGCTTTACTTTGCAACAGATAATCTCACCGGAGTATTGAGGACTGGCATTAGGTCCACAAAGAAAAGTATGGTACGGCGCGGTATGTGCGCGCGCGGATGTCATTAATGGCGATGGGCCGTGTGGATCAGGTCAATATGTACACAATAAAGAGACGCCGGAGGGTACAGGACGCGTAGTAAGAGAGAACCGAGAAAGTCGATAACATGAGGATGGATGATAGCTTGGTAAAAATACATGTGATGAATATGCGATGCTAAGGTGTGAGTGGAGGGGGACAGATAGAGTGGAGCGGTCGTTCATGTGGCGGGAAACGTGGCGGGGGCGTGCAGGTAACATGGCAGGCGACGTTAGCGGGCATAGGGCGCATCGGTTAAGTGCTACACCCCCGGGTGTAGCCCAGCCCAGCACGGCACGCGCACGATACGCCTCAGTGGCGCCGGTGCTGCCGCGGGGGGTGGCTCGACGACCGGGAATGGCCCATCCCAATCGCGCCGTAGCGATGCGCGACGGGACTCGTGAGGCGGCTGAGGCGCTCGAGCACGGCCTTCGCGAGGAACACGCTGTCGCTGTCCTCGTCGCACGTGACGGCGCCCGCGTCGATGCGCTCGAGGATGTGCACGTCCGCGGGGTGCATCGCGCGTTTCTCGAGCACGCGGAAGATATGGATGAACTCGTGCCGGAAGACGGTCAGGTCGATCGCGGCGAGTGCGGAGGCGGGCATGCGGGGAACTGTAGACGAGCGGGACAAAGACAGTCAGTCGTGTGAGCGGCGATGAGACACTGCTGTGATGCGCACCTTGGATGAGGCGGATGGCGCCCTGGACACGAGCAATGGCGAAGCACCCGTCGGTCAGCGAAGGCTCGACGACGAATCCGACTTTGCTCGTCGACAGCGAGTCGGTAAATGCCGTGTTTTTGAGCGGGTCGGCGAGGGCAGAGATAGGAAAAGGTGCGACAGTGGCCATGGTTGTTTCGTTGAGGTTGCCGTAGTGAGAAGGGTGGGAGGGAGGGGTGGGAGGCTTGGGGAGGTCGCTACTTAAAGCAGCCCACGAGCGAGGACAAAGCGAAACATGGCCGAGCGAAGAAAAGGTTCTATATATACCCGCTGTCTGAATCGAGACTCGCCCGATTTGGAGTGCTGTCAGAAAGGGATAAGACTTTCTTCTGTCGATCGTCCGAGATCAATCGTCCGAGATCACCAGGGTCATTCCGTCCTTTGTATAACAGCTCTCAACAGCTTGGGCGTCCTTGGCCCCAGAATATCTTATCTGCGCGCGGATGGCGGGAGACTCCTGTCGAGGATATATCATGTCCGCTATCTTTGGTGGGTGAAGGCTTCTGAGGCCGGCCCCGGATCAAGGCGAGCGTGCAAGAAAATTGGGACTGCTTCACCTTACGGCAGCCTGGGTGCCATTTACGTAGCAACACACCTGCCTGGACCCTGCACGTTGCCTGGCCTGTGAGTCGTCGCACTCGCCCCTCTCCCGCGTTGTCCCCCGCCAGCCTCGTTGCAAGCACACATCGTAGTCGTAGAGGACGACGATGAGGTCATCGCGCACGTCAGTCGGCGCACACGTGAGTCCCCGCGCATGATCGGCCGAGATCCTCGAGCTCCTCCACCGATAAACGAAACCGCACACCGACCCGGTTGTCCTTGCAGCAGCAGCAGTAGCAACAGGACGGCCGAGACCGGTGCAAGTTGCATGTCAAATTCAGAAACCAGCTCCGCTCTCAAGCCTCGACCACGAGACGGCTGCGCATGTGTGATAGCCTCGTCGAAGCCGCTTCTTCGCGGCATCTTTTCGCTGCTGTTCGGAATAGTCCCCCCTCGCCGCTGAGTCAACGCGAGAACGGGAGTCCTGAAGGGGAGCCTCGACCCGCTTCCTCCGCCGCGAGTGTTCTTTCATTTGCATCACAAGGCCAGAGCTGGCCCCTCCCCGGAGTATCGATGAAGCACAGTCCTTCTCGCTCGGAACACGGCACTCTGATTTGACACCGGAGAACTACTAGAGTGTATTAGATTTGATAGAAGATGTTTTCAACCGCGCTTTGTACGCAATCTCAGTCGGTTTTGATAGCAGCTCCACTGGTACATTTCCGACACGATACCCAACAGCGCTTGCTCGCCCCGAGAAGGGAAGCAGAACCAGATGAAAACACAACATAAATCGCTTCCAGAAATTGCCTACGGTCGTCTCTAGCAAGTTGCAACCGTGTGCGACTGGGTCTTCCCAATCCGTGGCGAAATACCTCACACTGCACTACACACCAGTTTCACGGTATTAGGGGCCTCTCGGATCGACAGAAATAGCCATGGTGACGACCTCCAGAAATAGAGCCAGTCCAGCTCCGAAAGGCCGAAGAGATTGGCAAGCAGTACATACTACTTACCTTCTAGCCCGAAAACGAAAACATAACACGACCGCCCGGCCGCCCGGGCCGGTGGAGCTCAGTCCAGGAGGTGGGTTGACATGGACGTTCATCCCCACTTGTCGAAGAACGCCCGCCTCCGGACGCGGATCCGCTTCTGTTTCTGTTCTGGCGGGGTCGGAGGGGGGTTCCGATGGCTGCGCGATAATCAACGGCGCGATAATCAACTGAACCCTGCTTCTTCTTTTCCATTCCCTGGATGCGCTCCCCGCAAGCCGCGCGCGCCCAGCGGGACGAATACAGACCTACACGTCCCAGACTAAGAGACTGCTTATCGTGTACTACGTCTTGACTGCTGTGACGCACCGAAACGTGCTTGGCATCCTCACCCAAGGGACTTGTCGAGCACAGCTGTTGCATAGGGGATAGCGGTGTGAAGATCCGGGGGGAGGATTCTAAATCCGAGCTTCTGGCGTAGTAGGGACAGGTTGCGCCATCCTGCATTTGTCATCAGGCATCTGGCTTGGTCACTCTGCCCGAGAGCAGCACAAAACGATCAGCTGACCTCAGCTCAATTTGATCGGCGCGACGGAAGTAAGAACTTCGAGCGGTGATGCATACCTATCTCGCACTACTGACTCAAACTCCCATCACCTTCCAAACGCTCTTCTCTCCAGACTCCGGCCGACACCGTACGCGGCCGCCGCCGCGAGAAACCCCGCCCACACGCCGACATCGCCCGTGATTTTTGCGACAGGGCCGGTGTACCAGTCCTGCGCCATGCACGGGACAACGGCCGCGAACGACGCGACGAACGCGAATGTCGCCGCGTAGCCCGGGGGCATGTGCTTCTGGTCGTCCCAGTGCTGCCGGGGATAACACGAGAACCGGGCGCGTCGGAACAGGAGGTGCTCGACGATAATGATAGCGGCGTAGGACGCGGACCAGTAACCGCTCATGTCTGCGCGCGGATATAGTAGGTAAGGACAGCAGTGCTAGCGAAGATGCACAATGAGCGGCTCACCAACACCGACGACGAGCACGGAGTAGAAGTGCGTCTCCCCGAAGATCCCGAGGGGGATGCATCTGTGGCCCGAAATGAATGAAGACTTGCATCAGGAGAGAGAATAGATACAGTATTGTAGCAATGACGACATAGACGTATTGTGGCACCCTCGCAAAGTACGGGGTCACATTCATGAGACTGAATCCTGCAGGGCATTATTCCCGGGGACTTTTCTCAGGAGATGAAGGGACCACTGACCGAATGAGTACATCGAGGGGAGCGTCAGCGCGGTGATAGCGAGCGCCATCGACACAATGAGGACCTTGCCAAAGCCGCCGACAGGCTGCAGAGTCGCTGCGACCAGACCGCCCAGATCGTTCCCCGCTTGGTAACCGGTGTTCCACGCCGGGATGTTCGGGGCGGCTGCAGCGAAGGCAGCGCCCAGAACGCCCGTGATCACCTGTTCGAATGATGCATGAGCGAGAGACTGCAATACAGCAGCAAGGACGCACCCCAGGGAGAAAGTTGCCAAGATACGTATAGAAAAATATCTTTGCACTGCCCGATCCATGAGCCTTCGTCGTTGTCGCGAGAAAGAAATCAATCGACCTGGACGCACGATGATAGACGCAGTAGTCCGGGGCACCGGGGCACCACGAGATGATAGCCGCTGCGACCGTCGCGGCATACGAGAAGAGCGTCCCGACTCGCGGCGGTTCTTCTGCCCCGGAAGACAAAGCGTGAGCCAAATCTCGAGCACTCACGCCGAGCATCACAAGCAGACCGAGGACCGTTGGGATCCACGCGAGCGACGCAAACCAGTGCATCCACCGGTACCCGAAAAAGCATACCGCGAGCGAGATGAGCGAGATGGCTGTGATGCCGAGCGCCGGGGATAGCGTGCCTGAGGGGGAGGCCGCGGAGAGAAGCTGGCCGCCGACGATCAGCGCGAGGACAATGTACCCGAGCGAGGTGACGACGTTGAGGATGGCCGGAAGCCCAATGGCGCGCGTCCTGTGAGATGCGCAGTGTGCGCTGTTTCAGTAGTGGAAAACAAGTTTTGAGAGTCGGATTTACCCCCAGGAATATCTCCTACCGACGATAATCAGTCGCCTGAAAAGTAGAGAACCAGCTGATGGACACACGCTTGGACCATCGCGCGCATCCCCAACTTAGAACCGAATATAGCGCTGAAGTATTGATGAAGGGACAGCCTCTCGGAGAAAACCGCCAGAGCACGCACAGATACGCTGGGAAGATAGCCGCACTGCGGGTTTTCGTGAGCTCGATTGCGGTGTCCTGTGCTCATGCTCACATCAAGTTGGAGATCAGGTTCACTAGAACTGAGTCCCGGAGAGAGAGATTGAAGACGACGGGCCCCGTTGCACCATATGTCAGCCTGTGCTACAGCCTCCTCATTGGCGGGACTTCAAAAACATGAATCACGCACCCCGAGAGGTTCAAGTTCGCGGCGAACCAGAACAGAAACAGCTGGTACGTCCTCGTCTCTGTGCGGTCCTCTTCCGGGACCGGAGTAATTCTTGTCAGAGAATCAACCTATTTTGCTGGGACAACCCGCGGAAAACACACCCGATTGTCTCGACGCCGCACACCCGCAGCCACGCCGCGAGCTGGCCCAGCCTACTGCGTATCGCTGCCACTGCGCTCGGGGCGTGAGACTCTTCGACCTCTGTGGGCGGGCTCAAGCTGCTATTGGAGCGATGCTCCTTGGTGCTGTCGAGGACGGTCATGGACTCAGATGGCTCTGCGCAGACCCACTGTATCACATCGCAGCCGCCTTAAGCTGATCCTAGCGCCGTATCTCATCCACTCGTGGAGCTGCTTACAGCACGAGCGAATAGGCGTAGACCAGGATTGGACACGGTATAACTCCAAGGGGAGGCGAGAGGCGAGAAGGGTGTGTGGGAGTGATGGTATCCCCAGCGGTCATACTCGAGCCTATTTGAGTTCTCAACGAGGGTCTGCTGGCCCCGAGTCGCGGAACCTCTGAGTCACGGGTATTGACTCAGGCGACGACGAGTAGCGCGACTTTTTATCCTGGAAGACAACAGGCAAGAGACGTCTTGAAAATAGCGATAATGATAAGATCTAGGAGATGCGGTTGCGCAAAGCCAGATAGACTTCGCAGAACCCAGAGTGACAGCGAGCGACCCGCGGCTCCTCCAGACCCCCTACTTCACGGTCAAAAATATACGCAGGATCACGTCACGGTGTGTGACAGTAGTGAGGTTGAGAGATGATTGAACGCCGAATGCTTCCTGTATTACAGGTTAAATTGACTGCACAGTCTGCTTGAGTCGTAGCGGCCCTTGTGAGTGCCATCCAGTGAGCATTTATAGCTGCTAACAACATTACCCGATCCCCCTAGCTCGCTCGATAAGAGACTGGGGGGTGCATGAGTTGTTTGCTGTAAGCTGTTCAGATGACGCGTCTGTTCGCTCAATCGGCACAGTCCACTTCGGATCGAGGCACTCACGTATGGAGGATATAACCGTGGATGTGATCTAAGCACCAAAGCTCAACGCCGAATGCTCCTTATCTAAGCGCAGTACTTTGGGACACCACGTGGAGAGATCGTTGAAACGATCTGATCACCCTTTTCTCTTGTTCCCGACTGCGACGCCGAAACGCTCTACCAAGAAGAAACCATGAGAATAGTAACGAGAACGAATTCACTGTTGACTAGCATGACGGGTCAAACGTGATGCAAATGAGAATCCGCTTTGTTGAGTCTTGCCTTGTTTTTGTATCCCTTCTGGTGAGTGCGCTTTCGTATGATATTGGATGCGTATTGGACGTTTGAAAAGATCTGGGCCTTCACGTAAAGCTTATATGTAGTGCGCTTTGAAATGGCATCGATGTCATCCGATCCGAAGAACGCGTGCCCTCATCCTGTGCTTCCTTCTGCGCACGGAAACCTCCCCTCTCCTCCATTCTCTCACCCACGCTTGCGTGGATCCTCGCGCGCAATATTCTCGTCCCGCATCCCTCCCTTTCTGTTGTATCGCGAGTCCCGAGAGACATGACGCGCGCAACGGTCCAGCCGAACGTGCTCAACCCCCAATACTGTCCCGCGGCCCTGCTGCCGGCGGGCTGCACGCGCGGGAACTCGTGTCACCTGCGGCACGACATCGTCCGCTGCACATGCGGGGTCATACTCGTCAAGAGCGCGGTGCACGCGCACAAGCAGGGCAAGCGGCATCGCGCGCTCATGCTATCCGAGGCACAGAAGAACCAGGCCCAGGCAAGTGCCTCTGCTTCTTCCGCGTCTTCGGCCGCTAAGTTGTTACGTGTGTGTACATAGACCCCGCCAACGGTGCTGCCCGAACGCCGTCAGGTCAGTAGTACGAACGGCGCACCCCAGCATCTGCGGAAGCTGCTGTCCACGGCCCACGCGCTCGAGGCCTCCGCGCAGGACGACAAACAGGGCATCACGGTGTCGCACCGGGACGGGCTCGACTTTGGCGTCGTCGGCGAGGATGAACGGGTTTACATTGACGTTACGATCATGAGGACGAAAGCGAGTGGACACGCGCGGATCTCGCTCGAGTCGATCACGGTGCGAGCTGCACGGTCAGTTTTCCGCTGATCTGCACCTCGGTTTCGTGTCTGAACGCACCCCCAGCTTCACTGCGACCCTCTCCGGCAAGTCCCGCTGGGTGACCGCTTCAGAAGCCCGGACGCTCTCTGTGCAATTCCGCCCCGGGGACACCTCCCCATCGGCGGCGTTGCCGGACGGTGCCTACGCGGACGTCCTCGAGCTCGTGTTCCACGATCTAGTCGCGAACGCCCGGTTTCTAATCGTCCGCACGCTGCAGGCTGTCGTCGGCTCCCGCGAGGACCACGAGCAACTCAAGCCCAAAGCGCCATTCACCCGGCGGCGCCGAGGGATGCTGCCGCCCGCGGCCCCAGGCGCCGACCAACGCGTCATCCGGGTTCCCCGGCCCCCGAATTGGGACACCCCGAATGTCTGGGTGGGGTATCTGCCTGAATACAAACCCCCGCCGGCCTTGGTCGAGGCTGCGTTCGGGGGTCCGGATCCTGGATCCAACTCCCGGGAGGTGCTGCAGGCCGTGCGCCGATTCCTCCCCGACACTTTCTCGGTCAAGACGTACGCCGATCATTTCCAGGTGATGCTGTTCATCGAGGACGAGCACAAGAGACTGGAGCTGGAGATGTATGCTTTGAGTGGGGCGGAGATCGTGCCGAACTATCCGAGATATGAGTGCGTGGCTTTCTTGTTCTGGAAGTGGAGTTGCAGACTGTTGGTCTTAGTCTGGAAGTTAAGGGCCTCGAGGATGGACGCCCTAGTGTGATTGTGGGAGATTTCATCCGCGTCCGGTGTGTCTCCTAGTCCGTTCTTTCTGCTGCCCTGTTATCTAACCTCACAAAGGCAAAGTGGCCAAGATTCGGGTCCGTGGCACGAAGGCCGCGTGCACAAAATCCAGCAATCGCGCGTCAGTCTTCATTTCGGTGACGCCTTCAACACGTACAAGGGCACGAAGTTCGACGTGCGATTCGTGCTCAACCGGCTCCCGGTCCGCAGAATGCACCAAGCGGTGCGCAACCGGTTCCGCGATGCGAGGATCCTGTTTCCGCGTGCGGAACACGTGCTGCGCAAGACGCGCGTCACGGAGAGGGAGAAAAGCGAGCTAGCGCCTGTGAATCGCTTGGTCGCAGCAGATCCCGAGCAATGGGAAACGGTGGTGACGATTGTGAACCAACCGAGAGGGAGCGCGCCGTTCCTTGTGTTTGGACCGTGAGTAGCTCGTTTGTCAGCGGCCATTCACCCGGAGCTAATGCGATGTTACAGTCCGGGAACGGGCAAGACTGTGACTGTCGTCGAGGCTATCCGTCAGCTACTTTCCCGCGACCCATCGATCCGGATCCTGGCCTGCGCGCCGAGCAATTCCGCCGCGGATCTCCTCGCGATGAATCTCGTGGGTCTCGGTACGACTGATCTGTTCCGGCTGAACGCGCTGTCCCGCCGATACGAGGACTTGCCTAAGCCGCTCCAGCCGTTCTCGGCCATCAACGACAAGCGCACGTTTGTGCTGCCTACGAAGGAACGGCTCGAGGGCTACCGCGTCGTCGTCGCTACGTGTCTTTCGGGCGGGGTACCCGCGAGCTTGGGCGTTGAGAAGGGCCACTTTGGATACATCATCGTCGACGAAGCGGGGCAGGCGACGGAGCCCGAGGTCATGCTGCCCATCAAGAGCAGCGCCGATGGGCGGACGAATGTGATCTTGGCGGGCGACAACAAGCAGCTGGGCCCGATCGTGCAGAGTCCCATCGCCAGCTCGTTTGGGCTGAAAGTGAGCTATCTGGCGCGGATGATGGACCGAGAGATCTACAGTCTGGACGGGGAAACACCCGCCGCACCGGGATCCGGAGTAGGACGCGGAGTGACGATCGTCAAACTGCTGCGCAACTTCCGGTCGCACCCCGCCATCCTCGAGTACCCGAACCATGAGTTCTACGGGGGCGAGCTCCAAGCTTGTGGCGACGCGGCTCTGATCCGTAGTCTGGAGAACTCGTCCGAGCTGCCCAGAAAGAAGTTCCCGATTGTGTTCCATGGGGTCGCGGGCAAGGACGATCGCGAGGGCGCGTCCCCGTCGTACTTCAACATCAGCGAAGCGACGGTCATCAAGAAGTACGTCGGCGCGCTCATCAGCCGCGACAACCGCGTGCGAGCAGAGGAAATCGGCTTGATCACACCGTACCACGCCCAGCGGTGCAAGATCAGAGAGCTACTGCGCAAGGACCCAAAGATGGCCGGGGTCACCGTCGCCAGCGTCGAGGAGTTCCAGGGCCAGGAGCGCCGCGTCATCATCATCTCGACCGTCCGCAGCAGCACGGGATACCTCGAATCGGACATCCGCCGCGCGCTGGGCTTCGTTGCCAGCCCGCAGCGCTTCAACGTCGCGGTGACTCGCGCGCAGGCGCTGCTCGTCGTTGTGGGCAACCCGGATGTGCTGTCGCTCGACCCGCTCTGGCGCGGATTTCTCGGATACGTGCGTGATGGAGGCGGTTGGAGGGGGAAGGCGATGCCGACGGAGGTCGACGTGGATCGGCGCAGACGGGCGGCAGAAACGGAGACCGCGCAGCTCATCGCGAGGCTGGAGACGATGATCGTTAGCAAGACTGACGAAGATTTTGATTTGGATGGATTCGGAACGTCGGAGTCTGCCGTCCGCTGGGATGCAGAGTAATTGGGCTATGTGGACAGGAATCTACAGGAATGCGCGCAAGATCTAGATCAACATGGCTTGTTTATGAAACAGGGAGACATCAATGGAAAAATGTAGCCCAGGTTAGGTTCGGAGCAAGCCTGCTCCGGGCCGGCGAGCCGGCCTTGTCGGAGACAGGCTTGGGACAGACTGTCAAAATAAGAGGACCCATGAAACTTGCATTTGCTCTTCATTCAACTCTGTTACCTCAGTAATTTTTCAAATATGTGTCTTAGGAGGATGTTCGGCCATCATTTTGTCAGGTCAGAAATGAGCATAAGATGCTGGATGCTCGCTGGAATTGTGCTTGATTGCAGCCTTGGCTAAGTTGTTGGTCCCACAATTTCTCATCGGAAAACCATTAATCTGTGTTTTTAGAGACTCGATCCCTTACAAATGCACATTGAAGGAAATTCATGCAGTTAAATTGGGTAAGGAGCGGGATTCACATGCAGAAATACAACACTCACTGACGGTCACCAATGTCACATGTGTGACCAGACGCGTTAGTGATCAATAAGACGGTTACATTCCCTGTGTTCGCATTCCAGATGAAGTGTGGAGTTGGCAGATGGAGTCCCAGACATGTTCCCTTGCTTCTAGAACCCAACATCACCAGTTTTGGTCAAGAAATGACCCCGTTCAGGAACTTCCTTCCTAAGGTACAAAGCACAACTTACTGCTCATTTATTGACACTTGAAAAGATTTAGAGCAGACCAGAGTGTACAGGGTGGTGCAGGTACTTAAATACTTTGACTTCGGTCTGATGTGTTGGGCAATCGGAGCGTGTTTGTGTCCGCTAGGTCGATTATCCAGGTCCCTGTTTTTCGACAGTTTGGCTCAAGCCTGTCCAATTGTTGTGGCCCCAACATGATCATCATCACGATGATCAGTACAAATAATGATGGTCAGGCTTGATCCGAACCTAAGCCCAGGTCACCGAAATTTCGGTGACCCAGGCCATCACAAAACACGGGGTCACTGAATTGGGTGACCTCGCTGAAGTCCAGGTTCTCCTATGTACTCTTGCGTATAGCTACACCTTGTATCCTTGCGCGCACACTTGATCCTTTCTCGAAGCATTATGACGCCTGACTATCTGATCGATCCTTTGCTTCTCAGCGAGTCCGGCATCCCCGGGGAATCACGAATCACATCCCGGCAAACGAATGGGGAAAGCCTCGTGTCCACCATTCCCACACACCATGCTCCTTCGTTACCAGCCTCTTTGTTACCACCTACGCACGCTGCACACACGCACTTGCTCGACACCCTCAGCGTTGCGGCCGAATTGCCCTCTCGTGCTCGAGACTTGCTTGACACCCTCAGCGTTGCGGCCGAATCACCCTCTCACGCTCGAGCTCCAACACACGCTGCATCACCGAGTACTTCTTTGTTACCTACGCGCGTTGCACCCGCGTACTTGCTTGACACCCTCAGTGAATCGCCCTCTCGTGCTCGAGACTTGCTCGACACCCTCGACGTTGCGGCCAAATCGCCCTCTCGCGCCGCTCGAGCTCCAACACATGCTGCCGAATCGCCCTCTCGTGCCCGAGACTTGCTCGACACCCTCGGTGTTGCGGCCGAATCGCCCTCTCGTGCCCGAGACTTGCTCGACACCCTCAGTGTTGCGGCTGAATTGCCCTCTCGCGCCGCTCAAGCTCCACCACACGCTACGTCACCAAGTACTTCAGCATCTTTACGACCATTACAAAGCGAAGATGGGCTATTGGCGGAGGATGAAGCTGCATATAGGACTAGACTGTGCGCACTTCACATCTATTGCTGGGAATCAGCTGACGCAACGTGCCTCCATCATAGTGGATCTTTGAAGAGGAAACAACATCTGCAGGACCTCTGTGCAGAGCTCAAGCTTGCGGCATCCAAAAACGCGAGCATCGCAAAGCTTGCAGAACGGCTTACAACGCATTTGTACGTTTTGTGTCTTTTTGCACGACTTTTTACCTCATTCTGACCGCTAAGTAGCTATCCACCAAGCCTCATCCTGCCTGCTCCTTCAAACGTGGCACCCACTGAAGATGACGACGACAATGTTCCTTTGGTCTTTCGAGCAATGGCCGATGTCAATTCGGATCGAGCACTGTTGCAACACTTTGGTGCAGACACGGGTATCACAGCAGAGGTACTGGGTCAGGAGGATGACGAGGATGATGAGGATGAGGAAGATGAGGAAGACAAGGGCGACGCGGCTGATGAGCATGAGGAATTCCAGTCGTCTATGCGCCTGAATGCAGTTGCTGCGTTTGAAGGGAATCGACGTGCAGGCGGGAAGCGAGCACAAGCACGTTGCGTGAAGGAGGTCAAGGTGTGTGGATCATTATTCCCTAAGTCTCGGACTCATTTATCTCTAGGCTTTCACAATCCTTGCTCTTGCGCAGGGCAAGATCCTGGATTCTACCATCGATGAGCATTGGATGCTCTGCTTTCTCGAATACGTCTGCACGAGAGAGAAGCGGACAACCCGTGGTGTCCCAATACCTGGCACACGCATTGGTGCAGTAAGTCAAGGCCCGAACTGCTGACAGCGTTCCCATTTGATGCTCTCTTTTCAGTCGCTCATCAAGACACTCTTCTTTGGCGCGATGCGGATAAGAAAAGAACAGGAAGCTGCTGATCCTCATCTGGAACGCAAAAGACCGGTTCGAACTCAACTGATCTGGGACGCCCTGAAAACGCGCATGAGTCAAGCCTTGCACAGAGCATACAAGTAAGTGCCTGAATCATCTCAAATAACGACTACTAACACATCTTGATAGTGGTGATAACGAAGCGGAAGACGCTACAGACATGACTGCAAACACAATGCTTATGGACATCAACGATGAGCAACGGAGCAAAGTGGGGATCTCTTTTCTCGAACACCGGTATTGTCTGTACTGTTATCTGAAGCTCGTTACATTCTCCTTACTCTCCCGCAGTGCGTCTTGCCGTCTTTGGACATCTTGCATGGACAGGCCAGAATGCGACGGGGAACCGTGGAGATGACATCCGGGCGATACGCCTTTCGGAGCTTCAGCCGTATCGTATACCACATCCTGGTCAAGCTGCTCTCCAGATCTTCTTGGTAGTTGCTCTCCAGAGTGCTGAGAAAGCAGGAAGTCGTGGGATGAAGACGGTGAGCTCAATGAGTGTTGTTTTGGATACGACTGACTCCTGTCATCCAGACTATCAATCCTTCGTATTCAGTCTTTGTTGCACATCGCGACGCTACCAAATGCCCACTTGGGGCGTTTGCAATCTACTTTCATTATCTCCATGATGAATACAAGCTCCTGGATCGTGTGCAGATCAATTGGGAGTCCAACAAGAGTTGGAGGAAGGCACGTACATCTTGTCGGCGTGAGGGTTTCAATTTGACACTCATCAGATATACCTCCTTCATGGGCCCAAGGCTCCTGACGTCCCGTTCAATGATCAAAGCATGTACAATCTGTACAAGAAGTCATTTGCTCGTGTTGGTTTTGAGTCGAGGCTCAAACAGCACCTTCCGCGGCATATGCTTGGGTATGATCAAGCTAAGATGAAGTCAGATGTCGTCTTCATTGATATGATGTTGTACTGACCAGCTTGCACCCAGTGTGGCCGCTAGCGAAACACAGAAACTCGGCTGGAAGAGAGGAAATAGCACGTACCAGGAAACTTATGCATCCTCATTCCCTATTGATGTAAGTCGTGTCTGTGTAGAGGAACATTCAGACGCTGACTGTTATTATCCTCCAGGGTATCCTCGCTCAAGCTGCATATAAGCGAGATGAGCCCTACAATCCCCTTCACGTGAACATTCCAGTTCCGGAGGAGTTCCTCGAACACGTCTGCCCAATGGCAGAGGAGATTCGTGATTCTATCCAAGGTTTTGTGGCATTTATCTCTTATAGACATTTACTTATTGCTTCACAGGAAAGACTAACCTTCACGGTGCAACAAACCACTGGAGAATGATTATAGAGTTGCGTCCATATCTCTTCCAATGTGCAGGGGCTCTATTTCAAGTCTGTTCGGACTCACCAATCTTCAAACTTCCGGCGCTTGCCGATCCTGCAGTCCAGAATTGGATGAAGTCCACCTATCCCCGTCTGGCCCTTGAACTTGCGGCAAAAGCGGAACAACCTGTGGCTCTTGAGCGTGTCCAGAATCAAGCTCTTCGTGAGTCACTGGCGCAGATGTACACGGTAAACAGTGCTCTCCGAGCTGAACTGCAAGATCTCAAGAGTACAGTTGATCGTCGCACAGCACTGTTCTCACCTTCTAAAGGGTTTTCACTTTCACAATATGGCCAAAGTATGTTCCTTCACCGTTACAAAAGGTTATGCATTATTTCAATCATTGTAGCTTCAACGTGGAGTCATATCCATGAATCTCCACCGAGGCACTGTCAAGAACCAATGCATCGGATTCCAGCCACACCGATCATCCTGCACCGTGATTCGGCTGATGAGGACCTTGGGACTTATGAACTTCCAGATGATCATGGTGTCCGTGCGTTTGCTAGCCCGAAGGTCGCTGGAGGAGTAGAGCGATACCCATGCCCTGTCGACTTTGTACTACCTCCGCTGAAATGCTGAGGGCGTGCTCACAAGTGAATCTACTATGAAAGTAAACCCAAATATAAAACACGTTCACACTCCTCGTAATCAGCTTCTCAGTGTGTGAAAGATGCGAGGGCTTCGGGGTGGACAGAGCACCAGTATCACAACTCTCAATAGACGCAGATCCAATAGTCGCGGAGACGAAGTCGACGACAAGAATTTATATATAGCAAACAATGGTGTCTCAACCAATATCTTCTATACGAGCACAACCAACACTAATCCAATCCACAAACAACAATATAACAAGTCAGAGCTTAATACGAAGTATTAAGATCCCTTGTAGCGACAACGTCCAGATGGCGACGCGAAGCTCAAATATCAAGTCGACGCACTGCCAACCGATACAACCAATATACTGAGTCGACGCACTGCCAACTAGTAAACCAAAATGTCAAGTCGACGCACTGCCAACTGACAAAACCAAAAGTACTGAGTCGACGCACTGCCAACTAGTAAACCAAAATGTCAAGTCGACGCACTGCCAACTGACAAAACCAAAAGTACTGAGTCGACGCACTGCCAACTAGTAAACCAAAATGCCGCGTCGACGCACTGCCAACTAACAGCCAATATCCAATGTCCAAAACCCGAGCACAACTTGTCGACGCACTGCCAAGCAAGAAGTGTGGAACCAAAGTTCTCAAGTCGACGCACTGCCAACTGACCAAAACAACCCGAGCACAACTAGTCGACGCACTGCCAAGCTAGAGGTGTGGAACGATCTCAACAAAGCCCGAAGGCGACGACACTAAATGCCGCGACTAAACCAGATGCGGCGAATCCGACTTTCTGATGTCTCAACTCAAACTCAAATCACAGTAGCTACAAGTGCTCAGGGAGCAACTCGTCGCGACCGGGCAGGGGTAGCAGAACTTCTTAGGGTGGAATCACGCGGCACGCAAATTGTACAAAACAATCTGAAATGAGAGTGATTCACAGTCCGGGGGAAAGCTCCCCAATACAAAGAAACGACGTGCTACTTATACTGTCTACGACGCTGCTTAGTAAAGTCCTGTACAACTGCATAGTAGCTACGCTATCTAAGATCGGTTGCCTTTTAGGGTAATTGAAAAGTTGAACGATCGGACAGGTCCTGAGTGATCAGGACCCCGCCCCATTGTCCATATGATACTTTTGATGTGGGTCAACCCACCGCGTCATACTCTTGGAATACGACGTGTTGGATTGGCCAACGGGTATGTCTTGGCAAGTGAGACCAACGTGGGCGCCCCAAGAAGCCGTATGGCCCTAGGCACACCAGTCGTCCCCCACATGGTTCGGTTCACGGATCTAGCCGTGTCGGTTTCTAGTGTGTTTGGGTATGGACGCGACTCGCCGTGACACTTGGAAGTGTCACCGCGACGCGTCCACAATGTCCCGTGATCGAATGGATCCTGACATGTGACAAGTCGTCGTCGTGGCATGATCTGAGGAAACGTCCAACTCAAAACCGGGAGTTGCCGCGACAAGATGGTTTAAGTCTCGTAACGCCAAGTCCTGTCCAGTAATAGTTCTATTATTGAGAACGTCGCGCATTGCTCAGCCCTTCAGCCCAAGTTCCCATCTGCAGAGAATGACCCTTTTTCGAGAAGTCGACGCAACGACAGATCCCTTTTTGGGGAATGGTCGCGGTCCAAGCGTTCGTCACTAATGGCCCTGAGCCTGGTGTAGACCCATAAGACCAGTTCCACAGTAGTGGTCTGACTGCCTTGCTATCGTCGACACTATCCACAGTCGTCGACTGGGCAGTAGACCCTTAAGTCCTACTGAGCGCAACACTGTCAACCGCGACACGATACACCGAATGGTTCAAGAGTAAACTCTGTAAAAAGCGCAAAAATACGCCCTTACAGAGCTGGTGCAGAGCGCGTCTGGTAGCCAGCCTATCACCGCTTGCGGCATTCTATGAACAATGTGTGTTGCTCTCCCTGACACGTGGATTATCTCACATTGTGTTAGATCAAAAAGTGGGCCTGCCTCCCGCAGCCTTTGGTCAGAAGAACATCACATGGCCGTTAATTCTGCGACAGATCAAGCGTCCAGCTCTCTGCTGGCCCTATTGGGCACCAGAACGAACTGTCGACAAGTACAGCACTGTGGCCAACATTTGGGACGTGTATGTTGCAGGCGAGCCAAAGATGGATGCAGACGGAAAGCAGACGGGGATGAAACCGCCACTGCAGTTAGTAGAACAGGAGTTTGGGGAGCGTTGGAGATCCGGTCCAGATCTCCCTGGTGACAAGAAGGTATGTGTGTGCTGTATCTGCACATTGTCATTGACACCTATTCATCAGACAAAAGCGGCTGCACGCAAGTCCTGGGAACGATTCCGTGAGATACCCGAATGGATTGATAGTCAGGCCAAGCGCCGTTCCATATCCCCATCAACAGTCATTGATGAACTCGAGGCACTTCGTAGTTTTACTCTCAGGGACGGGATCACGGAGACAAAGATGGGATTGAACCAGCTATCAAAACGAGTCAAGAGTATGCGCCTGGATGGCTTGAAGGTGAGTATCTTTTTGTGACCTTTTCTTTCTGTGCCTGATCAAGCCTTGCCTTGTAGTCTTTTCCGTCTTTCACAACTCCTCCATCTGAGCTAGAGACAGCGTCCTCTCCGTTGCTGGTGCCACTGCCTTCAACATCGTCATTGCTTGATCCCCCCATCGACTTGGTAGTCCAGACCACTGCTAAACGCCGTGCACCAGCTATCGGAGCTCGCACTCGCCCGGCAAAGAAGGCTAAAGTTGTATATTCACCGCGTATATAGAAGGATGTCTAATATATGATACCGATTCGCATGCAATACAATGTATCTAAGTAAAACAGTGGACGTGTCGACGAGGTAGGGCGTGGCGTATCTGATCGCGAAGTTCCAGAGCCAGTTCGACGCGTCGGACAGCGACACGCCCTTCGCACGGATGTTGAGCGGGAAGATCTCGCCGGTGATGACCCACGCGACGGGGCCCCAGGAGGTGGCGAAGAACGCGATGTAGAAGCACACGAACGCGATCAGCACACGCTGCGCCGTGACGTTGACCACGCTGGTCGAGTTGGTCTGGCTGACAGTGACACCGAAAATCACGATGATGTACTCGCAGAACATCATACCCGCGGCACCAATCAGCAGCAGGCGGCGACGGCCGACACGATCGATGAGCTGGATGCCAATGATGGTCATGACGGTGTTGACGACGTCGGTGATGATCGCGATGATGAAGGGGTTGCCAATGCCCGCGCTCTGGAAGAACGTCGTGCCGTAGTAGAAGTTGAAGTTGATACCGGTCAGCTGCTGCCATCCCTGGAGCATGATACCAGTCCAGGTACGGAGACCGTTCTTCATCTCGTTGTTGCAAAAGCAGTCCATGTACGAGCCGCTGCTGCGGGAGCGCTCCTCCTGGAGCGCCGCGCTGATCTCTGCCAGCTCAGCATCGGGAGTCCGGGGAGGTGTTCGTGAGGCGGGCTAGCGCAGCGCGGGCGGCGGTGATGCGGACCTTGTGGACGAGGTAACGAGGGGACTCGGGGAGCTGAGCCATGCCGCCGCCAAGGATGAAGTCCCAGGCGAATTGGACAGCGATGGGCGTGCGCCATGCGGAGTGGTCCGCGTGGTTCTTGGTCGAGTTGAGGACAATAGCGGCGAGGAGCACGCCAATGGTGATGGCAAGCTGGTAGCATCCGACGAGTGGTCGCGTTCCGGGAATGCAGCTCAGCGTAGTCTGCGACGTTTTGCAAGGACGCTTTCTCGTACCAGCAGGTCCGTGGATCTCCTGCCTGCTCCTGCTATCTTCGGGTCCTTGCTCACCACGGCTCACGGCGTGTTGCTCCCTAGCTTCTCGCATTGCTCTTCAAGCTAGCTTCGGCGTCATATGAGGAACAGAAGCCTGTGGCCGCCATGACAAATGTGTATGACAAAGCTCGGGGATTACATCCAACCGAGAGAGGACAGCCACGAAAGGCAGTTGCCAGTGACCCAGCGAGCCAAGGAGTCGGTGACCCAGAACGTGACGGGGAGAGGTGCCGAGGCGGCGGAGGGCGATTTGGCGGGGGACAAACAAGGGCGGAGATCGAAAGCGAGGTGACCTGGTGGCTGTGCGCGGGTCACCCCAGCGATCGGGTCACCGAAGAACGATGTATCGATAGAACTAGGGACAACAACTCTCATGATACCATCTACACTTGTTTGCAACTTTGCACCATGTCAATTGTTTGCAAAGGTTTCCATTATTGACAGGGGAAGTCCGTGAATCAGGGATGTGAAGTGATGACACTGGGATTATCGTTTATTTCAATATGGAGCATGACGATGCCTCTCAGTAGGCAGACGTGATGGATAGTGACCAGAATGGGCGCGATCTGTACCCTCAGGACCGGGCCTGGCACACTGAGATGAGCCACCTCGAGCGGTTTCCAACATATCATCAAACGCGGCATTCATGTCATCCCAGAAGACCTCCCATTCTTTGTCCTCGGTCACCTGCAATTCAAAATAAGCACAGGAAACCGCTCGACACACAAGGCCACTCACCGAATCCTGGGCAGGCGCAGAGACAGGGGCACTCATGCTAGGACCGTTCAGGGGAGAGATCTTGGCCTTCGATGACCTCCGTCGTCTCGGGTCGTAGCGGTATCCCGGGTACGTCTCCGCGTGCTTAGCCTTCGTCTCCGCCGCACGCGCGTGCCACACGGCCTTGTCCGCCGCGTCCAGATTGCGCCACGCCTGGCCGGCGAGCGCGCTGATTTGGGGCTGGCCTGCGCTGGGGGGCGCGCAGTGTTTGCTGAAGTGGGAGCGGAAGAGCATGAAGGCGTTGGACGGGCGTGGGATTGGCTTCGACATGGACATGTTCAGGGCGGAGGTGAGCATGGCCGCCTTTGGGCGGGCGTTATTTAAGGCTGGGTAGAGGACACAAAGCGCGGGCCATTGTGGAGATGGTCCCAGAGCAGGACCTTGCGCTTGGACGCAGCTTCATTGTTGCACGAAAAGCGCTGGTACTGGTCGAACTTGGGCCCTGTCGGACAAAGCGCGACATATCACATGGTGCTGCTGAGACTGATCTTTCTTTTTGGTGAAAGTGCTCCAGTACATGGCCATCCCAGGGAGCTCCGATTGATTAACAAGGTTGCCATCGCTAAGGGACAGGTCGTTTTTGGACGCAATCCTCAAGGCAATACCCACACAAGCCCCTAATTCGTATGAATCTAGAACCTGACCAGACGTTATAATGTGAAGCAATTCCATCCCTTCCAGTGAACTGAAAGAATCTTGAGCCAATCTCCAGAGTGGGAGACGAAACTTTCGGTGCTCTCGTGCTTCCAAAGTACTTTGAAGTTCAAACTGTTGATCAAGTTTTCTCGTGCCAATAGGTGAGTGAAACGGGTCTTTCTAAACCAGAAGGTGCAAGGACGACAACTTTAGAGAGCCTACTGTCGTGTCTCTGTGGATATTTTTTGTCGTGCGCGACAAAGATGCTTCACACAATGCTATTGAGGACCATCTGCCAGTCATTCGTAAAATGTGTGTAATGTCACTCGACGCTCGCGGCCTCAACAACCACTGTGAATGACCCCTACGATTCCATATCCGTGTCGCGTCGTTCGGACCCACCGTTCTCATTCTCATGCTCCTCGGACTGCTCGACGCCGACACTTCCTGCCGGACGCCAGACGCTCCCAGGTGTTGCTTTCCATAGCCGCACACGGCCGTCATTTCCAGTCGACGAAAGAACCGTGCTGGGGAGGACGAATCGAGTGAGACCCGGCCCATCTACCGACTGCGAGAGTGGTGCACGTACCCGGTGAGATTCCACTCCACTCGGCCGACAGCCGACCGGTGCTGGTCAAAGTCCGCCACCATCTGCGCGGCCCACTTCTTCTCTTTATCCTCGTCGTCGTTGTCCACCCGGGCGAGTGCCAGGCCCGTGTTGTCCTCGGCGGCGTCGTCTTCTTCGTCCCCGGGAGTGACTTTCCATATGCGCACGTGCCCGTCCCGGCTGCCCGTGGCGATCAGATGGTACGACCGGCCGCAGGACGGTGCCCATGAGACGGACGTGACCGCGGCATCATCGTTGGACGGACTTGAGTCAGATATGTCCGTCGCAGAAGTGGGCGGGAATGTATATTGTATGGCAGAGGACGGCGCTTTCGGAGCCGGATCGAGGGTCAGCAGAGTCGTCGGGCGGTGCGCGGGGTGCAGCTGGATGACCTATGATATGTCGTTTAGTAGTGCGGAGGAATAAAGACAGTCGACGCCCACCTTGATTGTCCCCGAAGTTCCAGCCCCCGCAGCGATAACCTCCCCCCAATAGCGGTCCTTGCACCATGACAAGCACCACCCGCCATCCGCCTCGCGGTTGCCGATCCCGGGGCGTGCAGGTTGCGATATTCCACTCGTCGACGATGCCGCGGCACTTTGCTGCAGGGCTTGTGCGAGGAGCGGAGGAGTTGGATCGACCGCAGCAGCCGTCTGCGTAGGCGTCCCCGGTGCACCCGTGCGCGCGTACGGTGTGATCGCCGGGCTGGTTGGAAGGCCAGCGACATCGACTTCTTCAGCGACTGGCCAGTTGGCTAGAGAGTGCTGCTCGAGGCATTCGTAGATGCGCAGCTGGTTGTCGGTCGAGATCGTTGCCTGGACGAGAACTTCGAGAGACGCACACGACAAAGATGACCACGTACCAGCTTCAGTCCGAAGTGATGGGGGGAAAACTCCACGGCTCGAACTGTCCCCCGTGCCTCTGATAGGACAGCGCGTTCGACCCAGCGCGACGTCGACGGGCCCGGCGTCTGCGCCAGCGACGATGACGACGACGACGCGTAGCCGAAGCCGCCTGACCCGTTGACAGCCACTTCGGGTGCGGCAAAACCAGAAGCTTGTTCCCAGACTTTTACAGTGCGATCGAACGACGCGGACGCGATGATAGTGCCGAATTCGGGATGGGCCCAGCTGATTTTGGAGACCGCAGCGTCGTGCGCCTGCGCACAATCAATTGGCTTTTGTTTCTAAGGAAACAAAGAATGCAACAAACCTTCCAGTCGTCCTCGAGACTCCAGCTCCCATTTGATTCGTTGAGTTGCCAGATTTTGATGCTACACGAGAATTGAAATCCGAAGCGTGCGATGAGAGGAAAATGAGACGAACCGTTGATCGAGACTGCACGTGGCGAGTCGGAGACCGTAGAAGTCATAGGAAGCGTCCGTAACGAGGTCGGAGTGCGCGCTAGGTATTATACCCGTTTGGATCATGGCGGACTTGGGCAGGGAGCGCGTCGAAACATGCAAGACACGTGGTCACGTGCTAGCCAAACAGGTACAGCTGACGCCGAGGGACGCGACTCAGATATGGACAATAAGGTTCTCTCACTGCCCTGTGATGCATCACATTAGAGTTGAAATTTTCTTAAACTCACATCAGACCTCGACTCTGTAGAGAATATTTCACGAGTAGCTTGTGCGCAAAGCACTTATTGAAACGGATTTTCCCTGGGCTCGGACAGTTCTCACCAGGCAAATGTATATATCAGGCTTTGGTCTCCTTTTTATCGATTATTGAAACTTGCATAGAAAATTTGCTCTTTTCTCCGACTTCAAGCTTGGAGCGTTGAATGCTGAGTACATACCTTGGTCCTTTGTCTCGAAGTTGCTCCTAAGATTTGATCGGTGATGGCCGTGCAGCCATCCGATTAGTCATTCTGCGACTTGGTCTCTTTCCAGGCAGTCAGACAAACAAACCCCTCTTCCATTTCTTGCGGCACTTCCCTTGCTTCGTCCATCTCTAAGACCTTATTGGTTGACTCACGCGACGATCCCGCACACGTGCAATGTCCGACTATTCGTACGCGTTCCAGAACCTCGTCCCTCAGAACCAACATCATCTCCCTCGCATCCCCAACCCGGCAGCGACTACATGGGAGACCGCGTTTTCCTCACCTGCTCATCAGCAACGATATGCATTATCGCCCGGCGCGGCCATCACTACGAACCCCCTCGCGCACTCGGTGCCGCCTTCCGGGGCCGCTCAACTAACCTCAATCGCCGCACACCCAGCGACGTTGTTATGGACCGACCTGGAGATATGGATGGATGCTGAATACGTGCGCCAGGTGTGCACTCTCCTGCGGTGGGATGTCGCCGCTCGCGTTCCACCCGCGGGATCGAACGAGCTCGCGCTGGCTGGCGTCCGCCTGAATACCAGCCCACCTCCGAGCGACATCCCCCCACTCAACGCCGGATTCTGTGTTCTCACATTTGCTTCACGCGAGGCGGCGGGTGCTGCTCTGACTCAGGCGTGTGCATCCTTCTTCGGAACAGCGGGTCCGCGTACTAATCGCTTGACTACAGACACAAACGACTACGACGGCGAGCTCGACGTCCCCGGGTGTGATGAAGATGCCGAACTCCTCCCGCCCTTTCGTCCTGAACTGGGCGCCGCCCGGCATCGCCCCCGCAACCACGTCTGTCCTGTCCAATTCCGCGAGTGGCAGCACCGATGCTCCACCAGCGATCCCGCTTAGCACGCGACCGCTCGCTGTGGGACTCACTTATAACGCGATGACGCCCGCTGCACCTATTCCGGAGCCACCGGCGCACGAGTACAGCATCTTCGTTGGCGATCTCGCTCCCGAGACATCCAATAGCGACCTGGTGGCTGTGAGAGGCCAGCTTCAGTAAAGGCCCTTGTGAACTCATGTTTTCTCAGGTCTTCCGCAACCCGGTTCTCGGGCTTCGCAATGATAGGGTCCCTAAGATCATCCGACCCTTCACTAGTTGCAAGAGCGCGAAAATCATGCTTGATCCTGTCACCGGTGTCAGTCGAGGTTATGGATTCGTGAGGTGGCTTTGAATAACTAACCGGAGTGCCGTCTAAACATTCTGACCAATCTCTACTCAGATTTACAGACGAGATGGATCAGCAACGTGCGCTGGTCGAAATGCATGGGTTGTACTGTCTTTCGCGTCCAAGTGAGTGATTGTCCTAATTGTCAAGTGTCCGTGTTCACTGGTGATAGTGCGCATTTCCCCTGCAACTGCCAAATTCAGATCATCGGCCGAACTTCCGTCGATTGCCAGTGTCTCCGCTGGTCTCCCTTCCCATCCAAATCCGGCCGAGATCTCAGAGGAGTGGAAACACCATGCGCAAGCTCGTGCGATTCTCGGCCACATGATGGGGCCCAACGGAGAGCAACTCACGAGCACCGATCCCTACAACACCACCGTCTTCGTGGGTGGTTTGAGCCCACTCATCCAGGAGGACACACTCAAGTCATTCTTTGCTCCGTTTGGCGACATTCATTATGTGCATGCTCTGGTTACGTTGGCGGTATTTTGTTGCTGAATAGGCGTGTAGGTGAAGGTTCCCGTCGGTAAACATTGCGGCTTCGTGCAGTTTGTTCGGAAAGCCGATGCAGAACGGGCGATCGAAAAGATGCAAGGATTCCACATTGGAGGAAGCCGCATCCGGCTCAGTTGGGGGCGAAGCCAATGTACGATCTGATCTTGTCTGTGACTACTGGCCTTGAGTGTGATTTCCCTTGATAGACAAAGCCGCCCAAGCAGCTGCGCAGGCTGCTCAAGCCGCTGCTCTGCAAGCGGCCAGCGCCGTTCCAAGTCCTGCTCCGCCGGTCGAAGCTCGTCCGCCATCCATCACGGCGCCACTCGCATCGAATGGGAACCTGAATGACTTGACCCATGAGCAAGCCCTTGCGCTTCTCCAGAAACTCGGATACGGCCAGAGCGCTTCGCCGCCACACACGGACGGGAGCATGATGGTCCGCCGAGACGATGCTGGATTGGCATTCGGGTACCCGGCCCGAGCGCCTTATGAGGTTGGGGGTCCAGCGTTCCCTCTTCGAGACCCGTATGGGTATGGGTCTGCCAGCTTGTCATCTCGACCGACGACGGCTAGTGAGGAACCCCCTCGCGACTCGATGCACGATCTGAATGGGACCCTGGCCGGCTTGAATCTGGATCCAGAAACCCGTTCCTGGGGTCTGAAGACTCCCCCTGGCTCCATCTAACGACTGCTTTCCTTCTCTGAAGCTTTTCTGTCCATCCATCGCATGTTGCACATATCCTATCGCGCACAGTCTGTCCTGTTTCTACCTGCTTTTTACATCTGGTTCTCGTTTTCGCGCACAGCTCTGGGCATCTGGATTGCTTTTTTTTTCGTTGAGCAACACTCCTGTATTTGTAGACATCCTTTTGCATACGCATATAACCATGAAATCTGTCCTGCAATGTCACTCTGCCTAGCTTTCCTCCCCACATCGGCGTGTCTTGCAAGGCAACGGCGTTGGGTTTCATCCTCACAAGAACAAGTGGACATTGATGGAAAGAATGATACAGCATGAATCTAGATCATATCCAGTACTTGGTGCGATAAAGACAGGAGAGACAATAAACAGTAAATAACTAGAAACCCACAAGCCCAATGACCAAAGTTGCAACTCCAATGATGCAAAGGGTGTGAGCGTGGGTGCTGAGCCCTGCGCTCGTGGCACTAGGAGTTGCCGTAGACGCAGATGCAGATGATGCCACCACTGAAGAACTCGACACAACCGTCGCGGTCGTGTTATCGGGAACCGTGATCCTAGCACCAGCATCATGAGAACCGGGGACAGAGCGCCATGCAACACACTGGGATATATGCAACTCACACGAAGTTGTCCAGCCAGAAGAAGAATTCGCTGGCGTTCCCGTGCGTCCTGTTCCGGTCGTCCGCCAGGCCCTTGATGCTGAGGCCGATGGTGTGCTCCGCACTGGGATCGAGCCCCGCGAACGACGCCAGTGTGTGGCACCCCAGCGCGCCGCCGGGCCGCACCCCGTCAACGTCCTTGGAGTTTCCGTCGAGCGAGACGGTATACACGTTGCTGATGTCGTTCAGGAGCGCGTTCAGGTAGATCGCGGTGCCTGCGTGAGTGAGTGAGTCGGTCGATCAGTAGGTCGGTCAGCGCTTCGCATCCTCGCACCATTGAACTTCATCGAGAGCGAGCCCGACTGGGAGGAAATAAGGCGCGCCCCAGTCGAGCACGGCTCGGGCCCATTGAGGAAGCACCCCGGCTGGCCGCCCGCGAATTGAGTTCCGTTGAAGATACAGGGCTTGGCACGCTCGCCGGCGCCGGTGTATATGATAGACTGATCGGTGTCGTCGATCGTGACGTTCAGTGCCCCCGAGACACCACTGAGAAAGATAGAAAGGATTGAGAGAGCGACGGTGAAGAGAAACATGGTTGGGGATGCACAGACGAAAGACGGAATTTACCATCATGATCAGGATCACCATAGTTGTCAGTTTTCAAGTCTCCATCTATGCAGTCAGGGTGCCTTCAATCAATCGCGTGCAAAAACATGCTACACAAGAGGCAAAAAAAACTCGGGACAAAGTGGTTGTGGGGAAAGATACGCTCGTCACTACGAAGCACCTGATCGTGACATGAGTATTGAGTATGACATCAGGAGAAGAGAAAGTGAGAATATCCGGAGCTATATAAGTAGGTATGTACACGCCAACGACAATTGACTATTTCACTTCTGAACTGCATCTACGGTGCTGCCCGCAAGCTTACCCGCAAGCCCATCGACGTCAGCAACCGCAGGCGTTTCCTCCGGGATGGGACTCTGCCCGTCCCAGACTCCCTGAATCAGGCTCATCGTGCTCTCCAGACTGCGGCGACGGGTACTCGGGCTGGTCATTGTCGTACCCAAGCTGGCCTGTCGGCCATGGGCCCGGCGGAACGGCTGAGCCATCGTCGGTGACGGCGGCGCTTGCGAAGATGGGCTGGCCACAGGCGAGCCGATGCTGGCACCGGTGCCCAACACAGGAGAGGATGTGTTGAGTGCTAGGGGTGGCTTCTGCTGCTGCTCAAGAGCAGCCTCCAGCGAGGCGGGGCTCATCGCTTCTGAGCCAATAGGCTCGCTGTCCAGAGGAGTGGATGGCACAGAGGATGATGATGAACCAGACAGTATGGCCTTGCCCTCGTCTGATGAGGCATCGAATAGGTCTGGGGGCAGTCGCTCGTTTTCAATGTCGGATTTGCGTCTGTAGGAATGATGAGGACATCACATCATGCAGTGAGCACCCGATCAACGCACGCGTCATCAAAGCTGCTGATTGCTTCCTTGATTCCCTCTGAACCCGACGCCAGCGTGCCATACGGCAGCTTGTTCGATCCAGAAACACTCTTGAGCTCGGAGACCTTTTCAGACTCCTCACTGAAAATGTCCATCAGAATGCTGAATGGAGATCAGAGCCATTAAGACCTACCGCAGCAAGGCAAAGACTCGTGCCATGCGACCCACAGCCATGATCTTGTTCTTGATCACCTTGCGTCGCTCAAGGCTCTCTGGAGACGTCGGCGACGCCGGCGAAGCCAACGTCATCTCCTCCTCCTCCTCTTCCAGTTCTTCCTTGGTGCAGGTGTTCAGGACCGCGACCAGCATGTCAGTAACTGATCGAGCCCTGTCAGTCTGACAAGCAGACACAACCGATGGAGGAAACGCACTCTTTTCTCCCACGAAAGGAAGGCTCCATGTGAAGACGTCCATAAAGTTCGGTAGCCAGTACGGATGAGGAGTGCAATTGAATTGACGGATGTTCATCACATTGCTTTCGTACTTGAGCACCGCAGCTTTGTTGTTGTACACATCCAGATAGTTTGGCGCCGAGAAAATCGTCATCACCGACGGGAAGCCTGTCGTCTTGGTCTTGCGGTACATCCGATAACTGAGCAGTTTCATGTCAGCACCAAAGTGTTTGGCGAGTGTGCAACAACAGACTACACACCCTGCGTCCTGAGCCTCATGAGCGCGAATGATCGAAAGCAGGTTATTCCGTTCGAGGAACTGGCACGCAGCCTGATAACTAGAAAGCGGTCAGAGATCCGATGCTCTCTGTCGCGTGCCTCCACATACGTGAAGAAGTACGAGCAGCCCCGTACGTGATTGTGCAAAAAGTTATCTGTCGTCTTCTCGGACCCAAAATCCTCCACGGGGTCGGCCCACAAGATATCACACATAAGGCCCTGCGTCGGCGGTTCCCGGAAACGGTCAATCTGAGCAGTATATCAGAAACACATAGAGCGAGAGATACAAATAGATATACCGCGCGGATGTCGTCCAAGGTGTTTAGTTCGGGGGAGAGACCACCGTGTATGCACAAGAACTGTTTGTTCATGACAGCGGCCAGGGGCAAACAACAGAAAGAGTCCATGCATGCATCGTATATGCGCTCAGAATACTTATGTTTGCCTATGCAACACGTTGAGATGTGAAAGACAGCTAGAAACGATTACGCACACTCCAGCTTGAATGTGAAATAGTCAGTCAAGTGCCGGCATTCGTGGTTACCGCGCAGCAAGAAGAGAGTTTCCGGGTACCAGATCTTCAGCGACCAGAGGTACAGGACACACTATGAAGACGTGTAAGTCCGAGAAATGAGAGACTGAGGAGCATCCCGCACCTCGATACTGAAGTAACCCCGATCGACGTAATCGCCCAAGAATAGATACCGAGTATCCGCGGGACTTCCTCCCACTTCAAAGAGCTTCATCAAGTCATACTGTGATACGCGTTAGCGGTTACCCAAGTCAAATGTGTGGAGCGCGACGGACATATTGTCCGTGGATATCGCCGCAAACTGCATGGCATACATCAGCGAGAGAATTCATGGGCACACCGGAAGACAAACGCACCTGTTATCGGTGCATCGACGTTCAGAACGTTGGGCTCTTGCCGCAGGATCTCCGTCGCTTTGGCGAGAATGTACAGCGCCTGATCCTCCGTCAGACGGCCCTCCCGGTAGAAGTGGTTTTTCAGGAACGCGATGTCGGGTTTGGTGGGATCGGTTGAGGAGAAGAACTGAGCTTCGGTAGGCACACCAGGGGAGGGTGCCTGGACCTGCAGAATCAGTTAGGACGCGAATACGGGGAGTAGGCGGGCATGGGTTGAGCGATCGCACACGTGCAAAAGCACCGTTGTCAATTACTAGTGTGAAACAGCTAGCTAGCGCAGACTATGAGTGTCCACTCTACGCTCGAAGAACGGTGTATGACCATATTGACTCTGCTGAAGATAGGGCTGGCGACATTGCACCGTGCGAGAGGGAAACAGTGACCGGAAAGAAGATAGACGGAACGCACATCCTTGATAACACGCTCCTGCGTGCTTATAGACGTTCCATCCTCCAGAACGTACTGTGTGAAGTCGATGTCTGTCGCTCGCGGACGCTGGATCTGCTCGATGGCATGGGCGATTTTGGTCGGTGCGGTGACGCTCATTGCAGGGGTCCGGCTCTCGACAAATTCCACGCGAAGGTGAGCGTGTGGAGGAAAGCGAATGAAGAGCCAAGGTGTAGTCACAGCCTTACGACGAGTCTAGCGCTTTGCGCGAGTTTGGCGACGTCAGGCGCGTGTCCCGTTTTGGAAGGTTGATAGGGGGTCTGTTGTTTGATGCGAGCTCTTCGAGAGCGGAAGTTGCACAACCGCAAGCGCGAGAGGATGGATCCAACAGACTTGCACAAATTTCGTAGCGGACAACTGGAACTCAACGTCTCGTTCAATTTCAGAGGAGAAGACCCTCTGACGTACCGTAGTAATCGCACTCAACGGAAATGTTCTACGTCAAGCGTTGAGTAGATCACCGTCGATTGTTGCTGCACCCACTGTCTGAGCTTCTCACTAGATTGACCTCGTGTAATTATTGTCGACCTCTAAATCGCTATCAAGCCCTTTGACTTACATCTCATCATCTGATTCTCTGCCGCTGCTGGAATCGTCAAGTAGGAAGTGTGCCCACGGTGGTCTAAGCTATACATAATCGTAACATAGCGGCGGGCTTCTAACATCCATAACCCTCCAAATGGGAATAGTCGGGGCCAAGCTCCACATCTTCAACGGATATGCCAGGGTAATATTTACGAACGGTGGATTCACCCTGGAGCGACCTGAGACATCGAGTAGTCTCGTTGGGAGGTCGATATTCTGCCATTTCCACCAGATTCGATCTAGATTGGCATGGTGAAGCCAGAATATTGGGTCTGTACCGATTAAGCAAAAGAAAAGGACGGAGGTGCCGAGAAAGACCTCTACCTGCAGGACTGGAATACGTATCCAGCATCTCCCCGCCGACAGCGAAATGTCCCCCGTCGTGCAACTTCATTGTCGAGGTGATTGGCTGTCCCTCGAGCTCGATGCGAAACCGCTCAAAATTGGGCTGTTTCGTCGTGTTGGCTACTTGAGCTGAAGACAGCGCCCAGATGAAAGCATCATTGAAATTGCGGGTCAAACAATGATTTGTCGGCTTTGTTCCCGGCCCGACAGACAGATTGTAGGACACGAAGGGCCCGGTGGTGATGCACCCGCCCCCCGTGCCTTCGACCCATCCGGCAAGATTAGTCCAGTTATTGAAAGGGCCAGAGTATCCTGGGATATGCAACCCGTTCCCTGGAACATATGTCATACCATGGTTCAAACGAGATACACGACGGGATTTGCCTCCGAATCCATAAACAGGATCGAACACCGGAGACTTGGCGATCCTGGGAAAAAGAGTCAAAAATACAACCACTATCACTTGAAAACACTCACGAATCAAGTTGATCCGCGTCGAGACTCCAGTCCCAATATGGAATCGAGCCCTGATAAGCACATTCACTTCTCAACGTGCTCTCAAATGTCCCGAGAAAATATCGATGCCAAGGAAGAAATTGTCCCTGCGTAGCGTTATCATTTTCTGCCAGGACACAAAGGGTGTGGCTTGCGACTGTGTGCGTTTCGTCCGTCAAGTTGATGTGAGCACTCTGGAAATCGTCGTAGCGCGTGCGGACATGGTTCGTATCCACAACCCCGTTGGCAGGGAGCGTTTGCATGCATTTGACTGCCGAGATATAGTCGAGTTGCTCAACCCTGGATAGGTTTCGCCTGGCAAGTGCTCCCAATCAAGAACAGTGATGCGACGAGGACGACACGACAAACGGACCACTCTTTCCGCAGGCCTACGACTCGACAGCCGTTTATTTCGCCGTGTCTAGTGGTAAGCTCGATGACAACGGTGACCAGACCGAAGAATACAAGCAGCGCCAGCACTAGTATCGATGGTATTGTCCAGCGATGATCTATGCGTGTCCGGTCCTTCTCAGCCTGTTTACAGTTCCATCAGCGATGGAAAGCCTAGTCCACAACGAAGAAAAAATGCGAGAGGTCGAATAGAAGGATAACGTGAAGGAAGAATCGATGCAAAAACCCACGTGCAGAATCATGAATAGCCAACCCCGAGCCCGTCTGACCGCCGTGGGCCAGGAGCGACAGTCTTGGGCCTCCTTGTCCTCGGCGGATGAGCATTTGTCTTGCATCCGACAAGGAGCTGCCGCGATGAGTCGAGGGATGAAAAGAGCTGTTGACAAGGTGGACAGAAAGCGCGATCCGCAGTCCCTGGGCAAATTTAGGGCCACCGGCGGTCCGATAAGACGCATTTGGTTGATGCTTCTCACATGCCTGTTGACACCACAAGGCCGTCAAACTAAATCGAGCCCGTTTCAACTGAGCTGAGTAAGTATCTGCGCTGAATGGTCTTCATTTGCGTTGATGGTTTCATTTGCCGGGTGCGGTTGATCGTACAGAGTCCTGAGTATCGGACTCTTCTGCCTTGCCACCGCAAAAGCCGTGGTATTCCTAGGATGAGATACACTGATACAGAGCCCGTGGGAATCAGCAGCCATGCGATGTGTGCAGACGGCCAGTGTGGTTGTCAGTCCGCCTGTCCGGACTCGAGCTTGAAAGCTTGAACGTGGTCACTTGATTATCAGGGATGCCACTTACAGTACCAAACAGAGCCAATCATGATGGCACCAGTTCGTCTGTCCCACCTCTTCCAACTCTGAATCCGTAGTATTCACAACATGAACACTGGTGTTATCGATCACGCACATCTATCAGGGAATCAGAGTGGAGTTGACGAGACCACAATGAAAAATCTGAGCCAATACATCTTGTCACACCGACAACGTCCCGTTCCTTCGTAAGCTCGTCGACACCGATTTGGGGCATCCACCGGTCCGAATATCGTCTGCCAGGTTCAGTGACATGGAAGCCTTCTTAAAGTTGTCGGAGGAAGCTGCTACACAAGCTAGACTGGATGAACTTGATCAGCAGTTCTATGCAGACTTGGACCAGCTTTATACCGTCCGCGCGCAGGTTTACAATGAAGATGCTGTAGACCGATACATCGCGTACGATAAAGTATTGGAAGCGGGACTCGATGATAAGGTACGCTTTCCGGGTCATCCATCCGTCCTTGGATGACCTTGACCCCAGGCATGGCGTGATTTGGTGCACACCTCCGGCGAAGCCTCGCAACGTGAATTCGAATCCACATTCAACTACATCAAATCCACATACGAAGACAGCCGGGCTGAACTGCTGCCCATTATCAGACACTATCCCTCGCTGAACGCTCGCTTTCCCCAATCAGTGCGAGAATTTGAGTCGAAAACGGCACAGATGCAGATGCGGATCGCGTTGTTCCTCACAGGAGGTTCAGAGAAGAAGGAACGGCTTCTCAAAGATTATGGTTGGACTGAAACGGAGACAGCTGCGATGACGGAAGCTTACAGTTCAGACGAGGTGAGGCAATCAGCATCCTTGTCGTTCAGAGGCAAACAGACATCCAGCAGTTTCGAATCACCATCAACGGCCTCATCATCGGATCCTAGACGATGAAAGTGTAGTGATGGCTTAACGAAGGTTCAACCGCAGCAAGCAGGTCAGGTTCATTCGAGTAGATCAACGATGACAGGTCGTACTCCTTGTCCACCTACTTGGTAGTTCTTGCCCACCCGGGCCTTCTTCGGTCCTTCAGGCCAGTTTGCTGCATTGACAAAGATAGTCTGAGGTCCCTCCGTGGCGATGGATTCGGAATCTGACTGCGCTTGGGGTGCGACGCCCGTGGCCCAGCTATGGATATGGGCCCCGCGAGCCTCGTGAATGTGCCCAAACGCGTGGAGCCGAGGGCGAAGAGCTGAGACGCGGTTTGCGAGGCTAGGACAACCAGCCATGGCTCCTTTGGCGGTGCGATCGAGGACGTTGAGTGGCGGGCCGTGGGTCATGCTGCGATGGGTTGTGAGACATGAGCAATTGAGCTTCAGGGCTGAACAGGTGACCGCACAGGATGTCGACTTGAGGGAATTTGGCGACCGCTGCTGTAAGCACAAGTAAGAGACAAGCCCTTCGCAACCGAAAAGTTTGATTCCTACCGATCCCATCCGCCTTTTCGTAGCTGAATGCTCGTAACCGGCCCTTGTAACTCGGCGTCAACTACGGTGGGTGAGAGACAGTCGGCGCCGGACAGCAGAACCGCGCACGGGAGAACCATACACAGACCACTCTCTGCCGTCTGGGCGCACTTTGAATGTATAGATTTCATCTTGGAGGTATTTGATGTTTGCACAAGTAGCCTCCGGTCCTGAGAGTAATTCCAAGAGAGGCTCGGCAGGCTGGTCATGATGATGAGATGGAGCCCTTACCCACCAGAAAAGCTGGCAGAGGACACGCACCTCCCATGGAGACACGGTGTCATGGTTCCCTCCCTGCCTCCAACAGCGATCATACCAATCTCGATCCAACGAAAAATCGCGGTTCCCCGCGATCACGCTACGAAGGGTGGTCGGTCACTCAAGTTCTCCCCAGGAGGATCGCATCACACATCTTGACAGGATGAGGCAGTTCGCAGAGCCATTCCATCGTCCGCCGCAGTTCGGCTGCAGTGCCCCGGCGAGTGAGATCCCCACAGTGGAGCAACACGTCGCCATCGGGCACAGGGAAGGTTTCTGCATGGGTGTCGGAGAGGATGACGAAGCGGGTCCAGGGTCCAGAGGGTGGCGGGGCAGGGTCGGCAATATAATCGAGTTGCACAACGCAGGTCGGCGAAACAATGCTGCTCCTCGGTGAAATCGAATCCGTCATGACATAACAGTTGGTGCACCGCCGCGCCAACCACGCCAAGTTGTTAGTCTTGACGTCGGTCAGATGGATGCCGCTTCAATGTTATTTTTCGGCGGTGTACTGTATAGCTTAGCAGTAGTGAAAATTGGATAAGTGCCAGTAAGGAGCGATATCCAGCTGAGCAGGAGCACGAACGTTGGTGACAAGTGGGAGATATCCCAATCCGGACCGGCGGGATCACATTCCTCCTTAGACCTCTACCCCCACCACCATTCTATCCTCGGCCTGCAAGTAGTAGCGCCATGTCTACCGTCGCCGGCGACCCCCATATCCACGATGATGATGCGCCTGGTCCCCCCATATCAGTCCCCGAAAGCGGAGAAGGCGAAGGTGGCAAGCTCCAGATGATCATGCAGCTCGTCAAGAAGTCTCTGGGGGTTAAGGACATCGCTGCCATGTGCGTTTATCTGTCCTTGCGTGTCCGAGGATCCTGCCTGACCCCGCATGAACTGTATCCTAGGCGTCTCTCGCTGCCCGCGTCACTCCTGGAGCCCATGCCGAACCTTGAGTACTGGCAGTATCTTGACCGACCGGACATGTTCGCAGTGTACGTTATGCTCTGTCTCTTTGTGTCTCGTGAGCCTCGCTGAGATGAATGCCTTCTATAGTATCAACGACTCTCAAGACCCCTTTGAGCGCATGCTCGCTCTGGTCCGATTCGCGTTCACGAAGGATCTCAAATTCGTGGTACGTGTCTATCAACGTCTTCCCCGTCACTCGATTTCTTCGCGCGACATGTCCTCCATCATCTGCTATGGGCTCTTCCGGAGCTTGCTTGTAGCCCCATGACTTGCATGTGATTTAGAGCTAACTATCCCTGATAGCACGGCAAAGTGTGCAAACCTTACAACTCTGTCCTCGGGGAGCATTTCCGTGCGCACTGGGACGTCGCCCCGGCTCCACCACCGATCGTCGCCTCGGCTTCCGCCGATGTTAGGCCTAGCCCAGACAACGAAAGTCTCAAGAGCTCAAAGAGCAACCGCAGCGGTCTGAGCGCATTCTCCAAGACCGGGAAGTCGCCATCAACAGCCGCCACCTCCGTCGAAGCCGCCGCTGCTGACATGTCCCAACTTAATCTTTCGGCTTCTAATGACACGGTCCGTGTGGTCTTTCTGACTGAGCAGGTGTCGCATCACCCACCTGTTTCGGCATTCTATGCGTCGTGTCCTTCGCGGTCCATCGAAATGTACGGAATCGACCAGATTTCGGCCAAGATTTCGGGCACGACCCTGCGTGTTATGCCTGGTGTGTTCAACAAGGGCATATTCATCAACCTCACTGGCGGCCCTGGAGCCGGAGAAGAGTACAATATCTGCCACCCTATCGCCTCGGTCAACGGATTGTTACGGGGGAGCTTCTATGTCACCATTGCCGACTCGACGATCATCACATGTACGACTGGAGGGAAGCAGCGGTTCAGAGCGATCATCGAGTACAAGGAGGAGGTGCGTATGCTTTTGCCATCTTGCACCGTTAATAGCCGCTAATGGGGTACTGTCCAGTCATGGCTTGGCCGGGCGCACTACCTTGTGGAAGGCGTGATCCACACCGTCGTTGATGGCGAGACACAGCACGAGAAATGGACCAAGGTCAAGCAGGTGCCCCAGAACCGCGTCGTCGCGGTCTTCGACGGGTCGTGGCGAGGACGTATTCGTTGGCGCCGCGTCGGCGCAGGCTCCTACCCGCAAGTCACATCGTCTACCAGCTCCTCGCCGAACCCATCCCACGCGACGCTCTCCACTTCCCTGTCGACGCCTTCGGCCGCATCGTCGCGCATGGACATCTCTGCTGTCAAGGACGAGGAATGGGCCACCCTGGTCGACCTGTCGACGTTGCTCCCGACGCCCAAGGCCGTCCGCCCGCTTGATAAGCAGGAGCCGAGAGAGAGTCGCAAGTTGTGGGAGACTGTGACCACTCGGCTACTCAACAAGGAGTTCTCCGATGCGACCAAGGAGAAGGTGATCATTGAGCAGCGCCAGCGTGACGAGGCAGCAGAAAGGAAACGCAAGGGCGAGACGTGAGTTCATCTGGGACTCGATGAAATTCTTCTTCTGATGGTCCGCGTTCTAGCTTCGTCCCGGTCTACTTTGATGCGAGCATGGAGAAAGGGCACTCGGCTCTTACTGACGCCGGGCGGAAGGCGATCGAAGAGGAGATGGTAGATCCCACAGAAGCAGAAGAGGCACCTGCTGTTGTCTGAGGCTCCCCAATACTAGATGTCACTGCTTGCTTACAGACTACGATTTGTTTCAACATAACTATGCGTAGCATACGACCTTCATGTTTTTCCCTAATCGGACATTTACGTTTCGGATTGTCCGTGTCTGTTGACCGAGCCACCCCTTTTGGCTGGGAGGGAAATTGACTGGTCTGGAGCCCACACATCAACGCATTACTGCTCTCGATGAAAGAAAGAGAAAGGATATCGTTTACACAGGGTTCACTGCTTCGTACCACTGTATCAGACTCCCGATCAAGAAGGCCCATCCACCCCAAAACGTGGAACATGAGCTCTGGTATGCCAGTTTGGTGCTGCTGTTCTGTCCGTAGCCAAGCGCTCCGCATAAAGTGAATCCCACCCCACCAACCAGGTTCCAGACTGGGCAGCACATGTCAATCGAACAGGAGAACAACGTAGCTGAGCACTCACAGCCGATCTGCCACCCCAGCGAACTCGGGGCCGGACGGTACCATTTCTTTTGTGCTTCGATCATCAGTAGCGTTCTTGGAAGACCTGCGTTTGGTGAGGGATTTTGGGAGGAGATGGGAGACGCACGAAGATATGATGAACCCGGTGCCACCGATGACCTGCGGGGTCCAATAGACCCCATCTAACAGCCCGGTGTTCGAGGTAATTGCGTCCTGGATTGCAGGGAGGCCTGTGAATCTTTCCCCTCGCATCAGCAAACGCGTCTTCTTGCGCCCGAGGAGACAAGGCACGCACCCGCTGATCCAGAATATGGTAGCAGCCCAGTACTGGACAAACGCAGCCAGGAACCCGATCTCATGGAAATATTTCCCTTCTAGCGAGAACCAGATCCACCTCTTCTTCTCTGGCATCGGAGGCTCGCCGTGATCAGACCGCAAGGAGCCTGGGCGTTTGAGATCTGCTGTTTGCAGCATCTGGTCAACGCCCCAGCCGAAGTCGGACGAGTCTCCGCGGTTCCACGCTTCCCACATCGCCAGGATCCCACCGAACTCGAAGATCGTGGCGCCTATCCAGGCCGACCACCCTCCGCCGACCATGTCTTTCCCCACGTGCGAGTTGACGAAGGGCAGAAAGACGATGAATCCGTTGATGACCCAGACGATGCTCCCAGAGGTGAAAGCCTGGAGTTTGAATGAGTGTGCTGTGCCGAACATTCAACTCCGGGTCGCGAAAACGCACCATAGCAACCCACCAACTAATGTTCCAGTACTCGACCCTCCGCATCCTGGCAAATTTCGTCCACATCCCGTCGTCCTTGGCTTGTCTCGGCTGTCCGCTCCGTGGATTGCTGACGACGTGACGGTTCTTGCGGTGGTCTCTCGAGGTCCAGCGCAGTTTGTCCCCGGTGCTCGAGGTCAACGTCGCGTGCGTCGGATGCAGGAACGGCAGCGCGCCACGTGGCGTGTTCTTTTTCACGGAAGGGTGCAGGGCCACATGCCATCGCCCGTGATACTCTGCGCTCGGCTCTTGCGCCCGCTCTTGCGCTTCGAGGTCGCGGTCAACTTGCGGAACGGAGGAGTGCGACGACATCGCGAATGATGTGAATCGGAGCTGCAGGGATGCGCAATATACCCCGCGTCATGTTGGGGCACGAGGACGGCTGTGAGAGTGTCTCGCTGACATCCACTTACGTATCTAGGCGCGTCTCGACGCGTGACGTCATCGATGACATACAGAGCGACAGGGGCTCCTGTCGATGGTTATATTCCTCAACGCGTATTTATCTCTCCTCTGCCTTGTTGCTTTATTCCCCCACAATCATGTCCGGCCACGCCAATGCAGAGTACTCGGGGAAGGACATGAACTATACCATGGTTTGTTTCATCGAAATGCTTCGGTTCGCAGGCTGAATTCCGTCGCGCAGCTCCAGGCCTTCGAATGGTATTCTGAGGGAGGAGGAAAGCACTGGAAAACGATCACAGAGAGAGTGCCGGAATTCGCGTCCATGGGACTGACTGCACTCTGGCTCCCTCGTGCGTCCTTAATCCTTAATCACCGGCCCGTGTAAACTCTTCAATCGACAGCGCCAACGAAAGCAGCCGGCACCGAATCCGTTGGCTACGACATCTACGATCTATACGACCTTGGTAAAATGCATTCCATTTCGTTGGCATGGCTCCTTTAGCTCACAACCTGCTAGGGGAGTTCGACCAGAAGGGCGCGCGACGAACACATTGGGGAACCAAGGAAGAGCTTCTAGAGGCGATCAAGACGGCGCAGGAGAACGGGATCGTTTCATACGTCGACGCTGTGTTGAACCATCGTTTCGGTGCCGACAAGGCTGAGACATTTGCTGCGGTCGAGGTGGACTCGAACGATCGGACGAAGGAGGTGTCCGATCTGTATGATATCAAGGTGCGCAATCTATCTGGATAATCTAGCATCTTATCTGAGCCGTGTTTTTGAACCGTAGGGATGGACGGGCTTAGATTTCCCTGGGCGCGGAGACAAGGTCAGTTGCTCATGCATATGTCAGAAACCAAGGAGTGCTGATGATTGCAACAGTACAGCGCTATGAAATACAATTTCAACCACTTCACGGGCGTCGACTACAACGAGGAGAACCAGAAAAATGCGATCTACAAGATTCACGGAGATGGCAAAGACTGGGCAGAAGGGGTCGATAAAGAGAACAAGAATTATGATTATTTGAGTGAGTTACAATGGCTTTATTCTGCGTCTCCGAGCTAATCTATCCGCAGTGGGGGCGGATGTCGATCATCAGCACCCCGATGTCCGCGAAGACTACCTGAACTGGGGCAAATGGATCACCGAAGAGCTCGGCACGGCTGGATTCCGATTCGATGCAGTCAAGGTGCGTGTCCATCGGTGAACGCATGTTGCGACGACATGCTTATCGCCCTTCACAGCACATTGACCGAGATTTCATCGCTGACTTTGTCAAACACGTGCGATCCGTAACGAACAAGCCGAAGATGTTTGCGGTTGGAGAGTTCTGGAAGGATTCACTAGATGATCTTGAGACATACCTAAATGGATTAGGGACTCAGGTTTGTTCGATTGATCATAACGTTGGCTCCGACTCACATATCCTCTAGTTCAGCGTTTTCGATGCTCCGTTGCATTACAATTTCAAGGAGGCTGGCGACCGCGGGCGGGATTACGATATGCGAGCTATCTGGGACGGAACAGTCGTCCAGAAGCGACCGATTGATGCCGTGACCTTGGTTGAAAACCACGAGTGCGTGTCGCGATCTCGTCGGAAGATGATTGCTGACTCCGTATGCTTAGCACACAAGTCGGTCAAGCTTTGGAATCGGCAGTAAATCCGATGTTCAAGCCGCTCGCGTATGCGCTCATTCTGCTTCGTCCAGATGGATATCCGTATGTGAATTAGTCCGCCGAAAGTTTCAAGTCCTTGACGGAAGGCAGATGCGTATTCTGGGGAGACTTGTATGGGACGAAAGGTGAAAACCCTCAAGAGCCAGTGTCCCAGCTCTCCGATATTATTCGCGCTCGTAAGCTGTACGCCTATGGCGAACTCAGAGATTATTCGGATCACATGAACTGTCTCGGGTGGGTCCGTATGGGCGAGCCAGAGAAAGGCCGACAAGATGGATGTACGGTCGTCATATGCAATGGAGATGAAGGCTCGAAGCATATGGAAGTCGGAAAGGTATATCAGGGAAATATTGTTGTGGATTCTTTTCTCAAGTATATTCAGGAACATGCCAATGAGACTTGGACGGACGTCTTAGGCTGGCACCAAGGCGAGGTTGTTATCGGTGATGATGGATGGGCTGATTTTATGTGCTCGGCCATGAGCGTAAGTATCTGGGTAAAGAAGGACGCAAAGGGAAGAGACGAATTTGGACGGAAATAGATAGAATACAGTGCTAGATGAGATCCAGACATACATCTTTCGTAGATTAGATAATCGATTACTAGACGATCAAGTCCGATAAGGCCGATTTCAGATTTGACTCGACAGTCAATCACTTTCTCCCGCCCCGCCATGTCCATCCACGGCCTGCCCCCTCCACGCCCAAAACGGGTCCTGCGCATTTCGACATCCTCAATGTCATCCGCCCGAACATCCTCTCTCTCCACCCGTACCGCTGTGCCCGCGACGACTACTCCACAGGCATCTTGCTAGACGCGAACGAGAACGCGCTCGGGAACGCACTGCACGCGGACCCAGCAGCAGCGCAGCTGGAGCTGAACCGGTATCCGGACCCGCGGCAGCCCGAGATCAAAGCGCGGCTGGCGGAGCTGCGCGGGCTGCCGGGCACGGAGTACCTCTTCCTCGGCGTCGGCTCGGACGAGGCGATCGACCTTCTCATGCGGGTGTGCGTTGCGCCGGGGACGGAGAGGGTGCTGGTGACGCCGCCGACGTATGGGATGTATGGGGTGTGTGCGCAGATCAACGATGTAGGTGTGGTGAAGGTCCCGCTGGAGCTGAGTGGTGACAAGGGCGAGGGTGGTGCAGATGGGAGGTTTAGCGTTAAGGTGGATGAGGTACGGTGTTCATTGTCTTTGATTCGAGGTGGTTGGTGCTGAGGCGGCCTGTGTAGATCAAGACTGCGGTGAAGGCCGATCCGACGGTCAAGCTGATCATCCTCTGCTCGCCTGGGAATCCTACCGGGACGCTGATCCCTATATCTGTTGTGCGAGAGCTGCTTGAGTTTGAAGATTTCAAGGGGATCGTCATCGTTGACGAAGCATACATCGACTTTGCGGAGGAGGGCACCAGTGCGGTCGCCCTCGTCAAGGATTACGCGAATGTATGTGTCCTGCAGACACTAAGCAAGAGCTTCGGGCTGGCTGGTATCAGGTACGTGTACAGCTGCTATACGCTGAGCGCTTACGACGAACGGCAGACTCGGTGTCGCGATCGCCCAGCCGGCTCTGATCCAGGTGCTCAACAACACTAAAGCACCATACAACATCTCGAGCCCGGCATCCCAGCTGGCGCTCGCAGCGCTGCAGCCCGCGGCAGTCGCAGCAATGCACGCGACCGTTGCGACGCTCAACGCCTCGCGCACGGCGCTCCTCGCGTCGTTCGCGGCCCTCGCGCCGCTGGGTGTGGGCCGCGCCATTGGCGGGAACGACGCGAACTTCGTCGTCGTGCCGATACTGCAGAAGGGCACGGGTGCGGCGGGGCAGCCGGACTCGCAGCGCGCGCAGGCGATCTACACGGCGCTGGCGGAGGAGCACGCCGTCGTTGTGCGCTACCGCGGCAACGAGCCCGGGTGCGCGGGGTGCTTGCGGGTTACGGTCGGCAGTGCCGAGGAGAACAGAGTGCTGTTGGAGAGATTCGCGGACATGCTGGAGAGGCTGTGATGCGATACTCATATCTCATGAAGTACCAAGAGCACGCGGAATTCAAAAAGATAGGCAACACTACATGGGGCTGCCGGAAATCCAAGTCCCTTCGTTGACAGGTTTCCGAAGGAGTCTCGACACACACATGTCTGCCAGATGCGCAAAAGGAATATTCCGTTCTCGCGGAGCAACTGGCCGCGCTCAAACTTGTCAGGATTGAGAACTATTGAGAAGATTGATTGGATCATCAGATCTAAAGGTCGAGTATGTTGTTTCTAAGTTATGTGGGGAGGGCTGCCTATTCTGGAATATTGGCATTTATGGAAAGTGCGTTGTGATTCTGTGAATTCCGTTGGGGTTCTGCTGGCTCCTGCCCATCGGAGCCCGAAGAGGTGGCACATGACTGGCGACATAAGTACTTCAGCGTGCTCAAGTCTGGCTCCAGAACTCTGAGTTAGCCGACACCGGGTTCATTCGAACATCTGCTGCTGCGCATGGACATGTGACGAGAGGTCGGTTTCTGGCGGCGATTATCATCGGCTTTAAGGGACAGCTTCGGCCGATTGGTGAGATTGGAGAGACAACGCTCGATGTCAGTTAGATATCCCTGATCTCGAGGTATGGGACGAGGGGGTCTGCCACGAGGCTGGCAGGAGAATATTATAAAAGCAGGATGCACAGGGGATCCACGTGTGTCAATGGAATGAGGGGTGTCAACTTCGGGGTGCCGGTCCGAGACCGAACCGGGATCTGATGGAACAACGACGACATAACATACTCACAGGAGCCGCTGCTTTCCCCAATCATCAACTCAGGGCTCAGCTTCGGACTGCAGCTGCCCTGCCTCCCTTCGTCTCCCGCCGCCATCTTCTGCACATCGCCCCGTCTCTCTGCGCTCCATGGGTCGGAGGAAAATCGAGATTCAGCCTATCACGGTGCGTCGCACACTCCGTTTTACGTGTCGACATCAGCGGTCGCTCCCGCTGCCGCCGCGCTCGAAATTTTTGTCTCTGCGGACGCTGACTTGTCGTGCAGCACGAGCGGAACCGTTCGGTGACCTTTTTAAAGGTACTTCTTTCATTTCCCTCTATTTTTGTGCTATTGGCTTGGCGAAATCGCTTATAAAACGTCATTCCACCACTCTCGCAGCGCAAAAACGGGCTCTTCAAGAAAGCGTACGAGCTCGGGGTGCTCTGTTCGGTGGACGTCGCTGTGATCATATTCGGTGCGTCATTCTTTGCTCCGCTCCGACACTCGGGACTTACGGACATCGTCCGGATTCTCTCTCTCCCGTCTATTTATATCCCTCCAGAGGATCGTCCTGGCAGTCAGAAGCTGTTCGAGTACTCGTCCAAGGATATCCGGGACATCGTCGCCAGGCACGCTGAGGTGCGTCCCTGCGTTTGGGTTATTGCGATTGGCTGGCTAGCTGGCCGGCTGACGCCTCCGCAGTTTGACGGCGAACGAGATTCCCGAGGGTCGGGCGATTTCTCCGGTGCAGGTGGAAAGGCGGACGATGCGATCGGCGAGGATGACGAGGACGGGGACGACGAACCGCTGCCGCCACCTCCACCGCCCCCTGCGGCAAAGAGGATAAAAGGGAAGACCCCCGCGAGGGGCGATGTTGTGCGTCTTTTTCTGGCTTCCGTCTGATCGCTTGCTGACTTCCCCAGGCGGACTCACGGACAGCACCACCGCCCCCGCCAGCCGCAGCACCCAATGCCTCGCGTGCGAAACCGGCGCCAGAGAGGCATCCCCCGCGAGGAGGATCTCCGCCGCACAAGAAGCAGAAAGTGCCGCAGGGCAGCCGGAGCATGAAGACGCTCTCATCAGACGAAGAAGAATACGAGGACAGCCCTACAAGCTTCCATCCCCCACCGACATCAGCCATGTCGGCGGCCATCCCCAATCTCCCCTTCGACTTCCCCCCTCCGCCGCCCCCCCACTATCGCGGTTCGTACGCGCCACCGCCAGCCCAAAGCGGCGGCTACTATCCCCCGATATTCGATGCGCCGCCGTATCGCGCGCCGTACGATATGTACCAGCAGCCGCGGCTGGATAGCCAGCCGTTCGGGATGGACTGGCCGGTGCATGGGAACGGTCACAGCCACGGGCACGGGCACGGCCACAACACGAGCGCGAACAACAGTGGGCAGCACCACCAGCAGGGTGCGTCCTCCTGGCATATCGATCGTTTCATACATTCAATCATGCACCCCGACCCCGCCACACCCCACTCCCCTATCCCGCTTCCTGCGAATCTGCACCCGCTGCTGCACTCTGCGGACACGCCCATGCCCATGCGCGGCCCCCCGACGCCCAAATCGCCGGACGCATCTGATGCTCTGCTGCTGCCCCCGTTGTCGCTGTCCGACCCGCTGCCGACGGACGAACGGACGCGTGCGCGTGCGCTCAAACGGCAACTGCTCGATGTGGACCCCGATCTGAAACGCGCGCTCATCCGCGAACTCATGGACTCTGACGACCCGCCGCCGCCGGTGAATCCGAATCCGAATCCGAATCTGAACCTGAATTTGAATTTGAATATGAATCCTAACCACAACATGGATACCGCTGCTGCTGCTGCTGCTGCTGTGCCAGGAATGACAGGCGACAGCTGGATCGACTACATCTCGCCGCTGCCGCCGCCCTCGATGGGCAGCGGGCCATACGGCAGAGAGTCATCGACGTCCTGGGAGCGCAACGGGCCTGCTATCTCGAAAGGACGGGGTGACGCGCACCGGGTTCCCAGCAGTGCCGGAAGCCGGTCGGACAGCGATGCGCGAGATTGAATACTTGCTACCTGCCTAGTGCCTACTGCTACTTACTACCTCCGACTGACTGACCTGACATGACGCTGCTTTTTGTTTTGTTTGTTTTGCATGTATACTGACTGGCTCGCGTGAACGAATGACATACATATGCTGAGTGGAGAGCGCGTGCTGAATTTGGGTTGCTGGTAGAGATACCAAGTCGGATCCGGAATCCCACTTTGACCTTCTGGGAAGGTAAGTTACAAAACACGGAGCAAGGTCTCAGAGGCGGTCTGATTGACGAGAAACACTCCAGACTATTGAACAGAAACTCTCAACCTCATTTCCGAGCGAAATAGGACCAGGCCCTGGCAGCTCAAGCATCCCAAGATAGCCGGGGCAGCGATCCACTTTCGCACTCCACAAGACAACCTATCATCGACTTCCACGTCGCAGTGTCCTCCATCCCCATATCCCTAATTCTCATGCGGTCAATGTCCCAGTGCATCCTTTCCCCGTGGTGCAGGTGCAGGTGCAGGTGCCCTGCCAGTCCAGTCGCGAGGCCCCGTGCACCACTGGCAGCCCAGCCAGCCGACTGGACAGTCATCAGCTGCACGGGCGGGCCTCTGTCATGGATGAGAACCTGTCGTTTCTCCAGGACAGGTCATTCCATTGCGCTCGTTGTGGCCCCGCAGACGCCGCCAGGATCGGCCATATGCAGGCAGCGGAACGCGATTACGGGAAAGCTATTGAGCGCCGCGCCGCGCGCTTCGGTGGGGATCGGATGGATACGTACTTGAGGAGTCGGTATGGGGCACAGCGGACGATACGCGCTCTACAGGCCTGGGAAGGTTCGAAGCAATGTTGAGGGCCGCTGGGACGCGAAGCAGTGGTTCTCCTGTCCTCAGGCCGATACCGATTCTTTCGTGGTCGGCGCAGCTGCAGACGACATTCGAAGCTGTTCGCCGGCACTCGTTTCCTACGCCCAATGGCTCCCCAGGTATCTGAGATCAGAGCCGCCCGGGAGAGCGAGGTGACACCCGTTCCTTACGTCGTGTTGTCTGAGTCCGGTCGTTCGTCAGAGCAAGAGCAAGCAAGTGTTTGTCGGATCGTCTTTGCCGAACGAGCGCGATACCAGCGTCCACAGGTGACGATGTGCGCGACAGGTAGGTCTCTTGTATGAGCAATGCGTCGACATTTACAGTTTTATGGGGCGCCATTCGATGTCCTTGGAAGCTGGGAACACGATACCCACTAGTCAAGTTCCGTACCAAGGCACGCTCTGTGATGGCAGCGCGGCGACTGTTTGTGCATGCACACATCTGAAGGCCTTGATTTACGGGGTCATCGTGTGGAGAACGGGCTACTCGAACCTACAAGGGATGCCGTGTCGTCACAGAGTCCACAGTATCGCCGTGTCCACGGCACACACAAACGTTGCACCCGATCGACACAGCCACCGGATCATTCAACAACCAAATCCGAGTCCCAATGTATATTTATGCCCCACCGACCGACTCCCATGTTGCAAGTTACGGCCGCTGTCAGGTATATGCCGCGTCTACGCCGCATCGAGACGTAATGTGTCCTCCACGATGGGGTCCCGTTTCCCGGCGCGCGATTGCCCAATTCATCGGGAGCGACTCTCGAGTACCTTCATGATCGCACCTCTCTATTCCCCCGCGGGCGCTTCTCCGGTGCGCAATGCAGCGCAGATCCCGTGGAGCCTATCTGGGGTGCGCTTCTTTGGCTATCTGCCGTGCGATGCGTGCTTTGTGCATATAAAGGCGTTCTTTGGGGACGGCCTCAGCCCAGTCGAGCCACTCGGCCACTGCACAACTCGCCTCACATCACAATCAGCCTCTTGCTAACCCACTTTCTTCTCTGACCCTGCACTGCCCGAGTTGACCTCGAGGCCCCTCACTCCCACCCATGCGACCGCGCCCCCAGCCCCAGTCCCAATCCCAGACCCAGCCGCTCCCCGACCTCACGGGGACCCGCATCGCGCACGACCGGCTGCGCCTCCTCGCGTGCATCGGCCAGGGCGGCTTCGCGCGGGTCTACCGCGCGGCGCGCACGGACGGCGGCGCGCCGTGCGCCGTGAAGTGCCTGCACGGGCCATTCGCGGCGGCGCTGGCGCAGCACGAGCGCGCGATGCACGCGCGCGTCGCACACGTGCCGGGCGTGCTGCGCGTCGTCCCGGGGCTCCTCGACGAGAAGGCGGCGCCGCCGGGGACGGCGCTCGTGCTGGAGCTGTGCGCGCGCGATCTGCTGCAGGCGATCACCGCGGCCGGGGCGGCGCCCCCGGAGCGGGCCCGGGTGCGGGAGACGTTCTTGCAGCTGCTGGACGCGGTGCAGGGGTGCCACGCGGCGGGTGTGTTCCACCGCGACGTGAAGCCGCAGAACGTGCTGCTGGGCGCGGACGGGCGCGTGCGGCTGGCGGACTTTGGGCTCGCGACGACGAGCGAGAGGTCCGGCCAGTTCCGGTGCGGGAGCCGTGCGTACATGAGTCCCGGTGTGTGTTGCGCGCTGCTCTCACGCCACCCTCGCCTGCGCTGATGATGATGATGTATGTCTGTCGCTGCCAGAATGCCTGCGGGTCGATTGCAACGCGGACGCGTACTCGACGCGACAGACGGATCTCTGGGCGCTGGGCGTCGTGCTGGTGAACATCGTCACAGGCCGGTATCCGTGGATGTGCGCAGACGGCTCGGACGCGCGGTTCGTCGCGTTCAGCGCCGATCCCGCGGCGTATCTGCAACGCACGCTGCGTCTCACCCGGCCGCTGGCGGACCTGCTGTGCCGCGTATTCCATCCGGAGCCCACAGCCAGACCGAGTCTCGCGGAGATGCGCCGCGGTGTGCTCGCTGTGCCGAGCTTCGCCGTCGACGCCGCCGTGTCGAGAGACGAGCGGGCGGTGGTGGTTTGTTCCGGCGGTGAGAGCTCGACGATGGATGCAGAGCTGCACCCGTCCGTGCTCAGTCTGAGTCACTTCAGTCTGTTCACGAGCATCCTCTCCGTCGCCACTTCCTTTACGTCTGAGCTCCCGCCGGATCAGGAGTCGATTCGCGGGCGATCTGATCATGAACTTTGCGCTTGAACTTTGAGGAGCTCTGGCTTACGTGTACCATCCAATCGGCATCTTGTTACCTGAGTAGGCACTCGGGCTATCCGCTCGATTGCTCCGTCGAGACGCGTTCGCCAGCTCGTGCTTGACGAGAATCAGTCTATGTCTCATACTAATTGTAATCAGTCCTCCGAATGAGGTCATCATATGATATATCCTGCGATATGTAGAAATTATACATGCGAGTATTCTGAAGCGTCAGCATCAAAGTAGCTGCATTCTTCAACCGCAAAGAAACAACAAGGGACTGGAGACGACAGCGCGACTGCCGAGGACGCTTAGCCACGATTGAATATCGACCTACTGCGCGGCATACCTATCGTTCGTCGCAGATGCTTCAACAATCGGATCGACGCTGCAGTGCTCGCACTCAGACCTATCCCAACTCACCGGGGCCACACTTCCCGGTACGGAACAGCCGTCACGCCATCACGTGAATGTGACACACGCGCTTAAATCACATTGAAAAAGTCATGCGACGAGGGCAGCCAAGAAGAGGATGGTATACATTTGCTGCAAAGTCGACGCTAGCCTCGGTATCTATCTATGTACATGACATGACTCTGCGGGAAAGCAAGACTGCGGTGTGCCAAGAAAGAAAAGAAATGTGCTGCATACTGTACGATTCGGTTCGAGCGCGGCGGAGAGCGCGGCGGGTGGCGAAAGGGTCGGTAGCACAACAAGAAATTATCCGCGGGGTGGAATGTACTTAGACTGGATATACATTGTTCGTTTCGTTCTGTCGGTGTTGGTTGCTGGATAGACATATGTCGGGAGAATAGGCCGGGGGGGATAGTGATAAATTAGGATGCTGTCTGTTACCGCGATGCTCAGACGGATGTTGTCCTTGTCGTCTTCAGGCGCTCTCATCGAATGGGTATCTCATGCTCATCAGCTGAAGCAGCCGGCAGGCCACATGATATTTTCAAAGTAAGAACCCCATCCTCCATCGCCGCTACAATGTCGTCCGCCTGCCGGGGAGGGAGCGTTGGCATGGCACACACGACGAACGGTGAGACGTCCCAGACGCGGAGCAAAAAACGACGCACCCTGGTATCGGGCGGCACGGGGAACGACCGGCTGAAGCGCCCGTACTTGCGCTCGCGGATGGCCGCCGTCGAAGTTACCGGAAACGGCGCGCGCGAGTGCCCGTGCACAGTCACCTGCCGCACGCGGTTGAACAGCGTCGTCGTGATGCACACCCGCACGTCGTGCCGCTTCACGCCGGGCAGCTCGAGCAGTGCGACGAGCATGCGGCGGTCCGAGTCGTAGTGCGTGTCCGCGCGGATGATGTACCGCTTGTCGTCCGGGAGGACGGCAGGCACGGCTGGGACGTACGGCGTGAAGACACCCCCTCCCCCAGCGTCCTGCGGCGATCCAGCGACGAACAGCGCCGACGACGACGACGGACCCTGCTGGCCGTAATCGCTAGACAGTGCATGAACTACAATCGCGCAGACACGAGCGGAACCGCGCACCTGACGGCAGGCGGCGACGGGAAGGTCTGCCGCGTCATCACGGGCGAGGGCATCGCCGATCCAGAGAGCGTCTGCGGGGTACTCGCCTGGCTCGCGAACCGAATGTGGTGGTGGTGGTGCTGCTGCGCCTCCGCGTCGCGCCGGAGACCCATCGCGCTCGACGGGCGGGTATACGGGTGGTACTGGTGCGCGCGCGCGCGCGAGGCCGGCCGTGCACTGGGCGCTGCTGTCGAGCGGGCGGTGGTGGTGGCGGTGGTGTCGACCTGTAGCATGATAGGTTTGATTTCTACTGGCGGTGAGCGCTGGGCCGGGATAAGCCGGATAGGCGTGGGATCGTGCGTCCCGCGTCCTGGGACGTGGCTGGGCACTACTAGCTGAGTCGGGTCGTCCAATGGGTGGTATACTGGTAATGGCGGAGGCGGAATAGACAACGGTGTACTGGCGTGCTGGGGGCTAACATGATGATGCTCAAGCGTCGTATGCTGCTGGGATGTCGGGTCTTGGGAATGCTGGTCTTGTTGTTGATGCTGCTGCTGCTGCTGCTGCTGCTCCCACTGCGGGAAGGGCGGCGGCTGCTCTCTCGGAGACTGTGATACATAATCATCGGTATATTGACCACCTTGGCCTTGGAAGTAAGACATGGTCAGAAGCAAATTTCAATTCGGGATCAAAGCGGGCTTTATAGGGAGTCATTTTTTCAGACTCCGCGGCCATGTGCTACCCCCATCATCATCCCCATCAATCACCACGAGGTGGCACCGCCACATCCCAAATGGGTGAAGTCCCTACGAATCCAGGGGTGAAGTGGCGGCGGTCGATTAACTAAAAGTACAGGACGGTCTACGAGAGAATTATTGAATATACAGTACATTTGTTGAGAAAGCCCAGCGCAGAGAAGGAGCAGACCGACCCACCGCGCGTCGTCACTCATCGATGCCGTCCACCTCGATGCCGTCCACCTCGGTCGTGGAGGCCAGCGTGTGTCCCTCCGCATGGCTCCGCGGCACCAGCTGCCCCGTCTCCGCCACCCGTCCCCCACGCTCCACGCTGCGGCCCTGGCTCAGACTGCGGCTCGTCCCGCGGAGGCTGCCCGACTCGACGACGCGCGCGCCGCGGCGGACCGAGCTGCGGCGGCTCGGCGGCTCGACGGGCGAGTGCAGCGGGTCGCGGTGCTGCTGCATGTGGTACGACACGGTCGGGGACCCGAAGGACGACGACAGCGACGGCGGGGGCACGGAGGGGTACGTCAGCCCGCGCGACGGGACGGCGAACGTGACGGCGTTGGGGTTGAACGACGTCGGGGGGCTCGTCAGCGCGCTGTTGACGCTGGCGAAGCTCGCGCTGACGGCGTTCGCGGAGGAGGACGACGAGAAGCCCGAGAACACGTCGGAGGCGGACGACGGCGAATGGGAAAGAGGCGTGGACACATCCGATGTGTCGTGGCTGTCCTGCCGCCGAAATTGTGACGCCGGTCGAGGGATGGGCACCCCGTTTGACGGCCGCGAGTAGCGGAAGACGGAATTGGTGGGGGACGAGGTGCTGGAGGAGAACGCCGACGATGTCGCGGATGGGGGCCGCTGGTGCGTCGGCTCAGAGAAGGGATCGGCAGGACTGACCAGGTGGTCCACGGGAAGCCCCAGCTTGGGTGATTGAGACAGGGTTATTAAAGCAAAAGGAAAACCTTAGGCCCGTACCCGAGTCCGATGTTCTATGAGTTCCTCCCGATAAACTTCGCTCAGCCGCGAGCTATGCACGTTCTCTCTCTCCATGTCCGCGAGCCTCGAGCGTAGCATCTCGTTCTCCCGCTGCAGGGTAGCGATCATAGCGTCCGTCGATGGGTCGGCCGGTGACAGCGGAAGTGCCGAGCTCGACGGCTGTTGGCGGTCCGCGCGCAGGGCAGCGAGCTCTCTCGTCAGTCGGTTCACATGCGACTCGGATTCGGCCTCTAGTGTGTTTTCAAGCTCGATCTTCTCTTCCTTGAGCTGGGAGGGGGACGCGCGTTTAATCTGGGACAGGATGATGCCTGACGGGATGCGACGCACGCACCTGCTCTAGCCTTTTGTACAGCACGTTGGTGATGCGCTCTTCCTCAGCCTCGTAGGCGTTGATGAGCTCTTCCTTGGTCGCCGAGCCTGTGGAGAGACGACGAATCGGGGGAGAGACAGACATAGCCGGCAGCCGCCCAAGGCGCAAGTGAACGGTCGAGATTCAAGGCAGCTCTATAAATGACTCGATCAATAGCCGAACACATGGCACAATAAGCAGTCGGCGTCTTTTGTGAGGCGGTCGATCCGAGGATAAGGAGAGCCTCCAATGTCGGCGGCGATCAAGTCTGCGTGTACAACTATCTATCTATCTTGATAATGGCATGCACGCAAGTAGAACAATGTCCCGTGGTCCTGCCGCCCACCACGATCACTGGCAGCCACTTCCATCTGCCAACTGTCCCCCGCCCATCTCCACACGGACAGTGCTTTCCATGCATTCCCATTGGGCCGCTGGGCTCGCCCGACTCGGCCGTCCACATCCAGTATCCCGCTTTCGAGCTGGGTCGGGCTGGCGATGGTCATTTCGCGTGTCGAGTCGGCCTGAGGCTCGGCCGCGCCGGGCATGAGCAGATGCTGACTCAGATCCCGCGTCGTGCCGGACTCCAATAAAACTGTCAAGTTGTGTGTGCGCTTATCAATGCTGTGGATCTGAGTATTGAGGGCATTCAGCGAGGCGCAGATCAGTCGCGCAGATTAAGAGAAAAAGACATGCCAGAACATCCTTTTCGACGGTGACACCCAGGGCCGTGAATTTGCGCTTGTACACGAGCACGTCGCCTGCCTTCAAGACCCCGCTCTTCACAAGATCCACGAGTTTGAACTCGGCCGCATCGCTGCCAGATGATTCGAACAAGGGTCACTCGGAATCATCAGCGCACCACACACCCTGCGAGTGTACTTGAGGGGCCTTCCCTCCGATTCTCTTCCTCCCACACCTCGTCCTTCCAGGGCGCAGACAACGTCCCGTCTCTCACCCCCTCCTCATACCTCTTCACCTTGGCGATCTGCGCCTCAGAGAACCAGTTCGAGTATAGATGGTCCTGGAAGGTCCTGCACGCCGCCAGGAAATGCGCGTCGCTGAAGAACGCGGGATCCAATCTCTCGGGTCCGTCCGACTCGGATGATGGCAGGAGCGCCGTCTGCGGCAACAGCTGAACGAGCTTGGCACGTGCCTCCGGTGTCAGCATATCCCAGGACTCTCCGTTCACGATTTGCTATCCCAAGACTGTTCAGCACCGCGAAAATGCTATTCATTTCGTTTGTGGAAAGAGACGCACGGAAAGGTCGATCTTCGTCAGCTTGCTGCGCGAGTTTTCGAGCAGGAATTGCAGCTGCTTCGCAGGATCCAGGTTGGGAGCGGCTTTCGCTTTGCGCTTTGCGGGCAATGCGGGCTCGGGCTCCTCCCGCTGTACCGGCTTGGTTTTACGCGCAGAGCGCCGCGGGCCGTCAGACATCGTGGTTCGTGGTTAAGATTAGATGTTTTGTCGTTGTTTGGGCTGTGTTCGCGTTTATGACATCACTCGATTTTGTTCAACTTCTATTCTGGGGTCTCTGGTTAGAAACCTTAGTACCAGTGGAAGGTGTGTCTGTCTCATTCGGTAGGTCAGCCTTGGCTCTGAGTAAGGAGATGCATACATCCAGGGGCTGGGAAGCGTAAGTGCAGAGTAGAAAAAAGTATAGAAGGATGCCGTCAATTATCAACGAACTGAGCTGCTGGTAAGCTCAGCGATGCTACTTATCAGATCGCTGAAAAATTAAAGACGACGGTTAAACGTTCCCCGACGGGGAGTCGAACCCCGGGCAAGTGCGTGAAAGGCACCTATGTTAAACCGCTACACTATCGAGGAGATAACACGTGCTGTCGGGAATACACTGCACCACTGTTGTGGGCACATTGGATAAGCGTCGAAACTACTCCATCTGGATCCGAGTACTTGATCGAGACAGCTGGTGTGAGCTGGATCAGTGTATTGGCTACAAGAGAGATATTGTTGCACGGGAACCCACGCCTCCCTCGATGCAGTCGCTGCGAGTTTACGGCGTTGGCAGAGAAACAGATGGTGAGGCTAGATGGTATCGAGGCCCGGACGACCCACGAGCATAAAAGACTACATCTCATTTGGTTCTGATAAGTTACAAAGCATATCATAGTAGTTAGATCAGTTGTCGATCTGTATTGTTCCGCGCAAGTATAGACAGCAAAAACTCAGAGCACGTAAGCCAGATGCGCGCGATAGTTGACCTTGTCCGTCGTGTAGATGCTCACGAGCCGCAGCTGGGTGATCGCTCGCGCATGCACGCCGGGCGAGTTGGCCGCGAGCTTCTCGTTGAACTTGTTACCCTGAAATGAGCAAGCGGAATAGCGTCAGAAGAAAGCTGCTACTGGGTGCCGAGGACACTCGCCATGAAGTGGCCCAGGAACGCCTCCGCGATGCTGTACGCGAGATTGAAGCGCGTGACCGGACGGTGCTCACAGTTGCTCGCCAGCTGCTTGGCAAGCGGCGGAAAGCCTGCGATCTGACACGTTGTTTTGTGAGCGAGGGGGATCCACACGCGCGTCTGTCCTCCACGCACCTCTATAGTGAGATTGATATCCTTCCTCCCCCTGAGCACGACCGCCCGCGCGTCCTGCATCACGTCCTTGAAGTCGAGGATATCAATCATCGCGACGCCGTACATCGCGGTCTCCGGCTGCAGAATCGGCCGGAACGCGATGACCGACATCCCCGGGCGGCTCGGGGCCAGCGTCGGGATCTGCGGCCGCGCGCCGTGCGCGTAGCTCGCGTAGAGCGGCGGGTAGACCCGCGCGATACGCCGCCGGCTCTCGATCTTGATGTCGTACATGCACTGCATGCACCGTGTCGTCTCCGCGCTCGCCGACGCGACGATTTCGTTGAACATCCGGGACAGCGCGAGCGGCCGCGCGTCGGGTTCCCCCGCGGCCTGTCAGAGTCGCGCGCAGTGAGTGAGTGACTGATGCGGACACGGAGGCCCCGAGCGGCGCAGAACGCCTACCGGGTGGCGGCGGGTGGTCGGCGCAGTCCCTGCACGCAGAAGCTATACCAGCGATCGATATGGAGGCTGTGGCACTGGGCTACGATGCTCGAAGAAGCGTCACTCACCCCTGGAGCGTGCGGCTGGCCGTTTGGATGGCCCGCCGTCTGCGCGTATCGGCCGCCCATCTGCGCCGGGATCACGGGCTCGGCCTCGACCGATTTCTGGGGCCCCATTATCACAGCTCGCACGCGTTCCTGGCGATGGACACACACCATAATCTCACCGCCGGCCTGGAAAGTATATTTCAGACGCGCATCAGTTGGAGGTCACGCCGGCTCACAGGTGGTTTGACGGGCTTCGACGATGGCCCGGGGATCGCGGCGTCTTGGCGCGTCTTCGGTCGACGGACGGACGACGACGACGACGCACTACTGCTCTACCGTGACCGCAGTATCAGCACCACAAAAAGATAGCCCCGATGTGTAAATGGAATGGAAGCATACCTTGGTTCCTGCTATCCGGGGTTGGGGGCCACCGTGGGTAAATTTGGGCACGGGGTTTCGAGCACTCCTCCTGAGGCTGGCGCCGATAGCACGCCCCTGCGGCGGCGGCGGCGGCTGTACAAAGTATGTATATATCAGACATCACCCGAATGTTCCAATCGAGCTGGCAACGCACCCCACCCTCGTCGCCCCACTCCGCGGCCCTCGCGGACAGCCCCTCCTCAGCCGTCTGGAACAGCAGGCTCGCGCCAGGAAGAGGATTCACGTCGGACGTCTGGAGAGAGCAGGGGTCGTCAGTGGAGAGACGCGGCGGGCATACCGGCCCGAGACTCACCGAAGCATGCGGTCGGGGAGATGATGGCGAGCGGGGCATGATGCACGGAAACGCAACAGATAATACACAGACAGCAGAGAAGAAAGCACGGGGGACAGCAGATGAACAGCAGACGGACAGCAGACGGAGAAGAGGAACGGCGGAGAGAGACAATAGGATCTGACGTACATCGAGCCTCTTATATAAAGTCCGGGAACAAAAGATGAGCATGTCACCCGTATTCAGCAGTTAAGCGTAGTCACCAAAGAACCCCAGGCTGGACCGGGAGAGAGCGAGAGAACGAGACAGACGGCGAGAAATCCTCGGCGCATCATCACCTCTCCGAAAACGGACAAGCACGATGTCGATCCTGGGAACCTTTCTTCCCCTTGCGTCCGTCCTAGTATGTAGCACCCATCCGCGTTCAGCACAATCTTCTCCCAGAGGACCCACACCCCGTCACAGCACCGCGCAAATGGGGCTAGCGGACGGACCCCAGAGGCCTGATCGTGGCGATAGAATGCATCGTCATCAACATCAGAACGACAGCAGGATGGAATGGAATGGCGCTGGAGACAAAACAACACCGGCAGTCCCAAACGAGAACAAGGAGCGGTGTCTGCAGGCGGATTCGTAGCCCCGGATGGAAGCAGCCAGACAATGAGCAGTGTGCGCGTGTGCGTGTGTCTCCGAACCTTGCTTTCTTTAGCGCGCATCACACACACACGCGCACACACACTCGTGCGCCGATCGAGATTTCATATGATTTCACGCTTCCGGACGGGCTGGGTGGGATAAAAGTTTGTGGGTGCTGATAAAGGTGCCGGTCTAGGAGCGATGGAATGCAGTGTGCGCTGGCGCATACTAGGAGGGCGGTTCCTCTGCAGTGAGTGGCGTCAAAGAGAGGGGGGGGAAGCGAACAATGTCTCGAAGGACCCATCTGCACCCACAAAAACTTTGTCTCCCAATCCGGACAAGCGCCGGGGGTGCCCACCGGTCCGGCGTTAACACGGCAAGAAACACTCCCAATCCAGAACAAAGCCTACTATCGGATAGTTCATTCGCTCAGGAAGCCACATTCATGTGGTGCTAAGCTACCAGGGGAGCAGTCAAGCTGTGTTGTGTGTGAGATCTGTCTGTTGCGCATCAACGACCGGGCCTCGCTGATTGGTGCGCAGGAACGATTACAGGGGGCAGCGTTCATCACATGGGCCTTCGCGTGCTCGTCCATCACATCGTCTTCCTCAGCTTCTCGCGACGAGCGACCGCTACCAACGAAGGCGCTCGCATTAGGCATTCCGAGCCCAGCCTCAGACCTGCCCGTCCGACCGGCCAGAGCCCCGACGCGCCGGGGACAGTCCAGGAGAACCGAGACGACGGAGATGTTTGCGCAATGCAGATGACGTTGGCTTGGCGGTCCGCAAGAGGAAAGTCGAAGAGCGAGCGTACATAGCGGCTGCCAGCTGCGTTGGCCTGATTCGCACGACAGAGCCAAAAGTAGCCTGCTTCTCGCACAGGATCGATGCCTCTCTTGGCGGGAGGGGGACCAGAAGGCGTGCTGTAGGGAAGGTCTCTCGGATGGTCTTGGCAAGGCGCATGCAGCTGCGTCTCCTCTGCAAGGGCATCTGGGGTTCTGGGGTCGATCGCTGCTGCGATCTGCCGGTGCAGACAGATTTTGGGGTCGGCGGTGGCTTGCACTTCCAGCGATGTGGTTATAGACCCCGATGTGTGAGAAAATGGATGCACTCATGGAACATCTGGTTGCTTATTCTATGAATGATGGAGAATGCCGCCAAGCAGGTTGAGATGGAACATGGTCGTCGCGTGTGCGGACCAAACCAGACACGCGTAATCATCATCATCACTAAGACTGCATCACTAACTGAACGACCTCATGAGTTGAATCTCAGCAGCTCTCACGAAGGGTTGAAACGAAACGCATCCTATTTCCATTTTTACACCAGGTCCACCGTGCTCGTTCTCGCCGAGATAATCGCCACCACTTTGCCCTCGTAGTCGTCCCCTCCTTTCCGTGCCACGAGATCCGTGCTGGCCTCGGTGACACCGAGCAGCGTCTCGAGATTCGACGAGCCGAGCGCCAGCGTCTCCGCCTTGGACAGCAGCCCGTCCGCCTCGATGCCGGCCCAGTACACGTCGAAGGGAATGCCGCGAGCCAGCGCGGGCTCCAAGGTCGAGATCCCGACGGTCACGTTGTGCGACACGAGCGTGGCGATCGCGCTTCGGTGCGTCAGCGGCGGGCCGGCCAGCACACGGCGCTGCTCCCAGAGACCCGGGAACGGCCGCGGGTTGAGGATAATGCCGACACCCGCCGCGCCGAGCTCCTTTGCGAGCAGGTGCGCTTCGGTGGCGCCAGTGATGGTCAGCTTGAACGCCTTGCCGGTGCTGGCCTCCACCTCTTTCTTCAGGACGAGCAGAGTCGCGATGATATCCGCGCTCTCGGCGTATACGACGAGCGGGATCTTCCCGTCCGTGACCTGGCTGAACTGCTCACCAATGTCCCCCTTTCCCTTTCCAAGCAACAGGCGGCGGAGAGCTGCGACCTGCGTACTGACACTGGCCCCAGCCGACATCGACAGCTTGACGTGCAGCCCGGTGACGCTCTGGATGATGGCCCCATCGGAGAGCTTGTGGGCGGCTCCGGTGCTGAAGTAGGTTCCCAAGCCAGTCAGGAATCCGCCGACTGGGTCAGTGATGGCACCCGTCACACCGGCGTGATAAGCAGTGAGCGCATTCCGGGTCTCGAATAGGAGACCGTCCACAGCCTTGATGACAGTGCTCGAGACGATATCGGGGATGGTGTCCTCCAAAGGGTTGAGGACATTACCATCTACCGTCGAATCTGAGAATGTATTACTATGAGTTCCCCGGATTTCAAGACCACAAACACGACGCACATTCGTCGGTGATATGCGACAGTCCAAGCCCGCTGCCATACGTGATGAAGCCGGGAGTGATGCTGCCTCCCTCCAGGTCGATATACTCCGCATCTTGCGCCACGGCACAGTTCCCAGTGCACACGATCTGCCCCTTCTCAACCACGACAGATGTCTGCTCAGCAGTACTGGCCGCACCGAAGATCTGCGTGATCCGGCGCGTCGACTGGTCCTTCGAGAAGATGCTGCCGACGTTCTGGAACACGACCACATCCGACTTCGCCTTAACGGGCTCCAGCGGAGGCAGGCCCTCGTACTCGATCGCGGCCTTGGTCTCCTTCTCGAAGTCGGGCGTGGCCGGGACCTTCTGGAACGACTTGGGTTTGACCAGAATGTGTGGCTTCTCGAGCTGGGCGATACCGTCGATGAACACGTGGGAGGGCGTTGCTCCCAGAGTCAGCGGGTGGCTGTCCCAAACGACGACATCTGAGCCAGTATTTAGAATGACCAGGAGAAGTGCAAATATGACAACTCACCAGCGTCAAATCCAGCAATGAGACTGCCGATCCGGTGTTCCATCCCCATTGCTTTGGTCGGAGTAGCTGTTCCCTAGATGAGATTTCGCTCCGTATCAAATGAACAAGATCAGACGCACTGGTCACAGACGCGAGTGCCAAATGGGCAGGCAGGCCGTAGTAGTGCGCCTGCTGGGCCTCGTAGATGAGATGCCGCGAGTCAATGACAGGATGGTCGCTCTTCATTTGGTCAGCACACAATCGCATCCCAGTTACCCGCGCCAATGTGCTTACCTTCATCACCACATCGAGACCGTTGTCAGCCAGGATGCGTGGTGCAAACACCGAGCCACGGTAGGCTTCACGCTTGTACTTGTCGTTCCCGGCGAAAATCGCGATCGCAGGGGGTTTGCCGTAAGCCTTCTTAATCAGATCAGGAACCAAGTACGCCTCGTCTTTGAGTGCAGATCAGCTCGTATCCACTGTAGATGGCGGAGGAACTTACGAGCATGGTGGAAAGTCGCGATCGAGAACTTGAACTCGTTGGTGAGCTAGAGTGCAGATGTCAGGGTCCGATGGCAAGCAGGAACGGTGAAGGCCAGCATACTCGAATCATGCCGTCGAAATCAACCGCCTCATAACAATGGTTTTGGACTTTGACGCGACCGCGGAGCACGTCGACCAGCGCCTCCCATTGAAGGTTGTCCGGGAAGTCACCGAGCCCGGCCCATAGGCCTGCTTCAGCTTTGGTGCAGAACGCATCTTGCTTCTCCTTGATGAGGCGCGCAGTCTCGTAGGCTTGGCGGAAAGCCCATTGTGTGTCCATGCGGGTTCCCGAGTAGACACGGGACGGGTTCTCTCCGCAGGCGTGCTTCATCTGGCGCCAGCGGGGACGTTTCGTAGGGTCGACGAACGTCCCGTTGAGCGTGAAGGGAGGCTCGAGAAGCATCGCGGATGACGAACGCTCCGCCGTAGGGCGCAATTTGATCACAAACGCTTGTCCACCTAGTATGCCAAAGATTCAGTCAATATTACCGATGATCATCTGCAAACAGAGGGTATTACGCACCGATAGCATCTGCGCTTCCGGGAAGCACATCCGCGGTGGTCACACCTCCGGCAATAGACAGGCGGTAGGCGTCGTCGTGCGTGTTCAGACCGTCCAAGGACCGCATCCAAGGAAGTGTGAGACCCGCAACCGAGTTGCCGTCCGACGCACCCTCCAAAGCAGGAGCGCTGTAAACTCCGAGATGGGAGTGGAGGTCAACAATACTGCAGCAGATTGTCAGCATTGGAACACGCTGATATAACCGGTGACGGACCCAGGTGTGACCCAAGCGCCAGCGGCGTCGAGCACCGACACATGCTTGTACGCGCTGACATCAACTTCCCCGACCTGCTGGATTATACCATTATCGAGCAAGATGTCGCCATAGACAATCTCGTGTCCGTCCTCAGCACCGGTCCAGATCGTCGCGTTCTTAATCAGCGTCGCCTTCGTGCCCTTCTGGAAACGGTCCGACACGGTGCGCGAGTGGAAGTCGTCTGGCGGGCCCGGAGTCAGCTTGAGTGCAGCACAGTGCGCGAGCACACTCTGCGCGTTCATGGGCACGGCGACGGCATGGGACGGGGAGTGCGATAGCGAGAGGTACGTCCAGGTAGCGGAGAGCGCTGCGAGCGCGACGAGCGCGAGTCGCAGGGCTCTGGCGCGCGTTTGGCGCTTGGGCTTCGGCGCCTGCACGTTCTGGACGGGCAGAAGGAATGAGGGGTGTGCAAAACCCTTCTCCATGGTGGTGGTGGCAGGAGTCAAGAACCTGGAAGCTAATATTGCGTCGTCTACGTCAACATGCTCGTTGAGTGTTATCAGGTGTTCCTGAATGTCCCATATGTGCGGCAGCCGGCTACTCGCTGGCCGTGGCGAAGTATCCATCGGAAGCGATTATTTGAGGAAGCGAATGCTCAGGATGTCAGTCTACCATAGACTAGACCTCGTCATTTAGGCAACATGGCTAGAAACAAGTATATTGCAGGAACGACGTAAACTACGTCTAACCACAGACTCAAAATTTAATCCGCGGGACCAACTGACCTGAGGAATGATGTCAGTTTACATTCCAGACTTCGATGAAGAGGAGTCAGAGAAGCCGGTATTTTCTTTTTCCTGCGAGCTCCCGAGCAACAGACACCGCCGACACTGCTCCAGAACGGAGCAGAGCGTACGCATCCCGCCGAAGCAGGAGGGCGCCTGAAGCAAGATCACACCGCAGGCATTCAACGAATGGATGAACTTAGTTTTCGTCGTGGTGGGAAGGGAGAGGCAATGGAACGTGTATGCTCACCTTGTGCAATAACAATGAGGTATGTGAATGGCGGAAGAGTGTCAGCTGTGAGAGAAACATCGTCAGCAACAGTGGGAAACGAGGACCAAGCGATAAAGGAATCAGAAAAAGTTTTTTGGTAAAAGTGTTGTCCACAAGAGGTTGATTGCTCTCGTTCGGAAGCAGAACTGATTGTAACATCATGCGAAAAGCGGAAGCGCAGGAGCTAGTGGTTTGAGAGGAAAAGGCTTACCTCGGAGCCACGAAATCGAAGACCTACAAACCACCCTTCAGGACGTCGTGGCTGAGATGAACACGAAATCCTTCACTCGTTACCGTGCATTATATAAGGGTATACCACGTGACAAGCTGCACAGCGTCACAGACCGTGATTTTCGCCCTATAAAATCTCTCGATACGTTTTGGTTACTTGCTGGAACCCGTTTATGGTGAGTACAACCTCTATTCTCATGGATGATGATCCTCTCCATCTTCCGAGTTGGTGACGATACGTCGATGATCCACACTCGTAACATGCATCACCAACTGACCTCCATTCCTCGTCATGCCTCCCTTTTTGTGATTGGGTTCTGACTTTTTTGTGTGCAGTCTTATCAAACCTCGTGTGAGGACTGAGGGCGGAATGGGAACGCTCCATGGGACGGCTCGTGTGTGGTGAGTCGCTTTCCCCATATCTCTTCTCGCGCCCAACGATGCTTTTTCTAAACAAGCATATGTCCGACTCTTCGTGAAGGACAACTGTATCTTTGACTGAGGGCCCTTTCTTCGCTTTTACCTCTCGCTGACTCTTACTCCAGGATTGTGCACTACGAGTTGTCCGGCATAGATTACATACAGCGTCTTAGTAGTCTACAATATGAAACGCGACCTTCTGCCGTCTTCGCCTCGATCATACCCTTGCAAGAGTTCAGTTGGCCCCACCCTGCCCTGCATTGCCTGCTTCATCCATTGTGTCCTGGTGTTTCGGGCCCGGCACCAGACACCACGCTCCCGCGACCACTATACGAAGCAAGCAACCAAACGCCAAGGACGCCGGACTGCCAATCCAGTCCAACATGGTGCGACCGGTGACTGCGCCCAGAAACAACCACAACAGTCCGGTGACTCTCCGGTCTCGACTGGGCACCTTGCGGAGGTGGAACAGCTGAGGGTCCGTGACGAGCTCGATCCAGAGCGTCGTAAGCACCACTTGGCACGATGAGTTGCCTTGCTTGTCAAGGCACTCTCCACACTCATAATTACTTTGTGATGGCCATGTTGATCCGATGTCCCTGTCCCGCATTCTTCCGACACCCTCGTGTCGTGATGTAACACTCGTCTCTGTGTTCAGCGTTGATTTGACCGGGTACGTCGCTTTCTCTGGCTGTATCGGGAGGACACCTGATGGCAGACCGGAAAGACGCGCCGCTCTTGTGCTCTTGAATATTACCAGAATGTATGCCGGCAGCCTTTTGAGATGTACCACTATATATATATATATTCACCTATCATCGAGGCAAAGGGCGCTGCGCCGCCGAGCCCAAGGAAGCGCCGTGCGGTGCCTGAGATGGACGAGAGCCCGAGAAAGAAAAAGAACGGCGTGATTGTAATGTAGTTACTGGTCAATTTCGGAATTGTTGTGTCCCACTCAAGCAAGGCTGTCGGTCGCCAAGGGCGACGCTTTCTAGTGATGAGATATAGTCAGAGGGCGCGAGATGGCTAGCCCACTCACCTGTGGTGCTCAGATGCGTGTTTAGCCGCTTCCCCATGATTCCCTGCACTCCCAAACTCGCCGCCATGAGCGCCACGGCTGTCGCGGTCCATCCGCCCGTCCAGCTCGGCGTCCCTCGGTCCGGCGCGACATCGGCTTCCCCGCTGATCTGCACACACACGGCGGCGATGAGCAGGAGCAGCGCCTGCGCCAGGGTCCCAGCGACTAGCCACAGCCGAGTGCGCGCGCCGATGCGATCGCCGATGCGTCCCAGCAACGCCCCGGCGTTGAACGCTACGAGCGACGTGATCGCCTGCTTGTCCGCGGCGAACAAGACGAAGCTCGCCGGGTCGGCGATGAGGCGCGCACAGGCGAGCGCGATCTGGTCGGCATCTGTAAGCATACGTGTATCCGCTTATGCGCGGGGGCGGAGGATCCGGATCGGCTGACCTGCGCGAAATTCCCGGTCTGGAACCCGCACCACACGAATACTGCGGTGAATGCGATCACGTCGCTGTGTACAGGACAAGACAGTGAGTGGGCAGCAGCGGGCGACAGGGCGCACGCACATGAAGCCCGTCATGAAACAGAATACGACCAGCGGTCCCGTCGCATGTTCTGGATCCACCTCGGAGCGAAGGAATTCGCCGAGGGAGAATCTGCGCGGATGTGCACTGTCGCGTAGGAGAGGCGTGATCACAGTGACCTCTGGGGGCGAGCCTTGTTGATACTGCTCCAACATGAGCATGGGAGATGGAGTGTTGAATTGCGAGATAAGTTTCGTTGCGGAAGGCTTTTAGTACCGGGGATGGTCTGACAGACTGCGCGCTATGGGGTGATCTGTTCCGATACCAGTGCCACTGCATGCGCCGAGCTCTGGGCGAGATTGGACCAAGAGAAAGATATCCCCGCCAAGCCTAGCCCAAGTAGCCACCTTAATCCCTCATGCAACAGGCGGGATTCTCTACTAGTGTGCAACTTGTCATTCAGGCGCACGCGGCTGCCTCATCCAATGGGCGTATCACATGATCGCGTTTCTCCAGGCTCTTCTTTCACTCCCAACTTCAAGCGACCTGCCAGCGGGCGTCCCTGTTGGACTCGCCCACTTTACCATGTCTCGTGATCGCTTGTATTCCACTCTTTTGTGCTCTCTGTTCGTCGTGCTTCTTCTGCTTCCTGGCGTGGGTTTACACTCCGAGGCTTCGGGCGCCCCTGCTCGTTCCTTGTCTAGTGAGCATGGCTCGATCCGAGTGGCGGGCAAGCTCCTGCTAACAGTTGACAGATTTCGACGCGTCTGCGTCCTTTGAGTGCGATATTGTCTTGTCTCAATGGACTCTCATGCGACTTTGCCCCTCTCCCCTCCAACAAATAATCTATGCCCTCATCCCATGTGGCGCCATCTTCATTTGTGGCCACTTCCTTCTCCATCTGCCTTCTAAGCCCACTCTTCAAACGCAATCTAGGTCTCCTTCACAGTTCAGTAGCATCAATACCTCAAAGCACATCCCGCAATCCCGGACCGTCAACGTCAACATCGGAGCTCAATCTCGTGCTATTCCGGCAAACGATAAGCCCCCCAATGTCGTGCAAGACATGGTTGCCAAGTTCATCGCCCGACGTCTCGCACAAGCAGCCGTGCAGCAGTCCCACATCTTCGCTGCGCGCCGCCAGCACTCGGATTTCGGCCTGCTCCCTCGCGTGTCGCCGCTGAACGAATGGCCCATCTACGTTGTTGAACGCAACGACATCCGCACGCTCATGGCCTACTATGTGCGGCGCCGACACGAAACCGCCGCCAGACGAGAGATGGCCCACGCGCGTCAAGAGGTCAAGCAACTTCTGTTGGCTCGGCAACGACGTCTCCGGGCGCAAAAGCCTCTGCGCGTTGTCAGGCCGGGAAACACATTTCTCGATTGTGTCCGCATCACCAAGTCCCGCCTCACGGACGATGGTAAGCGAAAAACCATGGGCCAGGAAAACCGGCTGAGGGATGGGCCGACTCGCAAACGTGCGCGTCTAATGACGATATATGATACATAATGCAAAGTGATTCCGATTATGGTCATGCAGTGTTTGCGCTGCAGCCTTACATCAATACATATACTATGGTTACACTAGGTATAGGTATAAATAGCGTTAATATTTAGGTCTATACTCGCTCGTACAAGCAGATGTACGCCTTGGCTTTCAACACTTCCTCCAGCGACGTCAGCCGCACAATTGTGTCACTGATGTACGCCCATTGGCGCGGTTCGTCTTTGACGGCCTCGCCATTGGTAGGCAGACCAGGCGCTGGTTGACCCACGGGAGAATTCGGTGTAGTTGCAACGTCTTTCGCGGTGGGGAGCGCGACGTAGGAGATGTAATGGCCGCCGAGCTGGAAAGGGGCAGTCAGTGACAGAGACCCTTGCAGAAAAGCAAACGCACCATGTTGCCGATATGTACGACAACGGCATATAGCCGATACATGCATCGATCCCCGTCTGTCTTCGGTGGTCTCCCCCACCCAGCACCTTTCTTGAGCCCGTAATCCTCTTTTTTCGGTGCGAGAAACGGAGAGAGGTCGAGCTGCTCCGGAAAAGTGACGTAGTCGTCCAGTTTCTTGAAGCCGTGGGAGAACGACATGGTCATCATCGTCTTCGATACTTGCTGGAAGCGTTTGAGGTGGATTACCAACACAGGAGGGGGGACCGCGATGAGATACCGCTTGTACGCTGGCCGCATGATGACTGGCTTCGGTTTCTTAGTCTTCGGTTTTGCGGGGGCCTGCTCGGAAGCAGCAGATGCGTCGCTTTCGTCGTCGGAGCTTCCGTCCGTCGAGTCCGCGTCGGATAAATGGCGGCTGCGCCCGTAGTGAGGGTGCAAGCCGTTCGCGTCTGGCGCTGCAGCAGCTGGTGGTGGTGGTGGTGCACGAGTCTCTTCAACCTCGGAAATAGAGTCAAGGACAACAAAGGGCTTCGGCTCTGGATCTGTTGTTTCGACCGGCGTAGGGGGGAGAACATTAACCGTTGCTGGGGGCGTGCTGGTGTCTGTATCTGCCAGAGGCAATGAATGCGTGGAGCTCGAACTGGTCACAGACGTGACGCTAGTTTCAGCGTCGATGTCAAACTCGGATAATGTCGTCTGGGCAAGTGGGAGAGACGATGCTGACTCTATCGTAGTTTCGATCTTCTCAAGGTTGGTGTAGACCGAAATGTGGGGCGCGGACTTGGACGCTGAGATCGACAGCCGTCGGGCCACGTGGGGTATGGGGTTGAGGGCATCCACTTCGTCATCGGCTGCACTGTCCTCAGAGTCCTCCTCAGCTCCGACATCTCTGTCCTCCTCCGGATCTCGATGAGGCGGAACGTACACTCCATTTGCGATCTTCCAACAGCGGCGACAGCCGACCTGGTTCTCACCGTCGAGCACTTCGACTGATGTGAACATGCGCAGACATTCTTCCACCCCGGGTAGCCCCCCTCCAAATTTGAGCCACAGCGCGTCTGCGCCCTGGGCAGCCACATCGGCCAAGATCCGCCGCAAGTAGGCGGTCTCGCCGGCCGTCGGTTTCGGTGGTTTCGGCGACTTACTGCGCTCCACGGGCGCCGCCTGAGCACCCCGCAACGGAGTCGGAGCTGCGATCCCATTGGGTGGAGATTGCGGCCTCGGGGAGGAGACCCGGATTTCAGGTGCGAACTCGGTCGTGCTGGCTCGCGGGGTAGTGGGCGCAGAGAAATCACGACTTTTCCTATGTCCGAGCCGCCCGCTTCGTTCTCTGTCCTTTTTCGCCAGTCCGAGGCTCAGCCGCCGCCCTAATTTGGCCCACCCGTCGTCGTCCTTCTTTTTCTCCTTGTGCTCAGCTTTTGGCTGATCCACAAACTCGATGTGTTTCTCGTCCGATGTAACCACTAGCGAGACCCCGTTGATTCGTATAGGCGGAGAGGCTTCTGGACCACTCCCATCAGAATCTGTCTTGGCATCGTCCTCTGCGAAGTCGAGACTCCTCCTTCGAGGCTCCTCTGCCGAAACCAGAGAGTCTGCTTCCGTAACCCCAATGCGGGGACTCGGTGGAGGCGGCACTGAGCTTGAGCGCGGTTCATGTCCGATGGACACTCCCAGCCGCTTGGCAAACGACTTGAATCGATCGCGTTTCCGCTGGCCGCGTTCGTAGTCCTCCTGCTTGATACTGAGACTGAGGTCATTGAAGTCCTCATATGTATGCGAGACGTGTTTGCACTTCTGGCAAACCAGGATGCTCGTCAGTTTGCCACCAAAGATCATGTCCGCCAGCGCAATCGGCGCATCGGGCGGCGAGGAAGAGTCCGCCGCTCGGCGCGGCTTCTTCGTCTTCGGAGGTGGGGGAGGATTCGTCTTCTTGATTGCGTCCAGCTCCTCCATGCTCATGGCATCTAAGAGGATGCGCAGGAACTCATGTGCGTCTTGCTGCGCGAAATCCAGGTATTGGTCGTATTTCTTTCCGAGGGCCGCGAGCAGGGGTCTTGAGGATATCAGAGCTGAGATTAGGTGAGGAAAGCATCGGAACGCACTTGGGACTCAGGTTCTCTCTGCGACGGTGAAATTCGGCATCCCATGCTCGGTGCATCACATTGAGGAACATGTCGCCGATGGGCATGGTGTCGACCCACTCCTTCTCAAACTCTCCTCCCAGATCATGTCCGTTCGTGAGTTGCGGTGAGCGGCGCGACGCGAGCAGGGTGGCCGCGTGGGCTTGCACCGGAGCGGGGATCGGAGCAAAGTGCACGAGCTGGGACAACAACCGGGTAGCGAGCAGCTATATGCGTAGCCGGTGATGAGAGGGAGACATGCAACTGCGGACGGACCGACGCACCCCTTGCAGAACCGAGTTCATGAAGCACGTATTGCCATGATTGATCAGACCCGGCGGCAGATACGCTAGCTTCTCCTGCTCTTCCCTGTGCGGGGTAATCAGATCTAGCATGAAATGGTGCTCGAGGAGCTGTCACGCACCGCTGCTTCCGAGCCCGGTACAATTCCTGCGGGGTCGGGGCCTTTGGTTTGGCCATATCGTTCTGGACGCACAGACGTTCGACGGGTTGTGTGTCCGGGCCGGTGGAAAAGAGCAAAGATGTCCGAGCTGATGTCGCGCGGCAAACAAGTGGTGGTCTTCTCCGGGGAACGCTGACTGTTACGGTGTCACCGCAGCCGTGCGGGATGAAAGCGATGAGCAAGAGGCTTTGATGAGTACGACGTGGATGCACGTGGGGCCAAGCGTTTCTTTCCTCTCTGCCCGATACGATACCTCCTCTGCGAGGCTGCTGATCTTTATACCGCCGGCAGCTGGCCGCGCCCGCAGTCTACCGTACGGCAAATCGCGTTGACTTGGGTGACTACGCTCTATGTACGCCCACACTGCATCTGACGAAGTCTGTTTGAGTCAATCCCGGATTCAATGTGGCCGGGCCGGGGTAGATCGCGTGGAGATCTATAGTAGAGGACTTCACAGGCGCTCCTCCTTCGTTGGTCATTAGCGGCCAAACGCTGAGCACATCTTTCATGGCTGCTAGGTCAATCTGTTCCGAGCGCGTTGTGCAGAACGATCGTCGCAGGAGTTTTTCGCTTAGTTCCCACTGTGCAGCGAACACGCAATTCTCGTCCCAGTCGTTACAATTCCATCGCATATTCCATAAATCCTTCTTAGTCGTCTTGATTTCTCCGCTCCATTACATAGGCGTCGCAGCTACGAAGGGCAGAATCACCAGCGTCTCTGGGTCCCACTGGCAAAGTGATCAGTCGGGCCAGGCGCGCCGTAGCCGATGAGACTTACCACACCGTCCGTGTAGTACACATCCGTCTCGATGAGTTTCCGGACCTCCTCGATGGTGGCCGCCTCGAAAATCAACATGGACCCAATCTGTGTCGTGTGGTATTAACGCCGCATGAACAGAGTCAGAGCTGAGAGAGCCCGCCGTCAAGGACATCCTCACCATCTTCCGCTCGCCTCCGGTCACTGACTCCGGAGTCAGCATCGCGCCTGCAGTGCCTACATTCACCTGAAATGAGGAGAGCTGTTCTTCGGACAAGCTGGAATTGAGCGCACGTATCTGCCCGCCCTTGATAAACTCGGAAGCTCTAGACAGGTGCTGCTCGCGGACGGACAGACGGCGTTGGAATGTGCCTTCCTCGGTCTTGTCCGGGGCGTAGACGATGAAGCGATTCAAGGTAGACATGGACAATCGATGAGTGAGAGACAGGCCTGCGATCTTGGGAATGGGCCTTCGGACCAGTTGTCCGAAACGGTAAGAGGAGATCATGTTGACGTGCGAAAGCCGAACTATTGCGTAGTCCACTTTCATTCGGACAGGTAGGTAGCTAAGTATCCGTAAACAATCCGTCCTAGTTATGTATCTAGATCATCCTGACCTACGCGAAAGCGCAAGGACGTCCCATGCAAATCTCAACTCATGCTACGAGCCTACCAAACCCCAGAATTTTGAAGGTTCGGTCCAATACAAGTTAGATCCCCCCGGTCCAGTCCAGGAACCCATAGTATACGCAAAAGCTAGGATCCCGAGAGCATAAGCTGCCGAGATATCTGGTCGCACAACATGAGATATGCCAACACGGGGGCCATCACAGCATCAGGACATACAGGTCTTTTTCTCCGGAAAACGTCGCAGCTCCCAGGCAATCTGCGGCAGGCCCATATAGTTGCAGAAAACGTGAGCGACGAGCGGGGGGATCAAGGACGATGTCCGCAGGAAGAGAAACGAAGCATAGGCGCCGAACAAGGTGGTGTACGCAGTTTGGAAGACTGCGCAATATCAGTACTACGGCGATATAGACGGGAAGGGACAGACCTGCACCGGCCATGGCATTCTGGAACGCCTGTTTCGTCCGCCCGAGTCGCGTGAAGGTTTCCCATGCGTGATGGACATGGGCTGAAAAAGCTCTCAAGGAACGCATGGGCTGAGCGGGAGATGGACACACCAAGACCAAAGACAAGTGGTGCGAAACCGATCATCTTCCCCCTCCCAGCACCTGCCATAGCATACACAGAAAGAACGCAGCCGCGGAAAACGATTTCCTCCGTCAATGGGCCCTAGGCAAGTCAGCATCCAGACCGAGCCCGTTGCACGAGTTCGCCACAGACCCAGACGTAGTTCCTAAAGCCAATCAAGGTCCCAAACGCGCATTTCAGGGCGGACCCCAACGTCGGCACTGATTGTCCCGGGAGAGAAAGACAAAGGTAGCTGCCGTACATGGGGCCTAAGAAGAGTAGGGGGGCATGCAGACACGACAGCAGCAGTTTATTCGACCATGTGGCTCCGAGAACAGCCATCGTGCTCTTCAAGGGGCTCTGTCGGGAGCGGTTCAGCGAGACGGGGACGTGGGGGTGGGGAGGCACACGTGCCGCAGTGGTATTCGACCGTGCCACCAGTGCGTACACGGCGCCGCAGCTGAGTGCGGAGGTGACGGTGACCGCCATCAGACGCGCCCGGATGACGCGCGGATCGTCGCGCGGACCGGGCTGGATCTTTCCTACGACATAGAGGACACCGACGTACGAGGATGAGAAAGAGAGCGCTAGTAGATGCGCGGAGAGCAGCGAGAGGCCTTCGAAAGCGGGAGTCGGTGCCATGAGGGTCTGGGGGAAGAAGAGTGCTTTGTGTGAGTTGAGAACCTGGAGAGACGGCGACCAGCTCAAGCACGATCGCGTCTGATCGGTGACATGAATGAAGGACAGCACAAGATCAAAGCACCACACGTTACGCGACCTGTCACGGTCTTGGTAACCAGTCATAAGCGTCGCGTAAGCTGGTATCTCCAGACGCGGTTGACATGGCTCTTCCACCGGAACTCTTCGACGACATTATCAAACACACGCGACATCATACCCCAACAATCCTTGCGTGTGCACTCGTCCGCCGTTCGTGGCTGCCGTCAAGCCGCCACCACCACTTCGCGAACCGGGTCGTGCTGCTGCACGCGCGCAACATTGCCACCTTCGTCGAGCTCATCGCAAGCCCGCACGCGACCATCCGCGGATATGTGCGGCATCTCAATCTATGGGGCTTAGAGCTATCGTCGCGGAAACTAGCCCGGTTCACGTTCGAGCCGCCCTCGCAGAACGACGAGGAGACGGAGACGTGGATTGACCGCCACCCGGCGATCATCACGGCCCTGGCACACGACCTGCCCGCTGTCGAGAGTCTAGCTTTCGGGGATCTCTCGTGGGACTCTTTGAAGCCCGCCACGCAAGCCGTGTTCTATTCCAAGTTCCGGGCTCTTGCCACCCTCGAACTGCGCTCATCCGCGTTCGATTTCACATCCGATGTCGTGGAACTCATCTCGTCGAAACCGGCGCTGAGAAAGCTGCACCTGCTCGACGTGGCGTGGAGTCCCGATCCCGGAAGCGACCATCACATTCTCGATCAGTTTCCGGTTCCGCAGGGACTGGACAGTCTCCGGCTGACGGACTGTTATCAGCGAGATATACTGGACTGGATGGTCTCTAGACACCCTGTGCCGGCCGTGAGGTATCTCCAGCTCGGCAGGGTCCAGCCTCCCGATGCACCCTCTATCGGGAGGTTTCTGAAGCTTCTGGGCCCCGAGCTCAAGACGCTGCAGTTTGAATTCTCCTCTCTAGATGCTGGAGGCGACGCCGGTGCGATTGCAGCAGCCCTTCTGCGCCTTGCGAGCTTACATTGACATTGACACAGAATCTTTCTTCTTCTCGGTCGACCTGGTGCACAACACCTCCCTCCACACGATCTCGGTGCACAAATTCGTGAACGAGTCGATCTACCAATTCAGCCGCCCCGTCGCGTGGATCCTGAAAGTGCTCAGCCGGGCGCAGAACCTGACGCAGCTTTTCCTGGGGATCACGCTCGCAGATCCCGAGGAGTTCTATCCGCCGGAGGATCCGATCGACTGGACCGAGCTGGACTGCGTGCTCTCGGGTTGCCCCAAGCTAAGGATGATCATATTTTGCATATCCGGCCAAGTGCCGCTGCAGAGCGCCATTAACGCATTGACAGGCAGGTTGCCGCAGTGCGCTGGGCGGGGACAGGTGCTGTTTCGAGGAGGGTTTCCGCCGTGAGCGGTCTGCTCCGGCGTCGCACTATATCCGAGGGTCTCCTGTGTAGTCGTTGGTTGTATGTAGGCGTGTGTGTATCGAGGTGTTGCCTTGGCCACTCGGCCAGGGTGCTTGGCTCCTCTTCTTCTCTGCGGCTGCCCACAAGATTATACGACTATACTAAGATACAGCGCGGTATTCGATTAGTCACTACAGTGCATCACAGTCCTGTGGATCCCTTCTGGGACCCGGATACAGGCGCCATGCACTTGGAGACCAAGGGCAGATCAGTCCAAGTCGTTCCGCTCACGTTCGGCATCTCCGAGAGCACGTAGCCGCTGTAGAAGTTACCCGCAGCCTAAACACAATCAATCAGTCTAGGCGGTAAGAGCAGTATCGGATCGTGCGCACCCAACCGACGTATCCGAGGAAGACTGTGGTGGGAAGAATATCATGAGGCATGTCTCTGTTGAGGGGATGGAGAAACACACCATCGCTGTTTTGAGCCTGGAACGCGATCTGCTGGCACATGTAGGTCAGGCAGCCGGGATCGTTAAAGCCTCCGCCCGTCTCTGTATTGAACGCCTGGCGCCCGTGACATCTCAGCCACTGTGCGAGTGGGGCCCATGCTGTCTGGATGTTGTTCGTGACACACGCGCTAGAGTAGTATGCACATAGTCAGCAGCAGTACCAATGGGACACCCGGACACCCGGACGCACGCGTTTGTGCCAGAGTTGTCGTAGTCGAGGTATTTGTGAACGTCGAAGATGAGGTTCGTGATGCTTCCGTCGGGGTTCACCACTTTGTTCAGAGCTGAATGAGAGAGGACGGGACATCACATCAGTCGCATTCCATGCACCGTGTGGCCACGCACCGTCTGCGGAACCGTTCGAAACGAAGGTTTGGGCTGATGTCCAGTTGTCTCCCGGGAGCAGAATGATCTGGGTCGTGGCACTACAAGATCGGTGAGCGATCCGAACTTTCCTGGAGCATATCGCGACCCACCCAGCTTTACGAATGGCAGTGACGGCAGCTTGCACACTCCCCGCCCACTGGGTGATGTTCGGCATGTTATGAGGTTCATTCATTCTGGGACAGATCTTAGCGGAAGTTCATAGACATGAGAATCCTAGACTCACACGCCGAACATGATCCTGGTCTCGTTCGCGTAGTAAGCCGCGATCTGGCTCCAAGTCGCCGCAAATTGGGCGTCTGTTGGGCCACCAGGTTGTCCAATGATCTGCTTCCGCGGTGAGCACTTGTCAGGAGTCTCTCATCCAGGTTAAACCGCACCGTATTCTCCCAGCGGGCGTAGTTGTGCATGTCGATGATACAATACGCGCCGGTTGCCAAACAAGCCTGAGCGCTTAGTCAGAACGAGATAAGATCAGATTAGATGGCGCGACACCCACCTGCACCAGATCGTTGTAGATAAGCAGATTGGTCTGATCGAGCGGCGCGCCCAGCGTGTATCCAACCAAATACTGCCACGCGACGGGCAGCCGGAACGTGTTATACCCATCCGTCTTCACGAAATGCGACATTGCCCCGCACCGTCCATGCCGTAGTACTTCAGTAGCGGCGGGTACGCGGCGCCCGGCGTGCAGCTGCCGTCCGAGTTGCACCCGAAATCGAACCCGGCGATGTTGACGCCGGTGAACTTGAGGGTGCCGGACCCCGCGGCGGGGACGTTGGCCGGGCAGTTGCCGGCGCTGGCGCTGCTGGTGGGGCTCGCGGCGGCGGTGGTGGCCGTAGTCACGGTGGTCGGGGCGGCGGGGGTTGTGACGACGACGGAGGTGGATTTCGCGGAGGAGACCGGTGCTACGGAACGGATGGAGGAGAAGACGGCGCCGGCACGCTAGAGGTGGTCGGCGCTACCGTCGACGCTGCTGCAGTGGATGGAATGCATTGAGAGTAGACTGTGGACCGTCAGCTGAGTTGCGCTTGCTCTGTCGGCTTTCGCGACTGACATGGGTTGACAACAGAGCAAACTGTCCCGCTGACACAAGTTGTTGGTCCGGTCCAGCTCTGGTGTTCGTCAGCAAGGAGTCAAGACGCGGAACTTTGATGTATTCACTGAGCCTCCTCCACCTGGCCGTCGCTTTCAGCCCGAGAATCATTCATGGGAGGAGAAGACATACATTGCCCGTAGATCGCTGCCTGCCCCTCGACCAGCGACGCGACCAGAGCAAGCGCGACGATGGACACAAGATGGGTTGGGGGCATGGTCGCTGCTGTCTGCTGCACAGTTCGTCCGGGCCATCAGCCGTCCCGTTTCGTTATATAGTGCGCGCGCCAGAGCATGTCGGCATGAGACAGAGAGACCCAGAACCGAAATCTTGCCGCGCAAAAGCGCCGAGAATGTTACATCACGGAAAGCACGGCGGTGGCTCAGTGGCGGATGATATTCGCGGCTATTTCGGGCCATTGCGGCAGGGCTTGTGATCACTGAGGATGGTGTTCGCGGCGAAAAGGACCGAAGGTCTGGTCAGAGCGCGGTCGGGGAGCAGGTTGGCCGGTGACTCAGAGTCACCCACCCTCGGATGGTATTCTTAGGTCGCTCAGGTTCATTGCCTTGTTCGGACTTACCTGCGTATCATGGGATTACACTCAGGTGGCGGGCATTTTTAGATTTGTGGATCCTGACATCGCGTACAAGAATTGAGCATAAAGATAGAGAGAAGAATCATGGCATTGATACTCACGGTCTTGACTTATCCAGACACAACCTGTACCACCTTGCATGAACAATGTTCCAATGACAAAAGCTCAAAGGACTCCAACAGTTTGTGGATTGTGTCACGAGTCGGGCGCTGACCCTGACTCAGAAACACTGACAGGAGGAATTCTCGTTCGCGTGGACTGAAGGCCCGTAGCGGTGGGATGGTGCCAGTGCGTGGTCAAGACCATGTCACAGTGACATGACGCGTCAGTCTAATAGTAGAGCATCACTCGCCGCAGCCGGCGAGCTCGGCGGGCGGGGTGATTTCCTGGGGACCGACTGCGCATTGCCACATGCGCGATCACTAAAAGTTCCACGCCGCGGCGCGCAGCTCGATAGCAGCCTGCACCTGTGACTGCCGTCGCTTCCTTCTGCCCAGTGCTCCCTACCACCACCACCACCACCACCATGGAGAAGGGAACCTACATCCAGCCCCCGTTCATTCTACCCCTCCAGAGCACGGCGGCGCCGAAGTCCGCGCGCCCGGCGCGTGGGAGGACCCTGCGGCTCGGGCTCGTCGCGCTTGCAGCGCTCTCCGCTACCTGGACGTACCTTTCGCTATCGGACTCCCCGTCCCATGACAGGGCCGTCGCTGTGCCCATGAACGCGCAGAGCGTGCTCGCGCACTGCGCGGCTCTCAAGCTGACGCCGGGGCCGCCCGACGACTTCCGCTCGCGTACTGTGTCGGACCGGTTCCAGGAGGGGACGAAGGCGACGCTGATCAGGAACGCGACGATCTGGACGGGTGCCCACGACGGACACGAGATCGTCCACGGGGACATCTTGCTCGATAGCGGTCTTATCAAGCAGGTCGGGGCGGTCGATCTCAGCGCGTACAAGGACGTGTCGGTGCTCGACGTCGCTGGTGCTTGGGTTACGCCAGGGTCAGTAGATCGATTCATTCTGCATTGCAGCGCTTCGATTCATCTCTCCCTCCAGCATCGTCGACCTCCACAACCATCTCGGCGTGTTCAGCGCGCCCTCGCTGCTGGGCACGTCCGACACCAACTCGTTCAAGGGCCCCGTGCTTCCCTGGCTGCGCTCGCTGGACGGCCTGAACACGCACGACGACGCGTACCGCCTCTCCATCGCGGGCGGCGTGACCTCCGCGGACGTGCTCCCGGGCAGTGCCAACGCGATCGGTGAGTCTGCCCACAGCCAGCGGTTCCGCGTAGACTCACTGGCTTGCAGGGGGCCAAGCGTTTGTGATCAAGCTGCGCCCTACGGCGGAGCGCTCCGCGTCGGCGATGCTGCTCGAGCCCCCGTTCACGCTCAACGGGACGTTCGTCGACCCCACGCAGCGTCCGCGCTGGCGCCAGATGAAGCACGCGTGCGGGGAGAACCCGGCCCGTGTCTACGATGGGACCCGCATGGACACCCAGTGGGCCTTCCGCCAGGCGTACGAGACCGCGCGTCTCATCAAGGAGAGGCAAGACGCGTTTTGCGCCAAGGCCGAAGCAGGTCGATGGGCCGGACTGGGGGACTTCCCGGAGAGCCTTCAATGGGAGGCGCTGGTCGACGTGCTGCGTGGTCTCGTCAAGATCCAGAACCACTGCTACGAGGCGGTTGACTTGGATGGCATGGTTCGCGTGCGTGATTCAGGCTGCTGCTACCCCTGAGTCTGACTACTCTAAACCCTTCCTCTTCAGCTCACGAACGAGTTCAAATTCTCGATCGCCACCTTCCATCACGCCCGCAAGTGTCTCTGTGCTACTTCGCTCACCACACGCTGACCCGCAGCTCCCTCCAGACGAAGCGTACCTGTTCCCGACCTGATCAAAAAGGCGTACGGCAAGCCACCCGCGATTGCCATCTTCGCCGGCTTCGACAAGTTCAAGCGCGAGGCCTACCGGGGCTCGGTTTTCGCACCCCGCATTCTCGCGGATAATGGAGTGGATGTGGTCATGAAGGTGCGCGCTGCGACGTCGCAGGAGTCGGCCCAGCTGATATCGGATAGAGCGACCATCCTGTGCTCGATTCGCGCCATCTCATCTACGAGGCTCAGCAAGCCCACTACTACGGGCTTCCTGCCCATTTGGCGCTCGCGTCTGTGACCAGTGCGTCTGATCTTGTTCATTTGATATGGAACGAAATCTCATCTAGGGAACAGCTACTCCGACCAAGGCAATGGGTATGGAACACCGGATCGGCAGTCTCATTGCTGGCTTTGACGCCGGTAAGCTATCCTGTTTGCCCTTCTCCCTGTCACACTAAGCACCGGCTCAGATGTCGTGGTATGGGACAGCCACCCGCTGACTCTGGGAGCAACGCCCTCCCAGGTGTTCATCGACGGCATCGCTCAGCTCGAGAAGCCGCACGTCCTGGTCAAACCCAAGTCGTTCCAGCAGGTCCCCGTCACGCCTGACTTCGAGAAGGAGACTAAGGCCGCGATCGAGTATGAGGGCCTGCCTCCGCTGGACCCGTCAAGGCCAAGTCGGATGTCGTCGTGTTCCAGAACGTTGGCAGCATCTTCTCGAAGGACCAGTCGACGCGCCGGATCACGCAGATCTTCGGTGCGGCCGGTGCTGCTGAGCAGACGCTTGTCGTGGTCGAGAAGGGACAGATCGTGTGCACTGGGAACTGTGCCGTGGCGCAAGATGCGGAGTATATCGCCCTGGAGGGAGGCAGCATCACTCCCGGCTTCATCACGTATGGCAGCGGTCTCGGGCTGGCGCATATCGCCGGGGAATGTATGTCGTGTCTGGTTGTCGATCTTTGAGGGACTCACACGTCTCCAGACTCGACAGTGGATGGCAACGTCTTGGACCCGCTGGAAGACCCCATCCCTGATCTCGTCTCGATACTGTCATCAAGGCTGTGGACGGTCTCCTGTTCGAGACACGCAGCGCTCTGACTGCATATCGCGCTGGTGTGACAGGCGCCATCACCGACCCAACCGGCGGGTTCCTGACTGGCCTGGGCACGTACTTCAGCACCGGAGCCGCCCACAAGCTCGCCGATGGGGCCATCATCCAGAGGGTCACTGGTCTGCATGTCAGATTTTCCATGTGGGCCGATGCCAGCGTCAGCACGCAGGTTGCGGCTCTGCGCCGTCTGCTGCTCGGAAAGGGATCTGGCGATATCGGGGAGCAGTTCAGTCAGGTCACAGACGGGAAGATCCCGCTCGTCGTACACGCCGAGAGCGCCGATATCATTGCCACTTTGCTCGTCTTGAAGAAAGAGGTGGAGAGCAGCACCGGGAAGGCGTTCAAGCTGACCATCACCGGCGCCACCGAAGCGCACCTGCTCGCGAAAGAGCTCGGCGCGGCGGGGGTGGGTGTCATCGTCAACCCGCGGCCGTTCCCCAACGAATGGGAGCAGCGCCGCATCCTGCCCGGGCCCCCGCTGACGCATCAGAGCGCGATCGCCGCGCTGGTGTCGCACAACGTGACCGTGGGGATGCTGACCACGCAGCAGTCCCTCGCGCGTGCGATCCCGCTCGATCTCGCGTGGGCCGGCATCGAGGCGGACGGGCTGCTCTCCAAGGCCGAGGTGCTCGCGCTCGGCTCGTCGAACCTCGAGACGCTGCTCGGTGTCACGGAGACCAACACGGACCTCGTCGCGCGGAGAGGAGGGGACGGCTTCGAGGGCAGGGTGGTTGCGATTATCTCCCCGCGGACGGGTTCAGTGGATGTTGTGTGAGGTCGCAAGTGCGATTGGAGGCACATCTAAATTACGGCGTGTTACAGTTACTTCCCATTACATACATACATACAACATATATATCCACAGTTGGATCAGCCCATCTAAGGCGACAGTCGTGCCGGGTGCGTCCAAAATGATCGGCCGAGGACAGACGCCAGGTCTTCCCCACGCGCGAAATGACACGCGTATGTTATTACTGTATTATGATTGTGCGCGGCCCTGGCGCACGCGTCGACACACCCCTCCCGCACGTGCGCGCATCGTGGCACGAACACGTGACACGCACGTAACGTATGGCCTAGGGATGGACCGTGCGGCGGCGGGGGCGCGGCCCGTGCTGGCGGACGTGCAGTGTGCGCTCCGACGGCGTCTGTGGTTGTGGCCGGATGGCCGGGAACGCGAACCAACGCGCTGCGAAGGACAGGCTGCTGCGCCCGGGTGTGCCACTCGGCGCGGGATCCGCGGCCGGCGAGGTGGCGCTGGCGCTGTGTGTCGCGGAGAAAAGACAGAGAGTGGCGGCGAGCAGGGCGGTGAAGTGCATAGTATCGTGGATTGAGAGGGCGAGGGAGGGCTGGTAGTAGGCGCTCGAGGCGAAGGGAGTATGATTAGTGGGTGACGTGAGATGGAGGGGTGCGAGGGCAGAGTCTATTTTTTTTCTGTTGAAAGGAGCATGCAACGGCTTTATATATTTTTGAGGGACGCCCTGCACGCACACGCCGTTGCCGCATGTCGAGTCTGAGTTGGGGGCACCGCATTTGTTACTAAGACATCCGATCAACTAGCTATTGACCCGTCCGAGAACTCCGATCCACCGCAAAAAAAGAAAAAAGGAAAAAAAAATCTAGTTGTCGCAGTGGTAGCCACAATCTATGCATCTAAGATCCCGCTCTGGTCAGAGTCCCCTGTTTCGTACACAGCGGCATCAGCGAGCGCACGGTGTCCCACAACGCGTCAGAGATCGGCTCGCTGTCATCGCCCACGACGATGGTGACAGGGTGTTGTTGTTTCCTCGACGCCTGCAGCGCCACCATCTGCAGATCAAAGGCCGTCCAGATGTCCCGGCACGAGTCGAGCACCTGGCCGACGTCGGGGCGGAACTGGACCACGCGCAGCCCGTCGGGGACGCGCGTGCGGGTGAGGATGTTCGATGCGTACAAGATCGCAAAGTCGAGATTGTCCTGGAAACACACGTGCTCGACCGCAGATGGGATCGATAGGATGTTCACGGTCGGGTCTGTGCAACGGGAAGAGGAATCAGCCTCACTCTCTCAACCACGAGGCCGGAGGCACCCACACCATCCATAATACGTCAGCTTCGATCGCGGCGGCAGATGGATCAGGGACACATGGCGCTCCAAGATCGTGTAATGGTGAGAAAAAGGCCCGCTGAATATCAGGGACGGCGGAAGCTGCGGCAGCGGCTCCGGGGCATTGGTATCCAGCCAGTAGCTGAACAGCGCCGAGTCCCGGATCGACAGCTCGCGGAGCGTCGGGGGCAGCGCCCTGCCCCCCGTATCGTCGTTGTCCACCAGCTCCATCGGCTCCAGGCTCAATCGCCGGAGACACCCCATCGGCGCCAAATATGCAAGCACGCGGTCCATCACGACCTTCCCAGTAAGCAGTATATCTAGGTCCGTCAGCTGAGCAAACGCCCCGCACGCGGCAAGCGCCGCGGGCGACCCGCGCTGCGCAAAGCCGCACTCGAGTCGCAGGTGCCGCGGGCGGATGCCCGCGCGCGCGAGCGCCACGAGGATGTCGCCGGCGGAGAGGACGGGCGAGCCGTACGCGGAGCGATGGCGCAGGTGCACCGCACGCACGCACGCGGCGAACGTCGGCCCGGGGGCGGGGGCGTGCAGCAGGTGGAGGAACGGGCGCACGGTGTCGCGGCTGCGGTTGCGCACGAGCGTTATCGATGCGAAGCTGTGGAAGCGCGAGCGCGGGACCCATGCGCGTGCGATGAGTGCGAGGCGGAGGAGCGCTCGTGTGTCGTCCTTGCCGACTTGGTCGGCGAGGTTGTCGACGACATCGTCGACGAGCTCGGGCGGGAGCATGACGAGTTTAAGCACCGAGCGGGTAATCGATTCTTACGTGATTGGATGTTGCCGGATGGGTCGCATGGCTCGGCTGTCGAGTCTCCTCGCGCTGAAGAGCTGCTGCACTGGAGGTAGCCAGGTCTCTGACTAGTGTCCTGTTGATTTCTTCCATCTACCCGATACTTGTCAGTATTCAGTATGCCTTGAACACTTGAGTGATCGCGTCTTGCCTCACACTCCTCCCATTGAGACCGAAAGCGACTCACAGCGACTGGGAGTGACTCTGTCGAATCCGAGTCCCAATTGCAATGAAAGAAAGGGGCACTGGTCATCGCATTTACTCATGCGACCACGCCTGTCACACTCGATTTGACTTGGTGCATCTCCTAGTAACAACAACAGAGCACGAGTAGATTGATACCCTGCTTCTTCTACTTACGTATTGCTCGCACTGCAACGGTGCCGCACCACTTCATGCAACCGCGACACTACGTCCTACCCTGATACCTGCTACTGGTCACTAGCAGACTGTCGAGCGCACTCTGGCGTACTGCTACTATGAAAAGCCACTGCCCATGCGGAATGTCACTCCACCAGCGCGATTTTCGTCCCTGCGTCCCTCCAGCTATGGACTAAGATGATCCTCGACGCTCCCGCTCAATGGAACGAGGACTGAGACACCCGGGCCATACCGCGCCCTGGTATCCGCCATCTCTCTGACATGCCGGGCCGTCTCGTTTTCCCGAGCGCGCGTGATTAGCTGAAAATCCCCTGGCCAAGTTCGCAGCGAACACATTGAATTCCCATCGACTCGAAGGATGATGAAGTGCTCAAATCTGTCGTGGGGCCCACGATGAGGACCATCTTGGGGAGAAGAGCCTGGTTGAACTGGATGTGCTTTTCTGCAAGAGATATATACTCGCCACGCGACTTGGTTTGCACCACTGCAGGAATGCTGCTTTGTACTGTCAAGTCCCCATGACCCCGTCTCCGCAATCAACGTGTAGGGCAAAGCATCGGTCAAGACCCGGTTACTCAAGAGCACAATTCGGCGGCCTTCTCACAACACTGAGACCAGTAGTGTGGCAATCACCACATTTCGTTTCGCTGGGATCGCTCACATGGGATACGCAACGGCTATCCCCAGGAGGACCTGACTGGACTGCACGTGCTCGAGAGATCTCAACGATGTGCTCTTCGATCATACATGAGTGCGGGTCCGCTTCCTATACTTAGCACTGAGACTGGTGGTATGACAATCACACAGATCTCGCCGTCGTCTCGCTTGGAACAGCATCATGGCACACTCAACGACCTGCACTCCCCATCTGACGGCGCGCACAGTCCGAGCAAGCCGGCACTCGACAACTTCATTCTTGCGATGGGTTATCCAGGAATAGCAGGCGAAGTCGAGGTGTCTTCGGTTCTATCCCGTAACGGGAAAAGCTCTGCGATCTCATGCGAGTGGCTACGCATCGACTGGCCAGGATCTTGCTGCTGGGGCAACACTCGTTATCGTCAAGGACGCCCTCGCGACGTGAGGTCAAAGCGGAAGGCCTTTTCACAGGGATGGGTAGCCGCATGGATGCACCTGCGTGTGTGCACAGCACATACCTCGGTTCTGAGATGCAGCGGCACGGAGCTAGGCCTTGAATTCCACCGTTCCCGTCTGCATGTACTTGGTACCCAGAAAATACCCAGTCAAAGCTTGCTGTGTTACGTGTAATTATCACTCGAGATATCCGGTCAGCGCGACCTCAGCATCCCAAGGCAGCCTCTGCATTGGTCTTGTCAGACAGCGCCTGACCCGGAATGCATGGACGAGAGGGCACGTTTCGGCCTTTCGAAAAAGAAACCTCCGCTTTAGGGCTTCAGTGGGGGACATCGAAGCGCAGAACACAGCTTGCCCTGTCTTGGCACGCATTTTCCCAGGACAATTGTCTCTAACTCCCCGTACATACGTTGCGTGAGAGCCGTCCAAGCCCGTGGCAGCCCACAGCCATTGGGTGGCGTTCGCGGCGATAATTTCGTGTCCAATCGGAAGTCCGTTCGGAACAGATGAGCCCAAGATAAAAATTGGGTGTGCCAAGACTCGCGCCTTTCTCGGCTAGTATAACAACGCTTCATGTTCTGCTGGTAGGCCCGAGACTTCCCTCCGTCCCTTTCGAAACTCCCTCTCTCGAGCTCGATCATCACACGACCATGTCCAAAACGACCAGCGTTGAAGACGTGGAGGGCGGCGTCGCCAAACAGTCTCGTCCGTCGTTCTGGGAGCACCTGAACTCCGAGGTCGATCCCGCGCAGGCCACAGGCCCGCTTGCTGGGTTCTGCTTCATGACTGGATACATGTACGTCGCACGCGCCCAGCTCTTTCGTCGACGCTCATGAGGGGCATGCTATGCAGCGATGCCATCTCGTTCTCGGCAATCTTCGTATGGTGTGGGTTCCAGACCGGCAACTTCGCCCAGGTGAGTCAACTTTCAACCACACACGCACTGCGGGGGGTTCTCGGAGGCAGATGTCCGCTCGCTAAGCTTGATGCGACGGGCGGCATCACTTAACGCCCTCTAACCCCGCTCCGTTCCATCGGGAGGCGTCCCATCCATCCACTCATCACTCGCTCACACATGCTCTCCAGCTCGCGCTCGCGCTCGCACGGCTATGGGAGATCGGCCCCTCGGGCGTCGGCCACGACACGAGCTTCCACATCGCCGACCGGCAGGCGATCACGTCCCTCCTCTCGTTCAACGCCGGCGCGTTCTTCGGGCGCGTCGGCGACCGCGTCGGCGCGCACAAGCGCATCTGGCTCGTCGGCGCGACCTTCGTCCAGATCCTGCTCACGATGGCCGCGGCCCTGACGATCTGGAAGAGCGGGCAGAGCAGCATCGCGGCGGAGCGCGGGACACCGAGCTGGAGCGCGCCGCTCACGTACGTGGGCCTCGCGTTCATGAGCGCGAGTCTGGGTGTGCAGGGGATCGTCGGAAAGCGCCTGAACACGCAGTTCACCACGACCAGTACGTCGTTCGCCGTAGTGATATCCGTCGCGCTTGCGGTCTCTGATCTTTTCGTGCAGTCGTGCTGACAACCGTGTGGGTTGAGCTTGTTACGGATCCCCGACTGTTCAATCTGCGCAACAAAGTCATCACCCGCGACCATAAACTGATCGCGGCGGCTGCGCTGTTCTTCGGTGCCTTCGTTGCTCGCGCGATCCTCGGAGCCATCGGCGCCGCCGCAGCGCTAGGCATCGGCGCTGGTTTCCGCATTCTCATCATGTTGGCTTGGATTGTCATCCCTGGCAAACCTCCTAAGCCCGTCAAGGCCTGATTGATAATCGCATTTTCCTCTAGACATCTTGTGTAATCAGTAATTAGAGAGCTTTTGTCGCAGCAAATCTAAACAAGACCATTGGGTTGCAAGAAACCGGAAGTTTTCTTGTCGAGAAGGAACGGACCAGACAAGTGAGGGCTTTCCGCCAATTGGCAAGTTACAGAATATACAGCACAGAAGAGAACAGGCCCAAGCGTGGCACAAGACATGCCCTTGAGACCACCAAAAGCTTGCCAAAGAACGTAACACTTTCACCACCTTCCTCGCTTCGGTTTGGAGTTCCTCCGCCTACGTTTGCTCTCATCGTCGGCGCTCATCTCTGCGCTGTCGTCTCGGTCCCGTTTGCTCGGTACCTGCACGCGCTGACGCGAATTATAATCATCAACATCCATGTTCGCGTCCTGATGTTTTGCGCCCCCGGATCCATCACCCATCCGCTCCAATAACGAGGCAGTTCGAGTCAGGTTTGCAGGAGGCGGCCGGGCGGGAAGTCCGTTGTCTGATGGGACAATTTCGGTCTTGGGCGGTCCCCACTTGCTTCCCAGTCGATCCTTGAGGTGGTTCGCCGCTGGTTCGTCAGAAGGCGGGAAACTCTCCCGGCGCAGGGCCGGAGACCGTGTCTCATTCGGCGATCCGCTGCGGGCGGAGCCAGGCCGATCGACAGACGGTCCCAGCCGTTCCTCCAAACGAGTGTGGTGGTCATCGAAGACTCGTCGATCATCTCGAGGTACAGTGTCGTTTTGCCGCTCTTCGAAATCCCGGTGGGAAGAAGCGGGGTGCTTCGGAAAAGGCGGGGGCTGACTCCCGGGGAAGCTACGTCGATTCGTCTGCATGGCACAATCAGGACCACATACTCGAGATATTAGAAAGCACAAACTGGAGGCAAGTCTGACCCTGGATAATCGCGAGACATGTCGCGAGGCACCCCTCTTGATGGAGCTCTCGGAGTATCTATGGGAAGGTCTTTCGGAGCCTCTCTCGTCGTATCTCTCGGGATGTCTCTCGGCGGCATATCTCTCGGGATGTCTCTCGGCGGCATGTCTCTCGGGCCGTCTCTCAGGGTGTTTTGACCAGGCTAAAATAATCAAGTGAGCACCACGCTCCAATGCCTCAGCGACGACGAAACTGACCTGCGGTGAACGCCGACCAGACCTGTCATCATCTCTCGGATACTCGGGCTGCAGAACAATTACAGACCCGATAGATAGTCACATCGCGCAAAGTCACGCACGATGATGGGTTCCACCTGTCCGCGCCGGTTCATGCTTGGACCATTAGGAAACTCCGCTCGGCCACCAGGCTGTGCACCCTGCTCCTTGATGCCATGGCCAGGACGAACACCGATGGGAACTTGGTTGGAGCCCGACATGAGGGCGTTCCGCTGTTTGTTTAGCATCGATGAGAACAAAGCATAGGTAGAGAAAGGAGTGATAGGAACGCACGTTTCGGAATGGCTCTGGCATGGGGCGGGGTGGTGACAGCCGCCTGCCGCGCCCACGCCCGCGCCCAAATCCATTCTCCACATGTCCACCGGACGGGCCATAGCCTGCCGATCCATAGCCACCCGAAGACTGTCCCGCATTCATGGCCCTCGGGCCTTTCGGAGCGTCATTTGGCACGAAAGCCTCCGGCGTGTCAGCGTCAGCAGCGCCGCGCGTCGAACGCGGGCCACGAGGTCCTGCTGGTGGCTGGTGATCCCCAGGCACGTCGCGGCGTATCGCAGCGGCGGGTTCAGGAGGACCTCCATACTGGACACTTACAAACGCGTCGCTTTGCGGCGGAAGCGGTTGGCGCTTGGACCCTTTCAATACGCGTCAACAGCCAGCTCAGGTCGGCAAAACGGCAGAGGCACATACGGGACTGCGGAGACAAAGCGCCATCCTCATCGTCCGTTCTGGGAACAGGATGAGATGGCGCAGCGGCACCGGCACCATTATGACGCAGAGGCGCATCATCCGATCCAAATCGAGTCTCATTCCGTTGGCGAGCAGGTAGAGGCACTGGTGACACAGAACGAGAGCGAGATCTATTCCGGGGATGTCCTGTATGACAGGTGGAAGACCGTGAGCATGAAATCCTTCCGAATAGGCCCAGACAGAATGACAAGGAGAGACGAGAGGAGCATGGCGCGGGACGCAGCATGGGAAGCGAAAACGGATGCATAGGGTGTGCGGGTGGCGAGCCAAGCATGGAGAGGCAACGTACTGGGGGCAGCTGGCATTACGGAGAACTGTGTGTCGCGCTGATAGGAATGAGGCTGTCCTCTGGAGATATCCCGAGATTCGCGACTATCGCGACTGTCTGCAGCACGATGCGGAGGCATGTCACGTTCGAACTCTTGCCTTCTTGGCGGCATCTGGTGCGGCGGGAGATCCCGCATCGGGCGCTCTCGCTGCCACGGATCTGACCCCGTGTCTTGACGATTGCGATCACGGCCATCTCTATGTGATGGAGGCTGATACGGCCTGCGCTCGAAAGACTCGTTTTCCGAGGTTCGAGAGTGTTCGTATCGGCCTTGGGCTCGCCTTTGATCCCGCTCGGGATCAACCTCGCTGCGCTCTTGTCCTCGAGGACCATCACGTGGGCCCCGAGGACCCTCGCGAGCAGGAGCAGGACCTCGGAAGCCACCTTTGTCACCGTCAGAGACTGGGTACGTCGACGATCCTGAGACAGAAACTATGTCATTAGGGTTAACGGGACCCATCGCTGGGTTCCAGTGATCGCCGCGGCGACCAGTGTCACCGCGTCGGAAGTCGCGGGAAAGTGGCGAGACCGATCTCTTCTGCGCGGCAAAGCTGTTCTTCGGAGCGTCAGCATTGCCGCGGACAGCCGTTTGGCCCTCTCCTAGTGGGTCGTTGCCTGGTCGGTAATGCCTGTCAGTGAATGACATGGATTTTGGGTCGGCGCCGTCCGTAAGACGTTCGTTGTGACTGTTGCTCATCGGCATCGATGCGTCGTCGCTTTCGCGAAAGTCCCGCGTGCGCTAGAAGGAGAAGAAAAGGGGAATGTAAAGATGCTGGGGCGTGGAGGAGGGGAGGAGACCAACCCCACGTGCGGTGTTTGCTTGATCATGGTTGTTCGAAAGGCGAGATTGGTTTCGATGGTCCTCTCCACGTTCGTCTCGGTGATCCGCCGCGCCGTCACGAGGTCTCTCCCACGCATTTTTCGGCGGACGAGACACATCACTTTCCCTGTGCTGCGCCGGACGGGACTCGGTGCGCGGTTCCCGTTCTGGCTCCCGCTCGCGCTCACGATTCGGAGGGGGCACAGAAGGGGGAGCTCTAAGATTAGCTACCGAGCCGTTTCCCCCGGCGTTAGTTCGAGGTTTCTGACGATCAATAAGCAAATGTTCGGCATTGAATAGAGTGATTGGGAAGAGATCGAGGCGGTTTAGAACTTACAGTATCTTTAGTGTCTTTGGCCGTACCCGTCATCGAAGTCGCCTCAGTGGACGAATGGGTGATGGCTGGTGTGGTGAACGACGGCTTGGCTGGAAGTGCATGGGTGATCGGTTGCGAGATGGGCTTTGGCGGCCCACGTCTGTCTCTATCCCGCCGCTCGTCCCTGTCCCTGTCCCGTTCTCTGTCTCTTTCTCTGTCTCTTTCTCTTTCTCTTTCCCTTTCCCTGTCTCTTTCCCTGTCTCTCTCCCTGTCTCTTTCTCTTTCTCTTTCTCTGTCCCTTTCTCTGTCCCTGTCCCTGTCCCTCTCGCGATCATCCCTATGCCGGTCACGCTCGCGGTCCCCACGGTCCCGCCTGGTGGGACGGGACCCGGGGGTCTTGCGCCGGGGTGACGAAGACCTAGGCTGCCTCTCCGTGCTCTCTATAGAGACCAAAGCCGCCTCAGGAGTTTGCGGGCGTTGGGAGGGCGCCACCTCCGCCGCAGGCGCGGGGACGGGCTCGTCGAGCTCTTCGTCACTACCGCCCAAAGACACAGCATCTTCGTCCCTGTCTATGAGAGCAGGACCGATGTGAGCGTCGTCTTCGTCCCAATCGAGCACTTCAGCATCATCCATGGTGGGGTCAGCGTGTATGAGGAGGGAGGGAACGTAAATGTGGATTTGAAAGTCCGAAGATTCGAACTCCGACCGCTGATATGATCATTGACTGGCTTCGTTAACCGTCCGTCGTCCGTTCTCGCGCAGTTATCCAATGTCCGCATACGCAGCCGAAGCGGGAGGTCTCCCAGCGCCGACGTCGGCGTCATCCTCCTCGGCGCCGCGTATCCCGGTCATATTTCGTCGGTTGCATCGTTTCCAACAGATGGCAAGTCAACGTGCTACATACTTGTGCGGTGGCGGATATGTATTCATCTTGTCTGCAGGATTTCGAGCTCGCGGCTTGGCAACTAACGTACTTGTGTATTGCGCCCCGTCGCGTATACCGAAATGTGTACTTCCATAAGCGTGCGTCACTGCACGCATCCAGCGCGCGTTTCCGTGAATAACCGGACGACTAGAAACTAAAAACACCTGGGCACGCGACGACCCTGCAATTCTTCTATTGCTTTCCGCGTGTCTCTGTGTATCTGCCATCGCGTGGTCGCTAGTCTACTCCCTCAGCATTGCGCAAGCGCTTCGATTGGCAGTTCTCATGATCCTACGCGACTTTCTGCTATCTGGAGTGGTCGTTTCGACAATATTATGGTGAGTTTCTCTCTTGACGGCTCCTATATCCCGTCAAACGAGAACTCCTCCATGGCACTGGAATGCTGAAACGGAAGACCGCTGTCCATCTCCTTCAACGGCTTACACAGGGGCAGGGGGAGGTTAATCTTTAATCTCACCCGACATTCTTGCTCGTTCTTCTCCTTCCGTTCCGTTTCAGTCCCTGAAAACATTGCTTACCCGGTCTGCAGGCAAACATCAAAGACGTTCCTTCTTCCTTCCACTCCTCCCGCACCGACTCCATCATTCACTGGCGCGCGATTCCCGCCTCCAACCCCTCGGCATGAAACAGTAGAGTGGGCGTTAGTGGACGTATTCCGCTGATTTGGAGACTTGCTGATTTCTTACTCAGATACACGTTTGACGTGCATACAAACGCCTTCTTTCCGTTATACCTAACGCTCTATCTAGCCCAGCTCTTTCTTCTGCCTGTCATCCAGAAGAATAACTGGCTATGTCTATGGGTTGGGAACACATTATACCTTGCTGGGTATGCCTGCAACCTTACCGTATCGAAGCACCGGCTGATCTTGACAGGTTCGCTCAATACATATACGGCACATACCTCGGGCTGTCTGCTCTCCCTTATCTGGCACACACGACTTTACTGTTAGCTCCGCTGCTGCCCCTTGGGGCAGCCTATGTCGTGTCGCTGATAGGCTTCCGCGTTGCCCCGTGGTTTCTTGCTGTGTACTTTGCTTCCTCATAAACAGTAGATATGCCATAATACTATTTATAAGAGTAATCACAAGCGCAATTGGGGCAAACATAGGTAGATAGAGATTATTATGTACAGGCAAGGAATGGGCCGAGCGCAGCTCGAGCTCATTGTAAGTGGTCCCACACTGTAGAGATCAACTGCTCGAGATGGGACATGGCAATCTCATCTTCATCTCCACGGAATAGCCTCCACGGCGGAACAACAGTTCCCGAGATACGATCGAACTTGCGCAAAACCGAATCCAAGTTGCGCCGTTCTGCGTGGGTCACGTAAGCAGCGGCCAGGAGGAGACCCTCGAGTGCCAGCTGTCGGTCCCGGGGGACAACAAACAAGACACGCTTGCGTGCGTCGGGAGCAAAGGGATGTGGGCGGAGGAAGTCGAGGACAGACTGGATGTGCCTGCGCTGTAGTACGACAGGAGTGACGAGAAATTCAGATTGGTCGTCGTCAAAGGGAGGATCCGAGAGAAGATGTGCAACATCGAGAAGCTCGGACGACGGAAGGACAGATTGCGTCGCAAGGAGATCCGAGTAAGAAATCGACGGCCAGGGTTTCTTGCCTCGCATGTCGAGCAGAGAATCCTCTAACGTGATCTCATCATCCTCCTTCTCGAAGGCATTCAAAAATACGGGAACCGGCTTCCGCCGTACGTAGAGCTTCCGATGTGGGGTTTTCGAGTGAGAGAAGTCGATGTGTTGGTGCGTGTCGGCGATCACAGGCAGGTAATTCGACAGCTCGCTCATGAACGAGCTCGCGGAAGAAGAGCCCGGTGAGCCGACAGACACGGTAAGCGTACGTGCAGTGGTCTGCGAATTAAACGAGACTGCACGTAAGGCCGAGCCAGTGATGCGCACGACATGGGTAAATGCGCTTGTTGCCGCAGTTACCGGTTCCGCGTCGTAGGCAATGAAAACATTGGGGCCGACGAGTTGAGGAGATCCGAGGTCATCAGAATCGAAGCCATCCGTTTCCGATGCAGAAGATTCTGCACTGGAACTAGAGAGGTCTTCAGTCTCAGGGTAAGCAGGAACGGGTTTGCGCCGGATCCTGAAGCGGGCTTGGGGTGGCGCAGACACCCTCTCTTGGAAATATTCGTCGATAGGAGAAGTGCAAGGGGAGAACATCGGGGGAAGGGGGAAAGGATTATCGTTCAAGTCTGGCGTATGGGAGCTACTGGAGGAGGAGGAGGTGGTGGTGACCAGGGAAACCTCATCGTTGGATTTGAAACTGCTCTTGGACGGCTTCAGCTTCAGAAACAGCCTGGACGGCTTGCGTGAGACCGTCTTAGGCAATACCTCCGACGAGCCGAGAGTGCTTTTGTAGTCTGTGTAGTTTCGGAGCGACCCGAAGCCTTTGCCCTGCTGGAGGATAGGACACGAAGGTGCCTCCGCTGCCGAAATTTGGCATTTCGAAAATTTGTTCGACTGATTAAACGAAGGAGTGGTGCACGTCGAACGAGCGTTGAGAGCTTCCTTCCGTCTCTGGACGAAGTCGTCTTCATCACTCGAAGACGGGGAGACGGTTCGGGAAGAAGAAGAGGAGTGTGGATACATGGGCGCGGGGAAAGAGAATTGATCGCCATTCAAAAGCGGAGGAGACTTAAGTAGGCTCCTTCTGAGTACACAGCGATCGAGAGCGGAGAATGAAGATGTCTTGGGGCGAATCCAGACTGGTGCAGTGCACGCTTCGCCGGATGGAAGGAGGGTGAGACACGGTGACGGGAAAGTGCCTTCAGAGACCCGAGGGCGCGTGCGGGTCGTGGATTCAAGTCATTGAATTCACAAGACAGCGAGTCCAATATTATGCTGATACCGTAGAGCGTCCGCCCTCTGCATGCATATAACCTGTCCTCCGGAACTACCTGCCCAATCCGATTCGGGCTGCAAGCTGTCGCGCTTGACGGGCTGCCATCCTCCGCGCACGAGCAAAAACACCAAAAACGGCGACGACCGCAAAGAGGATGTTGCAAGCCACGAACTCCAGAAAGTCCGCGCGTTCCTGCGCGACCACGCGTCCGCAGCCAGCCCAGGCGAGAGTTTCCCCTTCATGGCTGTGCAGCGGATGTGGGGACGCAGGAGGTGGCGCATTCCAAGGCTTCTCAAATGGAGGAGCGCGAGCGTGGCCAGGAGGGTGCGTTGGACGTTGGGGATCAGGGATTGTGCTGTTCACGCAATGCATGAGACGTCGGTTCCCGAACGGTTGACAAAATGGTTCTTGAAGCTGAGAGGTAAGCATGAGATGGGTTGATTCCAGAGTGCGGACGATCGAACATACGGAGTCGGCTGGACAGGGCTCGCATAGTCCAGCGGGTGCGCAGACGAGACCTGTTGGGATCTTATTGTGGACATGTTCGGCGGCCAAGGCAGCGCCAGTGACCATCAACCTAGGATATCGTTCAATTTACATCCCTATGAGTTTGAGAGAAAAGTACATACAGGGTAAATACCCATAAGCGACAGTACATGGACGACATGAGGGGCGCATCAAAACCGAGTAACGGGTGGTGGATGTGACTGTGACTCTAGCGACCCTCTGCCGTCACTGCCAACGCCCATCCCACTCTCAAGCACAAAACAGATAGTGTAGTAACGGCTCCTACCAATCTCTCTTTTTATTGTTCAAAGCCATGCTCAGAGCCCAGCCCCAACATGTCCCGTCGTGCAGCGATCGTAGAGGAATTTGACGACGACACCGACCTGCCTTTGCCGTCGCTCTCCCTGCCCAATACTGGCTCGGTCGGACCATTACTGCAGGAGCTCAGTCTCGACGATGAGCCGCGCATGAACACGCCTCCCCCTCGGGCAGGACCTGCTACGCCAACCCACTCGCAGTCGGCATTCCGACCGCCTGGCGCGGGTGTGCAGACGACCATGGATCTGACGCCGTACAAAAAGTTCGTATCATCCATCCATCGCGTATACCGTATCCTCACAGCCTTCTCTAGCTGGACGTGCATCTATCCGATCTACCTCGACGCGAAACGCGCGTATGGCACGGGTCAGCGGCGGATACCCAGGGATCACGCTATCTGGTGGCCGCTAAGCAAGGATATCGCCGATGCGACTTCCTCTCTTGGCCTCCCGACGCTCCACGAGGTCAGCAAGTCCCATCCGCGTGATTGGGAGAACCCGGGTCGTGTGCGGGTGCAGTGGAAGAAGGATGGACGATTGTTGAATCCCTCGATCAGAAACAGTACGGCGCGCAATGCCCTCTGGATTGAATTGACGCTCACTACTATCCTGCGTACAGAGAAAGCTCTTCTTGAATCGATCGCAGCGCGAATCCAGCGGATCAAGCCCGCCTACGTTCCTCCGGTCGAGACCTCCGCTCCCCCTCCAGAGCATCGACACCCGTGCCCGCAGCCGCTGCATCTACACCAATCAAGTCCTCCACTGCCAAAGGCAAGCAGACGCGGCCGACGAGCGCACCGTCGCCGGCTCCACAGGCAGTGCACACCAAGAAGTCGAAGCGGACGCCACCAGAACCGCCGCTCCCTCATCCGCCGCTGGCTCAGCGTTTATCGCCGTACTCGCCCGCGCTTGTGAGCGGAGTGCTCATTGACGCCGTGAAAGCTGGTATGACAGCTCAAGCCGAAGCGACGGCGGGTGCTCCGGGCACACCCGGTGCTACGCCTGCAGGTCAAGGACAGATCGCTGGTGGTATGCAGAAGGGAAAGCGGAAGGTTGTCCGTGTACGAGGATGATGTGTAAACTGTCCCAACTGAAGAAATTGATTATCGGTTTGATTCCATCATCTGCACACTGCATAAGCAAGTCTCTACTACTCCAGACGGCCTGATGTGGTCGAATTCCGTCAAACCAGCTTTGCTCCAAGATACTCCGCGACCTGCTTAGTAAATACGACCGACGGAGAACTCGTTCCCTCTGTAGCGTTGTACCAGTACTATCAGTGATCAGCTCAGATAGATTCAAGATGAGAGCCAGATCACGCACGCAAACGATCTTAACCTCATCTATGAATGCAATCCAACATTATGAGATTACGGGAGAAGGAACTGATGTTCGACTCACCATCTTGGTGCTTCCCGGCATAGTCTCCTGGCTCAAAGATAAACCCGCGATAGGTCAGACCCTGGGTGGAGTTTTTGGCGTGCGGCCATGATCCCTTAGCACATGTGCTAGAAAATCTGCAGAGTACATCTTGCTTCAGCGTAATCAATCAAAGGCACAGGTGATAGACGCACCGTGTCTGGAAACCCTCCATTGTCTGCATCTTTGGGATCTTATAGAGCAGACGATAGTCCATGGCGTTGACCATCGTCACTGTCGCTGCTAGGACGGCAAAGGAAGATGCGGCGAGCCTGTTGAATTTCATAGTGCAGACTTTGCGGGGTGGGCTGAAGCATTATCGCAAGTCCATTCCTTATAGACCGGTGTCTTAGACTGGGCAGTTTCCGCCCTAGACTCGATGCATATTCACCCTTCCGTCCGAAGAGGAGCGTTCCATCTATCCGCATCGCATCGAAAGACAGGGGATTCTCGTTGGATTCTTGAGATACCGAGGCTTAATCTCGGTATGCAGGGACAGGCGGACTTGGTGCGCTCGAGGATATCGTTGCACTGACATCTGCCTGCGCGCCTTGACATACTTAAGTGCTGCATGGAACCCATAATTACATTTGATTATGCAGTATTCTATCAGAGCCGATAACAAACGTCCTTTCAAAATCGAACACCAGGGAATCTGCGCACAAGACACCGCTAAGTAAGAAATTCATCTACCGCCATCGCAAGCTGGGCCCAAAACCGCTCAATCTCCCCCTCGACAAAACCCATTTGGTCCCAATACATCTGGAGAGCAAGCTTCCCGCAGAAAGTATGACCCAGCATCAGGAATCCGCCCTCTTTCAGCCGACTGGCAGTGCTGATGGAGACGAGACTGACACCGGGGCCGTATAATTTGCGCAGGTACAGCCGATCCAAATCACCGAGAAGAGATATCCCAAACAGAGCCGCACTATCTTTGGGCCTGCCTGGCAGAGCGGCGTTCTCCGGTGGAGGGCTAAAATTAGAGGACGGGGAGGATCGGCGGGACCGAGCGGCGGCGGAGAGAAGAGCACGTGTCGGGAGCAACGGGGAGCGCACCGCCGCTTGCATCTGGTTCTTTGCCGATTTGGCGCGCAGCCAGACTCCTTTGGCGTGCGATGGGACGAACGCAGGAAATGTCATGGTGAAATAGGCCAGAGCAAGGAACCAACATGATTGAGAGGTGTGCGGAGCGAGATACGGTCGGAGATTGGCAGCGGTGTAAAAGAGGCTGGAAAGAAACGGTCAGATCGGCCCATGATGAAGAGGAGACATACATGGGAAGTTCGGCAGTTTGTGACGTGCACCGTGCCCATGCAACATTGCATAACGCAACGAGAGCGTGATTGACGGTGACTCCATTTGCCTTGCATCTTGCAAGAATAGATGCCGTCTTGTCACTCGAGAATTCATGCTCTTGAAACAACGTTCGTTTCGGAGCTCGTTGGACACGAGGGAGTCTGTGCCCTCCCTGCAGAAGGCTGAGCAACCGAGACAGCGAGAACTGATGCGCATCATACGATTTCACGGCTCAAGCTCTGGAAATAGTTGATCTTGCATGCAGCCTTGCCGAAGGCCGAAGCCGGCGGACGCAGGCGTGATTCCAGACTCGGAGGTAACGCGTCCATCTAAACCCCAGTCAGCTAGGTCAGCGCGAAATTCCCGGACGGATACTGTAAGATACCCAGTTCCGAGGCTCAGAGAGCTCCTCCATCAGTTCTGCGTCGGCCTTTCCGGATGTCAGAAGAGAGACGAGTTCGTGCGTTGTCAAGTGCAGTGCAGTTCCATCGCCCAGGAAATGAGGTGCACACATGAAGATCCCATATTCGCTGGAATGGACGTCTTGGGGACCCTGGCTTGAGATCACAAGGAATGAGAGTCGTTCATCAGAGAGAATCCTCGGGCCGTCCATGTATGCGCTGAAGAGTTCTGGAATGAAGATGTGGCAGTCGGCCGAGCGCGTATTTGGCAACGCACCTTCTCTCGTCTCCTCGCTATGCCGGATAGCGCGCATCGCCTCCTCCAGGGCATCCTCCGTGGTCTGCGGCGGGACAAATCTAGAGTCCGTGAGTCCATAGATGATAAAGAAGCTACGCAGATGGTTAGTCCACCCACCGGAATCTAGGCGACTCTGGCAAGCTCTCGTCAGCGATGACGCTGCACATCAACAACGGGTGACGCCGCCGTATCAGACTCCACGCGATGCGCACGCGTTCGGGACGAAAGTAACGCGTGGGCGCGTTGACGATGAGATGCAGGTACCTACACGGGAGAGTCAGCATGAACGCGTCGCGCCTGAGCCTCTGACGACGAACATGTCCCCGATCGCTATACGTGAGGTAGGAAAGAGCGCGTATTCGCTGTCTCCGAAGTCTCGCTGGAAACTGCCATCGCGTTCCTCGACCCAGGACATGGTAGGGTGTCGGCCCTAAATTTGGATGGGTGGGAAATTTGACGCGATGATATCACCCCGGCCGCCAGATGCATCATGTCTTACTTTGTTATGTAAGCACGTGGCAAGACCGGAAATTATTCCACTTTTGTACTGAGGCAATAACCATCGCCTTTGAGAATACTTGCCAGAATACGAGCGACAGCGGAGAGTCGGTGCATGTGCTTAGCGCTCCTAACAAGCGAGTCTCCGTTCTCGACAATCAAAATTCTTTGATCCGCGCGGGGAACATTTACCCCCGCGGATCCGGGGTATGCATTATCGGGATCTCGAGAATGCTGGGGAGAAACGTGGAGAACTTAGGAGGCTGGCACGCATTCTCGCCTGGTTGAGCAACCTTGACCAACGGGCGCTGAGTTGTCTTTATAAACACATGCGATGCGGGGATTACGAGGATTTATCGTCGAGATATGAGGCGCCAACTTTCAATGCCGACAACCATCAGAGGATTGGCAGAAGAATGCACACGAACGGCATGCTCTTCATATGTCTCGGCCGATGCGGCAGGACAAACAATCTCCTGTCTAGCCCCTGTTATATGCGCGTCTCTTAAACCTGACCTTCCTTGTTCTCATTTGCCCACCACAACCTATCCCTTCCCTATCATGGCTGCCGCTGCTACTGCTCGGGCGCCTAACCCCGTTCTTCCTCGGCCCTCGCCCACAACAATCGTCCCCACACCCATTCCTTCCTCTTCGTCGACTTCCCACTCTACTTCCAAAGCCCTCGATAACATTTGGTTTCCCGTTCTTTCCAATCTCTCGCCCGAGGACCGAGTTCTCTTCTACCGTAACGGTATCGGCGCCCGCAGACACATAGAGTTCCCAGTCGTCCACCACTCCTTCGAGCGTCATGTGCGTAACCAGCCCGACGCGATCGCCGTCGAGCACTCTACCGAGGGAACGTCCATCACGTACGCTCAGCTGGACGTCAAAGCCAATCGCCTCGCCCACCGTCTCAAAGCGCTGGGCGTCAGCCCAGGGAAGCGGGTGTGCATCCTCGCACGGCGCTCGATCCCTCTGGTCGTCGGCATCATGGCCGTCTTGAAGGCTGGCGGACAGTATGTGCCATTGGATGCCGTCACTATTCCCGACTCGACGCTCGGCTACGTCCTGAACGACGCCAAGCCCATCGTTGTTCTCTCCATGCACGAATATGCTGCTCGCGTCCATTCCACCACGCCCATCGATTTGGAGGCAGTCATCGAGGAGGACGAGGCTGCGCACGCCGACGGGAGCAAGCCGGCGGACCCGACGACCTCGGATTGCGGCGTCTATGCCATCTATACCTCTGGTGAGGGATGCTCACGTACTTTGCCCACGCTGGGTCTGATCATGTCAACCAGGAACGACCGGTGTCCCGAAGGGAGTTGACGTCAAGCACCGTGGCGTGACGAATGGTATGTTCGGCGACTGGTCTCCGTCTCATGTCCTGATTACTTTCCCAAGTGATCTCGCCGGGTTCGCCAGCCAACGTCAATATGAGACCTGGCATGCGTGTGGGGCACTTCATGAACATCGCCTTCGACATGGGTGCATGGGAAGTCTTGGGCTCCCTGTACAACGGCTGCACCATCTGCGTTCGTGGCAACACCAAGAAGGACTGGATCGCTGTCATGAAGACGGTAAACATTCTCATGGTGACGCCAAGTATCCTGTTCTGTCACGAGCCTGAAGATTATCCGCTTCTCAAACATATCATTGTTGGAGGTGAGCCTTGATCGTTCGGATCCTTCTCTTCTTCCAGTCTCATCCATGTTTGTAGGAGAACCCTGTCCCCAAGGCACGTTGGAGTCGGGGCTTCTTTCTGTCAGGGTTCTGACATATCCACAGCACTTGCCGACAAGTGGGCGCGCACAATTGACTTCAAGAATTGTTGTGGTCCCACGGAGGTGTCTATTTGCAACACGGTACAGCGTCATACCGTGGGGTATCCTCTGTCCATCGGCTCCCCGATTCCGAATGTGAACACTTATGTACTCTCGCGTGACCCTTCGAGCACACAACCGATCCCTATCGGGGAGGTTGGCTGCATGTGGGTCGGAGGCATCGGAGTGAGCGGGGGCTATCTCAACCTTCCTGAGAAGACAGCTGAGCGATACCGGCCGGATCCGTTTGTTGGTGGTGGCGCGATGATGTTCAACACGGGCGATATTGGGCGCTGGCGGTCTGATGGACAATTAGACCATCTGGGGCGGGCGGATGACCAGGTCAAATTAAAGGGCTTCCGCATCGAGCTGGATGGTGTTGCTGCCGCTCTTGGAGTGAGTTCGCCATTGTTTCGATTGACACAGGCTTAATGGCGTATGGCAGACACATCCTGACGTCAAAAACTCTGTGGCCCTTCTTATCAATAGCGAGCTCTGGGGCTTCGTCACGCCGGCGACCGTCGATCTCGCGAAAGTCCGTGACGCTGCTGCTCGCATCCAGCCGTATCATTCTGTCCCCACCCAGTATCTTGCCATGGACGAGTTCCCGATCACCAAGAATGGCAAGGCCGACAAGCGCGCGTTGCTCGTGTTTGCCGAGGGCCATCCCTGCGAAGGCGGGAAGCGATACTCTGCTGCCAGTCGAAGCGGATCTTCTTCTCCTTGAGCGCGCCTTCTTCATCCATTCCTTCATTCATTTATTCTTGGATTATGGGCTTGGACTGCTCTCGTTCTAAGTATATTTCAATAACGTACATCATGTCGTCTGTACTATGTACATTTGTAGCTTAGGTTGTTTTTGTACCACTTGGGATCCTGAAATCGAATTTTTCTGATGCTTGACAATGACTACGTGTCTTCCAATTCTTCTGTCAACTGAGATGCGCTGAGCTGAGTATGCCGTTCGTCATCGCCACTTGGGAACAGATCGGAATTCGATCTAAGAATCTGCTGCTCTGAAATAGATATCGTTGTGTTCAACTTCCATGATACACCTAACCATCCTAACCCCCGCAAGATTGACAAACAGTTTTAACTGAGTGCAGATTTCACGTGCCTATGATATTGAGCACGTGATATGAGGTCACTAGTGTGCACACAATACTTTGACCCTCTCTTTTCTTGCCACTTCTGCTGATATAAAGGGTCTTGTGATGTCCTCTAAGTTGGAAAAGCGACGTAGCTTTTAGGACCAAGTTACGCGGTCTCAGTGCGCAGTCGTTTTCCGATATGAGCTACATCGCGCTGACCAGCGAAGATAGCAACTCACGCCAGCAAGTAAACTGGACCAGGTTTTAGATCCGCTCGGCTTGTACACATTCCATTCGATAAGATCCACGAGGAGCTTCTTCCTTCCCAATGGGCGCAGCCACGTACCGACGATGCGGTCATTCTCAAAGGCTGCGGCGCAGTCGGGGACACGCCGCGGCGGACGATCAACATCGGATCTCTTCGGATATCTCTGCTACCCCAGGCCGCAGGCAACTCCGCCATGGCGAAGGTTGCCCAATGCCCGCGGGGACTATAAGTAAATGATACCCTTGAGCCTGGACGTCGTCCGATCCCCCGCATCGCCCGCCGATGGACGATTCCGCCCCCGCTGGCATGCAGTCCCTCCCGTTTTGGAAACGTCCCTCGGTGTGGTGGTAAGTGCGTGCTCACGAGCGTACCAGGCTTCGCGACTGACTGTGGTTGGTTGGCAGGGTGGTGGTGTTTGCCCCGCTGGAGTTGCTCTTGCTCACGTCGGTCGTGGCCGCGAACGTGGAGTTGTTCACGAACATTGTGTGCCGGGTGCACAATTCGGGGAACGTCGGCGTGGTGGCTCCCCCAGTCGGCGGCATCCCGTACGACGCGGCCGCGTACTCCCCCTGGCTGAATGCGACTGGGACACAAGCGAACTTGGGCTATGGCGGCGCCCCCCAGCCAACGTTCAGCTCGTGTGCGACCGACCCCGTGGTGCAGGCGGCTGTGGCCAAGCTTACGACCGGTATGTGTGCGGCTGTGAACGTCGATGCCTCGACTTATACATCGTTTGCATGTAGTCTTGGCAACCACCGCGGGCGTGCTCTCTTTCTTGACGGTGGGGTGGTGGGGCTCGGTACGTGGGCTCCAATTGTTCCGATGCGCCGCATGGAACTGATGCTGCCCAGCTGTCTGATCGCCTGGGCCGGACAACCGTCATCCGAGTGTACATTCTTGGACAGTTTCTTCCACTCCTGAACACGATTCTCGTCGTCAATTTTGTCGATGTGCTTCCTGGAGGATACTGGTTTCTCCTGCTTGATAGCGTCGTGCTCGGGCTCTTCGGAGGTGAGTGGGATGGCCGAGCTTCTTTGTGTCTGTAGCTTACTGGGGCGTAGGGATAGCGACTTTCACGGCCGCCTTAAACGCATATATGTCGGACATCTCCACACCAGAGACCAGGTCTGTCCCATGCATATATCCATGTCTCTGCCCTGGCTCAGATCCCTTAGATCGAGCAACTTTTCGCTTGGGATGGGCTCTCTGTTGCTTGGGATGGGCATTGGGCCTCTAGCCGGGAGCTTCGTGGTCCGGTAGGCACGCTTGCTGGGAATCACTCCATACCTTGACCGAAACAACTCCAGCATCTCCGGAAACGTCTTGAACCTGTATTATGCAGCGTTGGCATTCCGCCTGCTTGTCTTTTGTTTCTCATTCGCCATTCCCGACTCGCTGAGCGCGGAGAAGAAACATCTGGCGGCTGTGAAACACCGAGAGGAACTCGACGTCCTCGGCGCGAATCGACCGCATAGTCGTTTGAAAGATATTCTATTCTTTTTGGAGCCGCTGTTGATCCTATGGCCCAATCCGGTCCCAGGAATTACTGCGCAGCGCCAATGGGGGCTTCTGATCCTCGCAATGGCACAAGGGATCTTCGGATTGCTTGCAGTGAGTGACTTGCATCTGGACCGTTCCCAGCTCATCACTGCCAACAAGTCTGCGATGATGCCGCAACTCCTCTATGCATTGATGACGTTTGATTGGGATGCTGAATACGTGAGTTATCCATCCAGACCGCTGCCCAGGCTCGTACTGATTCTGGACAGGTCGGGTATTGTCTCAGCAGCATCGGATTCGCCCGCGCAATCTATTTGATTGGCATTCTACCTTGTGAGCTCCAAGTGACTATTCCGCGACTTTTGCTAACTCTAAACCAGCCATCGTCAAGTTCGCCAAGAATCGACATGCGAGCAAGATCCGCGAGATGGAGAGGGAGCCTCTGTTGCATCCCGGGAAACTTGTCCCGTCCGCTGCGGCCGTGGACATGCAATTGGCCCGCGCATCTGCTCTGGTCGAAATCTTCATTTGCGCTATGCTCCCGTGGGCTCCGTCCGGCGTGATTTTCATTGCTATCTTGTCCTTCGGCTGTCTAGGGTCTGGGTTTGGGCCTGCGATACACAGCGTTGCGCTAGAGCTGTTCTCGCACAAGGTCGGCAAGGAAACAGCCGCTGTCGAGTCGGGCAAGCTGTTTGGCGCACTGGGCGTCGTGCAGGCTTTGTTGTATGCTTTCCTCCTTCGTCCTCACATTGTCTCAAGCTGATGTTTTGTAGTGGTACCCTGATCGGCCCCCCCTTGTATGGCTTTGTGTATGCGGCAACCGTGGCCACGTTCCCCGCGACCATCTTCTATCTTTCGCTCGTATTTGTTACCATTTCCTTTATCCTGCTCCACTTGATCCGTCTCCCCCGAGTGGTAACGGACCCGTCTGAGGATGAAGTATAATCGGGCGCTTATATTTGTATACCTTGCAACACTCCTTGTGAACTTTTATTCATTTTCTGTGTAGATAGATTCTGTTAGATCACGCGCGTGGACGGCCTTCGATCTTTACCTTACCTTCAATATAGATCGCGCTATCTGTTATATTGTAATCCACACTCGTCCGCTATTCCATAACGATGGATGAGTGCGCATCGTCATGTGACTGAGAGGTGTGCTTTGCTTTTTGGAATACGAACTGTTTTGTGTCACCATTTGGCCGAGGGTTGCCGCTGCCCACCGGGTGGATAGGATGTTGGGAACAGGTCCATATAGGGAAATCAATGCACGAGTCACGGGACTCTGTTACTCCCGATCATTGCCGGGCGGAGATATCACCGGGATATCGATCGATAGGGTCTATCGCTGCAATCGCCCTTGGCTCTGCACCACCACCATCCTCGAGACCGCCGTGGTTGCGTCCGGCTCTCAGAGCCAGCTCACCCTCGCGCTGCCGTTGACGAGTGGTCCAAGCCCGACTGGAAATGATACAGAAAAGCTTGTCGTGTGGGGGCTGCTAGTGCTCCGCGCTTGATGCCTGGGAGAGCAGTCGTTGCATCGTAAGTACGAGCGGGGCGATGTGTCTCTCAGCCAAGATCCCGGGAGGTGTTAGGGTCTCTTGACCTGCGGATACGCTACGTAGTCGGTGGGGCGCCCTTCTTTGTGTTTTTTCTCCACTAAGCTAATCAGAGCGTTTCAGATACTGTACGTTGATTATGCTACGAGCCGTGAATCGATTTGTCGGAGACCGTGTCATCCATGAGCGCGAACGCCAAGCTCGTGCGTTCCGGCCTGTGTTTTCGATCATGGGATCCCTTTCCGTCGTCACACATTACGTTCCTCTTCCATCCTCCACTCATTTTGTCACCGCCATCCGAATCCGAAGCATCGGGAGACAGGATCCGGGTGGGGGACGGAATGATGGATGAATCGAGGGCGTTCTGGGTTCCGTCGCTGTCCGCGACGGCGAAGACGATCGATCGACACACGTGATTTGTACTTGCCTTTCTCGGAACTGTGTACAGATATCTTGGAGTCTGCGTCCGTTTTGAGACCAGAAGGAAAGGATCGATTCGTGATGCGCAAAGTACCTCATAACTAGGACCGCTCGCTTCTCTGCTCTCTCCCATCCATCCGTTTCTCACCAACGCAAGCCATGCCCGTCCAATGCGCCCCGTCGGCACACGCCCAGGCCGTGGTGCACCACCCGGGGCTCGGCGCGACGTTCTACGGGATCCAGCATCCCACTGCGCCGGCAATTGAGCAGTTCAGAGGCATCAAGTACGCAGCGATACCTGCGCGATTTCGGCGCTCGCGGCTCTGGAACCGCTTTCCGCCTCAAGTCGACGCTTCGCGCTACGGGTGAGTGGTGCTGGATGTCTCACTTTGCGTGGGCGGCCGTCTCACTTGTTGGCCAGGCCCGTGTGCCCGCAGCTGGGCAAGAAGAGCACCGAGGAGGAGCTGTTCAGTCTGGGATGCACCGCCGACATGATTCCGCACCAGAGTCTCGAGCAGAACGAGTTCGAGTGTCTCAGTCTGAATATTACATGCCCCGCTGGGCTGGATGCGCAGTCGCGGATCCCGGTTATGCTCTGGGTGCATGGGTGCGTCATGGCTTGCCAGCGTGCTGGCTTTCTTCTCTCCGACTAGTACTCATCGTGCCTCGTTAGTGGTGGCGATAGGGGTTATGGCTCCAGCTGGATTTACGACGGCGCTTCCATCGTGGGCAAGAGTGTATCTCTCGGGAAACCCGTGATGGTCGTGACTTTCAAGTGAGCGTTTATCGCTGCAGTGGCGCAGAACCGCGGATGCTCATTTGCTGTTGCACACAAGTTTCCGCATCGGTCTGTTTGGTTTCGCCGCCAGCCCGGCGCTTCTGGAGGACAACCGACTAGCGGGGGAATCCGGGGTTGGGAATTACGGCAGGTCTTCTTTCGCGGCCGGGAACACCCGAGGGCTGACATGGGAAACAGGACTGCACGATCAGCGAACGGCGATGGAATGGGTGCATCGATACATCGAAGGCTTCGGCGGCGATCCAGACAACGTCACGCTCTTCGGCGAATCATCGGGTGGCTCAGACATCCTCAGCCATCTGCTATCGAAGGCCAACGAACACGCTCCGATGTTCCACCGCGCGATCGTGCAGAGTGCGGTGGCGGACCACAATGCCCCCGACGTCCACACCGCCGGCTGGCACATCTCGCGCGTCATGTCGATCCTGGACGTCTCCTCTGTCGAGCAACTGAGAGCGGTCAGTGCTGAAAAGCTCGTGAAGACCAGCGGAGGCTCGACTCTGCGCGCGGTCGATGACGGGCACTTCTTCGTGCACGACTGGCGCTCGCACTACCAACCGGAAGAACGCCATCGGCCGCGGCGCACGTCGCGCTCGCGCTCGCGGGCTCGGCCTCACCGCCACCAGCCGCTGATCATCGGGGACACCTGCACCGCCTCGCTCATGTGGTCGCTCCCAGCTTCGCTATGGACGTCCCACGCGGTCGTGCGGCGCTTGAACGCGATCTGTCAGTCGGTCACCAAGGCCGCGGATCTGCTTTCGGCGTACGACATCGGCGTCAACATGCCCGACGACGAGATCGTCGACCGCGTGCTCGAGCTCGTCGGCGATGCCCGGGTCTCGTGGCCGATGGACTGCTTCGCCGCGCGCGCCAGGCACGGGCGCGGCGTCTGGCAGTACGTGTTCGACCAGGACGCGCCCGCACGCATCGGGCACAAAGCTGACCTCGCGTACCTCTTCGACACGCTGCCGCAGCCCGTCTCCCCCGCCGCCCTGGACACCGCGTCCGCCACCGGTGCGGTCGACTTCTGCGACTCGTTCGATCTGGACGACGACGACGACCTGCACGACCGCAAGTTCGACTCGGACGAGGAGGACGAGGGCTGGATCGACCCGCCCGTCGACGAGTGGGCGTACACCCGCGTGCGCGACAGCATGCAGGAGCGCTGGATCCACTTCGCCAACGGCCACGAGCCATGGAAGCACGATCACGTGTTTGTGTTTGGGCCAGAAGCGGAGGTCGGCGAGCGGTCGAGGCATATCTTTGAGGGGAGGCGGAGGAAGGCGGTGTGGCGCGAGGCACTGGAGCCATTGGGCATGTCGCTGGTGCAGAAAATCGGGATGGAACTCAGTCGGGGCCCGCCGTTAAAAGGGTCCGGCAAATACTAGGCATATCTTTATTTCTTTGGGATACACGTGGATATGGTTGTTGTATCATCATTATATCACTCGCAGCAATGTAGCACTTTCCACGTCGTCCAGACGTTAAGCTTTCACTTCGCTCTCTGGTTTTCATGATGACGGTCGCAAGAAAATGTAGATGTCACTGGATCTTCACAAGTGACATTGGGTATGGCATCCTTGCCGGAAGCCAAAATGTTGGGAAGCATAAGACCGGGATATAGACGTCCAGTATCCACGTACGTACAGAGGAGAGACTGAAAGAATGCATGTTCGGTAAATGAAGTGACATCATTTGGTGCGGAGAACGCTCAGGGATCGCAGGGCGGGCATTCACGGCAGGTGTGCGACAGATAGGTCAAGTACATATCGGCTGTGGGTCCGTCCGTCTCTCTACGTACAACAGCCTGAGAGCACAAATCGCATATTAACGACACACGTAGTCGCAATCAACACAGGAGTGTTGATGTATTTGCATATGGAACGAGTCCGGTATCACATTGAAAGTAGCGAGGGTCGCATTGTCGCAATACAGAGCGGTAACAATCGTCCTGAGCCGGCCCCTCACGCGCATCATCCAATCGTAAAGTTGCCCGAATACCCAACAAACGGCGAGATGGTCCCGCCAATCGACTTCGAGTCCCCAAAGTAGCGGATGCGATACACGCCGGCTGGGGTGGGGGGTTGCGCGTGAGCCGTAGCAAAATGCGGCACGAGCGCACACTCGACTCACAATCTGTGTTGTCCTCGATCGTCCACGAGATGTTGACCGTGCTCGTCGCGAGTATCTGCGACGACGTGCTCAGCATGCCAGCGCACAGACGAGCCCGAACAACACACCGTGCTCTCGCGCGTCCAGCGGAAGATGGTCGTGGGGTGCGAATCAGTCCGCACCGCATCCCACTCAGCAGCGTCCTTGGAGAGCTTGTCGATGCTCAGGAAGGTCTCTTCCAGACGGAGATTGTTCTGCGGAGTGGGTCGGTCAGATTAGAAAAGTCCCCTGCGAGAAGAGAAAAGTCCGACCCTTGGATTCGCACCGACGAATCGCGCAAACACGGTCTGTCCGGGCAGATACGACGCCGTTTCGTTCACATCTTGCACAACCTGTCCAAAGTGCTTGCCGAAGGGCGGGGCGTCGAACTTGACGCTATTCTGAGACAAAGGTCATCGGAGGAGCGCTAATGCAGGGTGGAGAGATCTACCTGCAACGAAATAGCCTTGCTTGTCTGCTCCGCTGGCGGCGGATCCGAGACCGGAGATGCGGTCGGAGGCTCATCAGCGAGGAACGGCACGAGACTGGTGAATTTGTCGATGTATGCTTCGAGTGTGACTGGGAAGTACAAATCAAATCAGCGCGTGTCATCAGGCTCAACGGCAAAGGCACTCACAAGGTCCGTAGAGAGTGGAGGCACCTTCGTAACGCTGGGCCGAATACTCCTCTCGAGTGGTGACATAATGGGCGTATGTGTTGGATGTGCCAGATATGACCACACGAGACACCGGAATACCATGCGATGCCAGAGCGGAGTGGACTGCTGCACGCATTCTCCGGCCAGCCATGGTCGTTAGTTCCCCGGGCATCACCACGATCACTGCAAGATAGTCATGTCGAAAGCGGGATGTCCACAAGAGACGTCACGCACCAACATCTCCGATCCTGAACATCTGTATATTGACTATACTCGGAGACCATTCGTAGGGCTCATGAGCGAATCCCTGATGACGGATTTACATACCGCCATACTGGCCAAGAGCGTCAATGCACGTACTGTATTCAAGAGAATGGGTTTGGGATACTGGCATTCAACCTGCTCCTTCGATGGATCTGGGGTGATGAACACCTTGACAATCTCCCAGAAGGGATTCCTGGGGAGGTAAGTGAGTTCGGGAGAACTCTATCATCGACGGGAAAGACCGACTGGGAGGTTTTGTTATCACCCTGTACGAAATCGAAGGCTCCCGGTCCGTCCCTTTGAGTCGTTGCGTACGAGAATGCACAAATGCAGAAGACACACGTACGTAGTCCCGCCTGCGAACGAAAAGCCCATCGCCGCCGGACACGTCGTCACCGTCGAGCCGTTCTGGAGCGTGAACCTGTGCTTGCTCATATCCAGATACGCATGGACACTCCGCACGCCGCCCTGCACCTGAGCCATCTGGCTTCCGAATATCTGCTTTACCGCCTTCGCCTGGATCCCGCCAATGATGGCATTGCTTCCGAAGCCGTGCAGATCGCCGAGGCCATATGGATCGGCGACGCGTCCCGCGAACGCTGGCCCCCGGCCATGGCAGTCTTCGGTGCGCCCCCCGCAGGTAGACGAGTTGGCGACGCATGGCTGTCCGTCGTAGGGCTTCCCGGGTGATTCGCAGAATGCACCGAGTGTGTTCGGGGACGTGTCGCCCACGGCAGATTGGACGAAACCTGCGACGTAGGTATTGTTTCCTGGCATTGCTTTGGGTTCGACAGAGGATTCATAGAGGTAGGCCGCCATTCCCTTGTTGTCGCCGCTCACAAGCGTGTTGTTCTGCACATCCTCAGAACCTGCAGGAAGGAGCAATCGGAGGCACATACCTCGTAGATGCTCGTGCCATGGACCCCGAAAAAGCTCATGAACCCCCGTCCATCCGCGGTCTGGTTCTCGTCGTCAAACCTCAGCACATCGACATTCCATTCCTGATCTCCATTGTCTCCGCCATTCTCAGTATACAACGCGCGCTCTTCTTCCGGGTTCAGCAGATACGCGGTCGGAGACCGGTTTCTCGACCCGCCTTCGACGCGACCGTTTCCTGCAGAAACTGTGCCGGAAGCGAGGGAGGAATGGGCGCGACGAGCGGCGAGCGCGCATCCCGTCACGATCGCCTCAAAGGTTTGCGGCACAAGGCCGAGTGAGGTTACCTGGGGAAGAAGGTCTGCAAGACGTGTGTTCAGCCGTTGAGGTATGAAGAATCAACTCTAACGCACTCTCGAGGTATCCTCCAACCCCACTATGCTGATGCGTCCCGGACAACGCGACGTTCTTACCCGTATATGTCCCGTTTCCAAACTCCTTAGCGAGCTTCACGAGCAGTTCCCTCCTGACACCCTCATCGCCCATCCCGATGTCCGCGTTCAGCAGCAGGACGCGATTTTCCGGGGCGGATGCTTCAGAGACGATGAACGCGCGGCACCGCTGCCGCATGTGGAGCCCCGTATCCGTCTGCCCGAGCGACGCATAGCCCATCATGTTTGTCTCGACGACGGGCCCGGTGATGTCCGCTATGCCAAGGCCGAGAAGGTACGTGGATGGATCGTCGGACGGAGAAGCTGCGGACGGGGAGAAGACGGAGCTGGATTGCGCGACGAGCAGGCGGACGAACGAGGCGGAGAGGGAGTGGCATGCTGAGAGCGGGGAGAGAAGGAACGACGACACGAATGGGAGGTACATGTTGCTGCTTTCTGTACGCCTGGGCTTCACTGGCAGTGTAAATGGGTCCTTGAAGCAGGAGTGCGAGCGTGAGTAAATGCGGCGTGAGCCTTACGAGTCCTGCGCGCTGACTCCGGGTATGGTGCCAGTCTTGACGCTTCGACGGATGTTCAGTGCTAGCAAAACGAACGAGGCCTAATTTGTAAACGGGAAGCAGAGGTCAGGACGGAGGACGTCATAAATGGATCAATACCTCGAAAGAAGGCCTGATGAGTGATGGCAATAGCTGCTGGAACCAATCACAGAACGATGCAAGGGCACCGGGTGTTCAGAATGTTCGCATGTCTGCTAGTTCTTTGAGTCCTACTATGTGTTTCGGAACCAAGAACAGAAGACCCCGGAAGATAATCATTACAGAAACATGAGACCGACTCAGATTGGTCTCATCACGGACACCGCAGTCCTGATTACTTAACTCAACATGCTCCTTCAGGAGAACATTCCTTCTCAATGGGTAAAATCTAAGAGCATCGGCTGCTATCTTGTAGGACAGAACAGAGGAAAGTCAATCAAGACAGACACATATCGAGAAAGACAGACCCATATTGTGGATTGGCTCCCATCAAGCAGGACATAAGGAAATCGAAAAGCATCAAGCAGGAGAGACGACCATCCCGCTGGACAGCCAGGTGACGGCGGATCTAATAGTTCTCTGACCTCTGGTTGCCACAGTATCGAGCACCCGAGTTCGGATGGAGGAATGATGGTTTGGCTCTGACAAACATGTCCAGACGAGTTCATGGCCAGATTGTCCGTCTTGACAAAGTGGTGAATGAGTAAACTGCCATGTGCATGGATGCCTGGTGTGAACGTGTACAAGATCATTGCTATATTACTACTACCCAACTGTACCAAGAATCAGTTACTTATTATCTGGGTGAAGCACATCCACTCACCGAACATTGGCGCCGCCGCCAACAAGGAAACGAAATGAAAGTCAAGTAGTTGCGTACTTGCTATGCAAGCGATTATCGCCTCGCGACGCGTTTGCGTTCCCGGCCATCATCCTCGACGTCCATCATGGTGTCTGCGGACACAGTGTGGTGGGAGGGATGCGCGCGTGTGCTCCGCGTGCGTCGTCGATGAGCAGGTTGGACGAGGGGCGAGCTTGATGAGGACGGCGTGGACTGGACGGACGAAGCCGGGGCCGGCATCATCATCACGGCGTGTCGTCGCTTTGAACCTGTAACTGGCAACGGGAGGTTCTCGGCGAAAGAGCTGTTGAAAGAGATCGGAATAGTAGCATCCGGCGGAGGAATGGTGAATTGGAACGCGGATGGGTTGGGCTTCACTTGCGGCGGGGTGCGGATTGACTTCATGGGATTCGTTGATCGGGAGGAAGAGGATGAGGAAGATGAGGGCGCCCCGCAGGCAGGGGGAGGAGACGGCGATGATGCCTATCGCGTGAATGAGTACGGGGTCTGCTTCACTGGAACAATACTCACTTTTCGCGGGGCGGGTGCATGGTGACCAGATGCCAGCACCTGTGCATTGGGGGCGGACTGCGTCGTACCCCTCTCTCGTTCGTCCTCCTCGTCCTCTTCTTCCTCCCTCGCCTTAACAGCCTCCAGCCTAGCTTCGACCCAGTCCATGACTCTCCCGATGGTCATCACCGACTCTTCTGGATGAGTGCCACCAAGCGCGTGAGAGTCAGACACGCCCAGCTGCAGCATCTCCATCAGGTCTCGGCATGCTGCCGCATATCCAGCGCTATAAGCACGTTTCGATGCATGCCGGGAGGAGCGGTAGAGTGTCGTGATACTGAGCGCAGCCGCTAAAGGACAAAGATAAGCTGTCTGTGACTCAGTTACCGGACTTTGAGAGGGCTCACCTTTGAAATTATCAAGTAGCTGTTTCTCTGAATTGGCGTTGAGTGAGTGTGAAGGGAGGGATGACACGAGGCTGTTGAGGTTGAGGGATTCGGAAGTCATGGTCAAGAGCAAGCAGCAAAACGCAGGAGGATTGATCGGCCAGGATCATTTCCTTTTCGAGAGCGCCCTTTCTCGCGCGTTCTAACGCGTGCTCGTAGCTTGGGCCACGCGACCACATAAGAATGAGTTCTTGTGAGTCCGTGTTCTCCGCCTAATCTGCGAATCTCAGAAAATACCCGATCGAAGAAACAGGAATTCACCCTCTTGTCATCGATTATACGAATCAATGCATCACAGACAAAGCGATCTGTGCAAGTGCTGCCTCTCCTTTCATTTGCCGAAGATGTCGACGCGATTCACGAGAATATGAATCAGATCTACTTCATGTTGCTGAGGTCCATACTGCACACTTGGGCCAGAAGCCAGCGCGCTCACACCATCACTGGCAAATGCACCTTCAACTCGAGGGTCTACAAGGCGCAGGTCTGCAAGGCGTAGGTCATCGTTATCCGCCCTCATCCCCATGATACTCTCCGACGCTGTCTCGCTCTCTCGAATAGGGTCAATATATCGAGTCGACGGAATCGGCGGCGTACTGCGTCGGCGAGACATCGACATCATCGCTACCATCTCCTCTAGATACGCGCTGCAGCACGAAGTTGCACAATATACGCGCCTGTTATGGGCCATGGTCTCCAATTCTACTCGTCGTGTCCCACACGATCTTCAACCAATCCACGCGCAGCGCTTATGCTCTGCTCGAGACACCGGAAAATTCCAGACTAGCTTCCAAAATCGCTCACTCATATGTTCACTGTAGCTCGCACTCAGGGTCCCCTGCTGCCAGGCCTCACGTCAAGCACACCAAGTGGGAACACGCGAGCAAAGCTGACCCCTTTTCCACCCCGGGATGCAGGTTGCCTTGCAGAGGTCATAATTCAGTATGAAGCTTCTGGTGACTATGAGGAAATCCATAATCTACCATTGAGGCGGGACAGCTTGGCTTTTTTCTTGGCCCTAGTCCGGACTGCCACAAATCTACATGTTCTACAACTAACTGTGATACCGCTAGAAGCGGCACTCAGCCGGGTGTTTCAAATCCAACCGTATATGACTTGCGTCCAAACGAACATCAGGAGCTGCACCACCGGGACGGTGGGTGCCGTGACATGCATAGCAGGTCTCATTTTCGACAACGATATTCGACCGCAGCGAATAACAAGCAAGTATTTCCGAGAAAATAACCTCTAATGCACAACGCGGGACAACGACATTCCGGTGTCTCGAGTCCAGGATATGTATATACGGTAAGATACTGATAAACAAGTGCTAAATGATACAGCGAGCGAGTGTTCTACAAATAAAACAAGTCCGTTATGGATTCGTATGCGAGGCCAGCTTAAGACTGGAAGTTGAAAGGGGATGACGTGGTCGGTGCGACAGAGGCTGAGCTGACGGTCGAGCTGACGGTCGCGGTGATTGGGAGAATGCTCGACGAAGGCGCGGGTGCAGACGTGAGCGAGATGATGATAAGGCTAGAAGACGGTGCGGATACTGCTGAGGCAGATGCGATGGGAGTGGCAGACAATGCAACTGAGGGTGCGACTGAGGATGCAGATGAGGATACAGCTGAAGATGCAGCTGAAGGAACAGCTGAGGATGCAGCTGAGGATGCAACTGCGGCGCTACTGATCGCACTCGGAAGCGCGACAGCGGAGGCAGACCCCGACACAGCAACCACACTCGAGCTGGCACTGGGTGCAACGGTGATTGTGCTCGTAGCAACAGCGGCAACACCAGGCACGAAATCAATCGTTGTCGGGTCGGCCGGGGCAGCACCCGAGACGGTAGCGGAACTTGCACTTGGAAGTGCGGTGGACACGATAGATGAAGCGGCGGCGGCAGCGCCATTCAGCGCCGAAGCGGTCGAGAACACAACGACAAGGGCCGTCGGCAAACCATCGGCACCGAGAACAGTCGAGGTCGTCGTGCTGGCGCCTGAGCCAACGGCAGCCGAAGTCGGGATCACAGCAGCGCTGGAGGTCACGCCTGGAATCGCGGAGGAAGCGGCAGCGGCAGAAGAGGAGATGGCAGCAACGGAAGATGAAAGTGCGGTAGCGGACGAAGAGAGCGCGGCGGCGGAGGAGATGGATGCGGCGGTCTGGCTAGCCGCGACGACCGAAGTCGAAGAACCAACACCGAAGGTTGTGGTCGCGGTCAACGGCAGTGAGCTGCCGGGCGTAGCAGAGGCGGAGACAGCCGAAGCTGAGGAAGTTGGAGCAGGAACGTTCGAGACACCCTGGATGAGACCACCGTGAGCTTGGAACTAGGATGCAAAGCCAAATCACTAACGTTCACAACCACAGCTTGTCGGCGGTTCAGAGCACGGGCGGTGACGCTTGAGCTAACGGCGGAGGCAGAGATAGAGACAGACGCAGAGACAGCAATTGACGACGCCGCAGAGGTCGCACCAGTGGCTGTTGCCGATAGCGAAGCAGACGTATCCTCCTCGTCGCAGGTGACATCCAAGCCGCTGTCGACCCCGGCAAACGCAAACCGCGCCTCGATGTTATCACGCGTGTCGCATGTCATCCCAACACCCAGGGTGGTCATCTCCGGCTGAGCGGCGCAGATGAGATCCGGCGCGCACGGCAGCGCGCTCCACGTGCCGTTGGCGCACGTCGCAAAGGAGCCGTCAATGCAAGCTGTGGTGTTGCCTGCACGCAAAGGCCAATGAGCTAGGGAAAAGCTGAGAAGAGGGAGGAACGCACCAGAGCAAGAATCCGTGAGTGCCATACTCGCAAACTGAACGTTCATGAACTGGGCCGTCAGGGCATTCTCCAGAACTTGGGTCGAGGCGGTCGTGTTCACTCCGGGAATGGAAACAGGAATAGGCGCAGCAGAGGCGGAGAGCACGAAAAAGAATATGGCGGAGAACATGTCGATTGTAAAGTGGAGATAAAGATAATGAGAGGGATGCGATCTGGTTAAACGTGCAAGGCGTGGATCTGAGCGTAAAATGTCGTCGAGCACCGGGCTCCTGGAAGAAAGTTGTATGACGGGGAGGAGGGAAGTCTATGGTCATGCCACGCACAGCTTCTGCCCTTTATACCAGGCACCAAAGGCTTTGCACCATTGGTGCCCAAGTGCCATTGTCCTCCGAGTCGGATTGATGGCAAAGAACAATAGCAATTCACATGGTCAGTCGTCTTCGACTTTATTGTCCTCCAAACAGCAGCGTATGTCTGCCAAACAGAAGAGAGCTTTCCGCTCGTGCAAGCGACGGGTGAGGAGCCATTCAGGCTTGTCAATTGGAGTCGGATGTGAAGCGGTGGACGCATCGTCTTGATTTAGCACATAAATAAGGGTCAATAAGAGATAGATTTAGAGACACCCGATTTGGAATGTGAGCAACGAATGTTACGAATGTCAGAAAAATGGAGGTGAGCGAAAGTGCAAAAAGGCAGTCGAAAGCGAATACGCTAGGAGATGCTTATTAAAATAATAAGAGGATGAGACCAACATGATTCAAGCACATGACCTGCAGATGACCGGGCAAACACTGCCAGTGGGCTGCACTTGCTTCAGTCTATCGCTCTCCCATTAAATTGAGCTATGGCACCGGTGCGGGGGGCTTGACGGCATAAAATAGGACCAGAGTGACGATCAAGTACGCTGCTACATCGACATGTAGATGAAAGTAAACGTGAAGGTCTTTGCACGCTCCTAGCTTGGGTGTCGAAGCTCATAGTAAGATGCGTCGTTCCGAAAGAACTGGAGACAACATGGGCGATTTTTTTTATCAGATAAATAGCTCATTTGACTTTTTTTAACTCGACTTGGGGAGCACAAAGTGTATATTTGAGGCAAGCTGTTTCGGTCGAATACGCGGTCACGTGTTCTGAGGCAAGGATCTATGCGGCCAGCTTGTGCCAGGACGAGCAAGCGATCGGAAGATTGATGAAAGATCCAGATATGCATTTTTGCTACGGTTTACCACCCGATCGGCCCCTCCTCATTGAAGAAGCGACCACTTTCTCCCTCTGTTGCCAGAGCCTCCTTGACGATGACCATCGAGCCATCCGCAGGATCTTTCGTCCCCCCATGTCCATTGAGATTGGTTGCGTTGTAGCCTGGAAGCGTTTCAGCGTCAGTCTCGGATTTTTTCTGGAGAAACCTTACCTGGGCAGATCGAAACGACTCTGATCCCGGACTTTCGCTGCTCTTCTTCTATGGTCCACTGGAGCGTGAAACTGTTAAGCGCAGACTTGCTGGCGCTGTATGCCCCATAGACGGGCGGGGCCGGCCGTTCGGTGTGCCACTTGAGCGATCCCAGGGTCGACGAGACGTTCACGATGGCCGCACCGCCGGTCGTGGTGAGGAGGGGGTAGAACGCATTCTTGACGGCGACTGTGCCTGCCACGTTCGTAGCGTAGACGAGCGCGTCGGGGCCTTGAGCGATGGCGGCACTCGGATGATAGATCAGATTGAGACCGAAGAACAGGGCTGGAATCCAGGTCTCACTTATTCACGAGCGCATCCAGTCCAGCAGCGCCCTTCTCCTTCAAGATCTTCGCTGTGGACTCCGCGGCAGTCTTGATCGTTTTCTCGTCCGTCAGGTCGATGAGGGTTGGGACGACGGTAGAAGAGGGATGCACATCGGCTGCGAACTTGGCGAGTGCTTCCTCAGCCTTGGAGAGGTCGCGTGCGCCGAGGAAGACGAGAACATTGGGCGTTTTGGCGAGGTTGCGGACGGTGTGGTATCCCAGGCCTGATGCATAGTAAGCGGAAGAATCAAAACGCCAGCGTAGAACACATACCTTGGTTGGCGCCGGTGACGAAGATCGATCGGATGGACATTGGTGCAAGTAAACGGTGAGGAACACTCCAAGAGATCGTCGGCCAATACTTATAGCCTTACGCTTCAATGTAACCCAGTCATGATCAGTACAAGATTATGATGCCGGGTGACGCGTCCCCCAGCAGGTTCGGCCCAATTGAATCATTTGTAAGACTCTCGAAAGAAGCCAATTAGCCTGGACTCCTACTGTAATGGGACGGTATTTCGACCCAATAGATGTCGGACGGGTTGATGGATGGCAAGGAGGTGGATTATGTCGACGAAGTGACGCAATTAGGAAGGGCAGAAGTCAGTGAGATCCAGTACAATCATCTCTGTACAGTCATCTCGCTGCAGCACAGTCATCTCCTCGCTGACTGTACTGTACAATTGTCTCACTGCAGTACAGTCATCTCACTAACTTCCTCTGCCGGCCGAACTAATCAAGGCTCAGACTCCTGGAAATGTGTCCTCGTGAATAGAGAAGTCTCGGTGAGTGATGGTGATGCAGGTTACTAGTACTGGTACAGACTGTGTTGGATGTCCCTGCATTCCAACCATGGATGTTGAGTCTTCCAAGGGTCAATAAGAGACACCCCTGATCCTGATTTAGAAGGTAAGCAACAAATGACAGAAAAATATTGTTGGGCGAAGGCGTAAAAATTAGTAAAACAGCAAGAATACTCGGAGACATTCGACCAAAAGAACATGGCACCAACGTGATTTGAACACATGACCTGTAGATGACAAGGCGAGCACTGTGCTGCACTTGCTTCAGTCTATCGCTCTCCCAACTGAGCTATGGCGCCGGTGAGGGCGCCGGCACAGCAAGTTTTATCTTTCAATGCGATTTAACACGCTACGAATCTCGCTGACTTCCAATATCGTAACTCCAATCTTCTCTGGGACTGCGCCTTATCAAGGAACGGCGAGCCATTACAGTACATTCGGAAATTAAGAAACATTTTAGGATCGTTGCGGATTCACCCACACTAATCATTTGCTGTGTCTAGGACGATCAGCCGACAGAGTGGCAGGTGTGGCTGCGCCGACAACATCAGTGTGGAGATGAAAACAAACGTCAAGAATCAAGATCTTTGCACCAGTCCAACCTGGGGCCGTCAAAGCTCATACGAAGGTGGGCAGCTCTGAGAAGCAGACTGGAGACAACATGCGCCTTTCTTTATCAGATCCATAGCTCATTTGACATGTTTCAACTCGACTTGCGGAGAACGAAGTGTATTTGAGGCAGCTGTTTCGGTCGAATACGCGGTCACGTGTTCCGAGGCAAGGATATATGCCGCCAGCTTGTTGCCGGTACCGGCGAGCGATCGAGGGATTGTTGAATGATACAGATTTGAATTTGTACTACGGTTTACCACCCAATCGGCCCCTCTTCATTGAAGAAACGACCACTTTCTCCCTCTGTTGCCAGAGCCTCCTTGACGATGACCATCGAACCATCTGCGGGATCCTTGGTCCCCCCATATCCGTTCATATTGGTTGCGTTGTAGCCTATAAAATCCCGTTTCAATCTCTGGTATCGAGCCACCCATCTGAAGGAAGCTTACCTGGGCAAATCGACACGACTCTGATCCCGGACTTCCGCTGCTCCTCCTCGATGGTCCACTGGAGCGTGAAACTGTTAAGCGCAGACTTGCTGGCGCTGTATGCCCCATAGACGGGCGGGGCCGGCCGTTCGGTGTGCCACTTGAGCGATCCCAGGGTCGACGAGACGTTCACGATGGCCGCACCGCCGGTCGTGGTGAGGAGGGGGTAGAACGCATTCTTGACGGCGACTGTGCCTGCCACATTCGTAGCGTAGACGAGCGCGTCGGGGCCTTGGCCGATGGCGGCACTCGGGTGATGGATCAGATTGAGACTGAAGAACGGGGCTAGGATCAAGGACACACTTATTCACGAGCGCGTCCAGTCCAGCAGCGCCCTTCTCCTTCAAGATCTTCGCTGTGGACTCCGCGGCAGTCTTGATCGTTTTCTCGTCCGTCAGGTCGATGAGGGTTGGGACGACGGTAGAAGAGGGATGCACGTCGGATGCGAACTTGGCGAGTGCTTCCTCAGCCTTGGAGAGGTCGCGTGCGCCGAGGAAGACGAGAACATTGGGCGTTTTGGCAAGGTTGTGGACAGTGTGGTATCCCAGGCCTGATCCATAGTAAGCAGCAGCGAAGCGCCAGTGCAGGACACACACCTTGGTTGGCGCCGGTGACGAAGATCGATCGGATGGGCATTGGTGCAAGTTAACGGTGAGAAGCACCACACGTCCCTCATTACTTATAAGACTATCAGGGCTCAAGTTGATCGTTACGAAGTCCTGATCATTACAAAGTCCTGATGCCATGTGACGCGTGGCTCCGCAGGTCGGCCGCATGAAAAGCATTTGTAAGGCAAGGAGGTTATGGGCCAATCCTCCTGTGACGGGACGGCATCTCGGTCTAATGAATTTCGGATGGATGAACGATGGAGGAATACAGTACAGTAAATTTCAATTGATTGCGCGGTTTCTGATTGAGCGGGCTGCTCGTTTTAGTTGATATATGCTTGGCCGTGAGTTTTGTGATTTTCAATCTCTATGCCGTCCTGTGTAGAGTTGAAAATGCTGGGTGCACTGAGATCAAAATTGAATACCATGCTCTGTCAACCACCATTTCATGTCCGTGCTACTGAGCTTCTCTGCATTATTGACTCAGATGATTTCTTGTCAGGATTCAAAGTGGGTTTTCACAAAGGGTAACATATCGCTCGATTTCTTTTGAAAGCCTTGCGTTTGAGTTTCCGAAATCCCGGGGAACAACGATGACTAGCATCATCTGTAAACAGGATGTGTAATTTGATTTGTGGAATTCGGTCGCGCGGGATTTCAATTTCATGACTAAATCCTATCCGCCCAACGATGTGGCATTGCACGTGAGACGGATCGTACGGTCCGGGATCACATGACCATCCACGCGCCCAAAACTCGTCCGACACTGCGATGAAAGTCTCGCAGAGACAGAGACAAATCCCACGGGATTGGACTCCGAATGAATTGGACCAGTCAGGGGGGTGAATTTGAAAGCTTTTTCAGGATCCTGGACCTAAATACATGGGTCATCCTCTCTAAAGAGTGACCCCAAGCTCATCTAATCAAAAATCAAAATCACAAGAGATAGCTCATGGGCTTTCATTTACAAGATCTGGCAGTCGTATACATAAATATAACATAGAAATTTAAGACAAACTGCACTGCTCAAATCCACTGAGAATGCTGATACATTTCTGGCAATGCATACAGTAGTGTGAGTTTTCGGTCGACGGCTCCCCGGCAGGGCAGAGAATTGCAAGATATTCAAAAAAACAAAACAATTAGAGAGTCTGTAGATGCTGGAAGAAACCTTGTGTGCTCTGGAGACGAGCGCGTCCCAACTCTTGACACTGACAAGTCAGCACGGTCATGTGCCTTCGGCCTTCGGCAACAGCACTAACCGATCACGTGAAATGCCACATCGTTGGGCGGATAGGATTTAGTAATTTCATGTGACCTTCCGTCAATTTCTCGTGAAACCAAATGACCCTGTGTCATAAAGGGAAAGGGTTTATATCTTCAGCTAGTGAAAGGACGAGCAAGTGATTACGAAGTGGCTGAATGACTAGAAAATTATGGCCTTTCACCCTGGGTCACCAGCCGATCGGCCCCTCCTCGTTGTAGAAACGACCACTTTCTCCCTCCGTTGCCAGGGCCTCTTTGACGATGATCATCGAGCCATCCGCGGGATCTTTGGTCCCCCCATATCCGTTGATATTGGTTGCGTTGTAGCCTGTGAGATTCCGCTTCAGCGTCCAGCCGTAAGTCTCTCTGAAGGAACCTTACCTGGGCAGATCGAAACGACTCTGATCCCGGACTTTCGCTGCTCTTCTTCTATGGTCCACTGGAGCGTGAAACTGTTAAGCGCAGACTTGCTGGCGCTGTACGCGCCATAGATGGGCAGTGGCGGGCGTTTGGTGTGCAGTGTGAGGGATCCCAACTCCGATGAGATGTTGACGATGACCGCACCGCCGGTCGCGGTCATAAGAGGGTACAACGCATCCTTGACGGCAACTGTACCTGCCACGTTCGTAGCATAGATGAGCGCATCGGACCCTTGTCCTAGTATGGCGGCACTGGGGATACGAATCAGATTGTATGTATTATGAGAATTGGACGGGAATTAGGCCCCACTTGTTCACAAGCGCATCCAGTCCAGCAGCGCCCTTCTCCTTCAAGATCTTCGCCGTGGACTCCGCGGCGGCTTTGATCGTCTTCTCGTCCGTCAAGTCGATGAGGGTTGGGACGACAGTAGAGGAGGGATGCACGTCGGATGCGAACTTGGCGAGTGCTTCCTCAGCCTTGGACAGGTTGCGCGAGCCAAGGAAAACGAGTACGTTGGGCGTTTTGGCAAGATTTCTGACGGTGTGATATCCTAAGCCTGATGCAAGCTGAGAAGAAGAATCAAAGCGCCACTGTAGAATGCATACCTTGGTTAGCGCCGGTGACGAAAATGGATCGGATGGACATCGGAGAAAGTGAACGATGAAGAGCAACCCAAGAGCTCGTAGCCCACTACTTATAGCACGTACATTTTGAGAGTAGCTCACGACTCATAGCACGTAGATTTCCGAGTCGGGATTCAAGTTGATCTGTACAAAGTCATGATCTGTACACAGTCCCGATGTCGGGTAATGCGTTGCTCAACAGGTTCGACCCAGTGAAAGCATTTGTAAGGCTCCTGAAAGAAGCCGGTTGACCTGGAACACTCCTGCTGTAACGGGACAGCACCTCAACCCAACGAATATCGGCCGGGTCCGTGGATGGGTAGAGGAATCAGCGGGCGAAGTGATGCAATCGGAGAGCGCGAGTTAGTGGCATGACCGCAAGTAGAGATCGAGCCGAGCTGACATCATCATCATTGGGTTAATAGGATTCAGTGCCGTGCTGGACTTCTCGGGTTCAGAATTCTTCCTAACAGCCAATTCTCGGCCAGTGATAGTGATACAGGTACATCATGGTACAGACTATGTTGAATGTCCGATGCATTCCAACCAAGGATGTTGAATCTTCTCATTTTGGTGCGCCCATTCGCCGGGGCCACAAGTCACGCTCAGGATCAGAGATCCTCGAAGCCAGTGGGCTTGGACAGCCCAGAAACATCGACACCAGGCAGAGGCCACTGCGTAGCGAAAGTGCGGACCTCGTCACGGAGCTCGCGGACCTTCGTGTACCCAACCTTGCCCTCCTCCTGCACCGTCGCGACGCGGACGAAGTCCTTCAGCATCTTGGTGCCGGCCTCCTTCTGCAGAAGGAGAGACAGCTGAACGGCACGGTGCAAGAAGTCGGCAACGACCTTGACGTCGGATTCGAGCATGTTTCGGGACGTGATGGCGGACGTTCCAAGACGGATTCCACCAGGGACCTGAGCAGAGGCGTCACCAGACACGGCGTTTTCTGATCGGATCGGATCAATATCGCAGCACCAGAACGAACGAGGATCAGGAACGCACTGTTGATCGTGATGCCCATGAGGTCGCAGACCTTCTCGACCTTGCTGCCTGTGAGACCGAGGGGTCGCAGATCCCAGAGAACGAGGTGGTTGTCGGTGCCTCCGGTCTGGAGCTTGTATCCGTGCTTCACCAGCTCCTCTCCAAGAGTCTGCGCGTTCGAGATGACCTGTTTCGCGTATTCACGGAAGGATGGCTGGGCAACTTGCAGCAGGGCGGTGGCAATCGCGGCGATGGTGTTGTTGTGCGGGCCACCCTGGCAAGCCGGAAAGACGGCATCGTTGACGCGCTTCTCGAGATCGGGGCTGGACTCCAAGTCCTTGCGGAAGAAGATCAGACCGGCGCGAGGTCCGCGGAGCGTCTTGTGTGTCGTGGTCGTGACAACGTCGCAGTATTCAAAGGGGCTACGGAGGGTTTGGGCAGCGATGAGTCCGCTGGTGTGCGCAATGTCCGCCATCAGGTATGCGCCCTCTTTCTCCGCGATCTTCTTCAAGGTAGCATAATCCCAGTCACGAGGGTAGGCAGAAGCACCGCAGATGATGAGCTTGGGACGGAAGGTCTTTGCCTGGTTCGCGAGCTTCTCGTAGTCAATAAGGTTGCTGTCCTTGGTGATGCTGTATGGAAGAGATTGGAAGTAGATGGACGACGCGGTCATCTTCTTCTTCGCCGTCTGCAAGAAAAGTTAGATGGATTGATGCTCGCACACGTGAAACTGTGGGCGCACGTAATAACCATGCGTGAGATGACCGCCGTCGGGGAGCCCGAGACCCATGAGACGATCCTGGGGCTGGATCAACGCAGTCAAGGCAGCAAAACTGTCATTGCATCAGGAACGCGATTCGCTTCGGACGCGCGAGCTGTTCTTACTTGGCAGTCTACGAAAGATCTGTCAAAAACCGGGCACGAGGATCAGAGAAGAGAACACGCACGCTTCCAGAGTAGGGCTGCACGTTAACACCCCATTTTGCAGGGTCCAAATTGAAGGCAGCGAGCGCACGTTTGCGGCAAAGAATCTCGAGCTCATCAATGTACTCGTTCCCGCCGTAGTAGCGGGCGTGCGGAAGACCCTCTGAGTACTTGTTCGTGAGGATGGATCCGTTTGCCTCCATCGCGGCCAAGCTGGTCAAGTTCTGCAGCCGATGAGAAGAATGAATGTATTCTCGAACAAGATCCACGCACCTCGGACGCGATGAGCTCCAAACCAGTGAACTGCCGCCATGTCTCCTTATCGATGATGTTCTTGACCTCAGGGTCAATCTCAGCCAACGGCGCGTAGAGGGGCTTGTTCTAAACGGGCGGGGGATGATGAGTTGCGAAGAGATAGTCAAGCTGGGAGGGAAACGAACGAAAGCAGGTGTGTTTGCGGTGGCCATTGTCCTAAGACGGAGACGTAGATGGGAAGAGGAAGAGGAAAATGCACAAGAAAGCGGTCGAGTCAGAACGCGGAGCATTTTTGGAGAAAATTGAGCCATCAATTATTTGGCCATCCTTATATCCGATCCCGTGACGGAGCTCCGCCAAAATAGCCGGAGCGCTCGCGAAACATCTGACCGCGTACAGTCGGAAACACCGTCGGAGGAAGCGGTGGGAGGGCGCCTGAACGATAAAAGAACTGCTTCCCAGTCTGCAGCAACATGCAAGGGATCAGCACCGGACCGGGATCAGAACAGAGGATGATGGATGGATAACTCAATTTGCTGCTAATTTACATATTGGTCGTTGTATTATAATGACTTCCTTCCCTTCCACCCTCACGCGACGGGGTCTAGGTAGGACTTGTACGCGGCCAGCCAAGCCTCCTTTCCACCAGTCTCGATAACATCACCGTGACAGGGGATGATGCGTGTAAAGTCCCAGGCGGCAACTGTCTTGACATCGCGGGTCATTACTCTGCGAATGGGTCGTCGTCGGGTGGCGAAAGGGCGGCCAACAGATATCCCACTCACGCTTTGTCTTTACCCAGCGCCGCCGAAATCTTGCCGTGCAGCCAAGACGCAGGGTTCAAAGCGCCGATCACAGGAACAGCACCAGACGACTTGGTTTTGGAATACTGGGAGAGAGTGAGTGGGAAGGGCCGTCAGCGGGTTGGGCGCGTGCCTGTTCTGTGCACGGCAGATTGAACAGCAGGTCCGCCTCCAACTGTTGTTATTCGCGTCACTTCAGTGGAGGTGAGCAATCGCAGCAGGACACACCAAAGTCTTCGAAGCCGAATGGAAGAATGCGACATCCTTGTTTACCATCCCGGAGAAGTAGCTGACGAAGCGGTCAGCAACCGGCGATATTTCACGCATAGGTGGCCCACCAGGCCTGGATCTGCGTCCCGTGAGGAAGGATACTCTGAAGGCGGGGAGGCACCACTCACGTCGTGCTCGAAACCGTACTTGGTGTCAGATGCATCGCGGCCCCAGACTCCGTCGAAATGAAGCGACTTGTCCGCTCGTTCAACTGCTGCCGCAGGCCCGAACACCTTAGCGGAGGGGTAAGCCTTCTTGAATTCACCTGGGGGCCTGGAATGTGAGCCGCACTTCTGATACGCCCGCGACCTGGAACTGACCGAGATACAGATGGTGAACAGAATTAGCGCTGATGATATACCTGGAAGGGTTTGGCTGTGATTGCGGGGGAAACTAAACAGACGCACTGTACAGGACCCAACTCATCTATCTTCGCCTTGGTCTCAGGGTTTAAAGGCGTGGAGGCAAGTACCCAGACGCCACCATCGCTGAGTTTGATAGCGGTTGACCTTCCACCGATTGGCATGATCCCAAAACGAGCAAAAGGACTGAGAGACGGTCAGGAATTGAGCGAGACGGAGAGGGTAGAATTCATTTCAGTCACCGAGAGAACGTCCACACGTTATTGGTCACCTAAGAGAGATTTAGCGAGCTCGCCAAGTTGTGCCGGAATATACTAGCCTCTCGTATGACAGTGAGTTTGTCTCCCATGTTGGAAGAGTAGAGCTGAGTGCGATATTGGCGAGAGCTCTGCGCGAATGGGTGTGATCAGCCTGACATCATGTAACCATCATCATCATGTGAATCGCGATCACCTGAATTTGACTTGCACGCCGCGGCTTAGCAGAGCCGGCTATCTCCGTTGCAGGCGTGAGTGAACCTCTCTGCCTTTGCCTCTCGCGCCATGGAGAAACTCGCGTCCAGTTCGTCTGGAAACAACAGAATTTGCGCAAACAGGCGCTTCAAAATGGCGCACCTCACTCTTTTGGTGTTCGCCGCCGTCTCAACCTTCACTTACCATGCCCTGACGACGTCCGTCTCATCCTCTGCCACGGTGCACACAATCCCAGCCAACGCTGCGACGATCCTTGGCCGGTGCAGCTCTCTCACCCTCGCGCCAGGCCCTCCCGACGACTTCTACGAGCGCACGCAGTCGGACCGATACGAGGCGGGGACGAAGCCGACCCTTATCAAGAACGCGAAGATCTGGACCGGGGAGGATGACGGAACGAAGGTCGTGCATGGCGACATCCTGCTGGACAAAGGCATCATCAAAAAGATCGGCAAAGTGGATGCCAAGGCGTATGGATCGGACTGGGACGTCGTCGATGCTCAGGGCGCCTGGGTCACCCCGGGGTGAGTGTCTGGCGTTCTCAATACCTCTTCGAACGTGACGCTCAACTGCCCCAGCATTGTCGATTTGCACTCGCATCTCGGCGTCGACAGTGCACCGGCGCTGAGCGGCGCGTCGGACACAAACTCCCACAAGGGCCTGGCCATGCCCTGGCTGCGCTCATTGGACGGCCTGAACACGCACGACGACGCGTATCTGCTCTCCATGTCCGGCGGCGTCACCACCGCGAATGTGCTCCCCGGCAGCGCCAACGCGATCGGCGGCCAGGCATTTACCATCAAGCTCCGGCCAACCGCGGAGCGCTCGTCGTCTGCGATGCTGCTCGAGCCGCCGTTCACTCTGAACGGCTCGTACGTGGATCCGAACCAGCGTCCGAGGTGGCGTCAGATGAAGTGAGAAACGGGTAGACTTGGGGATGTTGTCACTGACGTTTCAATCCACAGACACGCTTGCGGGGAAAACCCCAGCCGCGTCTACTCTGGCACTCGGATGGACACTCAATGGGCCTTTCGCCAGGCTTACAACACCGCCCGTCTCGTCAAGGAGAAACAAGACGCGTTCTGTGCCAAGGCCGAAGCTGGCCTGTGGACGGGACTCGGCGAGTTCCCTGAGGATCTGCAGTGGGAGGCGCTGGTCGATGTGCTGCGGGGTCGCGTCAAGATACAGAACCATTGCTACGAGGCCGTCGACTTTGATGGCATGATTCGGGTGCGTCTCTCCGGGCTTTGTCCCCTTGCGCCACTTACGAACGCTCTCAAAGCTCACAAACGAATTCAAATTCCCCATCTCCACTTTCCATCACGCACGTCAGTGGCTTCCGCTACGATCTCTTTCGCCTCACTCACTTCTTGTTTTTCTAGATGAAGCATACCTCGTTCCGGAGCTGCTCAAAAAGGCGTATGGCAAACCCCCGGCAATTGCGATGTTCGCCACTCACGCGCGTTTCAAACGCGAAGCCTACCGCGGCTCGGAATTCGCACCCGCCATCCTTGCGGACAATGACATCGACGTGGTCATGAAGAGCGACCATCCCGTGCTCAACTCTCGCCACCTCATCTACGAGGCCCAACAGGCGCACTATTTCGGGTTGCCGGAGAACTTGGCGCTGGCTTCGGTGACGAGTATGCGGAGTCCGCTCCTTCTCGTCATGTGCTTTCTCACACATCGGCAGCGACCCCGGCCAAGGCCATGGGACAAGACCATCGGGTGGGGCATCTCATTGAAGGATATGATGCCGGTGAGTACATGCTGCTACTGCTAGTTGTTTCCGCCCATGACACGGGCATCGCAGATGTTCTCGTGTGGGACAGCCACCCGCTTGCACTCGGTGCTGCCCCGATCCAGGTCTGGGTCGACGGAATCAAGCAGCTCGAGAAGCCGCACGTGTCCCCGAAGCCTGCTGCCTCGCAAAGGGCACCGGAAACACCGGATTTCACCGCTGAGATCATCGACGCCGTCAAGTACGAGGGACTGCCGCCCTTGGAGGCGACGGAGGCCAGCTCCGACGTGGTCGTGTTCTTCAATGTCGGATCAGTGTTGCTCAAAGAGGGCGATCGGGTGGCTGAGAGGTTCTCGGCCGCTGAGTACGTCGTCACTGTGGAGAAGGGCCGGATCATCTGCATGGGAGAGTGTCTGTCGGACCTGTCCCGCTCGGACGCGACTTACATCGACCTCGAGGGCGGGTCTGTTTCTCCGAGTTTTGTTTCCTGCGGCACTAGTCTGGGATTGACGCACATCAGCGGGGAAGGTGAGTGGCACTCACTCACACAAGTCTTAGGGCAATTCCCGATTTGTTTGCTGCAGCTTCCACCAACGACGGCCGGGTTTTCGATCCTCTGCGGGCGCAGGTGCCTGCCATCATCGAGGACGATGTGATCAAGGCAGTGGACGGCCTGGTCTTTGCCAGCCGCGACGCACTGCTGGCTTACCGCTACGGTGTCACGTCCTCTGTCACCGTGCCGATGTTCAGCGGATTTCTAGGAGGACTGAGCACCGTGATCAACCCGGGTGCGGCTCACAAGCTCGTTAGCGGGGCCGTGATCCAGGACGTCGCTGCGCTGCACATCGCGCTTTCCATGTCGTCCTCCAGCAGCGTCAGCACCCAGATCGCCACTCTGCGCGGCCTGCTGCTCGGCCGGGGCAAGGGAGACACGGGCAAGCGGTTTGCGCAGGTCGTCGCTGGCGAGATGCCGCTGGTGATCAACGTGGAGAGCGCCGACATCATCGCCAGCCTCCTGGTGTTGAAGAAGGAGGTGGAGAGGGTGTCCGGCACGCGTATCCGGCTTGTGCTCTCGGGTGCGACCGAAGCCCATCTGCTTGCCAAAGAGATTGGAGAAGCTGGGGTCGGCGTGCTCACTCAGCAGCGTCCGTACCCCCATCGATGGGAAGAGCGCCGGATCCTCTCCGGCCCGCCGCTTTCCCCGACCAGCGCCATCGGCGAACTGGTCAAGCACAACGTGACGGTGGGTCTGCAAATGAGGGACACATCGCAAGTGCGGAATACCGCGTTCGAGATGCGATGGGTGCGTTTCTATCCGTTTTCTTCTCGATCTGCTCTGACCATCGACGCAGGCACAACTCGAATCCAATGGGATAATCGGGCATACCACGGCATATGAGCTGGTGACGACCAACGTCGAGAAGCTGCTGGGTGTCAAGGACGGAAATACGGATCTGATTGCGACCAGGGGAGGATCGGGGTTCTCTGGGAAGATAGTGGCCATCATCTCTGCTCGGGACCAGGTTGTTCGCTTGGTTTGAGCACTTTGTTATCAGGGTAGTTTCGGATCGGCATACAAGTCATATTCCATCGGATTTTTGAGGCAGTGAGATAAGGTTTCATTCGAGGGCAGTCTCACAGTAGGCCATGACGACCCCGCGTTCTCTATGTAAAATTGAGAATGGATTGGGATATTTGCAAATGGTATAGGCAACGTCCGAGAGACAACAGAATGCTAATGCGATGGAACAAGGGGTAATGATGACGGCCACGGGCTGTATATACACGAAGCACACAGATGCTGCGCACGGGGCCGGCCCCGTCGGGAAGCAAAGCAAAGCAGAGAGACCGGCCCAGCGACGAGAAGAAAGCAATCACGCAAACAAACACAATTACTTGTTGAACACGTAGAACCCGTTCATGATCCACTTGGCGTCGTCGCCGAACACATGGCCCTGGCTGAGCACGTAGTCCTTCGCGGTCTTGAACCCGGTCTGCTTCGCGCACGACGTCGCCTGCCCGCCCGCGCCGTCGACGGACCAGACGCCCTCCGTGAAGGACCCGCCGAGGTTCGTGTCGACGACCATCATGATGTCCTTGAAGTGCTGCTCGGGCGAGCACTGGTCGACGGGGATCGCCATGCGCGGCGCGCCCCACTTCGACGGCGTCGGCGCACGGGCGGTGATGTCTGGCAGCGGGCGTGAGCATGCGACGCGGAATCAGTAGGAGCGGGGGGCGGTGCATACCGCTGGGGACGCTGCCGGCCTGGAAGAACCAGTTCTTGATCCCGTCGGTGCTGAACTCGAGCGCGAAAACACCTCCGCCGGCCTTGTTGAAGCCCGGGCCGAAGCTGGTGGCGGATTTGTCGGTGAAACCGCAGGCACCGGGGTCGGAGTTGGCATCTGCGGACCGTCAGAAAAGCGCGTCGAGTGAAGACGGCGCGTCAAACGCACCGCAGTTGGTACCGGTGGCCTCGACGATGGTGACATCGGCCAGGGCGGAGACGGCGGAGGACGCGATGGAGCATCCGGATCCGGTGTGGATCGAGTAGATGTTCTTGTTGTACAGCGAGACACCCTCGACGACGTCGATCTCGCCGTCCGTCGGCCAGTTGGCGCCGGTGAACCACACGGCCGGCCACGTGCCGCAGACGGCAGGCATCTGGGCGATATCGAAGATGAAGAGGTTCTGGCCGGCGGCGTTGAAGGTCTTGTCGGAGACCATGCGGATGGAGTTGCGCGCCGCGACGCTGTCGGCGGTGTCTACGGCCAGGACGACCTGGTTGCCCTGGGTGTACGCGAGGCCCTTCTGCACCCCGTTCACGTAGTTGGCGTTTCCGCCGTTGTCACCGGTGCCGGAATCGCTGGGGAGAGTCGAGTCAAATCAGCAGTCACGGAAACAGAGCAGAGCTTATTACAAGTGGAAGAAATCCAGGAAGGCCTGGCCCTCGAGCTTGTCAGTCAGCTTCCAGCCTTCAGAGGATGAAGTCGACGCTGCGAGGTTGTGTCAGGGGAGCAGTCTGACACAGAGATGGACCACAGACCAGGCTGGGCGGTCGAAGTCGTCGGGGCCGGCTTCGTCGTGGTCGTTGCGGGCTTCTTGCTGGTGGTCAGGGATGCCTTGGAGGTCGTAGTCGGAGCCGCGGCCTTGGTGGAGGTAGTGCTCGACGTGGTGCTCGAAGCAGTGCTCGAGGCGGTGGTGCTGGTAGTCGTCGCGGACGGGGCTGCCTCGGAAGTGGAGGTAGAGGCCGCTGCGGCTTTGGCAGGCGACACAGCGGCAACCGCAGGCTTGGGCGCGGACCCGAACGACCATACGACATTGACTAAGCGGCCATCAGCATCCGAGAGCCGCAGCACATGTCAAGGAACCCACGTTCGCCGGCGTCGAGCGAGCCGCCGTTCAGCGCCTTGAAAGCGGCGGGGGAGATGTACGTGTTTCCCTCCGCGCCGCATTGCGCACAGGCGTCGACGACGGTGAGGTCGACGCTCTTGGACGGATCCGAAGCCAGGGACATCGTGATCTGCGGGTTGCGTAAGTTCCTGGGCGCCGACGTGGGTCTGACACGGTGCACGTACGTGCTGGAAGCAGACATCCGAGACAGTCCCGAGGTCGCCGTAGATCGTCGACCCGAGGCCGACGATCATGTCCTCGTCGGAGGAGTGCGTCCCGCAGGCGTTCTGGGTGCCGTTCTGGAACCCGAAGTACGCGGTGCCCGAGTTGGTCGTGCGCTTCCACTCGGGGGCCTGGTGCTCCAGGTGGCGCGCGTGGTTGTGCGGGACCCGCTTGAACGAGTGGCTCGAGGCGGAGGCGGAGGCGGCGAGGGCGGCGAGGCCCAGGAAAGTCGCGGAGCGCGGCATGCTTGTAGTCTTTAGCGGACCAGAGAGCGTGGGGGACTAAAGAATGGGAGTGTCCTTGAACGAGGGGGGACAGTCAAGGACGTGGACACAGAGAGAGAGGGAGAGGGAGAAGAAAACTGGGATTGTCCTGGAAACAAACAAGTTTTAATATAGTCACGTTTCCGCCGAGGCCGACAGAAAATCGAGATCTGCGACAAAATTAGCGGTGACTCTCCACACACTTGGCGTCTTTTTTTCGAGGATGCCTACACTTACGAAATTCCTCGTGCTCAGGTACATTCGAATACGTTTTTATTGTTCGCTTGGGCCTACGTGGCCTATGAAAATCCCCCAACACAGAGATTGAAAGTTGAAATTCGCTCACCGACTGGACAAACTTTCAAACGGGCGGTGATTGCCAAGTGATGCGCTGATGCTCCACACAGCCTAATGTACAGTTTCCAGACTCTCAATCGACTGCTGCGTCGTCAGATAGCATGCTGCAACTGCTGCCGGATCCAGCATAACTGGCAGAGCTGGCATTTGGGACATGGTTTAAGTTGAAGAACAGGAAGGCCGCCGACAGCATCCGTCAGGATGTTGACGTCATGATCGGTATTTCATGGCGCCGCGACGGATCAGATGGGCATTGTCGTCGCCGTCGCAACGCGACGCTGCGGGTCCGAGGGGTCGGTACCACGTGACGGCACAGGACGGTGCGCGATTCCCGACCCTTGCCTGGCGAGTTGGTACAATCTTGAATGGTCTTGAGCCGGGTCTTGGATCGAAGAGCCAAGCTAGGCCAAGTTTTCCCACTACCTATGTTGCATTCCGAGTGTTTCTCATCTTGCATGAACTGTTTCTCCCCCCTATGAACCACGTGTAGATGGATGATCTGCATACATCCACGACCCCGTGCTTGCCTTTGGACTTGCCTGACAGTCGAGGTTAGCCGTCCTAACGCGTCCACCACAAATCGAACAACCCCCGCCCATCCGTTGAACTGTGTATCGGCATCGCCAGCCCTCGACGAATACACGTGCCCATCGCGAGGATCAGCGCGCAGACGCAACGTGCCTCCCACGACCGTATTTTCATAGCGGAGCGTGATCACTGATCATCGCGGAGACCAATCAGCAACATCCCGACGCGTGTTCCCGTTCCAGCTTGAAATAGCCGAACAGTCGATTGTTCTTCTGTGAGAGCGGGGGCGGAAACAACGTTCTCTCGACATAAAACGGGGACAGATCCCAGTTCGCACATCGCATACACTCGCCTCTCGCCACCACCATGCCTGCCGCTTCTCGCATCCACGCGTTACTGTTGGCCCCACTTGTTGTCTCTGCAGCTCGGTACTGCTCCCTCAAGCCCCCCAACGCTGTGTTATCGAGCTCCGGGCCCTCGAGTGGCGGCGCTTCTGGATCGGCGGGGACGCAGCCGGGACTGAATTCGTCCTCGCATGGGGGGACGGACCCAACTGACGTCGTCGCCACGGCGTGGTATCCGGGCTGGAACAACTTCCCGCCATCCGAGATATCGTGGAGCAAGTACAACGCGATGACATTCGCTTTTGCGTGAGTCCCACCCGTGTCGGTGAGATCGCCCCCGCTGAGAGAGGAGGTAGAACGACTACGCCGGACTCGTCGACCATCGCGTTGGACGACCAGAGCGCTGCGCTGCTCCCCACTTTCGTTGCGACTGCCCAGGCCAATGTGAGTGCGTCGCGTCGCAAACGAGCGATCCGATCAAGCCACGTTCTCACGACCGGGCCAGGGCGTCTCGGCTCTGCTCTCCATCGGCGGCTGGACCGGATCAATGTACTACTCCTCCGCTGTGGCATCGGCCGCAAACCGAACCAGCTTCGCCGCCGCCGTACTGGGCCTGGTGTCGACGTACCAGCTGGACGGGATCGACTTCGAGTGCGTTCCCTTGCTATCTGCCCCTGGTGTTCTTCCGTCCGAACGACTTGGCTTGGCAGCTGGGAATACCCCGGGACGCAGGGTCTCGGATGCAACGTGATCAGCCCCAGCGACTCGGCCAACTTTCTGGTGTTCTTGCAGGAACTGCGAAGCACTCCCGCGGGGCAGAATCTGATTCTGACCGCCGCGGTGGGACTGAAACCCTTCGCCGGCCCGGACGGGAACCCCATGGACGACGTTTCCGGGTTCGCGAAAGTGCTCGACCGCATCGGTGGGTGGAATAATAGATCGAGTCCGTTTGCCTCTGGGGCACCCACGCAAGTTGGCAGCGATTATGGACTACGATGTGTTTGGGCCGGGCTACTCGCAGACGGTCGGCCCCAACGCCCCGCTGAACGACACCTGCGCGCCGCCGGCTCAGCAGCAGGGCTCCGCCGTGTCTGCGGTGCAGGCGTGGACCGCGGCGAATTTCCCCGCCAACCAGGCAAGCCGCGCGTCTGGTGATAACATATTACGATTCACCCGAATTTGAACCTTGATTTGCAGATCACTCTGGGTCTGGCTTCCTATGGCCACAGCTGGCCCGTGACACCCAGTGAAGCACTGGACGGGGCCCATCGGCTCCAGCCGTATGCGAGCTACTCCAAGTCAGCCCCAGTCCCCGCCGGAAGCGAGGATGCGGGAGGGAGCGCTGCTGCGACCGTAGACCAGTGCGGGAACCCGCAGAGCGGCGGGAGCGGGAACAGCGGCGATTCGTCGTTCGCTGCGCTGATAGACACGGGATTCCTGGACTCGAACGGGACTGCGGCATCGGCATCGGGGATCAGCTTTGTCTTCGATCAGTGCAGTCAGACGGTGCGCAGCGCCCTGCGGTGTGGAGTGCACGTGGCTGACCGATTTGCGGGCTACATAGCCGTTTGTCTACAACTCGACGTCGCAGGTCATGGTGTCATACGACGATCCGCAGTCCTTTGGTCGGTCTTTGCCGTGTCTATTTTGCTGTGTGGCTGTCTGACGCGCAGCTATTTATAGCCGCGAAAGGCCAGTTTATTAATAGCATGGGGCTGGCGGGGTTTGCGGTGTGGGATGTGACGGGGGACAAGAACGATCTGCTGCTGGACTCGCTGCACCAGTCCATGGGGATCGAGTCTGTTTGCGATTAGAGTATACTTATCGACCGAGTCCTATGTGCTATTATTATCTTGCTCGTGCAGGATGTCTATGCTGATCAAATGCGTTCTGTCAAAACATACTAATCAGGGCTTATCCGGTTCGTCGATTCGAGTGATTCTTCGACCTCGAATCGAAATCCGATGATAGGTTGGCAGTGCGATTGTGGCCGTGGGAGATGCCCTCGACTAGATAGGACATTAGGTGTCCGCTGATGCGATCCCGGATCGAGCCGGCGGCCACTTGCGAAGAACTTCCGAAACTCAGCCTTCACGGCCCCTTGTGCTGAATTTCGAAGTGCGAGGTACTCCCGCATCGCGCAGCATTAAATAGGATCATTCGGTGTCCGGAAGATAAGAATCCATCGCGTCGCTAGCAGCTGCACCATGCACGAGCGCAGAAGCCCGCGTCCCATCAGTGCATCGTATGGAAGAGGTGCGCACGGTTTCCTCAGACGGGGCTTCTACACATGTCCGTGTGATTGACAATAGCCTTCAAGGGGTCTTCTAAGCGGGAGTATATAACGCCCGTTAGAGATGCTATCCTGCGCCTGGCCGTCCCAATCCACTCCCGCTTCTCGATGCAGCTCTCTGCGTTTCTGCCGTGTCTGGCCTGGATGCTCCTTGGGGCGCACGCAGCCAAATCCAACCACGCGACGCCGAAGTGGGAGACGTTCACCTCTGCGCGGCCGTCCTCAGGCCTGCGCTTCGTGACGGACTCGGCCGTGTGCGAGACGACGCCGGGCGTGGGGCAGCAGTCGGGGTACATCGATGTCGCGGGAGACGCGTCCATCGTAATACGCGTGTTCGCTTATCCTGCGCGGTTTGATCTGACGTCGTCGTTTACTTGCTTAGTGGTACTGGTTCTACGAGGCACGGCATTCGGCTGATACAGCTCCGCTGACGCTGTGGTGAGCGATGGTTTTTTTGCACATGCAGGGCTCTATCTGAGTTTTGAATCAATCAGGTTGAATGGAGGGCCAGGTCAGTGTGCTTGACGGTACTCAGTCTACGTTCGGGCCCAGACTCACCGTCTGACAGGATGTTCGGCTATGATTGGCATGTTTCAAGGTTCGGACGCGCCGAAGCTCGATTCCGGCGACTAGAAAACCCTTTTCAGAGAATGGGCCGTGCACTGTCAACGCAGACAGCGCTTCGACGACCCTGAACCCATACAGGTCGGTGCATCCCCCCTACCGCATCCCCCCTACCGCATCCTCACCGGCTGCAGCTGGAACAATGCGAGCAACCGTGATTGTTTCCCGCCGGCCGTGGTGTATGGATCGCTGATGGGGTGGCTTTGCCAGTGCTGTACATGGACCTGCCAGTCGGCGCAGGGTTCTCCACCGGATCGGCAGCCGTGGGTACGGTCGACGAGGTGACGCAGATGCTGTGGGACGCGCTGCAGATCTTGTTCGAGAGCCCCGCATTCGCGATGTTCGCCAACAGAAAGTGAGGCGCTACCTACCTTCTACTCCGTTTTGAGCGCTGAGGTTGAAGCGGCTGAATCGTGCGCAGGATGATCTTTGCCACGGAGAGTTTCGGCACGTCAGGCCGATACGCGCCGGGGTTGCGATGCTGACATGCCGTGTGCAGGTGCCCATTTCGGACCGAGTGCGATTGCGTATTTCCAGTCCCAAAGCGCGTTGGTAACGCAAGGAAAGCTGAGCGGCCAAAAGCTTGAATTCAACGCACTGATGATCAACGAGTGAGTGGATTCGGCGCTTCGAACATGCATCATTTCTGATCTGAGAATGCTGCAGCGGAAAGCACGATCCCCTGACTGGCTACGGGTCCTATATCTCGTTCGCCTCGGATGCACCGGGATACGGTCCTCTCCAGCCCACACACGTCATCAACAACATGACACAAAGCTACATGGAGACCGGCGGATGCGCGGATCAGCTCAAGCAGTGCTACAGCGCCGGGAACGGGACTACCGCCGACAAGCTCTGCGCGACTGCCGATAATTACTGCGTCGGCCGTCATTTTCTGCCATCTCCACGGACGCTGATGTTATGATGTTCGATTTCCACAGACCAGCAAACTCTTCGACCCCGCGGTGCAAGGCTACAATCCCGACTACCTGCTGGAGAGCAGCTCGTCGAAAGTCACGTTCCCGCCGTCGTATTATCTGAACTACGTGACTTCGGCGAAAGTCATGAACGCTATCGGGGCGAATACTACGTTTGACGGGTGCAATGCGGCTATCAAGACGGCGTTCTCAGTCCAGGGAGAGGTGCGTGAACACAGAAAAAACGACTGCGGCCGTGTTAAGATGGGAATATAGCTAGGGCGGACGGCGCTTCCCGACCTCGCCGCTCTGGCGAACGCCCATTTTCCTATCCTGATTTGGGTTGGAGACGCGGATATCAAGTGCGTGGTTCTCACTCCCGCAGCTAAGATTTGTCGTCCCAACATGATCTAGAGCGAACTGGCTCGGCGTGCACCATGCGATGGTGTCGATGAGCTGGTACGGCAACCTGACATTGAACAACACGGCCCTGACGAACCTCACGCTCGGCGGGTCCGCCGTCGCCGCCGTCAAGACGATCGACTCGTTCACCTTCGCGTGCGTGCAAATTTGTTTTGCGTGCGACTGTAAAAAAAAAACCCACGGCTGAATTTTCGACAGGCGGGTGTACGGGGCGGGGCACAATCTGGCGGCCTACGTGCCCTCGACCGCTCTTTACTTCTTCAACCAGGTCGTGACCCTCGTCGGCCCGTCCGCCTCGAACAACGGCACGACGACGGGCTCGGCGTCGGCCGCTGGCTCGTCGTCGACGTCGGGATCGACTTCGAGCGGCGGGAGCCCTCCCCGGGGAGTCGATCGGATTTTAGCGGCCGGGGCGATTCTTCTGGTGGCGTATTTGTACTGCTGAGGGCGGGGTGTTGGGACTGGAACTTCATAGACTATAGAGTTGTATCCGATTGAATTTGATTGTAGCCCCGCCTGGTTTCTGGTTTGAAAAACAAATCATTGAGGAAAGTGTGAATCGTGGCTGGCTTGGTCCCGAAAAACCGTATCATGGCATGGCTTGGCATCAGATCCTCCCTTTACAACAGGGTCAGTAAGTATCAGTGAATGTCATTTATCACACGCAGCCATGAGTAAGTTGCAACCTTGAACTTAGTCATGTGACGCCGTGTAACCCCGTGCGTCACTCTCCTGTCACACACGGCAATCTGTCTCGGTAATTTGTTTGAAGATATCTCATGTTGTGCTTGACGGCACTGCTGCCAGACCCGCCGGAATGAGCTCGATATCAACCAAGTCAGAGAAACAACCCTCGGTCTCGAGGTCACCCAAACCGCCCGCGGCGGCGGCCTCGCTGCCTAACCCCCTCAGCCTCGCCTGGGTGCGCCCCGCGCTCGCCAAGCCGCGCACATGGAAGACGCTCACGCGGTGCGTCGTCGCGGTCGCCGCGACGCTCGTGCTGCTCGTGGACCGCACGACGATGAACGAGATGGGGCAGGTCGCGTTCTTCGGGAGCATCCTCGCGTCGATCCTGACGCCCTCGATGGCGTTCAGCCTGTTCGCGCTCGCGGGCACGCTGCTGCTGCTCGGCATGCTGCTCGGCTGGGCCTGGAGCGCGGCGGCGATGGCTGCGGCGCTGGCGGTGCGGGATCCGGTGCGGGATGCGCAGCGGGCGGCGGTGGCGGCCAAAGCGTTCTCGCCGGACCTCCCTGCCTCGACACAGGTGCGGGCTGCGCTCCGTTGTTGTCCTTCGACTGGTGGGTCTGACGTGCGTTCGCAGCTCTCGGTGCTCGTCTTCCACGGCTACTTCCTCGATGCGCGCTCGTCCGCGGTCTACGGCGCCATGTTCTTCATCGGCTGTTTCGCCATGGGCGTCCTGCGCGCGCGTGCACCCAAGCTCACGCTGTTTTCCATCTACTCGACGATTGTCATGGACATCATGTTCACGTTCGGTCCCCGTGAGTTTCCCCCCAATAGCCGAACTCGCCCGCTCGCTTATCAAATGAAGTCTTCCCCAGCAAACAATACATGCTCGCTAAGCTGTTTATTCTCCCATCTGCATACTATGTCGCCATCGCCGGGGTCTCGCTCCTCTTGATCTTCCCGCAGAGCTTGAACCATGTTGTATTGTGCGTTCCTGTTTACCCCTCTGCTCAGAAACGCACTGATCGCGGGTCAGAACGACGCTCGATGGCGCATTCTTCGGGTCGGCGCTGACCATTCTGGGCCTTCAGGGCTCCGTCCTGTCCACCGATCCGACGGACCAAGAGACGTGGTCTGGAATTGCGGCCAAGGTGCGCTTGGATCGACGCCCACTCTCCTTTGCTTACGCCAACGACCACGACAGGCAGCGACTGCCCGTGCTGGACTCGCAGGAGGTCTGGCCGGGGTCGGCGCTCAGATCGGGATGATCGACATGGAAATCAGCATCGGCCGATTGGGACCCACAGATCTCAAGAGGATAGTTTCCGAGCTGCGCGCGCTGGGATTCCGTGTCAGCGGCCTGCTGTCTTTCCAGACCGTGATCTCCGCCGTCCACGCCGACGAGATCCGGTACAACACGACCCCGGACGCGTCGGCGGCTGAGCTCGGGCGGCCCGCGTGGACTCACAGAGACGGCCGCTTCGCGAAACGCAAGCGGCTGATCGATGCGCGCGAGAAGAGGCATGGGCACACGCTCCAGAAACTAGTCCCGATTCTCGAAGAGGCCAGCGCGCCACTGCGCGCGGCTTGCGTGGAGAGCGTCAGTGTGATGCGGGGTTGGCTGGAGGGAGCGAACGTGTACCGCTGGCGCTCGTTCTTTCTTCCTGGTAGCGCGGAGAAGCAGGAGGCGGAAATCGCTCGTAGGAAAGCGGTTTTGGAGTCCACGATCGCTAAACTGCAGACTGCGCTGCACGAGTTCCGGACGGTCGGGCGAGTCAAGCTGATCAAACCATTCGAGCGCTTCTTCGACGCGTCTGGGAAACTCAAGGATGGACTCGATCCCTTGCGCAATATGGCCGGCAAGTCTGAGCACGAGATGTTTGCTCTCAGGTGCGTTGAGACAGCGCCGAGTGTACATTACATTACTCATACTCTCGACAGATCGTTGTACATCTGCTTCGTGTTCATCGACACTCTGGATGCGTTCGCAGCTCGGATGCTCCGCCTGCTAAAAAAGACCGCGGAGCTCGACGCGAAGCGGCCGACGCCGAGAATCTGGTTCCCCACTGGTTTCGGCAAACTGTGGAGGAAGCTCACCAGCAGAGGCCCGAGTCCGGTCGACGATGCGCCTCTGTCGGAGGGCACCGCAGTCGATATGACCAGCTTTGATGAACGCGAGATCCAAGCCGAGGTCGAGGAGAGCGAGTTAGACTCGGAGCATGTTGAGGAGGAGCACGAAGGGCCGCAAGGTGACGTTGTGTCCCATCGTAAAGTTCCGGATCTCTGAGCCCGATTTCCAGAACGCAATCCTGACGCACTGCCGCCGAAGAACGGTTTTGAGCGGTTCCTCGTCCGAATCGGCAACTTCCTGCGGTACTTCAAGTCTCCCCAGGGTATCTTTGCGCTCAGGCACGCCGTTGTCTCGCTCGCGCTGTGGGTCCCCGCGGTCGTCCCACGCACGGCCTGGTTCTACTACGAGAACAAAGGCTTGTGGGCGCTGATCACCGCGCAGACGGGTTTGGCGACGTACGCCGGCGAGCAGCTGCTCACGCTCTTCATGCGCATGACGGGGACGATCGTGGGCATGCTCGTGGGCATCGTGGTCTGGTACATCGCAGCGCCCGGCCACGGAGACGGCAACCCGTACGCCGTGGTGATCGTCACGACTGTGTTCGCGGCGCCATTTGTATTTGGGCGCGTGTTCGGGCCCGTGTCGCAGATGATGTTCTGGGCGTTCAGCGCGCTGACGATCATGCTCGTCGTGGGTTACTCGTATCTGGACAGGCACTACCAGCAGATTGCGAACCCCGGCGTCGGACTCGAAACGGGGTGGAAGCGGGGCTTGCTGGTGGTCGTTGGGTTCGTCGGCGGGGTGCGTCTGTCTATGCTCACTCACTGTTCGTCCCGCGATATCTGAATGTCGGTGCAGAGCCTGGTGATGATGTTCCCGAAGCCAACGACCGCGCGCATGCTCGTGCGCAAGTCCCTTGCTGCGACCCTGCGCGAGCTGGGGATCACCCTCGCCAGTGAGGTTGAGGCGTTCCTGGCGGAAGAGGCGCGGGCACGGCAAGGGGACTATGGCCGCGAGGAGATCGATATCGAGGAACCCTCGCAGTCGGAGCCGACGGAATTGTCTCCCAAGGAACGCCGTATCAGACGGCTTGCAGCGAGGGTGTTGATTGTGCTGGTAAGACCGTCCTCTGGAATGTGTTGATGCGAGCGGTCCGACATACCATCTGTAGGAACGACTACAGCACCTGGCGCCGTCGCTGCTGACTGCTAGATGGGAACCTCAGCTCCAGTGCGTGATGCGCAACTCCGGCGTAGGATTGGCTGATTGATTGCGTTGACTGCCAGGGGTGCCTGGCCTGCTGCGGAATACCAAAAGTTGCATGCCTTGGAGTCTCGATTCGTCACTTATCTCGCGTTGCTCGCGGGTGCTCTGAGCAAACTGGACACAAAGTGGTGTTCTCGTCTCGTGCACAAGGTTCGTGTCAGTCGGGGGTCTTAGTCTGATGCTCATCTGTTCCAAGACACCGTTCATGAATCCCAATATGGTGTGCTCTCCGTGATATACCTGGTGTAATGTCTGACGTGCCCTCAGCTGTCCGACATCTTTGCGACGATCTCGATCCTCGCACATTCTCTCGAGAACGGACATCCCGTGCCTGGGACCCTTCCCTGTCTGCGGGAGCGACTGATGTACCACGATTCGCTGTTGCATCCCGAGCACGTGCACGATGATTCGTCGACCGGCTCGATGGTGCAACCGGACGACTCGGACGGGGACTCCATGGCCGATCTGGTCAAAGGCAAGATTGACGGAGGAAGTATCGGGGTGGAGGAACTGTCGCTTGCCGTGCTCATGGCAAGTCGGATTGCATGTTCTGGGTCCCTCGCTCACGATGCCCACTTTCCAGGACGCGCAACTGCCGACGAACTCGACTGGTCCGTCCATCTCTCCCTCGATATCCAATTGGTTTCCTAATCTGACCATACCCCCAGCTGTAGTCGCCCTTTCTATGATTTTGGGTGTGATCGATGACATCGGTGTGATCGTCCGAGACCTCTGCGGACGGACGAGTTTCCGCGGGTTCGAGGACCTCCACCACGACTTTTTGTCCAAGGAGGAAGCGGGGCTGGGCACATTTGCCGCGAAGTAGTTTTACATGGGTCCGCGCCAAGTTTATTTCTCAGTTATAGTAATAGTCGAGTGGCGTGTAGTATCATCTCGCTCGAGGCCTGTGAGTCAGTGACGATGGAATCATACACTGGCATTTGGGCAAAGGGCAGGCACGTTTCCAGGGTTGCAGTCAGTCCGTTTTTTTCAATCAGCTTCTCGAGGTCTCCAGCGGACCAGAGGGTTGGTAAGGGATCTTGGGTTCTGTGACTTGCATCGGAAAGAGTCAAAGGTTCTAGAATGACTACATACACAGCTTTCCGATCGATCAGTTGTGTACACGTGACCGTGTTCAGTATTTCCTTCTTTCGCTGCTGACTAGATTCAGAGGGTCAGGGTCGCGGCATCGTGGTACGCTGGAAATAATCGTGAATCTAGACAAGCTGATGTTACAAGCCAAGCGCTGGTGTGTCTGAGACTCTACTCACTTCAGAAGACAGATTTGCTGCATGGATTTTAGATCCAGTGCGAGCCATACACTGCACGCGATGGTGGGAAAGACAGGCGTATATAAATACCGAGAGGGCTTTGCCGCTGACTGATCGGGCAGGCGATCTGCGTAGAGTCTCCGAGGAGGAAGGCGTCCAAGAATTAAACTCCAGCCCATCCGCATTAGGCAAGCGGACGACCTACAATGTCCTATATCGCGCGCCTCCCACTGTCAAGAACGTGTTTCGTATGTGAATGTGTGACGGACTCTGTGTGGAAATTTCCGCCCCGCCGTCCGCCGATAGGCCCCGGCCGCAACACAGTTCAAATACTGCTTTAGCAGCCCTCCACCTTCTCCCGGTTCAACCTGCCTCACCATCAGCATCATCATCAACCTTGCTCCCCACGCACATGTCTCGCTCACCCATTGTTGCCCTGCGCTGCAAGATCTGCCCTGGGCGTGTGTTCCCGAGCCGCGAGGCGCTCGTGCAGCACTCGCGGGAGTCGCCCGTGCACCCGTTCTGCGGCGACTGCCGCCCGGGCTTCGCGTTTGAAAGCGTGGAGAAGCTGCTGGAGGTAATACACGCAAGCTTAATTGACGCGTTTCCTGTTCGTCTGTTTTGGATGCCGCCGTGAGCTGATCTCGTCGTCCCCGCCACAGCACAACGCGCAGCACCACCCGACGTTCCTGTGCCGCAAATGCCACCAGCGGTTTTTCACGCAGTCGTCGCTGGACGACCACTACCGCGGGAAGGCGTCTGCGATCCACCCGAACTGCGACCGCTGCGGGAAGGGCTTCTTTGACGAGACGAAGCTGCGCGAGGTGTGTGCCGTCCTCGCTGGGCCACGCAATGAATGTGCTGACGGTTGGGTGTGCATGGCAGCACTTCAAGGAGGCGCATCCGCGCACGACGTGCTTCTGCGGGGCGACGATCTTCGACGACGAGATGCAGCAACACTACCTGCGCTCGGCATCGCACCCGAACTGTGTGGTGTGCACCGAGGGCTTCAAGGACGACCTGGCGCGTAACGAGGTGCGGCTCGCCCACCCACTTCGTTTGGATTCTCACCTCGTTTTTCTTCTTCGTTTGTAGCACGGTCTTGAAAAACACGCCGACTGCATCTGCGTTCCGTGCCAGCAGCAGTTTATATCGGTCGCCGAACTCAACAAGCATTTCACCGTCTCGTTCAACCACCCGAAGTGCATGGACCGCCTGCTCGGCTGCAAGCGCGGCTTCCTCAACGAGCACGAGCTGCGCCAGGTGCGTAGTCCTCCTTACTTTTTTTCGCGCGTGGGCGCTGATGGGCGGCTGGCAGCACCTGCTCGACGAACCCAGCCACTACACGCCCACCAGCTTCAACGCCCGCCTGATCGACACCCCAAAGCCTCTCCCGATGCCGATGCCGATGCAAATCCCCGGCGCCCCGCGCATCGCGCCGTGCGCGCTGCCGGCCCCCAACGCCGACGTCAGCCACGGTTGGAAGAATGTCAAGGTGTGTGTGTGTTGTTTGGCGACGCGTTTGGGCGGCGCGCTGATTGAGCTTAGAACCACATCGTCGCGCCTCGCCCGTGCACGCCGGGGGGTCACTTTGGCGCCGGCGCTGCGGGAACCTGGGTGCGCTCCTTCTGTCTTTGTTTCGTGTCAGACTGGGAACCATTCAATTTTCTCCAGGGCTACCACCACCCCGCTCCGACCGCCAGTGTTCGCAGCCAGGTGCGCCACCGCTCTCCATTCATTCGTTGATATTGAAGCAGCACATGGCCGGGCCCAGGTGCACACCGCGACGGGCGGCGCTCCTTACAACAACAACAACAACAACAACAACGGCACGGGCCCGCGCCCGAGCAACGCCGCACCGCGGTACGCTTCCGTGCTCGAGCCGCGCGCCGTGTGGGGTCGCGGGTCTGACGCCCCCTGTCGCAGGTTCAATCAGCACAGCCGCTCGTCCCTCGACTCGATCCACGCCTGGATCGCACCGCCGGGCTCGTCCTCGAGTGGATCGCCCTCCCTGTCGCCCTCGAGCGCCTGCTCCAGCTCGCGCTCGCAGGTCGTCACTCCCGCTGGGGGCCCGATGGTGGTGGGGGCTGCCCGGTTCGGCTTCGGCGGCGACTTTCGCGGGCCTCCGGTCGTCGCACAGAAGAACTGAGCTGAGTGTGTGTGGTCCTGTGCCGGCGGTGGTCAGTTGCCTGTCTTCCTGACTTCTTGATTTCATGGTTGAAAACTGGAACCCCAGTGCGGATGTCAATCGCAGTGTATCAGTCTCTGGATGCCTTTTCTCCCTCGCCTCTGAATGCTCTTCCTGAATTTGCTACCTAAAATGTTGTCTGGATGCTATGTACTACCCTACTCTTACATGAATTAGAAACTATGCTCTTGCTTGACGAGATCGCGTGGCGATGGATTCCTGAACTAGACATGCATTCCGGCGCCGATAGATACTCTTCCGTATCCGATATCAATACCTCTACTCTGTCCTTCTCAATGGAACTGCCGCATGTGTAATCGCATAGTTCTCTCTCCGATTCGCTCATTCATTTCTCACAGACACCCCCAGGCCCGCGACAGATCGCACGACAGCCCGAATACAATACAATGCAATACAGTGCTGGGACCACGCTTCGATCAGCGCCGTGCTTCTCCCGCGAACCGCAGCCTGCGCAGATTCACCCAAAGGCGAACGACATCGGATTTATGTGTGTGTGTGTGCGTGCGCCCTCGTGATCGTTGGGATACTGCTTTAGTTTGTCGGAACTCGAAGACGATATGCAAGCCGAAATGAAACGGATTGCCTCCGCTGCGTTCGAGATCGGGTCCCCCCCTTCTGATCGAGGGTGGGCTTCCAGGGCTTCCCATCCAGCACTCGAAATGGCAAAACGTCACCGGGCATCCGATATCGAAACCGTGACGCGTGGTGGTGGTATTCAATATTCAGTGCTCAGTCAGCATTGGCCACGCGCGTCATCTCGATTAGATCACATGATCGCGATGGGATGGCTGTGACCAGAGTTCCAAACGAGCGCTCGTCGACCACTCCACTCAGAGTAATAGACTGCGCCCATCTGCCGCCAAGCTAGTAGTATGCATGAATTCCGGGACAGCAAATCTGGTTGGAAGCCGCTATGCTTGACTCAGAAACGAAATGAAGAGATGCTGTATTCGTTCTCGAAGCCGAGCCGGGCCAGCAGGAAAGCCAATGCCACACCCAAGTCTCCGAACCTGTTTCCTGTTCCATTCAGAAGAAAGCCTTCCTCTCAAGCAGTTGGACAGAACGTATTGGCTGGGATCACTACTGTTCAGGTTCGACAAGGGAACCCTTCTCAGTCCCGTTCCGACAAGGTCGGCCAGAAACAAGTCAATGGTCGGTAAGTGATGTCAGAGTCGAAACAGTGCCATGCAATTTCCCCCTCGTCTTGAGGCCCAGACTCATTGGCTTGGCGCCGGTCTTTGCACTTGCCGAGGTTGTAGTACTTATGTCCAAGGCGAGGCAGGTTGAGTGCGTCGTAAAATTCCATAAATACAAGGTCTGCACAGATTTACCCAGAGCAGTCTGAGTACGATGTAAAATTCCATAAATACAAGGTCTGCACAGATACACCGACACTAAAAGACTACAACGACACAACGACACAGCACCGCTACATATATATTCTACATCCCACGCGTCTTCTTTCCAGCCCAAAATCAATCACGATCACGTCGGGCTGTCACGTGCAGCGCTCTGCCACCTCTTCCCCAGCGGGACGCGATGCCGCCGCTCGAACGGGCCGCCGACAGCGCGGATGCCGCGTTCCCAGACTTGCAGATGCACCGCTGCAGGCGGAGCGCGGGCCTGGTCGGTCTGGCACACCCGCTCGTACGTCCCTTCCTGCTTCAGGTGGTTGCGGCAGACGGCGCGGGCCCAGCGGATGCTGACCGACGTGAGGCTGGGCAGCGGCGCCGCCGCCGCGTCCGCGGGAGGAGCGAGGGCGCCGTAGATGCGCAAGGCGGAGCTGCGCATGCTCTCGTCGGCGTAGCGGTGGCCCTTGGTCAGCGCGAAGGTGCGCAGCGCGGGCAACAGGCGCAGCGAGCGCGCGAGCTCCGAGAGCGGTTTCTGCGGACACCGAGTCAGCTCGTAGTCGGTTGACGTGAGGGAAGCGAGCTCACCCTCCCAAATGCTGTTGTGCACATGAAATGGAGCTCCTCTAGCTTAGGAGCCGACTTCCACAGCGAGCGGAAGAGATCTTCGTGTCCCGCTTTAGGGTCCAGCAAGTGGACCCAAAGCTCCAGACTAGTCAGTTGGGGCAGCGCTGCTAGCGCCGAGCACATCATCGCTGCTCGACTCAGATACAGCGGCTCGCACATGAGGTCGAGGCAAGTGAGCTGTTCCAATCTCGGGGTGACAAAGTTTGAGTTCGACAGCGACATCGGAAGTTGCTGCATGATACCCGACAGCGTTTCGAGCCCAGCCGGTAGAGTGACTGCGAACGAGTCCGATTCGATGGGTGACGGCCAGTGTCTGAAGTTCCACGCGACACGGAGATAGGTCAGCGCCGGGTGGGCAGCAAGGAACGCCCCAAAGTCCACGGCCGACGGTGCAGCGACCGAGAGATCGCTGTTGTACCCATAGGCGCCCAGCGTCAGTGAAGTCAGCTGCGGCCATCTCCCTTGCACGGCTCGATCGACATCAAGCAGCCGCTGCGATGCCGAGAAGGAGCACAGTGTTAGCTCCCGCAAGTTCTTGCACCGATCCAAAAGCATGTCCCAAAGCTGTGCCGGGAGTTCCTCGACGAGCGGGATTCCATCTATCCGTCGATGAGCGCGATGAAAGATGATAGACTGTCCAACGCACTGCCGTCACCCAGCCCGTGCCTCACAGATAAGGAAAACACAGTCAGATCGCTGAATTTGAACAGCTGAGGAGGTGCTGTGAGCCCGGGGATTGTTCGGGTAAACCGTCCGCACTTCGCTTTGTGGGTCTAGGGATCCGCATCCCAGATTCGTGTACACCTCAGTCAGCGAAGGGCATCTCAAGCACAGCTGTGATCAGACGACCTGAGACCACGGAGCAGAACAGGACCCACGACAGCCTCAACGCACGCCAAACCCTATCCGCGGGCATCTCGAGCCCATCCCAGTCGAACGATCGCAGATTCGTGAGCCGAGGAGCCAGGCGACATATCGTGTCAGACAGATCGTCCTCGCGCAGACACTCGTCGCGGACGGGCCACGCGAGGTAGTAGTTCGGCCGCACCGCCAGCCGCTGCACGTACCGGCACAGCTGCGGTCGGCGCGAGAGCAGATCGAGGCCGGAGCGGCACGTCGTGCTCGAGCGCAGCTGCACCGAGTGGTAGAGCCCCGGCTCGAGGACCGATCGCACGAAGGATGACTGTCAATCCCGGTTAGCATCGGCTGGTTGGCGCCCACGCTACTAGTATGTAGGGCGTCCACGCACCGTGAGGCTGACGTTGAGGACGTCCTCCGGGTCGAGGTACGAGACGACCTCGAGCAGGATATCGACCGGAATCCCGTCGCTTGGCCCGCCGCGCGTCCCGTGCAGCGTGGTCGTCGATGCGAATCCGACATGCCGGTCGAGCCCAGAGAGGGGTTGGAGCAGGAAGCCTGCGAGCGCTTGGAGACTCCGTCGTCGAGGGGGAGGCACCGGGCGCGAGGTCGCCACCATGGTTTCTGACTAGTGGGGAAGCAGTGACCAGTGGAGGTGGTAGTAGGATGGATGATCACAATTGCATCTACAGCTCCTTCTAGGGACGTGGGGAAATTGCAGCAGCCATCCGTGATGTGCTGATCGCCGCTTGCGGAAGCCGGGCCGGACAATCCGATTTTGATACATTTCATCTGATTTAATTTATTATTAGCACTCTGCGGCTTGGATCTGGAGCAGGCGGAAGTTACAGTCGCTCAGAGAATTGCACATCGAGGGAGGAAGCTCCCACATATCTCGGTGGCTTGCGTTTCAGGATGGAGTGCAAGATAGTCGCACGCCACATTCTAAAGTTGGAGGCTTCCCTTGAGAACACATGCTGGCCCAGAAGGAATCGAGGACGTTAAAAAGAGGCAGCACACGCCGGTGCGGTCCTAGAGAATTGTGACTTTATATACAAGACACAGCCCGAGCGCATACTATCGTGGTTCTGATTGTCAGTTTGGACCCAGACCTCCGCTCGGAACTTTGACTGGAAGTATGTGAGGAAACACGAGGCCTCTGGGCCTACTTATAGCGCGCGTACACACGAATTTTATCCACGACATTTTGAAGAACTTGGGCCTCTCGTAACCGAGTTGGACACCCGGCCGACATCGGGCGAAAAAAACACATCCGATGGATCGGCCGAAGACCAAGTAGCGAGGAGTTTCGTCCCTCGTGGTCTGCAGCGGTGCCACTCCTGAACGTCGCGTGGAGCCTCGTCCAAGCCCTTTCTCCAGCACCGGGATCTATATCTAATCAGATTACAAACGTGGGCCGTCCTGGACCGTGGACCGTGGTTCTGGCCGCGATCTGGGCCGCGATGCTCCCCTGGCGACTCCATCTAATCAGATTACACGTTGCTCGGTTGCCCGGGTTATCAGATAGCCAGGATCTGGCGAGAGAACCCGCCCTCCCGGAGAAGCATTAGCGGGCGTTCTTGATTCTCATAACCGGCGGCAGCCGAGGGTCGTGCGCGGACTTTGAGTGGATTTGTTATGGGGCTTCTCAGCATGAGAGGGCAGGTGGTGCTGCAGATATGATACCCGGGCGGCGGAATCGTAGTCGGGCGCCAGCCGTGGTTCATACGAATTTGTAAAGACAGCAGCGAGGCCCACAGGAGGAGCTTCCTGACGAAGATTTTCAACTCAATGTGGAGCTTGTCCGCGATGCACACTTGTGAAATTGAACGGAGAGGATCGTTATAGCATTGCGAGACGTCGAATAACAGATCGTAAAAGTACATACAAGCCCTTGAAAGGCGTATTTTTGACGCATCTCTCAGGTCGTTCAACGGGACACAAGTTACTTGGCTACCTCAGATGAAGGCCTCGAGGGCGATTGCTCAATGGGCTCCCGCGACTTTTCCTCCAGCGCAAGACGCCGGCGGGCGCCAGCCGCGGACTCAATCCCGAAGAACTTGGTCCGGCCCTCCTTCCACTTCATGTGCACCAAGACGGCGATAACTGCCAGCCAGTAGAAGACGTAGCTGAGCACAGAGCCGACTGTCACCGATGCATCAGTGCTTGGCATCAGAAGGCGGGAGAGAAAGGACGCACGCGTTGCGGAGTTCGTCCAGCCAAAGAACGCACTGAAGATGCCCCATCCGTTCGTGCTGAGCTTGTTTTCGGGGCTGCAGCATTCCAAGTGCCACACATTGCCCTGCACGCGGAACGAACCCGGCCCGTCTCCTCCCGTGTCGTCGACGTCCACACCGAGGATGACGTTGAAGGCGTGTTTCTCGAAGGACCACACCGAGCGAGAGAACAGGCCAGCGCCGATCAGGAGCACGAGGTTGGTCATGACGATGAGGAAAATCGAGAGGGTGGTCCGCGAGGCGAAGCTGTAGACGAACATGCCGACGACGAGTCCGGCAATGAGACCGACGATAGCAGCGATGGGGATGGCCGTAGCAGATTGGCCGAGGGCAACACCACCAACGAAGACGACAGCCTCCATACCTGGCACAGTCGTGAGCAAGATAGGCCGGCGGCGCGTGAACAGGGAGCACATACCTTCACGCAACACAGTGACGAAGGGGAGGATGAACAGCACCCAGCGTCCAGCACGCGACTCGCCGTCTGCCTGTGCACCGCTGAACGCGCGCTCAAGCTTGACGCGCCATTTAGCCTTGGCTGGACGGAGCTTCAGCAGCAGTCGCTTGCGAAACGAGAAGCGGCATACCGCGGTCCATCTTCAGCATGGTGATACCCATAACGAAGATCATGAGACATGCGATCAGCTCGAAGATAGCCTCCCAGAGTGCCTCGGACTTGGCCCAGAGATTCGATGCCTTAGTGAACCAGACAGCAATGAAACTATTCGGGGTATGTCAGGAAAGGCCAGCCACGCCCGAGAAGAAGAATAACTGACGCGGCACCGATAGCAAGGGCAAGGAAGAGACCGAGGAAGGCACCAGAGAAGATCTAACACCGTTGGTCAGTTATGTTGCGTTACAGCCCGCGAAGAAAAATGGGGACCTGAATGCGCATCTTGCGGATGAGCATTTTGCGGTGAGCCGTGTCATCTTCCGGGTCGGCAGACGCGTCCTTCTCCGTATCGGACGATTCCGCAATGTGGTGACGCTGGCCGAACTTGTTGGTGTCGTCGTACACAATCTGCTCTGCGAGACCCAGGAGAACGGAGATGATGAGCGCGGCCTCGATGGTCTCACGGAACACGATGAAGAAAATAGGGACGGAGAAGAGGTTTCTGGCCATTGCGACGGGGGCGGCGGGGACACGAGTGGGAGAAAGCCTGGAAGCAAAAAGCGGGCCATGCGGGCGTTTATATGACCCTTCCAAAGGGAGCAAGGGGCCGCCTAATCTGATTAGATGTGTGACGGCCAAGAGATGATGGGAAAAAACCAAGCCAAAGTCCGCGATTACTCTTATCCGATTAGATGGCGTGGGCAGGCTCTACGCGGGCAACGTGCCCATCCAGACCGGTCGGAAGATGTCGGAAGCACGCGAAAAAGTCAGCAGACGGAGATGCGAACGCTCGCAGGACTGTCGTTCCACCGCGCAGACCCGATTCTGGGCCAATAGGAACCGAGACGGTTATCAGATTACCGGTCGCATCTTGTCGGCCGTAATCTGATTAGACAAGGCAGGATATTTTTGCCCCTCTGTTTGGCCCATTTGGTGCCGGCCTCAGATCTGGCACTTAAACCCCGGCGAAAAAATGGAGCACCCTCCATCGCATCCCTCCCCATGTGGCCGCTCGCTCTCCTGCCCGTGCTCGCTGCGCAGCCTGCCCTTGCGGCCCTCCATGAGCTTTGGTGGAACCTGACCTACGTCGACGGGGTCAACCCTGACGGTCTCGCCCCTCGCCGTGCCATTGGCGTGAACGGGACATGGCCGCCCCCCATGATCGACATGAGCAGTAACGACACGCTTCTCCTCCATGCGACCAACTCCCTCGACACGGTCTCGACGCTCCACCACCACGGCATGTACTTCAACTCGTCGTCGTGGAACGACGGTGCCGTCGGAGTCTCCGAGTGGTATGTTGCGCTTCGCACTAGCCGTGTCCAGTTTTGACTTTGCTCCAGCGGTATCCCCCCCGGTGGCTCCGGGTCGTACGCAATTGACATTCCCGGTTCTGGACAGTGGGGGTCTTACTGGGTGCATGCGCATGCTTCTGGACAATACGTCGACGGACTTCGCGCACCATTCGTCATTCACCCGCCCAAGGAACACTACACCTACGACGACGACTTCACTGCGGTGTTGGGTGACTGGTACCATGACGAGCACTCTGTCCTCATGAAGCAGTTCGTGAGCATCGCCAACCCCGGCGGTGCCGAGCCCATCCCTTGTCCGTATCTTGTTCGCTTGCGATGCGTGACAGCGTAACTAACGCCGCTCCAGCGTCGGGTCTCATCTACTTTGCCCATAACGGCCAGTACCTCGGACCGGCCGCAGGCACATCACCCCAATCGGGCACGGCCGTTGGTTACAACGAGAATGCGACTCTCCCCTTCGAGGCTGGCAAGACGTACCGTATCCGCGTGATCAACACGTCCGCGTTCGCGATGTTCTTCTTCTGGATAGACGGCCACAACATGACTGTCATTGAGGCGAGTTCTCCCGGACCACGCGTCTTCTATTTTTGGCTGACGGTGCTCAGGTTGATGGCACGGACATCGAGCCCTTCCCGATCGACCTGCTCACCGTGACTGTCGCCCAGCGCTACTCTATCCTTGTGACTGCGCGCAACGACACCTCCGCCAACTGGGCTGTCCACGCGAACATGGACACGGACATGTTCGATCGGGTGCCGCCTGCCCTGAACCCGAGTATGTCGCTGGTCGTCTGTCTCTTGGAATGTACTGATCCTTGTGTAGACTCGACTGCGTCGATCACGTACTCGTCCTCCGCTCCGCTCACGAACTTGGGAACGATCGACGCGTACTCGGACGTTGATGATATCCACATGACCCCGGTTGACCTCGTTGCCGCTCCCCAGTCCGTTGCGCAGACCCTCGAGCTGGAGGTGTGTGGTCTTTCTCCGTTACCTGATGTTTCGCTCAACATCATCAGTTCAACTTTGACACGATGGACGACGGCACTAACCATGCCATGATCAATGGAGTCACGTACAACTCCCCTCTCACTCCGGCCATCCTGAGTGCCTTGACTCTGGGCGAAAATGCGACGATAGCCGAAGCGTATGGTCCCCAGAGCTTCGTTCTGAACCATCTCGATGTTGTCGACATCGTGGTCAAAAACGGGGATGCCGGGAAGCATCCTTTGTGCGTTCGCTTCTTTGCTATCTGATAACGGAATCTGATGGATGTTCTGGTAGCCATATTCATGGACACAAGTTCCAAATCGTCGAGCGATCGTCCGACTATACCTCCAGCGATCCCTCGGTAATCACCATCGCCAACCAGACCAATCCTCTTCGTCGGGACACGATCCAAATCGAGAGCGGAGGCTCTGCCACTCTTCGGTAGGTGCTCATGTGGTACCTTCGCCCCTAGTGCTAACTGCCGCGGGCAGAATCGTCGCGGACAACCCCGGTGTCTGGTTCTTCCACTGCCACATCGAATGGCATCTGGAAGTCGGACTCGCAATCCAGCTCATTGAGGCACCGATCCAAGCACAGCAATTCGCCGCCAACGTCCCGTCCTTCCTGGCGGAGAACTGCGCCGCACTGGACTTGCCTTTCTCGGGCAACGCCGCGGGCCACACTAACCCGACGGATCTCCAGGGCCTACCGCTGGGGCCGTTCCCGCAGAACAACGGTTGGCACGCGAAGGGGATCGGTGCGATGGCAGGCTGCGTCCTGACTGCCTTGCTCGGTGCGTTGTCCTCGTCGTTGTTGTGTCAAGTGATTCTTGCTCACGACTCGTTTCAGGCATGCTCTCTGTTGTGTGGTACTCGCTCGGCGGCCATATCTCCGAGGAGGAGCAGGAGCAGGAGGTCCGTGCGCGGATCGAGGCGAAAGAACGTCGGGGCAAGTTCTTTGGGCTGCTGAAAAAGAAGGACTGAGTTCCTGGGGGGCCGGGCACACGAATGCTCGGAGGGATGTACGATTAGATGCTATGACATGTATGCGAATGTATCATGACTTGAACGGCCCAGTAATGTCTCCTCTGCTCGTGTTTCGGGCCCGGCGTTTGTCGGGCCGGCGATTGAATGACGTGCGTAGGTGTTTATCGCGGTGCTTCGGGCTTTTTTGATGCGGCCTGAGGGAGTCGGTCTTGACGACAGCTCGTCCGACTTGAGTTGCAAGTAGCCTACCACGCATGCTCGCACATGCCAATCCCATCAACCACGTGGTGATGATCTGTCATCCACACCGCCGCTGTCGGGGACGCACCCCGGGGTGCACCATGGCGAGGCTGGACTCAGTGAAACGCCGTGGTCGGGGAGTTGGGTGATGCGCGAGCCAACCTGAAGGCCCAAGCACTGTCGGTCAGCTTACATCGGATTGACACAGAAGCTGATAAGGTCAGGAAGTGTATTAAAAGGATGATGGTGAGACATCCCCTCATTACATTACGCACTACACCCCCCGACATTCTGTAATGGCCTCTGAGAACCTTCCCGAGCTCGTCATCCGAGAGGTGTGTGCGCGGATTCTGCATCGGATCCTCAGTGGCTTTGCACGCGCTGACAACCCGGCAGGTCACCCCGGATATCACCACATTCTCCAAGTGCGTCATGGTTTTCTGGCTCCGGATCGCGTTTGAGGCTCATGGACCGTGTAGGCCATTCGCACGGTTCAACATCCTTCCCTTTGGCGGGCGCTCAACGGCGGTCCGACTGGCCGGCGGGGACGTGTGGGTGCTGGCGTCGACGCCGCTGACGCTGGACACCAAGGCAGCAATCGACAAGATGGGTCCCGTAAAGTGCGTCACATTCTCGGGACGCACGTGTCTGCTGTCTTCGTCGTCTCATTGTTTGCGTCGAGGTACATCATGGGCGCCGATGTGGTGCACTACCTGTACCTCGGTGCGTGGTAGCGTAGCCCAAGTTCCTTCTCTCTCTCACACACACACGCGGATCACGAGCAGGTCAATTCAAGGCAGTGTACCCTGAAGCGAAGGTGATCGGCGTTGAGGCGCTTATCGAGAAGATGCGGAAACAGGGTGTCGAGCTTGACGGAGGTGCGCGGAAAGCTATATGCTCAGGCGACTTATTCTGAGCTACGCGACAGCATACGGAAAGGACGCCCCCGGGACCAAATACGGATTCGAGGACGAGGTGAGCAGCGCGGCGGAACTCGTCCGCTTCATTTCGCTGACGGTCCGGTGCCCCTTCTTTCTCCAAGATCTACGCTTGGTGCGCATCTGAAACTGCGGGCTTTCCGAGTCCCATTGACTCGGCCTCGCAGCTACTTCCCCGGATTCGCAAACAAAGACGTGGCGTGGTTCCACGCCGCAACGAAGACGCTCATCGTCGCTGATCTGCTATTCAACCTACCCGCAACCGAGCAGGTGCGCGTGTGTTTAAAATTTGTGTGTGCTGCACGCGTCTGCCCCGATCTGACGCCCGGGGGCCAGTACTCGAAGTCCAAGTCTTCTCCCAAGGTGCCGATCTTTGGGAAATTAGATCCGTGGGGCTCTGTGCACAAGTACTTCGTGTGGAGTCAAGGGAAGGACAAGAAGTGAGTCCGGCTCGATCGCCCGCGAGTTCGAGAGGTTGACGGTCGGCGATCGCAGGGCCATGAAGCGGGATGCACAGACCGTGTTGGACTGGGCGCCGGAGCGGATTATCATGTGCCACGGGGTAAGTCTGGCTCGTAACGCTGCTTCTGTGGTTTCTCAGGCGTCTATCAGGATGTTATCGAGAAGAATGGGACGGACGCCTGGCGGGCGGCGTACTCCAAGTATTTCGACATGGCCTGAAGGATCTTGCGGCGATAAGTTATACACATATACTACTACTACACACATATGGTGGCATTGCTACGGTTTTGAAACGATCACTGGTTACACACCACCTGCGACTCTACATCAATATTCGACAAGCCGCAAGAGCTCTCGCGCTGGATCCGAGTCTCTCACGGCTCTCTCCTGACGCCACAGTTTCCGAACGCTCAACGCATTCCGCACCAGAGCTCTTCCCTTCGCGCTTTTGAGATCAGCAAACGTCTTGCGGAACTCGGCCGTTGCATCTGCAAGTGTCCCAGTGATGTTCCTCGGCGCGTCTGAGCGTAGAGATGGGCCCAGCTGTGCCCCTGCACGGATCTGCCGAGGCGGTCAGAATTGGAAACTTGGAGTTTGAGGGGATTTGCAGCGCAGCTTACCTGGAAGAGTTCGATTGCAACAGGCGCTGGCCCCGTTGACAAAAGCACTGCATTGACCGCCTGTTCAGCCCCGATGGGCCAGACAATCAGCGGAATACCCTGAGTGAGCGATTCCGTGATCGAGCTGAATCGAGAGAGATGAGTTCGCGGGTCATGATAGAGGGAGTGTCGTCCGCACTTGTAGCCCCCGTGCGTCAGAACCCATCCAACGCAACCGCTTTGCAGCACGGCTTGCTGCTCGACCCAGAAGTCGCAGACGAGCCCGCGTCCACTGTTGTGTATCCGGTTGACAATGTCTTCCGGGAGCGAAGCGAGCTTCCCGGCCAGAACGAAAACGAACGGTAGTTCCTCGTCTAGTTGCAGAAGTACATCGACCATCGCGTTCACGTGTTCCGGAGTCGCGCGGGGGAAGAACAGCGAGCTAGCTCAAACGCAGCTGCGTCAGCTGAAATTGAACTGGAGGGAGATGAGCAGCAGGAGATCTCACCCGAATGAGATGTACAAGACAGATCGGGGTCCGTGTTTTTGGAATTTATCCTCCAGGAACCGCTTCAGTTTCTCGTTGCTCAGTTTCGCGTTGCGGGGGCACGGAAGTGGGCCTCCACTCCCGCCGCAGCTGCCGTCGAAATACGAGTCGTGCATCTGCGGGCCGACGGCGAATACCACCTGCCCGCGCGCGCGGTAGAAGTCTCGCACGGGGGAGATGGAGCCAGGCTCGAGAGCCGCGCTGCCGAGCGCGATGAATGCGTCGACGCCGGCAGACATCTCGGCGGCGGAATAGATGACGGATGCTACGCCGTCGGGATCGCCGGCGCCGCGCGCGATGTGTTCGTAGTCGTATATATCCGGGATCCCAGGAATGTGCAGCACACGGCCATCGAGTTTGTCGCTGCCGTTCCAGGCGGTGATCACCTGTACGCATCGGTCAGAGGAGTGACCGGTATCGGAGGCTGACAAAGGAAGATAGATATCGAACGCACATCTACGATGATCTTTTGTTGCGTCCTCCCCTCTCGTTTTGCCTCGTCTTCGGAGATCCTTCGTACGACTCGCGGGAAGTTGTAGGTGTCCAGAACGTCCGGCATTGTGGTGACCCCGCTCGATGTGAACATGACCACCTTCACGCTGAGCCCCAGCAGCTTTTTCGTCGGCTGAAACACGAATCCGCCGCCGAGGAAGTCCATCTGGACACCATATCAGGATACATGCGAGGGTTGCGGCGGAGACACTGACATGCACTGTCCGGGGCCTGGGCCATTTGGTCGACGCGTCTGTCGCCATGAGACCAGCCAAGATCTCCAGCCAGCCCCCCACAAGCTCTTTCGTCGCTTGCTCCATAATCGCCGGAGTAAACTCCGCGCTGGAGAAGAAACCCTAAGCACAAGTGCAACGCACATGGAATCCCATAGGGACGGCCGAGGACGTACTTTGCCGAGCCGACACCGAGAATCGACAGTCGACGCGCGTCGTATTTGCAGCCCTCCAGCTCTCGTGTCATCTTCGGGACTGCCAGTGGGTGAGGGTGTGAATTTCGGCTTTGAGAAGCGCGATCGACGCACCGACGAGGTTGTGCTGCACGATAGTGATGACCAGGCTGGGATCGGTGCGGAGGAGCCGGATCGCGAGATGTAGGTAGGGCAGGGCGTGGCCCCATGCCGGAGAAAGTAATGTCGCGATATGTCGAGACATGCCTTTGGGTGGGGGAAGCGAATGTCGGTGGTGATTGATACTCGACTGCCGACCGACCAAGCCTCTTTATATCCACGGCACGATGGCACGGCGTGACATCTCGATGAGAGACTGATGCAACCTCGTAGATGATACGTCTGTCTTCTCAACGCGGTTGTCGTCGTGAGCAGCGGGATGCGATCCTAATCTCACGTGCATGTGGCTGTAAACACGTCGGTCGTTTCCGTCCCAGTATGGTTCAACAGACGAGCACTGCCTCACAGATCGCTGATCACACGAGGAGTTTTGCCAGTGGTGAATATATAATAAGTATATATATATATATATATGTTGCAACTTTAGAACCCAGAAAAGACGAATATCAACTATTCAAATGTGGTGCTGTTCAACGCGTTCAGCGAAGGGCTGAAGAAGTACTCTCCACCGCGAGAGACGACAAAGTCTGTGAGGAGTCAGTATATGCGACGCATGCTGTTACTCAGTTCCCGCGAACGTACCCATGGGGACTGTCTCGACTGCAGCAGGAGTGAACGGATCGAGGCCGAGAACATCGTGTGATCCACCGCCGACGGTGCCTAGAGGTGGGAGTTCAGACTCCGTACGCATTTCAGGCGGTATCGGTGCGGACTCACCGATGAGGGGATCAACGCCCGTTCCGCTCACGACGAAGCTGTGAGAGCGGGTTGATTTTAATCCCACGTCAAAACTGCGAATGACACTCACTTTGCATTGTTGATCCAGAACTGTTGGAGGAACTGGAACCCTTTCGAGATGTCTGATTGGTAGGCCACTGTGCACCGGGGTCAGCGTGACTGTGACGGACAACCATGGCAGAAGAATGTACCAAAGGCCAATCCGCGCTCAGCCATCGTCTTGTTCTGGCTGATCTCGGTGTTGTTCACTGCCGGGATCGGTTAGTGGGAGCTCTCGTCACAGGAGAAAGCGGCTGAAACGTACTTTCGGGTCCGTAGGGAATGCCGGCGCGCATGATGTGGTGCACGGCATCCTCCGGACTTCCCAGATCGGACCGGGGCCGTGTCTTGCGCAGATGGGCAGAGTGCGGGCAGCTGCGGAACCGTTATTCACTCGGGCCCCGCCTGAGAGAGTGTTTCTGGGAACGCACCCAGTAGTGTTCAGGACACCGAGCAGCTCGGTGTAGTCAAAGTCGTTGTTGCGCGACGCATTCGCACCGAGCACCGGGTCGTCACTCAGAGGGCTCAGTTGGATCGGAGCGCCCTGTTGCAGAGGCTCAACGAGAATGTCACACAATCATGGGTCTGAAACTCACGCTCTTCCAGCGCCCCACCAACCGCGCACCGAACAGATCCGCGCCTTCCTGCTCCGTGAGCGCCAGACTCGAGTCAGAGATCGAGTTGTTGGCCAAGAATTGGTTGAACTCGGGGACCAGCTGCTCGAGCTGCCGGAAGACGAGGAACGAGCCGTCAAGGGCCCAATCGGGACGCGTGACCGGGTCGTTGATCTCTCCCAGAAGAATCGTACCCGCGTCGACAACGGCTTGCCCGGGGAACGGCGATGCGACGAAGCCGTTCACCGCAGGGTTCGAGATTCCGTCCATGTAGCCGAAGTCTGTGATGTGATGGTTTCAGCCACGTCACGTGCCAAATTGAACACGAATCAAGTATGAACTCACGTTCGTGTCCTGCCTCTGCACCCGGTCGCGCTGCACCCTGGATTGCGTGAAGCTTCGTGATGGACGAGCCGAGGATGCCCTCGACGTTGGCGATCTCCGCGTCGATGTTCGCCTGTGTGTCGGACGCAAAGAGGAACACACCGTGGATCGTGGTGCCCGCAAATGCGGGGACCCAGTTGGCGTCGCTGGCGTCGCCGATGTTTGAGATGTCTGCGTGTTGGCCTGTTGTGAAGGGCGTGTCGCCGAGGTCGTCGGTGATGTTGAGCGCGAGGAGCCCTGTCTGCGAGAACGCGACGTTGAGCGCGGTCGTCGGCTGTGTCGACACACTGAGCAGCTGCGTCGTCGTCGTGATCAGCGGGAAGACGCCGCTGCGGAAACTCTTTTTGAACGCGCTCCCGTCGTTGACGGAGAAGAAGTAGAACGTCTCGCTGGACTTGCGCATCCCAACTCTGCAGCACGGTTAGCGAAGAGACTTCGTCTGAGCCGAAGGAACGACGGACAGGATGTCGCCTTGGACGTTGTCCAAGTTCAGTCCCACCGCACTCGATGCGGCCGCGGCCTGCTTCACGGTGGGGAGTGTGGGGAACGCCTCCGGGCCTGTGGAGAGCGCGCGTCAGAGCATGGTCCACCGATCGACGACACCACAAACTGATGAGGATGGAGGCTTTCGCTGCCACCAAGGCGACGTTGACGAGGACGATGAACGCTTTGAGTCCCATTTTGAGCTAGGTGTGAAGAGGCCGAGCTGAGATGCAGCTCTCTCCTCTGCCCGCCGTCCTTTTAAAGTCAAGCCCTCGATCTGCAACGGGGATAGATGTGCGTCTTGCGAGTATGCCCGCACCGATCCTCGCAACGACGCAGAGTCTGTATCTTTGCGCAACCATCGTGAACGAACTGCGAAAGTGTCAAGTGCGTGCTTCTTGGCTGGCGGTTGGATTTCTGCCGGACTGTTCAGTCCCAGTTTGGGCAAACAGTTCTCAAGGGCCTCGGCAGGCTTGTCATTTCCCAGCCATCACACTGCCTGAAAGGAGCAGCGAGTTACCCACCTTAACCTTCCCTCCAATCAAGCGGCCCGCCATGTACCGCGCCAAGGAGTCCATATCCAGTCACTCTTACAAATCCAGGGCCATTATGATTGCCAGTATGTCAGCCTCGACGTGCATTTTTCGCACAACTGCTTGAAAGCCGGGTTCCGGGGTCATCAAGATGACTCTTACCGCTCGCCCGAGGCACGCACTTGTGAACGAGAAGAACGCTTGCGAAGTGATTCGAACCACGAGAACGAGGGATCATGACAATCTGGGAAGCCACATGGTTAGCCAAACTGCCAAAGAGATTGATGTAGATGCACTCTCATTCTGTATAGCGGAAGCAGCGAAGAGCGTAGCTGCGTGGGATTCGAAAAGAAGTGTGCGTTCTTCGGAGAAATCAGCTGCGCGTTGCGTTCGGTTTTGGCATTCGCCGTAGGACGCTAGAAGCCGGACGTTAGAAGTCGCGGTTCCGCTTTGTCACAGTCATCTCTTCGTCCCCATTCGGTAAGGATCTACCAGATTGGTGATCCGCCTGCGACGAATCGGATTGATCTAGATTGATTCTCGTCTACTTCTTCCGTCGCTCAGCTTCGTTCACTACTCCCACAACTCATCTCCATCAATCGTCGAAACAGTCCGGCTGAGATTACGATTCTTAGGACCGAAGATCGCCGCTAACGCAGTATTTTCCGAGGCCTTGTTGGACTTTCGGCAGTGTCTTGGGCATGGATGCTGGTTTCACGATGTCTCCTGCTGCCAAGACATTGTGTTTAACCCAAGATGATCAACTACCTTCAACTACACATCCCTATTCTCTGGCATAAACCACTTTCTCTGGTGAGCAACCTTCACAGGTATATACTGGCATTTTCCGGCATAAGTAGCACATTCTCTTTAATAGATTCTGTTCTGAAAACTTCTTTTTCTTCTCTCCATATATTTCAAAAAATTCAAATTTATTTCTTCTCATGTATTCCATCCTCATTCATTGTGATGAGCATTTTGAAACATGTTTGTATCAGTGACTATCACACCAAGTAGACATGACATAATGTACAGTATTCTTAGACTACTTTTGGCTCTGCTAGGACCTCTGACTATGCCCAATAAGGCTAGCACTGGTGCCAGACAATTTTTATCAGATTAAGCTTAGAAGGCTAGCGCTAAATAGACAAAATTGGGGAGAATTAAGGGTCACAGGCTTGTACCAGATGTCTTTGGGTTCACCCACACCACCCCTCTTCCCAGTTGAGTGTTGGTGCTTGCCTCTGATGTCTTCACTTACTGGCCAAGCCACTAGGCTCCTCAAATCTGGCCTTCCACTGCTGGTGCCTGTGGGGGCTGGCCATCACTGGTCCTTCTGATTTACTCACTATCTTATCCTGGTGTTTCATTAGCTATTTCTCATCTGCCATTGGTCTGTGGCAGTGATTTCCCATCAACATACAGCCACAGCCAAATTAAACAGCCCAACCCAAATTAGGAAGGTGCTATCAACCTCAGCTCAAATTTATTTACAGTAAGTCCAGTGCACCAAATTCTATCCAAAACTAATCCAGTCATCCTAAATCCAAACTGAAGCAGACATTATGTTGTGGACAATGGCCAAATTCTATCTAAAATCTTGTGATCAGCCAGTTGATAGGACTTCCCAGGCTCCTTCCCAAGTTGGGTTGGGTGTTCTAATTCAGCCATTACTGTACATTGATAGTAGCTAAGATAAACAGGCTTCAACATGACACTTGGTAGATAGCACACATGTAGTCACATGCAAATATCCCATGCTGATCATATATGAGAGAGAGTTCCCTTGACACTGATGAATAAAAGATTGGGTTAGCAGCAATTGGCAGTCCTGAGAATTGTAATTTTGGCAAGACTGTTCCCACAACAGGTGCAGATGAGTAGGTCTGCTTGCTTCTTGGTTCATGAACCAGGTCCACAAGGTTTTACAAGGTTTTGATAAACCCAACAGATTTTGAATTTACCATCACACTATACTGAGTTTGGCTGATGGCTAGCAGAGACATTCCCATTTTAGGACAAAGTGCACAACACTGTGGAGATTAATGGTAGATGGTGAACATCATTTCAAGGAAGGACAGAAAATTTCTGAGAGTGCTTGAAGGTCTGTTTTGGAGCTTTGTCTAGATTCCTTTTAAATTGATGACAATAATTGCACTGAATTACTGCTGAAAAAAAGGATTCATAGAGGCAAGGAACAAAGTAAGCTACAGGGTTGCTCTCCTAGTAGCTTTGTGTTCAAATCATACATGTTTGTCCTCAAACAGAGCTATCTCAGCTTGTTATTGGCCAAGTTCAGTGAAGCCTGATGTCAGCTACCAAACTCTGTTGTGTTCATCAAAACCTCGGTTCATGAACCAAGAATTGAGAGGACCTGGTGGCGGGAGTAGTAAACATTGTTTAGCAACGAGAGAGATGGATCAGTATCAAGTCGATTCTGGTTCGGATCCCCGCGTTCGGATCGCCGATCGCGTCGATCCGTTCCTATCCCGTTGAAACTGTGACAAAAAGTGATTGTGACAAAGCGGACCCGAAACATCTACCGCCGGACTTCCACGGTCAAACAGCGAATACAAAAAAAGAACACAACGCGTAGCTGATTTCTCCGAAGAACGCACTCTTATTTTCGAATCCCACGCAGCTACGCTCTCTGCTGCTTCCACTATCCAGGATGAGAGGTCTACATCAATCTCTTTGGCAGTTTGGCTAACCATGTGGCTTCCCAGATTGTCATGATCCCTCGTTCTCGTGGTTCGAATCACTTCGCAAGCGTTCTTCTCGTTCACAAGTGCGTGCCTCGGGCGAGCGGTAAGAGTCATCTTGATGACCCCGGAACCCGGCTTTCAAGCAGTTGTGCGAAAAATGCACGTCGAGGCTGACATACTGGCAATCATAATGGCCCTGGATTTGTAAGAGTGACTGGATATGGACTCCTTGGCGCGGTACATGGCGGGCCGCTTGATTGGAGGGAAGGTTAAGGTGGGTAACTCGCTGCTCCTTTCAGGCAGTGTGATGGCTGGGAAATGACAAGCCTGCCGAGGCCCTTGAGAACTGTTTGCCCAAACTGGGACTGAACAGTCCGGCAGAAATCCAACCGCCAGCCAAGAAGCACGCACTTGACACTTTCGCAGTTCGTTCACGATGGTTGCGCAAAGATACAGACTCTGCGTCGTTGCGAGGATCGGTGCGGGCATACTCGCAAGACGCACATCTATCCCCGTTGCAGATCGAGGGCTTGACTTTAAAAGGACGGCGGGCAGAGGAGAGAGCTGCATCTCAGCTCGGCCTCTTCACACCTAGCTCAAAATGGGACTCAAAGCGTTCATCGTCCTCGTCAACGTCGCCTTGGTGGCAGCGAAAGCCTCCATCCTCATCAGTTTGTGGTGTCGTCGATCGGTGGACCATGCTCTGACGCGCGCTCTCCACAGGCCCGGAGGCGTTCCCCACACTCCCCACCGTGAAGCAGGCCGCGGCCGCATCGAGTGCGGTGGGACTGAACTTGGACAACGTCCAAGGCGACATCCTGTCCGTCGTTCCTTCGGCTCAGACGAAGTCTCTTCGCTAACCGTGCTGCAGAGTTGGGATGCGCAAGTCCAGCGAGACGTTCTACTTCTTCTCCGTCAACGACGGGAGCGCGTTCAAAAAGAGTTTCCGCAGCGGCGTCTTCCCGCTGATCACGACGACGACGCAGCTGCTCAGTGTGTCGACACAGCCGACGACCGCGCTCAACGTCGCGTTCTCGCAGACAGGGCTCCTCGCGCTCAACATCACCGACGACCTCGGCGACACGCCCTTCACAACAGGCCAACACGCAGACATCTCAAACATCGGCGACGCCAGCGACGCCAACTGGGTCCCCGCATTTGCGGGCACCACGATCCACGGTGTGTTCCTCTTTGCGTCCGACACACAGGCGAACATCGACGCGGAGATCGCCAACGTCGAGGGCATCCTCGGCTCGTCCATCACGAAGCTTCACGCAATCCAGGGTGCAGCGCGACCGGGTGCAGAGGCAGGACACGAACGTGAGTTCATACTTGATTCGTGTTCAATTTGGCACGTGACGTGGCTGAAACCATCACATCACAGACTTCGGCTACATGGACGGAATCTCGAACCCTGCGGTGAACGGCTTCGTCGCATCGCCGTTCCCCGGGCAAGCCGTTGTCGACGCGGGTACGATTCTTCTGGGAGAGATCAACGACCCGGTCACGCGTCCCGATTGGGCCCTTGACGGCTCGTTCCTCGTCTTCCGGCAGCTCGAGCAGCTGGTCCCCGAGTTCAACCAATTCTTGGCCAACAACTCGATCTCTGACTCGAGTCTGGCGCTCACGGAGCAGGAAGGCGCGGATCTGTTCGGTGCGCGGTTGGTGGGGCGCTGGAAGAGCGTGAGTTTCAGACCCATGATTGTGTGACATTCTCGTTGAGCCTCTGCAACAGGGCGCTCCGATCCAACTGAGCCCTCTGAGTGACGACCCGGTGCTCGGTGCGAATGCGTCGCGCAACAACGACTTTGACTACACCGAGCTGCTCGGTGTCCTGAACACTACTGGGTGCGTTCCCAGAAACACTCTCTCAGGCGGGGCCCGAGTGAATAACGGTTCCGCAGCTGCCCGCACTCTGCCCATCTGCGCAAGACACGGCCCCGGTCCGATCTGGGAAGTCCGGAGGATGCCGTGCACCACATCATGCGCGCCGGCATTCCCTACGGACCCGAAAGTACGTTTCAGCCGCTTTCTCCTGTGACGAGAGCTCCCACTAACCGATCCCGGCAGTGAACAACACCGAGATCAGCCAGAACAAGACGATGGCTGAGCGCGGATTGGCCTTTGGTACATTCTTCTGCCATGGTTGTCCGTCACAGTCACGCTGACCCCGGTGCACAGTGGCCTACCAATCAGACATCTCGAAAGGGTTCCAGTTCCTCCAACAGTTCTGGATCAACAATGCAAAGTGAGTGTCATTCGCAGTTTCGACGTGGGATCAAAATTAACCCGCTCTCACAGCTTCGTCGTGAGCGGAACGGGCGTTGATCCCCTCATCGGTGAGTCCGCACCGATACCGCCTGAAATGCGTACGAGTCTGAACTCCTACCTCTAGGCACCGTCGGCGGTGGATCACACGATGTTCTCGGCCTCGATCCGTTCACTCCTGCTGCAGTCGAGACAGTCCCCATGGGTACGTTCGCGGGAACTGAGTAACAGCATGCGTCGCATATACTGACTCCTCACAGACTTTGTCGTCTCTCGCGGTGGAGAGTACTTCTTCAGCCCCTCGCTGAACGCTTTGAACAGCACCACATTTGAATAGTTGATATTCGTCTTTTCTGGGTTCCAAAGTTGCAAACATATATACATATATATATATATATATATACTTATTATATATTCACCACTGGCAAAACTCCTCGTGTGATCAGCGATCTGTGAGGCAGTGCTCCTCTGCTGAACCATACCGGGACGGAAACGACCGACGTGTTTACAGCCACATGCACGTGAGATTAGGATCGCATCCCGCTGCTCACGACGACAACCGCGTTGAGAAGACAGACGTATCATCTACGAGGTTGCATCAGTCTCTCGTCGAGATGTCACGCCGTGCCGTCGTGCCTTCCAACGCATTGATTTCAACATTGATCCCAGCTCCTCTTGCATTCTGCCAAATTCCGGTATTTACGCCCCGTACATAACACTTCGTGTATTTATAAGATGTGGACGGCTTGATTAGAGATTGCGGGTGGGTATCATTTGGAAAGCAGCCGATCTGACCAACAACCTTATTAAGTTTCTTATCATCTTTGCCTGGCCAAATGGTTCCGGAACAGTTTGAACCACTCTGATTGATAGAAATTGGCCGTTTTGGTCCCAACATAGTTCTCGACCCGAGCAACACCGTACAGATCGCCGGTCGCTCACGCAAATCTTCCAGTGGCGTATACACATATAATTTTCCCGTGGAATCTAAAAACAAAACAGACTATTATCAACTACTGAAAGACGGTGCTGTTCAAAGCAGCCAGTGAGGGGCTGAAGAAGTACTCTCCGCCCCGAGAGACGACAAAGTCTGGCACGAGTCAGTATATGCGCAGATTCGCGACGTTCCCGGAAAACGTACCCATAGGAACTGTTTCGTCTGCGGTCGGTGTGAACGGATCGAGTCCCAGAACAGTGCGCGGTCCGCCGCCAACAGTGCCTAGAGGTGGCAGTTCAGATTCTGTATGCATTTCTGGGCAGCATCAATCGGAACTAACCAATTAGAGGATCAACACCGTTTCCGCTCACGACGAAGCTGCAATTGCGGTTAGTCTCCGTCAGAGTCAAGTTCAACGGCGACTCTGCGATCCACTCACTTTGCGTTGTTGATCCAGAACCGCTGGAGGAACTGGAAGCCTTTCGAGATGCTCGATTGGTAGGCCACTGCTCATCGCGTCAATGGGGCTATCAAAAATAAAGATGGAAGAAGAACGCACCGAAGGCCAGCCCGCGCTCGGTCATCGTCTTGTTCTGGCTGATCTCGGTGGTGTTCACTGCCGAGATCTGTTAGCGGGAACGCCCGTCACAGAAGGGAAGCACAACGCGTACTTTCGGGACCATATGGAATGCCAGAACGCATGATGTGATGCACCGCATCCTCGGGATTTCCGAGATCCGACCGGGGCCGTGTCTTGCGGAGGTGGGCAGAGTGCGGGCAGCTGCAGAACCGTTATTCAACTCGAGCCCCACATGAGAAAGTGTTTCTGGGAACTCACCCTGTGGTGTTCTGGACGCCGAGCAGCTCGCTGTAGTCGAAGTCGTTGTTGCGGGTGGGATCAGCACCAAGCGCCGGGTCATCGCTCAGAGGGCTCAGTTGGATCGGGGCGCCCTGTGTGTAACGCTCCGTCAGCACTGACATGTCCGACGACCAAGGGACGAATTTCAAACGCACACTCTTCCAACGTCCAACCATCCGGGCACCCAACAGATCCGAGCCTTGCTGCGCCGTGAGTCCCGGACCAGAAATGGGGTTGTTGGTCAAGAACTGATTGAACTCGGGGACCAGCTGCTGGAGCTGCCGGAAAACCAAAAACGAGCCGTCAAGCGCCCAGGAGGGACGTGTGACCAGGTCGTTGGTCTCTCCTAGAAGAATCGTGCCCGCGTCGACAACAGCCTGTCCAGGGAAAGGCGATGTAACGAAGCCGTTCACCGCAGGGTTCGAGATTCCGTCCATGTAGCCGAAATCTGTGATGGTTTGAGCCACGTCACGTGCTGGGTTGAACATGAATCAAATAGGTGACTGACGTTCGTGACCCGCCTCTGCACCCGGTCGCGCTGCACCCTGGAGAGAGTAGAGCTTGGTGATGGAGGATCCGAGGATGCCCTCGACGTTGGCGATCTCCGCGTCGATGTTTGTCTGTGTGTCGGACGCAAAGAGGAACACACCGTGGATGTTGGTCCCCGCAAACGCGGGGACCCAGTTGGCGTCGCTGGCGTCTCCAATGTTCGGAATATCCGCATGCTGTCCCGTCTGGAAGGGCGTGTCTCCGAGACTGTCGGTGATGTTGAGCGCGACGAGCCCCGTGTGCGAGAACGCGACGTTGAGCGCAGTCGTCGGCTGTGTCGATACGCTGAGCAGTTGTGTCGTCGACGTGATCAGCGGGAAGACGCCGCTGCGGAAACTCTTTTTGAACGCGCTCCCGTCGTTGACGGAGAAGAAGTAGAACGTCTCGCTGGACTTGCGCATTCCAACTCTGCAGCACGGTTAGCGAAGAGACTTCGTCTGAGCCGGCGGACCGACGGACAGAATATCGCCTTGAACGTTGTCCAGGTTCAGTCCCACGGCGCTGGATGCCACCGACGCCTGCTTTGCAGTGGGCAGCTTGGGGAACGCTGCCGGGTCTATGGGGATCGTCAGAGCATGGACCACTGGTGCACTGAACCACCGACTGATGAGGATGGAGGCTTTCGCCGCCACCAAGGCGACGTTGACGAGGACGATGAATGCCTTGAATCCCATATTTTTCTAGGTGAGGAACCTGAGATGAGATAGAGCTCTCTCCCACTTTTACCGTCCTTTTAACGCCCAAGTCCCGGTCTGTAATGGGGATAGATCTGCGTCCTGTAAAATATGTCAGTACCGATCTTGTGCGGATTCTCTCACAGTCTGTGCATCTGTCCACCTATGGGAGTGCTCTGCGAGAGTGCGAAGTGAATATACTTGGCTGGCATCTCACAGTGAATGATCAAACCAGTGTTTGGGATGTACTGCAATTGGCAGGCCAATCATCTGCGACTATCACATCGCCGAAACCGGAGTGCTGGGTGACATCCTTGCTATAGCGGAATTCAGTAGAGTGGCCCGAGCCGCCACCTGTGTAACGGGACGGGGTTCATGGCCGGGCCATGACTAATGCCCAACCATTTGAAGCGCCGGCGTGTCAGCCCCGACGTCGTTTGCTGTGCCCTTGTCTAGGCACGGCGGCTCAAGAGTCATCCAGATGGCTACGATTTGTTCGCCGAGGGGGGCCGCAGCGGTTCTCCCACCGCAATATGCGCGAGAGGAACGTCTGGAAGGGCGTCGAGTATGAGAACGACGTGGCTTGACAATCCGGCAAACAGCGTGGTGGATGGGTTGGATTGATACGGCCCCGTTGTTCAGGGTAGCAGAAGCAGGGATAACAGTTCTTGCGCGGCACTCGCGCAGGATGGCGCGTCCTTGGGAGGATCGCCTGCGCTTCGGGTCCGGTTTTTGCAGCAGCCGTTCGATGTTGGAAGTTGGGCGTTCCAAACAACGGGTCCGCTCTGTCAAAGTAACTCCTCCGTCCCCGTGGCTCAAGGAGCTACGCGCGGTTCGTGATCGGTGATCCGAACCCGGCGATGCGGACCGGAATTCGCTATCTCTTGTCTCCCGCTCTCGTATCAGGATCATGTCTACTGCTACCGCCCCTCAGCATGTTTTCGTCGTCGGGGCAGGTCATTCACACCTGCACCTGCTCCTGCGCATGCAGATCGTCGCTGAAGCAGCCACTCTCCAGGTGTCATTGGGCTCTCGACCGCGATCCGTGCGATCGAAGCTGGTTTCGCGGTGTCTCTTGTCGCCGAGACATTCCCAGTCGACCCCAAGAGCATCAAATACACGTCCTGCTGGGCCGGCGCAAATCATATCAGTCTAGTAGATATGGGGGAGCGGCTGCATGGTGATAACAATGGGGAACTGGACCCCAAATAGTCGTTTTTTACTCACGACCCAGCGTTCAGGTTTCGAGCGGGTCACTTTTGACACATTCGTGCAGCTGGTGGAACGTGAACCGGATGTTCCGGTTATGGTTGGGCCGAATCGGGTGCACGTACAAGTGGTAATATTGTACGTACAAAGAATCCAGGGCGGGCCCTGATCCTTTGTTTTATCAGTTCAGCGCGGACGCCAAGGCCACTTCAGACCACTTTACGAGATTCTATTCTGACTATCGTCTGCTGGGTGAGAATGAGCTGCCACCTGGGATGAAACACGGCGGAGAATTCACGACGGCGAGTGTTCCCCGTTTGCTTTCGATTCATCCTGTCCTACGGTACTGACTACAGCAGATCTACGTGGATGTCCCGCGATATCTAAGATACCTACTGAGCCGATTCGTATCCAGCGGCGGCCATGCCTACCGTGCAACGCTCCCATCCCTAACGAGTCTCTTCACACCGTCGGCCAGACCCCCGTTCGAACCCATCGGGTCTGAGGTCTCCCCGCCAACGGCGCCCTTCGATGCTGTAGCAGTGTTCAATTGCACGGGGCTCGGTGCGCTGACGCTCGGAGATGTGATGGACAGCGCGATGTATCCGACACGCGGCGAGACGATCCTCCTGCGCGCGCCGTGGATCAAAGCCGGTTTCTCACTCACCTACGAGGACGGGCACATCACGTACGTTATCCCGAGGAAGAGCGGAGATGTCATCTTGGGAGGAACATTCCAGCCAAACGATTGGTGCGTGGTGGTGTTCATCAAATCGAGTGGCAAGGCCGACAGAACGCTCGCCCAGGCATCCCACATCTCGCCCGGAAACCGTGAAGCTGATCAAGGAACGCGGGATTTACGCACATCCAGAGCTGCTTCCAGAGGAGAAGAGAGCGAATGGATCGATTGATGACCTGGATGTGATCGAAGAATGCGTCGGCCTGCGCACGTCTCGCGTAGGCGGCGTTAGAGTGGAAATGACATCGCTAGGTGAACGGCGCGCCATCCGTCCGCATCTCCATATGCTGATGCTGTTCCTTTTCTGTAGTTACAGCCGGCGACTTGACTCCTGTGGTACATAATTACGGGTGGGTTCCCATACTTTGGGTCGCTTCATTGCCTGAATCGACTAACAGACATGGTGGATGTGGCTATCAGTCCTCTTGGGGATCCGCTGAAGCTGCCGTTGCCATTCTCCTCGGTGCTCTCCAAAAGGATAACCAACGCCAATAGAAAATGTTTCAGGCAGCGAAATCAATCTTTGTCTATGACTCAGAGAAAGGCTTTCCACGTCTCTCGCCAGACTGCGTTCCCATCTTCCTCGATGAGATCCCCATGGCATGGAATGATTCGCTTAAAGGACCAGGCAGCGACCGTCTTGACATCGGCCTTCATCTGTCTACGGGCGCCTTGAGAACTGTGTTCAGCGAAGAGGAGATAATGACGAACTCGGGCTTATCCACTTTCGCCCCCGAAAGCTGGTTCTGGATCCAGCCAGACGGCTTCCCGAACGAACCATACCAGGGAAACAGGCCCGATGATGTCGTGCATTTCGAATACTGTTCGATCCGGTTAGTTCAGGATTTTTCTCTGCTGAGCACATCATGAGTTCAGACCTGTTCCCGTCCGGGAAGATTCGTCAAGAGGTCGGCTTGGATCTACTTCCGTGTCAGTTGAGAAAAAAAGCGACGAGGTGAGATTGATTACAAGGGTGCCTGACGTCTTGTGCAGGAATGCAACGTCCCGGTTCTTGAATCCAGCGAAATAGCTGTTGTGGCGTTTTACAGCAATTCGAATGTAGAAATCACATTTCCCACCATGCTTCAATCTGTGAAACACACATCAGAGATCGGTGCGCGGTGATGATAGAATAAAAAATCACCTCGTCTTCAAACCCGTATTTTGTGTCTGCTGAATCATCGCCCCAGGCACCGTCGAACACGAGAGCCTTGTCCTCGCAGCGCCTCGCAGCGCTCTTGGGTGCGATCAACTTTGCCTCGGGGTACGCTTGTTTGTATTCGCCTGTCCGCGGTTCAGCATCTTTTTTTCGCTGTAGGGAGGCTGTGTTTACTCAGATAGAGATGATGCACGGCGTTAACACCTATGATGTATCTGCGACGGGACTGATGAGAAACAAGTCAGCATCTAGACAAAGACGCAACTTCACGGGACCGAGTTCGTCGAGCTTCGCTTTCGTCTCCGCACTCAGCGGCGAGGAGACCATCACCCACACGCCCCCGTCGTTCAACTTGATAGCGGTCGAGCGCCCGCCGATCTGAATCCACCCGAAAAGCGCAAAGGGCCTGTTTGCACCGGGAGCAGAGAGAGGAAATCAGGTGATGAGGTGGCACTAGCACGGCACGGCTTGGTGCAAACCTCGAGAAGATCCAGACGTTCGGAGCGGCCTACGGGGGTTTAAGCTACTTCGATGCCGGGTAGGCGTGCTGCGCACCTCGCGAATGACGATTTCAGACATGGATGAGCGGGAGGAAGGCAAGGACGGACGGGTCTCTGACGACGGCGCGCTTGCAGAATGTCATGTTGATCCGTTGTCGCAGGTGCGGCGGCGCTGATCTGATCACTATCGATTTGATCATCCATCATCCCGCGTGGTGGAAGGGCATGGTTGCAACTGTTTTGGCTCGATCCTCCCTTGACAACAGCGCTCTAGCACATATGGTACTCAAGCTCGAGGGGGTTCTAAAATCGAGCTGCACTCGCTCCGCAGCTGCGACGCGATCGGCCTCTGTCGCCGGTCCACTAGCTTCCTGAACGTGGACGCCGGAGGAAGCCGGAGGGTCGTTGCGCGGTATCCATTCCAGAGGCGTTGCCATCAATGGTTGAAGAAATGCTTGCGCCTTCTGTGCTGCTTCATGTCTGGAACCGAGCAGCTTGGCTCTCTCTCTCTCTCTGCTAGGGTGTGCTGGATGGACACTTCTGCTTGCTGCTCATTCCTCGAAGCCTGACTTGAACGACGAGAGAATTCCCAACCGGGCTCATATCGCCGGAGTTATGTGTATCCTTTCAAACTGGCTCGATACCGCTGCACCATCGAAGAAACGGTCTTTAATGTCCGTCCTGATGGACTGGAGATCCACGTGTTGCATGACGCTAGCCGATTCGCGTTTTATGTGTGGCTGCTGGACATTGGCTCGCCTCGAACTGTTCACCACTTTCTGAGTTTTACTCTTTGGGGGCAGGCTGTCAAATTTTCCCCGATCGTGAAGGAGATGAAGAACGGAGCCAGATAGATCCTTTACTCTTCGCCTCCCTATGGTTTTTTTTAAATGAATGCGTGAGGAATGGTGGATGAGCAGATTTTGAGGTTGACATAAGCGACTGTGGTGAGGATACGTTTCTTCTTTATATTATTGTGGGGATCTGGGTGTGAATGTGCATCCTGAATGATTGCGGCCCGCCATCTCTGGAACACAAAGTGATCAACCCAGTATCATTGAACACTTGTTGTAAATGATAAATGATAAATCGATAACTCAGAACAGGATATATACAGATAATTCAGATAAGAGTGATGCGCGCTCAAAGTTGTTCGAGGTGGACTGGACGAGTCTCAGCGCGTCGGGCCAGCCATCTGAAGCTAGGCCCAGCGTTCCAAGCCCGATCTAGCCAACGTGCGCCAGACACGTGATGTACCTGCCAATAAGTGTCAATCAGAAATTTACGAGCAGCGTCGGTCGGTCTGCCGCCCTGATATATAACATCCCCCATGTCTACTCCAACAGCGCCGGAGGCTGTTGGTGAGTTGCAGCTCCACTTCATCTCTCAGAATATTCCGCTCACGGCAGCAGACTTTAGCCTGTTCGGCGGTGCTGATTCGTTGACGGAGGGAAAGAAGCGGTCACCACGTCGTACCACCCTTGTCCAGCCATCCCAGAAGGACAATGGTGCGGCACACATCGCGGCCCCTCAAAACCCAGCAGATTTCCTTTGGCTCATGACGGAGGAGCCGCACAGGTCGAGAAGGATGGAGATTCTCAAGAGTCACCCTGAGGTGTGTCTCCTGCTGCGTTATCGCGTCCAGGGCTGAACGACTGTCGTCGCCCATAGGTCACAAAACTCATGGGGCACGAACCACTTACCAAATATGTTGTCCTCGCGGTGGTCTCGCTGCAGGTCTACTGTGCCATTGCCCTGCGACACACGTCTCCTTTTTCGCCGTGGTTCTTGCTGTGCGCCTACGTCGTTGGGGGCACTGCCAATCACAATCTCTTCCTTGCTATCCACGAGATCACGCACAACCTCGCATTCAAGGGCATCGCGCCGAACAAACTGCTGGCCATCTTCGCCAACTTGCCTATTGGGATACCCTATTCAGTCATGTTTAAAGGATACCACATGGAACACCACAAGTTTATGGGCCAGGACGGCATCGACACCGACCTGCCTACGCAAATAGAACTGCTGTTGTTGAACAACGTTCTTGGCAAGGTCTTTTTCGCGTGCGTGCTGTGCAGTCACTCCCCCGCGTCTCCAATTGAAGGCCGTTTCACAGCACGTTCCAAATCTTGTTCTACGCGCTTCGCCCCGGATTCGTGCGCGCGCAGCGTCTGAACAGGTGGCATCTGCTCAACTTCCTCGCGCAAGGCGTGTTCGACTACGCCCTGGTCAAGACCTTCGGCTGGCGACCCTTCGCGTATCTCATCATGAGCAGCTTCATGGCCGGGAGCCTGCACCCTTGCGCGGGACACTTCATCGCCGAGCACTACCTGTGGGACGGCCTGGCGCAGGAGACGTACAGCTACTACGGGCCGCTGAACGTCCTCGCGTACAACGTCGGGTACCACAACGAGCACCACGACTTCCCCTCGGTCCCGTGGACGCGGCTGCCCGCGCTGCGCGCGATGGTGCCGGAGGTGTACGACGCGCTCCCGTCGCACCCGTCGTGGCCGATGGTCATCGTCAACTTCATCCGCGACAAGGAGGTGGGCATCTTCGCGCGTGCGAAACGGCTGTCCAAAGCTGCTGCTGCTACTGCGGCCAACGCGTCCCGGCACGAGGAGGCGGACGGGTCCGAGTCCGACAAGAGCGAGTAGATGTGAATATATTTGTAGATGCAGAGCATGGAATGCTACTTGACAGTTGGCTGTGAGCGGCGAACAACCCAACTCCAGGAATAGTTCCGGCAACACACGAGGTGAGCATGTCTTCTGAGAATGTGGGACCGGAGCATTGCAGTGTCAAGAAGGATGCCTCGATGCTCAGCTTCTGGTCATTTGGGACGCCGGAAAAAGTGGACTTCTGAATAATGGGAGGATGTGACTGGTGCTGGGATGCACGGTGGTTGGATCAAATCGTGTGGAAAGGCGAGAAAAGCGCTGAAAAAGGGAGGTCCATGGCAGGCCACTATCGCGCGCTCAGCTATTTATATTGAGAGAACACAGCTCTTTCTTCTTCTTTCTCGATCGGCGTCTTTAATGAACAGGCTTGAACACGTGAGAAAGGCGTGCAGGTGGGCTTCTGTGTCCCCCATGTGTTCAGGGCCGGCTCGGGCACCGGAGAATAGCGGAGGGAGAGGAAGCTCTCAGCTGGGAGAGCGTTGGCCTGGCAGTCTGAGTGGTGCGAGATCAAGACTGTTCCCAAGATAGAGGAACTTGACGTCTCGCCCCAAGCTACTCTCTACTATCTGAGGCCTGAAGCGGATGCTCAGCGCAGACAAAGTGATCGCAGCTTTTGAAGACGCGTTCCCGGGCTTCTGTGATTTCGTCAGCATAAATTCGAACGCAGAACGAACTGCTCCCACAACCACCATGCCACTCCGGTTCCGAAACCTACAGTCTCCACAACCCTTCTAGAAACTAAAGCTCCCACGTTTACTATGCATTACCCCGTGATCACCTGGGTTCGAGGCTCATCGATGGACTTCCGACGAGCACTCTACATCAATCAATGACACAATAACTTTGAGGCTGAGGGTGCTATTTAAGCCTCAGCGTGAAGGCTGGAATGCAGTCCAAGACCCAGATTTCCCCTCAACTGTCTCCCTCTAACAAGACATGTCTCTCTCCCGGCACAGTACGCACTTCCCACGCATCTTGATCGATGCCCCAGCTCACTGCCGCGCTCGCCGCCAGTCAACGCGGAGGATGTGATCCAGAACTGCAAGGAGCATCCGTTCCGGAAGCACGCCCAGCAGGAAGGACGCCAGACCCTGCACCAGTCGTGGTCGCGCGATGAAGATGCCGCGCGCGTGTCCAAGTACACTATCCCGCAGGAGGGCATCCCGTCCAAGGCCGCCTACCAACTCCTGCACGATGAGACCGCACTCGATGGGAACCCGCTGCTGAACCTCGCGTCGTATGTAGCAGTGCTTGTCGCGCCTTCTTGTGACTAGCTGACGAGAAGGACCAGCTTCGTGCACACTTGGATGCCCGAAGAGGCAGACAAACTGATCATGGAGAATATGAATAAGAATCAGGTCGATCTGGACGAGTACCCCGCGGCGACGATCATCCACAACCGCTGCATCTCGATGCTGGCCGATCTGTGGAAAGCGCCCAAGGACGGAAAAGCGATCGGGACCTCGACGGCTGGCTCGTCTGAAGCCATCATGCTCGGCGGTCTCGCTATGAAGAAACGCTGGCAGGAGGCCCGCAAGGTCGGTGGGATCGATTATGGAAGTCTGAATACTGGCTGACGCTGCTCGCAGGCTGCCGGCAAGGACTACTTCCACCCGAACATCGTGTTTGGATCCAACGCCCAGGTCGCACTCGAGAAGTTCGCACGCTACTGGGATGTCGAGGCACGCCTTGTGCCTGTGAACGCGTCGACGAACTACGTCATGAACCCCCACGACGCGCTTCCTTTCATCGACGAGAACACGATCGGCGTGATGGTGATCCTGGGCAGCACCTACACGGGCCACTTTGAGAACGTCGGACTCATGTCTGACTTGTGTGCGTGGCCTATGGGCGTTTTTGTGCAATGACTGACGTCACTTCAGTGGACGAGCTGCAGGAGAAGACTGGCCTGGATGTCCCGATACACGTGGATGGCGCGTCTGGAGGCTTCATCGCTCCTTTCGCTTACCCGGACTTGAAGTGGGCCTTTGACGTCAAACGTGTGGTGTCCATCAACACTTCGGGGCACAAGTTTGGTCTCGTCTACGCTGGCCTCGGCTGGATTCTCTGGAGAGACGAGTCGTACCTGCACAAGGATCTCGTTTTCGAGCTGCGTGAGTTTCCGCCCAGTGTCACTGAATCAGTGCTGAATTCTGGGTACAGATTATCTTGGGAGCGTGGAGTACTCGTTTACTCTGTGGGTCGATCTCGTGTCTCCGTCAGGCCTCGTTTTCTCACCTTCTTGTAGCAACTTCTCAAAGCCTGCCGCGCCGATCATCGTGCAGATGTTCAACTTCCTCAATCTGGGCTTTGAAGGCTACCGCCGCATCGCGATCAAGGATCTGCGCAACGCCCGGATGCTGTCTCGAGCCTTGGATGCCACGTACTTCACTGTGCTGAGCAACATCCACAAGCCCTCCGAACGCGGACAGCGCGAGTTGCCGCAGACTGAGAACACGGATGAGCCTGAGTTTTATGAGCGAGGGCTGCCGGTCGTGTCTTTCCGGCTCTCGGACAAGTTCCAATCCGAATACCCGCATGTCGAGCAGTCCTGGATCCAGTCGATGCTGCGGACGAAGGGCTGGATCGTGCCCAACTATAATGCGCCACAGGGCGAGGCTGATACTCAGATCCTCCGTGTTGTCGGTGGGTGGAGCCGACTTTAGCTTTTCTTTCTGCTGCTGATCGAGCTTTGCAGTCCGCGAAACTCTCAGTGAAGACCTGATCGAGCGCCTCATCGTGGACATTCTGGAGATTACCGAGGGATTGATGGGTACGTCGGCTCGCTCGAAAACTTTCTTTTCGCGAGCGGAGGCGCAAGTGCATGTGTCGGGTCTCCGCCCGTCGACAGCTCTGCCCCCCGTTCCTCCCCATTCATCATACATCCGCGAAGACACAAACCCTCCACCGTCGATAGCAACCATCCCCCCACTTGGTACCATCACGCATCCCGAACTCACCCCCCGTCCTCCCGCCCACTTGGACATCCGTACGATGTCGTCCCTCCCCTCACGCTTCATCCACACCGCCCTCTTCCTCCCCTTGCACTTCCTGTCCCTCTTCGTCGCTGTTTTCCTACACACCTCTTTCTCTCGTAACTTCCTCTCCACGCGCTGAACCTGTTCGCTGATGCCCCCTCTCTATCCTAGATGCGACGGCGACCTCGATGCTGCTCAAGGCGCAGACTGTCCACCAGCCTGATAAGGAACACGGACGCCCGGACCCGGGGAACTTTGGTGATGCGGCGAAGGAGGACAGCGCGGGTCAGAGTGGCTTTGCGCGCCAATGCTAAGACGCGAGCGAATTGTATAAGTAGTGTATGAGCACTGGGCACTGAGTGTTTGTGCTCGATCTGGATTTGTAGGAAATACTGTGATATATCTGTATACTCGTAAAGACAGTTAAGGATTCAATATCGAGCTCTGTGATGGCTGGTGGAGGATGTGTATGTCGATTTGACATGCAAAAGCCAAAAACATGCTAGTATGTGAATCGGTATCAACTCTCTCGGTGTTCCAAAACCCAACAACATGTCGGGGATCAGGAAGCACTCGAGCCGATTGCATTGGGATGTCGAACGATGGTCGGTTCAGTCTGCACATCACTAGCTCGGGAGCAAGGCCATGTTCTCGCTCAGGTTCCTGGATCGATGAAACCTGCGCATCGCTCCGCTATCATGACCACTGGAGCCTGGAGATAGCAAGCGGGCACTTGGTAAAAGATACTGACATCCGCAATCCGCAGACCTGTGATGCCGTGTACTATGAGCTCGTCGTCGACTGCTTCGCTCTCCTTTTCGGGCGCCATCCGACAAGACGACGAATAGTGATACCTCGTCATGAGATGCTTGTCGACGAAATCGTCCAGCTTCTAATCGTGTTCAGTCTCTGGAATAAGAAACGGCTCCATAGGATACCCACTCGCGCGAAGTGTGCTACCGAGAGCCAGTGCTGCCCGTAAAGTGGCACATATCGGTACGCGATTTTGAGCTCCCTTCCCGTTGAAGACACCCAAGTCGCAGCTCGGTCGGTCGCGTGCAACCCGGGACATTGGGCTGACGCGGCCAGTGGAGTCCAGGCGGACTAGTGTCCAGATGTAGAAAAGGAGTCCGTGGCCTCGGCCGAACCTGCGAGCGACACCGACCTCAACGTCAGAAGTTGCGGTGAGCTAACCGGACCCGCGCACGAGACTATCTCTCCTGAAGCGAGCACTGTGATCGAGGTCGTAGACCCAGCTGGCTGCTGCTGGCTCAGCACACGGATTCCGACAGCTCGACCTTCTTCAATGATCAAAGCCGTGACGATTGTTTCGACATGCGGAAGACAGAGTCGGCAGCGACTCCGCGTCGTAGCTGCATTCGTCTAACCGGGGGAACATGTGCAGTCAAGTCTTCGAACGAATGGTTTTTAGATCCGGTGCGAGACTTCGGTGACGACTGGAGACTGGAGAACGACCTCTGCCAGTGCTGTGACAGCGTGACATGTGCCTCCAGCGGACAAACTTCTCCATCAGTTCCGGTTTCACAACGGGAGCATCGCTGACGCTGGACAGCTGTTGCTTGCGACCCGTTTGGCTCTCGAACGAGGATGCATAAGGAGGCTCCTAATCATATCCTTGCTTAGTCGCTCGCGGGCTTCGATTCTCTTCAGATGGACGACCGGGGGAGGATATTCTACAAACATCTGAATGTTCTGAGTCTCTTCTGTGTCTTTAGGGCGAGTTATCACACCGCCTTTCCTGGCCTTCGATAGCGAGCCACCAACAAGTTCTGCTCTTTCGTTTGGATTTGCTCTGGATGACTACCGGAGTGCGCTGAGAGAGCTCGCATTCATGCTCCGGGGCTTTACTTCAGCAGACTTCATCGAAGGCACCCCTGGCCACTTCGCACATCTGCGCTGTCTCGAGATGGACAGCCGCACGATGGATGTGTTCGAACCACCGGATAAAAACGAGGCGAGAGACGTGGACCTATCCCGGGATGTGGGTCGACTCACATCCAACCCGTTGGACATCAAAGTAATGTCACCTAACCATAACTCATCGCTGCGCTCGAGTGCTTTCCTCGTCTTCACACCCCGAGGATTTCACTGAACGTCCCCTTCTCGAGTGCCGGATGCGGCCGGCCAGTCTCGACGGCCTGGTCCTTGGCATGTTCTGCTCGCATACGCCAGGTTGGATGCGATGGGTGACGAGCAGAACTGTGGATACTCTTGTTGAGTAGCAGTGTTCAAGGCACCAACTATTGAAATTACAAAGTAGTAACCCCGACGGCCAAATCCCATGCTCATACGACGTGAAGATAACTGGACGAGCTAACGCAGCGAGAACCGAGCCCGAAGATCCCGCCCCGATACTTGAAGAACAGGCACGACGAGCAGAAAGAGACCCGCATCAATGCTGCACGAAAATCCGGTTATCACGCATAGGAGAGGATGATAGCCGGAAGACTAACGCTGCTTCACACCCGAACACTTGCAGCGCTCCGCTCTTGATGGCCCACGGAATCTGGAAGTACGCGACGCCGAATCCGTCGAGGACGCGGGCCAGGTTTATCAGGGCGCTGATTTCCCCCTAGTGAGGACAGTGAGATTCAGACTGCGACGAGCGTTTGAAGCCGGATGAGTGCTCACCTGATGTTCCGGAAACGCATCGTTGCAGTACGCGTCTGTAGAGTTTGAGTTGGCCGCTGATGGTAGATGCGCGAAACAAGAATCACTGACAGACCGCGACGGTGTTGATCATGACCGACACCTCAACCAATCCCCAGCCCATGATAACAGCGAACGGGCTCAGTCTCTTCTGGAACGCCGCGCCCAGAAGAACCAGACCGGCGACGTTGAGCGGGATGGCGACGTAACAAGCCCACAAGCGGCTCTCCGCTTCGAAAACACCGTTGTTCCGTTGCACACTCCGGTCCATGATCCAGTCGTTCATGTACCGGCCGATCAATTCGCCCACAACCACCGACACCTGCTCGAGATCAGATGCGGCTGACCTGCGAGCTGGGGGGAGCACGCACGATGGGAGTACCGTACCCGCCTGCAATCGCATACTGCGACCAGCCGAATCCGACCGGCGGAGGACTGCCAAGGAAGACCGCGTTCGTGTCCTATTTCGTGAGAACGAGGGTCGAGTCCGATGTGCAATCGAACTTACATTGATCCCGATGCCGAAGCCGAACAGCAAAGCCTACACAGGATTAGATTTGATTCTGTCACTGCTCGTGCGGGACGGACCTCGAAGACTAGCAGCCCGAGGATGTGGGGGCGCCAGACAACTGCAAACGGCGACAAAATAGTCTCCTTCCACGAGACGCGGTGTTTCTGCATCTTCAACCCCGTGATCCCGAGCAGCGTTTCGACGTGGTACCGTGACCCCGAGGTGGGGCGCTCCGGGATCGGTTTCACGGTGCGGTCGTAGATTCTGCAAAGAGATTAGACATGATGTTTGGGCCAGGAGAAGAAGGCGACGGACGTTTCTTCCATCAAGAATACGATCAGGAGGATGACAATCAATCCGTAGATGCAGCCGATCCCGTAGGCCCAGCGCCAGGACGTGCGGGCGACCAGAAACCCAAAGAGGAAAGGCGACAGAAACGGCGAGATGATGAACCCCATTGTCCAGAAGTTCAGCTGTGGAAAGTAGTTTCAATGCCAGTCCGCTGCGCAATCGAGGGGATTCCACAGACCATCCGTGCTTGCAGATGGAATGGATACAAATCCGTCACGACAAACAAACCAATCACTTGCGGTGTGGTCCTGAAGAAGATTTACATGAGTTCAGTTTTGTGTCGGTTGGACTATGCTACTGACCCAAAAAATCCAGTCAAACAACGCATAGCTGGATCGATTTAAGATCAGTCTACGCAGCTGTGGAAGATGTCAAACACACACCTGTGAACGTGTTCAAGTTCGGCGCGAATGTCGCTCCGACTAAGAACCCCAGAGACAGGATTTGAGACCAGAAAAGAACCGGAAGGCGACCCAAACGCCGAACAGCCATACTTGATTGGATCAGTGCATTTTCAATCTGGACGCAAAGGATCGATGACCGACACAGCGGTAATTCCTCCCCAACCTTTCGCAAGTCATCAGTTGCTTGTCTTGCAGAAAGTAACAGGCAGCGCACCGACAAGGAAGATACTCCAGCTGCACGAGAAAGATCAGTATTCTCGACCCTCTCTGGCACTGATGCAGAGCAACGCACTTGGAGGTCAAGTTGTTAATCACACCCGTCGTTGTACCATACTCCTCCGCAAGCTTGAAGATCGCCGCAATGCCGATCCCAGAGTCAAAGTCCGGGACGACGGCAGCCTGCGCTTCTCCGTCAGCGCACGGAACGCATCGAGGCCTGGGAATGGACCGACCAGCGTGACGACGATGAGCATCAAGGACTTCTTGCCGTCGCTCCAGTTCTGCGGGTCCTCGGGCGAGTCTGTGGGCTGCCCAGTGTCGGCGGTCGGAGCTCAGGTGGGTGCGGGCGGTGCATGCGCACCTGGGGCCACAGCACCGTTTTCCCATCCGCGGACAGCTTCAGCCGCGCGGCGACGGCGTCGCCGAATTCAAGTCTGGCTTCGCTTTGGGGCAGAGACTTCAGCCACGCACGCAATGTCGCGGAAGAGAGGGTGGGGTTACTGACGCTGGATCGATGACCAACCGGCCTGCCGTGTGCGCGCGAAGAGCGAACGGATCCTTCGAGGAGTGATCGTCGTCGTCGAACGGGATTCCTGGGCTGCTGTGCACGGGGAAATTCTTCTCGGTGTCCGACATGGGTTGATTGAGACGGGAGGGGGAGGAGCAGGCACGAAGCGCACGTTTGGCACGTCCCTCCCCGTAGGGCTTATTATCGATACGTAACCCTCGGGGGAAGTCGTGCGTGCAAGAGAATCAGGAATCTGTTGGGGGCTCATGAAAAGCCGCCCAACGTGCGAGAAAACGCCCCACGTCTTCGATTGATAAGTAGTACACCGACAAAGCAGCAGCAGCCTTGCTGAGAATAGCCATCGTGTTCTTCGTCTTCTTTTGTCAGTGTCTTCCTGCGCGTACGTCACACTGAATTCGCGCTGGTGTGAAAGATTATCTCTGGTCGAGCCGCATTGGATACGAACGCGTATGAACCTTCTGCCAATTGTAGATGAGGAAATTGCAGTAGGTAGTTGTCGAGCTGGGCCTCGTCACGATCACGTGATGGCAGCAGCCAGATGCCATCACCGACGCCAAATTATCAGCGTCCATTGACATCGCCTTGTGGGCGCATTTAGTTCAGCGAGAGTGGGATGCCACAGATATTCCACGAGAACTTGAAATTATTTCATAACTTTTCGCGTAAGGGAAGGTATAGGCAAGCTGAAAGAGCGAGTTGCCGCTTATGCGCGCTTTGACCGGATACATCTTCGCCTCCTTCGATACACGCTATATGCGGCAACCCAAATGACATGATTTTGGGGTCACCAAAAAGTTGTTAGTGAGGCTGAGGACATAGGCAGGACCAAAAGTAGAGCAGAGTCTGCAGGAGGTTGAACGTTGAAATTCGGAATTTCAGTCGCATATCACTCGAAAACGCAGTTTTTGCGTTAGGCTGGGATAGTATGCTTTCATAAGAGCCTCAATTTTATTGAATAGCACAATCAAAAGCTCAATGTATCGTCAGGAACTTGATTCAAAATCCCTGTGACTAACCGCAATGCTTCAGTGGCCATCGAAATCGACTCGATTAGACTGAAAATGACAAGCCGAAAAGCGTAGTAATCGACTAGATACCGCGCTAAGAACAATCCGAAGGGGAATTACTCACCAGGTAGACTCATTCAGATGGAGAGATCCGGCGCTCTGTGGCCCGCCCCATTGCTCATCGCGCTCCATTTGTACCTGAGTATCAATGATTTCCTGAATTTCACGCGGGTGCGGTGCAGTCTCGACACACTTCATATTCAAAGCGAAAATCAACTAAAATCAGGCGACTTTTGAAGCCGAACTTGGTATATAGATCATATTGCCATCCATCATCAATGGAGAGAGAACTTGGCCCGAACATCCCGCCCGAAAAGTTGGAGAGCAGGGATCACAAGCAAGAACAGACCGGCCACGATGCTGATGTATGCGTCGATCAGCGATCTATCAAAATGGCGACAAAAATGGATGTCACTCACGCTGCTTCGCAACCGAACACCTGGAGGGCACCGTGTTCCAGAGCCCATTTGACCTGGAAGTAAGCAACGCCGAAGCCGCCCAAAGTACGGCACAGATTGATCAGCGCACTGACTTCGCCCTACAGAAAATTGAACTGTGAGTCACGTGGGTCTCGTGGAGGGCGAATGTGACAACAAACCTGATGCTTTGGGAAAGCGTCGTTGCAGTACGCATCTGGACGGAGAATTGAGCATGGGAGCTTCCAATGAAGACAGATTAAAACGCAGCACTCACAAACAGCGACGGTGGTGATCATGATGGCCATGACCGCCAGTCCCCAACCTATCACGAGGGCACCGGGACTGAGTTTGTTCTGGAACGCGGCACCGAGGAGCACAAATCCGGCAATGTACAGCGGCAACGCAACGTAACAGGCCCAGAGTCGACTTTCAGCCTCGAAGACCCCGTTGTTGCGCTTGATGCTCCAGTTCATGATCCAATCGTTCACGTAGCGACCCACGAGTTCGCCCAGGATGACGGCCACCTGCACATAGTTGGTTGGGAGGAAACCAAAAATAAGGTGGAAAAGTGAGACTCACGATCGGAGTGCCGTACCCTCCGGCAGTGGCGAAGGGGGACCATCCGAATCCAACGGGAGGCGGGCTGCCGAGGAAGACTGCGTTCGTGACCTGACGCACCATGTCAGCACTTGATGCACAGTCAATTCATTGGGATTGCTCACATTGATCCCAATGCCGAATCCGAACAAGAAGGCCTGGCGTCGTTTCATCGACGTTTCATTCACTAGACAGCGTAATGCGTACCTCAAAGACAAGCAGTCCGAAGATGTGCGGGCGCCATATGACTGTTATTCGTGAGATTGGGGCCGTATTGGGACGGGAAGGAAGAAGCCCACCATTCAAGGGTGAGATGATTGCCTCGCCCCACGAGATTCGGTACTGCTGCATCTTGTACCCCGTTATCCCAACGAGCGTTTCGATTCGATAGCGAAGCCCTGAAGTCGGGCGCGGCGGGATCGGCTTGACAGTTCGATCGTACATTCTGCGAAGCGATCAGTCCCGCGGAATTGATACCGGACGACAGCGGACAGACGTTTCCTCCATAAAGAGCGCGATCAGAACCACGACGATCAGGCCGTATATGGAGCCGATGCCATAGGCCCAGCGCCAGGAAGTTCGCGCCACGAGAAAGCCAAACAAAAACGGCGAGATGAAGGGCGACACGATGAATCCCATCGTCCAGAAGTTCACCTGCAGATGCGATCAATAGAACCCGTGGTGCAGGTCGGGATAGCGACGGACCATGCGAGCTTGGAGATGAAAGGGATACAGATCGGTCACGACATACAGTCCGGTAACTTGCGGTGCCGACCTGTGCGTGTGACTGAGTAAGGGCCAAGCAGAGCGCTATGGGAAGGCGTGCGACAAACCCGAAGAACGCAGTCAGACACCGCATCGCTATCGCACACGGGTGAGACAGATGGACAGAGAATGAGTTTCGTGGCTTACCGGTAAATGTGTTCAAGTCGGGTGCGAAGGTGGCGCCAATCAAGAACGCGAGAGCGAGCAGCTGAAAAACGTCATTGAGTCCAGCGCTTATCGGCAAGGAAGAGCAGCCGTAATGACCTGCGACCAAAACAGAACAGGCAGACGTCCCAATCGCCTGATGAACACCCTGCGTCCGAAAAGTTCAGGTGGTCTTGCACATGTCTAAGATAGGAATCCAGACTCACACAGCAGCTATGCCTCCCCAGCCTTGAGTGCTTTGTCAGTGGATCAAGATCGAGACCCTCCTGGGTTGAACGCACCCAATAAGAAGATACTCCAGCTTTTAGACTGATTAGGAAGATATCTGGTCGATGACCGTAAAAACGTACTTCGAGGTGAGATTGTTGATGACATCCGTTGTCGTGTTGTACTGAGCAGCCAACTTGAAGATAGCCGCAATGCCTGCGAAACGGTTTACATCAGAGCCGTAGTGCGAGAACACGCGTGTAAAACGTACCAATTCCGGAATCGAAGTCCGGCACAATAGCAGCCTGAGCAACATCGGTAACTGGCTCTCAACAACGGATGGTGAGACACACGAGGGTCATGATGATCAGCAGCATCGACTTCTTGCCGTCGCTCCAGTTTTGCGGGTCATGCGGGGAATCGGTCGGCTATTGGCAAGGGTCAACAAGGTAACGCGCGTGTGGAGCTCCAAGCCACGAAACGCGACGCACCTGCGGCCACAGAACCTTCGTTCCGTCGCGCGAGAGCTTGAGACGCGACGCGAAAGCTTCCCCGAATTCGATTGCGGCCTCGCTACCCGACGTCAGTAACGCGACGGGAGGCAAGTTAGCAAGTCCCATGTCTGACTCACCCGGGGTCAATGACCAAACGACCCGCAGCCTGCTCGTGGAAGGAATAGAGGTCGATAGACTCCACGGACTTTCCCTCCTCGACGCCGACGGACTGTTTCTCGATATCGTGGTCCGACATGGATGCGGGAAGAGACAAGAAAACTCTTCGATATTAAGTACCATATTTATGTTCCGTAACGGCCGTGCGAATCATCAATGGCGTGTCGAAGCGGTCTTCTATTCCATTGGTCTCGGTCAAGGGTCAGCTGCTGTTTGCAGATGTAGATAAGCACGATCGACGATCGATTGACAGTGATGCGCTGGTGATGCGCCATCAGACTCGTGTAGCGGTGTCAGATAGTGTCAGGCCAAAGTGCCGGTAGTCTCGTTCCCGCCGTTATAGGGCACTAAGTATGGCTTGCGTCGAATCGAGAGGGCGGGGAATTGTTAGATCATCAGTGATCTTAATCTGAGGCAGAGATTTTGATGGAATTGATGTGCAGCCGTGTGCCCTATGGGTCTCTGCACATCAATTTCATCAAATTGTGTGCCTCGGATCAGTGCGGAGACCCACCCGGAAAGATCTGGAACCGAGATTAAAGTGCCGGAAGCTTCGGACAAGCGTGGTGGGTGTCAATTTCACAAGGCACGCAGACTTGGTGGAGTGCTTCTGTGCCATGCTACTGTCGCGGTTGCCGGGAGCGACGAGGAAGTTTGCAGTTTGTAATATACCTCGGGGCAGATGGAAACGGACTGCCCCATGCCCGAAAGTGTGTCAGTGCCAGTAAGGACTCCCGGTTCCCGTGTAGAGAGCGCCCTATTTTAAGGTTTTATGCAAGTCATTCATAGCTTGTAATTCCCTGATCCAGTCAGCGATGCTTACTCTCGCATCTCACGACAACAGAGCTCTCCTCCAGACGGACGGGTGAGGCAATTTAGTCCCAAGAAATGCGGGAATCCTTTTCAAATTTCAGAGAAGGAGGCCAGCCAAATCCTCCGCACAAATAGTCTCCAATATATATTTCAATGAAATTTCAGTTTACCACAATCACAGAAGGATACAAAAGGGTAGGCATTTATGACGAAAATTGGGAACCATACATCACAAATGACAAATGCCACATTGTGCCGCACAAGATGCAACGGTTGGAGCCCTTACTCAAAGGTTCTGGGATGGACAGCACCATGGTAACATCTGGAGCTGCTGCTTATTATCACACCCATTCCGACCCTTCTATCCATTCCCCAGTTTAACACCTGAATCTAGGATGATTTCCTATCATAGTAATTCAAGGGATGCGATCTTGGTGTCATATATGTTCGAGACTTCCTCTCTTCTGCTCTACTCCTTGACCTCTCTTGTTACTATTTTCTTGTTGCTATCAGAGTCACTTCTTTGTATGATGTTAGTTGCAAATGATTATCATCTCTTGTTGAAATTGAAGAGCATCTCTGAAGATATCCCACCTAATCGAGCACTCCTATTGGCCACATCAGAATGCATTTCTCAAGCAGTCCATCATTCAAGCATTTGGGGGAAAGCAGTGAAGTAGAAATGAAATAATAGTTCTGACTACTACAAATTGAACATTTCATGTAGATTTAGACAAGTGATTAGAGGAAATGGCTGCACAGAGGACCTTTATTAATGTGAACTCCCGCCCGGAAAACTTACTGTCTAGAATATTTAATAGGGGGCATGATTCTGCTGTCAATGCCTTGATTTCTGAGTGTGTTTTTGTTGCTGTATCGAGGCAATCCATTTAACAGATTCTGGGCCAGAGTACCATGTCCTATTGCAGATTGCATTTATACCCTCCTATATTCTACTATGAAAAAGTGATATGTATGTGGCAGGCTAAACTCTAGATTTCACCGGTAAGTTTAGGGCCAAATACTTCACCAGACAACATGGGACAAACACTTGCTATCTCTCAAGTAATTTAACGAGTGGTTTTAGTGCAAGCCCCATGCTTCTGATATTTTCTATCCATGCCATGTCCCTCTTCGTAAAGACGGTCAAAGGTGGAGACATAACTCTACGGCTTCGGCCTGTTGCGTTACAGTGCCGTTTGAACTGGATCTTCAGAGTCTAGACCAAATCTGACGGTCAGCCAATCCAACATCAGTGGCTGTGTCGCCAACTTTTCTCTCTCTCATAATGGTCCTCCCACACGACCTCTGCGCCCGGGTCCAAAATGCCTTCCGCGCACGTCACCAAAAGATCTCCCTGAACCACAGCAATCAAAACTTGGGCATCCTCTCCATCCTCCTGCGCAGTGGCTTCGTGTCCAACCTATCCAGAGGCACGATAGCTGAGCCGGACCCGCTGGCGTTCCACACCGTCAACGACGCGCAGAAACGCATATGGGCTGACCTCAAGTACCGGAACGACCTCCCGGTGCTGCATCACATGGAGGTCATCAGCAAACCGAGCAAACGCGTGTTCATGGACTTGTCTGAGATTCGGCGGTTGTGCACGGGGCGGCGAGCGCAGAACGTTAAGCCGCTGGGGTTGGGTGAAGTTATTGTCATAAGGACGAAGGATAAGGAGAACGAGTGGCTGGAGGCGAGGGAGGCCGTGCAGATGAAGTTGTCGGGCGAGGTGATGTGTCGGGCACAGTGAGGGTGGCAGTTTTGTCTGTGTGTGCGTTTCTCCGCGTCTGAGGAGTTGTGAAAATTTTTGCTGAAGAGGGTGTACAGCGTTTGGAAGTGCTCCGCTCGCGACGCCATGGCGCATGCTTTCCGCCTTATACTTGAATTCCATGCATGGGAGTAGACAAACTCAATTCTAATTCATCATCCACATATTGGTCGTTGAAAGAAGTTGATTGCGGGTCTTGGCGGGGTCAAGCACCGACTTTCACGCGGGACGGAAGCCGTCTTGGCCGTTTCTTTGATTCGGAGACGTGTTGTCCCTTTTTGATTCGCCCAACTTGTTAGTCCCACGGGACCCGTATTCAAGCACTGATCCACACAGGGTCCGCGTCCTTGGTTCCGTCTGTAACTCCAACACACTTGCGAAATAGAACGCTAGACGGCGGCGTTAAGATTGGCATCAGTCTTGTGGAAAGCCGTATCTCCACCCAGTCCCGACACCACAGCGGTGGCCCGCTTCCGCTTTGCGCTTTTTAAACTGGCGTGGGATGTAACTCACCTCACTGTACCACCGGCCCAACACAGAAATGAGCGCCTCTTCCACAATCCCTCTCAGCGTCATCGCGCAGCACAACTCTCGGGAGAGCTGTTGGATCATCGTGCATGGTATGTGGCTCTTACTTGCATTCCGAATCCGACTCAAGTATCTCAGGCAAGGTGTACGATATCACCGACTTTCTGGATGGTATGTTCTACCTCCTGCAGCCGCCCTTGCTTGCTGACCGCTGCTTCAGAACACCCAGGAGGCAGCCGAATCATCCTCCGCTACGCAGGAACGGATGCAACGTGAGCTCGTCGAATGTTGTTCTTGCATCAATTCTCATTGGGTCATGCAGTGCCGCCTACGAGCCAATCCACCCTCCGACCATGATCACCTCGAACTTGGCTCCCGAAAAGCACCTCGGCATCGCCGAGGCCAGCTCGAGCACTGGCGTGAAGGTCAAGTCCGCCGAAGAGCTTGAGCGTGAGCAGCTGCTTGCCCGCCGACCGCCGCTCGACGAGGTTCTGAATCTGCATGATTTCGAGGTGCGCTGATCGCCGAGGTGACCATAGCTCGCCTTCTCATTATTTGCAGGCCGTGGCGAAAGCCGTGCTGCCCGCCAAGTCGTGGGCGTACTACTCCTCTGCGGCCGACGATGAGCTTGCCATTCGGGAGAACAGGGCATCTTACCAGCGGTATGTTTTTCTCCGAGCCTGTGTGTGGAGACTGAGTTGGCTTCAGTGTTTACTTCTTGCCTCGCATCCTGCGTGATGTCACCAAGGTGGATTGGTCGACCACGATCTTGGGCCACAAGTCCTCTCTTCCAGTCTACATTGTATGTTCCCATTGGTCCCAGCGGCTCTTTTGCTGATTTGGCGCAGTCCGCGACCGCACTTGGCAAACTGGGACATCCTGACGGCGAGCTGAACCTGACCCGTGCTGCTGCCAAGCACAACGTCATCCAGATGGTTCGTAGTGCGCTATTGAATACCATTCACTCGCTCACGGACTGGCCTTAGATCCCGACTTTGGCTTCTTGCTCCTTCGACGAAATCATGGATGCTGCTCAACCCGGGCAACCCTTGTTCGTGCAATTGTACGTCAACGGGGATCGGGAGATTACGCGCAAGTATGTGCAACATGCTGAGAAGCGTGGTGTGTCCGGTCTCTTCATTACGGTGTGTTATTTGTTTGCCGTGCGATGCATGCTGATGTCGCCGCCAAGGTCGATGCTCCCCAGCTGGGTCGCCGAGAGAAGGATATGCGGATGAAGTTCGTGGACGACGGGGCTGGCGCCAAGGTCCAAGAGGGACAGTCTGATGTCAAGAAAGACCAAGGCATTGCTCGTGCCATCAGCGTGAGTGCCTGCCGAATGAAAGCGTGCTCATTTTAACATCCGAGCAGTCGTTCATCGACCCGAGTTTGTCTTGGAAAGACATTCCTTGGTTCCGAAGCATCACCAAGAGTGTGTATACAGTGCCAACTCATCCAGAGTTTGTACTGACTGTGTCTAGTGCCTATCATCTTGAAGGGCGTGTCCACCCCCGCCGATGCTATCCTTGCGCTGGAGGCTGGAGTGCAGGGCATTGTGCTCAGTAACCACGGTGGTCGTCAACTCGACAGCGCCCGATCTGGGCTGGAGAATCTCATCGACATTGTCGCTGCCCTCAAGACTCGCGGGCCGTGGCCTAACCCCAAGTTCTCCGTGTTTGTCGACGGAGGAGTGAGACGAGCCAGTGATGTGCTCAAGGCCCTTGCGCTTGGCGCCTCGGCGGTCGGTATTGGGAGAGGATTCCTGTACGCTTTCTCGTCCTACGGACAAGAGGGTGTCGAGCATGCCATCAAGATCCTCCGGGTTAGTCTTTTCCCTTTCCCACAGATCTTTGCTCAACGGTAGTAGGATGAGTTTGAGATGAACATGCGATTGCTCGGCGTCACGAAACTCAGCGAGCTCGGCCCTGAGCTGGTGGATGCAAGGGCACTGCACTCTCACGCCGGCCTCGCTCCTCGGGACAACTTGTACGATGCGACCTGTGAGTGTGATCATGTAACGGACAGGATTCAATTTGCTGAATGGCTCGCGCCCAGACCAACCATTGGTCCTCGCCAAGTTCAAGGACTCCAAACTTTAGATGTCACGTCACCTACATGTATCTTATATAAAATGCCATCTGACAACGACTTGATTTCATCCACGTTCATTACTCGTGAGGCAGCAACATTTTCAATTGAAATTCGGCTGCCTGATTTTGGTCTGGCTTGCCGAGAGGCCGAGCATGCCGAGGCAGGACCCCAGATATTGCAGTCATATGTTAGCCGCTATCTAGACAATTTCGGTGGACATTAGGTAGAGCACTTACCCCAAAAAAGTAGGGTGTTGGACAAAACTTGTGTAGTAATGGCGCTAGACTTGGGTTTAGGGTCGGACAAAATGTAGCCTGGTTGGGCACTGACCCTTGTTTTCCTGGAAATTGCCACTTAAGGTAAAAATTCAAGTTTTGACGTCTATGTTTTAAAAAGTCCTACTTTCGGAACCCATTTGAGGGTTGGACAAAAATGCTGGACTTGGCCTTGAAGTTGAAACGCGTTGTATAAATATACTACAAATATGGTGAGCATCAGTTAATTTTAGGACCAACATTTGACTGTGTTATCCGGGGTCCTGCCGAAGCTGATCAGCGCTCGTCAATCACCGATCACGGTCTCGCTTAATTGGAGTATATCCGAACTCGTGCATGGGAGCCAATTCCGTCTCTTTTCCTTTTTCCACCACTGTCACGAAGGAGTTGAAGTCGCCCACTCCGCTCCCCTCAACCATAAAATCCGACGATAATGCACTCGTCATCCACTCTCTACGGCGCCACTCTCCTTCTGCTCTCGGCGTATGTCCGTGCTGACGGGACTGAGGCCAGTCAAGCTGCTATCAAAGGCGCGTCCGCTCTGGTGTGGGCCTGGTGATAATGTGCTGACAGACAACACATTCCTTTCACAGATGCAACGGCAGAATGTGCCTACTACTCGTACACGCCTGTCGCCAACGCCATGGCAGCCACCCAGTTTCCCCCCATCTGGCAGCCCGTCTCTGCCATCCTGGCCAACGACGCTGAGGGCCAGGCCAAGTTTTCGGCTATGAAGGCCAACATCCCTAACATCGCGCCCAAGGTTCTCATTTCCCCTTCACTGTATCTTGTGTTCCCGCTTAAACCCCCTGATAGGGCACTCTTGGTGTGCCGGACCCGAACGCCCTGTCAACGTACTCACCGTCTGACCCGGACTGCTGGTGGTCTTCCGCGCAATGCACGACACCCAAAGCAGCTGGCGTGAACCCTGATATTGCCCTGGTCCCCGAGGTATCTTCCCTCCTTGCTTCTGCATCTAGGACCCAATTCTGACTCGTCCTGTTTAGCCGGAGACCCTTGGTTACGGATTCGACGACGGCCCCAACTGCTCTCACAATGCGTTTTATGACTACTTGACCCAGCAGAAGCAGAAAGCCAGTACGTGTTGTTGTCGTTTTGCCTCCTTCATGCCGGGCTCAATTTATGGAACGCAGCTTTCTTCTACGTTGGTTCTAACGTCGTGGACTGGCCGCTCCAGGCTCAGCGCGCTGTCACGGATAACCACGAAGTCTGTGTTCGTAAGTGCAGAACCGTCTTATCACTGTCGTGACATTGACCGGGTTCTTTTCCAGACTCCTGGTCGCACAGGTCGATGACTGCTTTTACGAACGAACAAGTGTTTGGCGAGCTCTGGTACACGGTCAAAGCTATCAAGCTCGTCACCGGTTACACTCCCACTTGCTGGCGTGTGAGCAACATCAAAAATCTTATCATTTCGGCGACTCATCCCTTTTCAGCCCCCTCTCGGTGACGTCGACGACCGTGTTCGATTCATCGCTCAACAGCTTGGCCTTACCAATGTGCTCTGGAAGTACGATTCCAAGGATTGGGAGTCCGGTGAGAATGGCGTCACCCCTGCCGATGTCCAGAACAACTACAATACCCTTATCAATGCGGCTAAATCTGGAGCTTTCGCCAACGTGAGTGTTGGCTTCTGTGGTCTCGATCCGCCACTGACAAACATGCTTCAGAACGGTGCCATCATCCTGGCCCACGAGCTGAACAACTTTACCATGCAGACTGCTGTTGACAATTACCCGGCTCTTTCCAGTGTTTTCAAGGTTCGCTTGTTCAAAATGCCGACTCCTGTCATTTATCTTATGCTGACGTACTCAGCACATTGTCCCCGTTTTTGCCGCCATGAACAAGACGCAGCTTTACACCGAGACCAACTACACGGGTCCGAGCTTTGCCCAGTGTCGGTCTCCGTCGTTTCTGTCATTTACGTAGCTGACATTTTCTTTAGACATTGGCATCGCTAGTGCCAACTCGACTTCGACAGCGAGTGGCGCTCAAGGCTCTGCATCTACCTCTGCCAAGACAGTCAACTCGACGACTGGCGCCGCGCAGGGAACGGGCGCAGCCGTCTCGAATGTCCACCTGGGACCCGCTTCATTGGTGGCGGCCTTGGTGATGCTCAGTGCTGCGTACTGTCTTTGAGCTTGAGGAAGGCGAGGAAGATCCTTGAAAGGACATCGTACACACTACCTATTGGCTACTCTGGAACCCCACTAACAGCATCTCCACTGTATACATAGACTCCGTATACCACCATCCATCCACACGTAGCATCTCATACTGCTTGTCGCTCATTTTGACTACTCTCGTTTACATTGTGCACTGAATTCAGAGCACCGCTCCAATCCACTCGGCTTTGAAGGCGCCACTATGAACAGCCAGCAGGCAGATGCTGATCAGACTCCCTGGCCCGAGTAGAAACCGTGCGGCGCATGACTGCTACTCACTCTTGGAAGGATCCTGCGACAGACAACCCCCCTGTCCATGCAGGCGATATAGATCCAATCCCGGGCCTGATGCCGACGGCGATTTCGCGCATTCGCGCATTCATATCTGGCGTGGGTAGAAGAGTGCTGTTCGAGTTTGTTCAGGGTCTATGCGCCTGAATGTCGTGTGCGGGAGGCCAAAAGGAGAAACACCCGGCCGCAGAGGAAAAGGATGCAGAGCACTAGGATTGAATATTGAGTGGCGAGCGCTGAATTTATGTGATCTCTTGGCTCTGAGGGCAGGTATTAGCTTTCTGCGTAGTTTCTTTGTCGCCGATCGAAGCGGTTGCGATCAAGCCAGTTCGGATTCGGTCATGTCCGATCGCGATTTTGATGGTCTGTGTCTGTCTGAATGGTTGGCTTTTGACAACTCCGAGCACTTTCCCTCAAACCCCTCTGTGCCCGCTTCTCATCGCACGCATGTCCCTTCCCCAGTTCTCGGTTCCTGTGCGCATGCCTCCGCGACGCGCCTCGGGCAGGCTAACGCACAACAGCCGCCTGGATCTACGCTTCGAAACGGTACTGTGTCCCTTCTGTGGCGCTCAATTCCTCAATGAGTCGAACAGACTCGCCTCGGAAATCGAAGTATGCGATGATGCTCGCGTAATCGAGTCCTTGCTCTCTGGAAGGGGGAGCCAGTGCGGGCGGAAAGAAAGGAAGGAGATTCAGAAGGAAGTCCCGGTGTACATAAATCAGGGACGCTAGAGCCCAGTCGACCATCCTTTCCCAACCCTTCTTTCCCCGCTGGTCATGCGAATCTTGTTTTCTGTGGTACTGGCTGCAGTGGCTACAGCAGCAGCAGCGGCTGCTCCACATGCGAAACGCACGGCACTGCCGGGCGGGTGGGTGCGCGTGCGCCGGCACGCGTCCAACGCGACGATCCCGCTCCTCCGATTCGGGCTCACGCAGCCGAACTCGGACATGAACACTCTGCATGGGCTTCTGAACGACGTTTCACATCCCGAGTCTCCGAACTACGGGGCTCATTGGACGGCTGCGCGTGTGCAAGCTTATTTTGCACCGAGTGCGGAGAGTGTGAGTGCGGTGCAGGGATGGATCCTTGCGGCCGGTGTCGACAGCGATCGCGTCCGAGTGAGCAGGAGTGCGGGCTGGGTGGAAATCGTCAATGCTAGTGTGGCCGAGGCTGAAAAGTTACTGGGCACTGAATACCATGTCTTCACTCACGCAGCCACCGGAGTGAAGCATGTCGGTTCGTGGCTTTACTTTCCGCTCCGTCTAGTCCACTGATCTCTGCAGCGTGCAACGAATACCACCTTCCGGCCCATATTGCGCCGCATGTCGAGCTGGTCACCCCCACAATAGACTTTGCCGTTATGCTTCCCAAGCCGGCTTCTCCGCATATCAAGCTCAGCACGGAGGCCGTCTTCTCTGAAGCTGCCAACGGCGTCTCTCCGTCGCTCAGCAGCTGTGATTCTCAGATCACACCTAGTTGCCTCCGCGCGTTGTACAACTTCAATTATATCCCGACTATGGGCAGCAAGAACTCGCTCGGGATTGTGGAATACACACCGCAGTCGTACTCGCCTCCCGACCTCGACATGTTCGCTCAGACTTTCCCCTCCATCACAGGAGGGTCTCTCAAGGGGGTGCGGCCGACGTTCCACTCGATCGACGGTGGTGCGTCTGTCTGCTTTTCCCTCCCAAGACATGCATGGACTGCTCTGCAGGCGTTCTCGATACTTCGAAGAGCTTTTCGACCAACGGTGAATCCGATCTGGATTTGGAATATGCGATGAATCTAGTGACGGACCGACAAACCGTTGATCTGTATCAGGTCGGAGATCCTATGATGGGTGCGTCTAGTGTCGATCCCCGAAAGAAATCGATGCTAATAGAGAGCAGGCGCCTCGTTCGGCAACTTTATAGATGCGATTGATGGGACGTATTGCTCCTTCGAAGGCGGAGACGACCCTTTCTACGACGGAACTTACCCAGATTCCGCTCCCGGTGGCTACCAAAGTACGTTCCCGCTCTCGACGGCCGAAGCTTGCTTGTGACGTCATTCGCGCAGAGCAGGACTGCGGGACGGTGAAGCCGGCGAATGTGATTTCGACGTCCTACGGATACAACGAGGCGGACTTGTCGTACGAATACTCCTTGCGCCAGTGCAAGGAGTACGCCAAGCTCGGCATGATGGGCGTGACGATCGTCTACTCGTCGGGCGACGGCGGTGTCGCGGGCAACGGCGACATATGCCTGAATGCCGACGGGTCTCAGTCGTACGATGGGAAGATGTTCAACCCATCGTTCCCGTCGACGTGTCCGTTCGTCACTGCAGTCGGGGCGACCCAGATTGCCCGCGGAAAGACAGTGTCGGATCCCGAAACTGCGTGCACGACGGTGATCTACAGCGGCGGCGGATTTAGCAACTACTTTGACATGCCTCGTCAGTCGTGTTGCAAACTGACGAGCCTATTTTCACTCCTTTGCAGAGTATCAAGCAGGCGCTGTGAAGGACTTCTTTACCAAATATCCGCCTACATATGGGTCGGATGTCTTCAACAACTCACAGACGGTACACACGATCCTTCGTGGGATGCTTCAAGACTGACTTTGATCTTTGTGCAGGCCCGCGCCTACCCCGATATCGCTGCCAACGGGTGAGTTTCATTTGCGATATGTGACGCCCGATTCTGAACCAGAAGCAGCGCCAACTATGTCATCGCTGTAAGACCTCTGTTTGCGCTGTCAAACGATCTCCATCTCATCTTGTGTGATAGGTGGACGGTGTGTTCGGTCTAGTGTTCGGGACGTCTGCATCCGCTCCGGTTGTTGCGGCCATGCTCACAATGATTAACGACGCCAGAATCGCCGTCGGGAAGTCCCGCATCGGATTTATCAACCCGGCTGTCTACTCCCCAGCGTTCAGGGGCGCGTTCAAGGACATCTCGCTCGGATCCAACCCGGGCTGTGGCACTCAGGGCTTCAATGCCACTCCTGGATACGATCCCGTGACTGGATTGGGAACGCCCATCTTCGATAAGCTGAAGAGCATCTGGTTACAAGCTCCTTGAAGAGATTTAATATGACGGACTGATCTTGATAACTACTTTCTTTTCGCTTCTTGTAACGATATCGACATCGCACACATCGAATACTCTATCCTTCCCTTATCTTGAGATCAGTCATTCATTGCAGACTGTATGTCTTTGAATGCACTGGGTTTCTACAAAAGTACAGGATAAATGTCAAGGACAAGGCCATGACTACATCTCGGATGATTGTTCGGGTTCTTCGTCATCCTCGTCAGCGTCCTCATCGCCTTCTTCGTCCTCCTCCTCCTCATCCAGATCCTCCATGCTAGCATCCAAGTCCTGCGTCGAGTCTCCGACGTCTTCGACGGACGGCGGGCTGTTCGAGCCTCCCGAGTCGCTGTCGCTTTCGTCGGACTCGGCCTAATGGGAGTGCGATGATTACAACATGCGACGTGATTAAGAACGTCCGGCGCACGCACGTCGTTCTTCTCCTCCTGCTGCGTCAGAGTCCGGCCTATAGGCACGAGATGCCCGAATCCGCGGTGCCGGATCACCAGATTCTGTAAGAGCAAGTCATGGGTGTTAATCACGCAGTCGCAGTTGGGAGCCGGCGCATGGGATCGGGGGCAGACTAACCAGGTCCTCGAGCTCCGTCTCCTCGTCACTCAGGTCGTCCATCTCGCGCTGCAGATTGCGCGAAGCATTGAGGCGCCCGTACACGCGGCCCTGGAGCGGGAACGGGGCAGGCTGGGGCAGGGGTGCGTTCGGGAGGAGCCTGGGGAAGATCGGGGGACGCGGAAGCACGGTCGGCGTGTATATTGACTGGGAGCCGGAGGACATGGCCGTTGTGGGGCGCAGCACTGGCACTGGCAGGAGCGCGCGGTGTCACGGATGCACGTGTTTTTCTGTCACAGTGCTGCACAAGGGCTCACTCCCTTTTTGATGCCTGTGAAACGCGCACGGGAGCTGAGGTTGCCATGTACGACTGTCGGGGACGGAACCCTCATGTGTGTGTTGACGTCAATTTCGGCAAATATTTTCTGGACCATTCCGTTTTTTTTTTGCCAAGAAAGAGCGAGGGCGAGCTGAGACGAACTTTATAAGAAGCGCCGGTGCGGACTGACGCACTCGACTTTATGCGACTCCTACTATTCGGCGGCTCGGGGGCGATGGGCGTGCTGCTCGCGCGGCGCTTCCTGGCCGCATACCCGCAATGCACGCTCATCCTGTACGTGCGCGACAAACTGAAGCTCGCGGCGGACCTCGTGGGCGCGCGCACGGTGGTCATCGTCGAGGGCGAGCTGAATGCGATCGACAAGCTCTCGCAGGCGATGGAGGGCGTGCACGCAGTGATCAGCGCGCTCGGGCCGACGGGGCGCAAGGGCCCGTTCTACCCCGCCGGCACGCCCATCGCGGTCGCCTACGGGTTCATCATCCTGGCGATGAAGAAGCACGACGTACGCCGGCTGATCGTGCTCACGACGCCGACCGTGCGCGATGACGAAGACGGGTTCTCGCTGCCCCTTGTGTTTTTGCGGAAGACGTTTGCGACGATCGCGCGTAATGTGGTGAAGGATATCGAGGCGGTCGGCAAGGTCGTGCGAGAGACGGATCTGGACTGGACGCTCATACGCTTGGCGCTACATTCCGACGATGGCGGCGGTGGCGAGCACGAGATTGTGGCGGGCTACATGGGAGACGGGAGGATCAAACCTGTTTCTTCGAGGGCGGGAGCTGCGACATTCATCATCGACGAGCTGGAGCGGCGAGAGTGGATCAGGAAAGCCCCGATACTGAGCAACTGAAGGTGCCGCGCTTTATATCTACATGTATCCGTAATGCTTGTATCACAGAGGGGAGTGGCTTCTACGCTAATAAATACACGTATAATTTTGTATCTGCTCACTACAAGAACTCGAGTCCCATCCCAACTTGCAGTCCGCGTCGCGTGCCATCACTCTGGCTTGCCGCAACGGGCAGTCCAAAGTTGAGCTCCAGTCGAATCGGATTGTAGTCGTATACTAGCCCCAGACCAACCGACACAGCTGGCCTCGTCACCAGGTCTTTGACATTCTCTACGGCCGAGCGGTCTGCAACGACACAAAGTCAGCATCGTAGTGCTGTCTCCAAGACTGTTTGATCTCACTCTTATCATAGTTGTCCAGTCTCCCAGCATTGACCCAGAGATGCGACTTGAGCGGCCAGTGTGCCTTGGTCGGGATGTGCGAGATGAGACTGATACCCGTGGACCAGTAGGTATCGCCCCCCAGCCAGTCCCCTGGCCGTGTGTCAGGAGAGTACCACTTTTTTATCAGAAAGATGCTCACCGGCATCCCGGGGTCCCATAGCGTTCGGCTTGAACGACCGGATGGACGTTGGGCCCCCGAGCTCGAATCGGTCCGAAAAGTATGTGGGCTTGCCAAGCCCCCATAGTATACCCGAGCGTGCGGCGAAGGATACAGACTGGAACAGTGCATTAGCGTAGCCGCATCAGACAGATGTGTGGGCTGACCACGCCAGGAAGCACAGGCCGCGAGATCTGGGCGTGTGTTTCAGATTTGGCGAAGGACGCGTCGCCTCCGAGTCCTGCGAACTCGTGCAAAGTCTTTAGATACATGCCGTCGGTGGGCATGATCCTGTCGTTCCTGCTATCAAGCGTGAACGTATGCGAGACCGACGACTTGATCGTTTGTCCAGCAGCCTCCCGCATGCTAGCGACCGATCAGCGTTGAATCGGGTGCGATGTGAGTATTCAAGCCCACCTCAGTGATGCACTGGACTTGAGATTCCCAATGTTGCGCACGACACCCTCATACGCAAATTCGTGCATCCCACCCGCAAGGAAACCACTCTGCCGACAAAACACACACACGGAATGAACAAGGCATGCACTCAGTACGCGGGGCGGCTGACCTAGCTCACCCTGAGAATGGCCTTGGCGCCGCGGAGCCCCTCAAAGCAGCTCGCGTGGGCCGTCTGGTCGCGGTCCGTGCTGAAGCACTGCAGCTGCGCATACGTATTGAGGTCGGCTGTGACGGGCGCGGTGAGCGTCGCGTTGAATGCGCGCTTGGTCGTCGTCCCAAGGGACAGGTTGGCCTCGAACGTCTCGGCGCCGCCGAAGACGTTCCGCAGGCTCGCGACGACGCTCTGATGGGGGGGCCGGTTAGTGATGCGTGGCGCGTGGCGCGGGGGGTTCGAGACGCACCGCACTGCCCTCGTTGCTGTTCCCGACGCCAACTTCCGTCGAGGCTTTAAAATATGACCGGCTGCGCTCCTTCGCTGCAAAAACAAGATCGACGTCGTACTTGGACGCGAAGGGTGATTCGGCGCGTTCCAAACGTGCCTCGACGGACTCGAATATGTCTGTTCGGCGGAGCACCGAGCCAATTTTCTGCGCGCTCTGCAGCGCCTGTTGGAGGTCGTTCGCTGGGCTGGGGGGCGGCACGAGCGGATCAATGAGGAACTTGAGGAAGCTCGGGCGTGTGTTCTTGGCGCCCTCGACGCGGACGGAGGATATCTGGGAGGGCGTGGTGAGGTTGTTTTGCAGCTGTGGGGGACGCGTGTGAGAACGAGCGCGGCGGAGGAGGTGAGTCGGCGGTCCGCACCACTTCGGACAAGTGCAAGACTGCAGACTCATACTGGCCCTGGAGCTTCCGCTGGATCCGCTCTTCCTGCCATTTCCGGATCTTTTCCCAGTCGCCTTCAGATGGTTCGAGGTCCCGCGGGGAGGAGGAGTTCTGGAGAGGCGAGTTCAGCGGCGGGGCGTTCACTGTTGGCAGCTCTGCCATACCCGTTTGTGTGTGTGGCCGTGCTTGCTGATGGATTATGTTGATGAGATCACCCCGCCATAGCTTCCGCATTGGGACAGGAGTCAATTTAGCTCCGGAATCTGCCCTGAAGAGACGTGCACACCCATACGTGATTTATGCTTACTGCTGTAATGCATGGAAGGGATTCCCGGAGGAGTGGATCCAAAGCGGAGACATCGCACCACCTGCGTTCACAACGCTTGCAGAGAATTTAACGCTCCTACGCTAAAGGCTCTAGAGCCAACGGGTCGGAAAGGTAGAACCAATTGCTGCAGTCAGGTAGAAATCTAGGGCAGTCGCCTCGGAGTTTCGCCCGGGCTTTCACCCTCCGCTACAATCAGTGTGGGCAGCGACGCCCTCTCATCCAGCCGCAGATAGACAACCCCTCTGCTTATAAACGTGTTGCTGTTTTCTTTTTTGTCCTGCCTGCACGTGTATGAGGTGGCAAAGTCACGCCACCGCGTCTGTCCCCATATGGTAGTCAGACTGATTATCGTATAAAGAGTACCCACGGCTGCCAAATTTTCCCGGTCTTCCGACAAGGCCTTCTCAAGGGCCCCTTCGCCCCACCCATTTGGATAGCAGCAGCGATGGCCTCCTTCAACGGCCATTCGATGGCTTCTGGATCCCATCCGTCCGACTACGATATCGTCTCCCGGTACGCGGCAGCGCATCCGGAGCACCCTGCGGCGTCAGCCGCCGGGGAAATACTGTTATCAGGGGAGGAGGGAGGTCACACGAGCAGCACTAGACGGCCTTCCAAGCCTACCATGGCCCCACCAAGCACTGCACGACGCAGCACACCGACTGAAGAGACGCCCCTGTTACATCCGCGGTCTGCGTCTCCCCAGATTCGCGAGAACAACGACGACAGTAACGACAATGACGACGATAATAATGCTAGTGGTGGTTATGACATGTATATCAGCGAACTCAAGACGCTGACCAAGTACTCGTGCGTGCTCACCGCCCAACCCCGGGGCAGCGGATCTTGACTTGCGGGGTTCTGCGCAGGTTGCCTGTATTCGGGACGCATTTACTCGAGTATTCTCTGATTATTGCTCCCGTGCTGAGCATCGGACACCTGTCCACGACGGCGCTGGCTGGCATAACTCTGGTGCGCCACGCATCACACACTTCGTTCTGTCGATTCTCATTTGTTGTCCAGGGCTCGATGACGGGCAGCGTGTCGGGCTTCTCGATCCTGCAGGGTCTGGTGAGCGCCCTGGACACACTGCTGCCGCCCGCGTGGACGTCGCCGCAGCCCAACCTGGTGGGTCTGTGGTCCCAGCGGATGGGCGTGGTGATGGCAGCAATGCTAATTGTATGCGCTCTTTCCGTCATCGCTGCCCGTATCGTAACTGACACAACTGTGCAGCCGATGTACTGCATCTGGTTCAATGCCGAGGTGATTCTGCTCGGCCTGAAGCAAGATCCCGAAGTGGCGCACCTTGCCGCGCTCTACCTGCGCTGGGTGTCCTTGGGTCTTCCTGGTGCGCATGACCCCGTTGAATCAGGGTGCAATCGTTCATTCTCCCCTTAGCTTATGCGTTCAACCTTGTCAGCCGGTACAGTCGCTCGTGCGTCATCCGCGGTCCGTGTCACTGACCCCGACCCCGCAGGCGGTATTTCCAGTCGCAGGGTCTGTTTGCAGTGCCCACGCGGATCATCTGTATCGTGGCGCCGATCAACGCTGCGCTCAACTATCTGCTAGTGTGGGGCCCCGAGCCGATCCGCCTGGGCTACATCGGCGCGCCGATTGCGACTGCGTGTGCGTTCAATCTGGTGTGCCTCATGAACATCGTCTACGGGGTCTTCATCGCGCCCAAAACGGCGTGGCAGCCGTTCTCGCGCCGCAGCTTCACGAGCCTCGGGATTGTGCTCAACCTCGGCCTGGCCGGCGTCGGGCAGACCGCGTCCGAGTGGTGGGCGTGGGAGCTGGTTGCGCTCGCTGCGGCGCTGTGAGTCTTGCCTCTGTTCTGTGTTTTCGCGGGCGAGTGTTCATCCGGGTGTGTGTGTTCTAGAATCAGCCCGGCTGCGCTTGCGACGCAGTCGATCCTTTTATCCTCGGCTTCGACGACGTATCAGGCCCCGTTTGCGTTGAGCGTCGCTACCGCAGTTCGGTTCGTCACTGCTTCTTTGCTCGGCTCCTGTTCTGCTCTGCTCATCCTCCTCCCTCGGTAGCATCGGAAATCTTCTCGGAGAGCTGGATGCGGTGCGGGCCAAGGTCGCGGCCCACACCGCCATCCTCATGGCGTTGGTGTTGAGCTTGGTATTCAGGTACTCACAGACAGGCTGTTCCTCGGAGATGTCACGAGAAGCTGATCATCGCCTGTCCAGCACGATGTTTATGGTCTTCCGCAATCGCTGGGCGTATTTGTTCAACGAGGATCCGGGTGAGGTCCCCCGGCCTGTCCTGTCATGACGGCACATACTCAGACCAGTTGACAGAGGTCGTCGGAATGGTCGCCCAGCTTCTCCCCCTGGTCGCGCTGTTCCAAGTCTTTGATGGCCTTGCCGGTGTCACAGGTGGGATTCTGCGCGCCAAAGGAAAGCAGGTCTGTGTCCCATCTTATCTGTGACGGTATGTTCTGACGGTAGTCATGTAGATGACCGGTGCTCTTCTCAATCTCAGGTATGTATTCCCTTCCGCTCCAAAGCATTGATTTCTTATTCTCACCATGACCCAGTGCCTACTACGTCATTGGTAAAACTGTTTCCCGCGAACTCCCCGAATGTACTTAACTAACCATGGATTGTAGGCATTCCATTCGGCATCTGGCTCGCATTCAGCTGGAACATGGGCCTCCCTGGGCTCTGGATCGGGCTCACCGTGTCCCTTGTCTACTGCGCGTTCTTTGGGACGCTGCTATGTGTGCGGTCTGACTGGAACCACGAGGTCGACAAGGTTGTCAAAAGGAACGAGGCGGAGAACCGCGATAAGGCGGCCAGTGCAGAGGCGGGGCAGATCCATTGATCTACAGTAGTAGCGATGAGATATATATGCTCATCAAGAACTCTGTAATGAATTGACGGCATTCATGTTGAGTAGGTGCTATTCCAGTGTGCTCATATCGATCTCGACCTCGATGCGATAGTTCGTCTCAGTCGGTACCAAGTAAGGGACGAATCTCATGATGTGTCATCACGTTCATACTGCGGGCGAGGCTTCTTCGGATCCTTTCTGCCACCCCCACTATTTATCAGCGCGCTCGTCTGCTCTCACACACGCAACGTGGTACCATCCCACTCAGTCATCCTGTGATCTGTAATTCAAACCCGCGATGCCTCCCTTCGCAGATGAAGTCGAGGGTGTTTCTGCGCAACGCGACACTGAAGAAGGCCGGACGGACACTCTCCCTCTCCCGCCGTCCCAGCGCGATCGGACGGGCGGACGGACGGAAGACGAGCCAATGGAGACGAGCCCGCTGCTTGGGCAGGCTGAACGGCGCGAAAAACGCGAGACGCGGCTGCGGGGGCGGCGCCGCTACGCGTCCGAATTTCGGTTCCTCGCGCGTGCATCGTGCGTGTCTTTCGCGTGATTTTGAGGCCCGATTCCGATTTTTTATGGTGCCGCTACCTCCCAGACTGCCGATCTTCGCAACGCATCTGCTGGAACACAGCGTGGTCATCGCGCCGGTGCTCAGTATCGGGCATCTCGGGACCATCTCGCTGGCTGCGTTCAGTCTCGTGCGTGTGCATTTCACTGTTCAGCCAGATAGCGTCTGCCATTCTCTGTATTTACTTCTTGGCTCTTAGGGCTCGATGACGGCGGGTGTGACGGGGTACTCGATCATGGAGGGACTGGTCACTGCGCTCGACACGCTGCTGCCCCCCGCATGGACGTCCGGGGAGCCGAGCTACGTCGGGCTGTGGACACAGCGAATGGGTGCGTGTGCGCCTGTGCCGTGATTTTCGCGTGTCTTATCCGAGGTCCATAGCTGTTGTCATGGGGCTGGCGTTAATTGTGCGCCACCACTCATCTATCGTCAGATGCTACTCACTCGCAGATATTTTCTTATGTAGCCCATTCTGGGGATATGGCTGAATGCGGAGGGGCTTCTGCTCCGGCTGGGGCAGGATGCGGAAGTCGCGCGTCTGGCGGGCGTATACTTGCGCTACGCCGCTTTCGGTCTGCCGGCGTACAGCTTCAACATCATATCCAGGCGTTACTTCCAATCCCAGGGTAATGCATTCTCACGCCGTTTGTTGTGGTGTTATTTGCATACTCATGCGTCGACGAACTGCAGGACTGTTTACGGTGCCGACTAGGATTGTGTTTGTCGCAGCGCCTGTGAGCGCGTTCCTCAACTGGCTTCTGGGCAGGTCATATGTCATCCTAATCAGGATCTGGTTTTGTTGACTGCCCTTTGTTTCTCCCAGTATGGGGTCCTCCGAATGTCAGACTCGGCTTCAGCGGGGCACCGATTGCGACGTCGTCCGCGTTTACGCTTGTGAGTCTGATGAACATCGGATACGGCGTGTTTCTCGCGCCGAGGACGGCCTGGCGCCCCTTCTCCGCCGAGATTGTGGACATCAAAGGACTCGGCCTGGCGCTCAGACTAGGAGTGGCCGGTGTCGGTGAGTACCGCATGTGTCGCACATCCCGCTTGCCATCATCTCGCTACAGGACAGATGGCGTCGGAGTGGTGGGCGTGGGAGTTGATGACCTTGGCTGCTTCGCTGTAAGTGCTTAAACGGCGTCCAATTTATTCAGGCTAAATGCGTAGTATCCTCATCGCAGACTGGGCCCCACCGCCCTGGCCTCGCAATCGGTCCTGCTCTACACCACGACGATGACGTATCAGGCCCCGTTCGCCGTCAGCCTGGCGGCGGCCACGCGCATCGGCAACCTCCTCGGTGAGACAGACGCGTTGCGGGCCAAGATCGCCTCGCGCGTGGCGCTAGGGTCCGCGTTTGGCCTGGGGTTGATACCGAGGTGCGCATGGCTGGGTTTTCCCACGGTTCGATTCTGGGTTCATTGATGTTTTCGAAGCACGCTGCTGATGACGTTCCGGCATTCGTGGGGTCGGATTTTCAACGATGATCCGGGTGGGTTGCCAGAATCGTGCGTTTTTGTATTGCGCTGAGATGGGGTGGCAGAGGTTCTGCAGCTGGTCGCCAGTGTTTTGCCGCTGCTTGCTCTGTTCCAGGTGTTTGATTCAGTCAATGGAGTTGCGTCAGGCATCATGAGAGCCAAGGGTCGACAGGTGTGTAGGCTTTTTCTAGTATTGAGGGACAGCAGACTTACTCACCCCAGATGACGGGTGCACTGCTCAATCTTAGGCAAGTTGTTCGCACCCAACATCCACCCGACACTGACTGAAGGGTTCGTGCGTGCAGTGCTTACTATATCCTTGGTACGTGTTGTACATCAAAACAACGCTTAATAGAAACTGACAGCGCCTCAGGCCTCCCGATCGGATGTCTCCTCGCTTTCAAGATGCACATGGACCTGCACGGGCTCTGGCTCGGGCTGACCGTGTCGCTGGTGTACTGCTCGCTGATCGGGGCGTGGATGTGTCTCAAAACAGACTGGGTGAAGGAGGCCAAGCGGGCGGTCGCTAGATCCGTGTAAAAGTTGTCTACAAAAGAGCCCTCCAAAATAATCATATGATCATGATATTGTTCCACCGCGTGGCGTCACACAACTGGTCGGTCTGATTACCAGACTTATTATATGGGCGTGTCAAACGGGCATGTCCCGCCAAGCGGAGTTTGAATTTGGCTTGGCGGGCATTTGATGGCGGGCATGGGCATGGGCATGGCTTGTGCCCAACTTTTTTAATCTTAGGACATGGTTTGGTGTCGGACGGACGCTGCGGACATCGCGCTGTTGCCGTGTTGGTCGTTCTGCGATCGGTCAAGTCCAGATCGGCACTGGTGGTGATGTAAGGCTTCCCACGCTAATCAACCTTCGTCGTCGCCGTCGGGTGGCCTCAGAGGAATGTTGAATTGTTAATAGACTAATATGAGATATTGTACGAGTCAATGAACAATATAACAACCTATTTCTTTCCATTACCACGCCCTGCCTTCCCTTTTCCCTTCGTCGCTATTGTTTCCACTCCACACATTATCTTTGCTTTTTTGGCCAGCGGTGCTTTGCTCTGCGCCAGCGCCCAAGTTGCTATTGATCTATTGTGCGCGTGCCGCCGCATTCCGAGCTTGGGGTTTTGTTCTCGGCTTCGACTGTTATTCCCCAACCTGTTCTCTGTCCTTTGCGTCGCGGGGGAGCAGAGCCACAGGAATTGGATAGATGGGATACTCGGCTTCCAAATTAGCAGAACCTGACGCATGATAGTATGGATGGATCACAGGCCTGCTTGCCTGATTGCATCAAGCAATCAGGCATGCCATCAAGCAAACGGGCATGTGCTCGATTCTGCGCACTTCATGAGCTTGTGGGCTAGTAAGGGAGTTATAAGGACGAAATAATGTGTCCTAGAAACTTAGATCACGGCAGCGCTGCAACATATAAGCTTGGAATTTAAGCAATCGAGATGCGGACGCATGCCCGTTTGTCGGATGGGATCAATTTGGACTTCGAGCCCGACCAGCACACATTGTAGCCTCGTGTGCATTGAACGATGGAGGTGTAGGGGTGAGGTGTAGTCCTAAGCCATGAATCTGAGACCTTTCCGTGACTTTGAGATGCTTCCTTTCTCCCAAGTGTCAGTTATCATTGACTGCATAGAGGAAAGCTCAGCGGTGAGGTCAATCACATCTCCGCAGAGCCCCGTAGAACAATCACGGCGCAAAAAGCCCACATAATTTTGTATCTGAATCAAGTTATAACACTCCCACGCGGTCCGATTTGGTGAAAGCCCGCGTCGAAGCAGCATCAGTAACGTAGTGCGTGGCAAATCTCGCGAGACATCATTGCCAAGGGCATTGGTAGGCCTGACATGCTTAAATACAGCCCATAGAGAAGCCTACAACGAGTAAATACAAATTATCTATGGCCTGAGGCATGCCAAAATGTTGGCTTGGCATGCCCGCAAACGGGCATGCATGCCTGATTGCATCAATTTCACGCCAAACCTGTCAAATGCCCATCAAATGCCCGTTTGCGCGGGCGAATGCCCGTTTGGCATGCCCAAAACGTCGGTCTCGTCTGATTACTCGTCACACCATCAGTCGCCGTCGGGCCGGCATCCATCTGTGATCTATCTGATCGACAGCACTCAAGCTCCTTGCCTCACGTCGACGACGAAGACGACGTCGCACGACTGCAAAGATGGAAGACGAGACTGCCGAAATAGAGCTGGTGAGTCTATCTCCCTTCTATACACATTGCTCCCTATGCTACGGTCGCCGGTAACCTGTGCTCAACTCCCCCGCAGCTCGAACAGAATCTGAACAAGACGCTCCAGACCTCTGCGCGCATGACAGCTATTCTAAACGCGTTTGACACGCGGCTTGCGAAGCTCGAGCGGTCCATCAGGCCTTTGTACGATTCTACGCAGGTGCTCAATCGGAGGGCAGGCAGTGCGTGCCCACTGCATCTTACTCGTGCTTGTTTGACCACGTTGGGCGCTAGACATAGAGAAGGCGCTGGCCAAGATCGACGAGGTGGCGAGTAACCAGGAGGGAATAGCTGCGGAAGAGGCATTGATCTTGCGAGGGTGCGTACTATGCTGATCTTGGAATGCCCTGACCCGTCTTAACCTACCTGATACACAGCCCGCAACCGAACCAGCTGACGACCTACACCGAGGCCCTGGACCGCCTCAACGCCTCTATCGCGTTCAAGTCCGGCGATCGTGATGCGCAAGACACAGCACGGCTGATCGAAACGGGCGCGAAGAAGCTCGCGGGGACGTTCACGAAGCTCGTCGCCGAGGCGTCCGCGAGCTCAGCAGCCTTCCCAGCTTCCACCGTCGCAACGCTGCGGCCCCTCGTCGCGTTTATACGTACGCTGCCCCTCCCCGCGACGCACCCGTCGCACCCCGCTGCCCCGGCGATCATGTCTGCGCTCAAGGACGCGCAGCGCGGGTATGCGGATATGCGCGGCAATTGGGCACGCCGTGCGCTCGAGGCGGGTGGAAAGCGCGTCGTGGACCGGGCGGAGTCTGGCGAGAGTCTGGTTGTGGGACGGGAGTTCGGGGACTGGGTCGCGGGCGTGTTGGCTGTTGCTGATGTGTGTTGCTCATGCCCTGGTACACTGAGCTGATGACTATGCTGACTGTGTGCACAGGAAGAGTATCTACTGATCAAAGAACTGTCCCCGCTGTCGTCCCCGAATGCGGTCGCGACATCGTACAACACGCTGCTCAACCCGATCCTCGCGCTATTCAGCACGACGCTGACCTCGCTCGTCGCGCTCATCAAGCGGTCTCTCAGCAAACACGCGTTCCTGGCCTTGGCGGCGAACGAGGCGCTACTGACGCTGCAGGACCAGTGGGACGTGCTCCTGGCCCGCCGGGGGTCCGAGAATGCTAAGTCGAACGAGCTGAAGGATGGGCTGGGGACGCTGCGTGGGGTGTGTCTGCGGTCGTTCCCCGAGTTCCTCGCCGATATCAAGATGGCGTCGCTGAGCAAGGGCGGTTCGGACACGAGCACGGCCACCGCGGACTTTGTGGTTAGCGCCGTCAAGTATCTTGAGCGGCTGCCCGATGTGCAGGAGGCTGCGTCGTCGGCACTGCTGCAGCTCGGGGACGGGAATTGGAAGATGGGTGAGGGCGTGCAAGTCGGAAAGGGCAACAAGCTCGGGGATGGCGATGAGCAGGTCATCCTTGAGCACTTCGTTTGTGAGTGCACTTGCTCGGCCCAGTGCGATTGCTATGGTGGCTGATAGGATCGGATTAGACGACGTAATCACGACTGCAATCAGCAGTTTAACGACCATATCGCGCACACAACGCCGCGGGGCTTACGGCTCGATCTACCTCCTCAACAACATCTCCTATCTACGGAGGAGCACGCTCGAGGCGCCCTCGAACGATGCCCTGATTGACCTGCTCTCCAAGCCGACCCAGGACGCGATCAACTCCGCGTCGCGCACCGCCAAGGCGGGGTACTTCGATGCCAACTTCTCTCCGCTGCTGCAGACGCTCACAGACGATGCGGGTGCGAAGGGGAGCTCCGGGAAATCGGCGGTCAAGGAGAAGTTCACGCGGTTCTACGAGCTGTTGGATGAGGTGCTCGAGCGACATAAGAATGCGCGGATCCTGGAAGACGACGACGAGGGCAGGGAGGATGTCGGCGAGGACGTGGTCAAACTTGTGGTTCCTAGTCTGGTCAGGTTTACGACCAAGCACAAAGAGAAGGAGTTTAGCAAGAGTGAGTTGTGTGCAGATTCTTTCGTCGCTTTACCGGCTAATGTCGCTTTGTTGTTAGATCCACAAAAATGTGAGTGCCATGGCCAGATCAACATGTTCGGTACCGCTAACCTGCGTAGATATCAAGCAATCGTCAGAGGCTGTCGAAGCCCAGTTGAGAGCCATATACCGATAGATTGTTGTCTGCTCTCCTGGGTTGTATTTTTACTCTGTATGTCTATATATACTTGCATGTCCCGCACTTGGTATATTCTTGTGCCCTGAGTATAGCAATCGGGGCTTCCATTGCTCTCACGGTTTGATTTCAGCTAAAAGTAGATCTCATGCATTTGTTGAAGAACCCAAGATTTTCCTCTTCGAGTCTCTTGCTCTAGAGCCGAGCGACATGAACGAGCCCGAGAGGTGTGGCCTACACAGTGAGCGGCGGGACCTCCCGCACTTGGTCTTCCTAACAGCCCTAGCGATGCGATGTGGACTCACTCTCGCACGGGCATGCAGTAGATAGAAGGATTGGTCAGGCAAGCAATGTCTCTGGGATGGGCGCACTCAATGTGCAGGCCCCGGTACTGCCGAAGTGCGATGTGCGATGGATGTTTGAGGTAAAGTGGGTCTTGTGTGATGGATAGACTGGTGTTTCGTCGCAGGTCGTACGAGAAAGATCGGCATTTTGGAGAATACGATTCATGGTGCATGGACTCCAACGGGGGACGGGGATATCGGGTCGCAGGTGGTAAGGATCTGCTAAGCCTCAATCGAACGATTAGTAGATGGCGAGTGGTTCGTGTTATGCTCCCGCTGACGGAGACCCGATCACTTAAGCCGAGTACGGGCAGTCTCTTGGTAGTGTAGCAGCCCATCCAATCGGATCGAGGTCTCTCAGCTCATCTGACGAGTGGTATCACATAGCCTTCGGGGCATGGGGACTCCAGATTCACACCGACAGTTGTAACAATATTTGAGGTTTATTGTTCGATTCATGTGACTAGAGGTGGGAAGAGGTCGATCTCGTCGCGTGCTAGAAAAATGAATGCTTCCACCAAGTAAGACATTCTAGAGACACAAGAGGGTCGGTCATTCGTATGGTCCGCTAGAATGATGGGGTAAAGGTCAGACCAGGGTGATCGGGGTCCCGGCCCATCAAAAGATATTTGATTTTGTGGTACGATGAAGAGAATCTGTTTTGTTGCGCAACAGCTTGGGGTACTACCACCCGTCACTCTACTCCTTCCCCGCACACCCCCACTCTCCCTCGGTCCCTCAACGGACCCCCCTCCACGGCCATGCGCACAATCCTCAAGCCGCTCGCCATTCATGCCGCCTACTCACCCATTGAAACGATCGTTTTCCTCAGCGTCGTCGGCACCCTAGCGTACCTGCGCGTCCTCACTGCGGTCAAACACTCCGCATTCTTCGCACCGACAGCCCCAGCCCGACCCGCCTATGCACTGTATACAGACAACAGCTGGGTCGCGGTGCGCGAATCGGCCTGGTTCCGGGAGGAAGGGGCGAAACTCGATTTGCAGCAAATTGTCTTCAACGGACCGCGGCCCGAGGAGACTTCGTCCCTGGACAACCTCACGGCACATATTGCGACCAAGTCCGCTGGCTTTGTGCACCTGAGCAAGGCGCCTGATGCGTGGACGCAGACGGTCGAGGTCAAAGAAGATGCCAACTTCTCTCCGCTTCGGTCGCTACCTCAGGATAGCTGGGGTATTGCGTATGAAGCGGATGCGCCCAGTGAGCCTATATCTCAGATGCAGTCGGGCAGATGGGTCGCCTATGCACTGAAAGTTTTGATTACCAGGTTCTACGAGCTGGCCAAGGTGTGTCCCTGCTTCTCCTCCCTGAACGTAGTTACCAGGGCTCACTAATTTGCCAGAAAACACCCACGCCGGACATCCTGCTCATCCTGACAGGCTACACGCTGATGCACGTCACATTTTTCCTGCTCATCTCACGCTCACGGGCCCTCGGCTCATCGTTTACGCTCCCGCTTGCGATCGTGTCCTCGTCCGTGCTCGCGCTGCTCCTGGCGCTCCCCGTGAGCATGATGCTGCGCATTCCGATGCATCCGGTCGCGCTGACCGAGGCCCTGCCGTTCCTCGTCTGCACCGTCGGCTTCGACAAACCTCTCCGGCTTGCGCGCGCGGTGTTCACCCACCCGCGTGCGTTCAGGCCGGCGGCGACACCCGCGGGGGAGGTTGTTCTCGACGCGCTGAGCGCGACGTACTACCCGATCCTGCGCGACTATATTCTCGAAATCGCGGTGTTGGTCCTCGGCGCCGGGTCGCGCATCGCCGGCCTGGCGGAGGTCTGCGCGTTGGCGGCCATCCTGCTCGCGCTCGACTGCTTGATGATGTGCACGTTCCTCGCTGCTATCCTGTGCGTTATGATCGAAGTGCGTCGGATCCCCTCGCAGAATGCTCCGAAACCGTCATTCTGGTCGCGCTTCATCGGGCCGAAGGGCAATCTGCTCCCTCCGCGTGGTTCGCTCACCAGCCCCAATCTGTCTAACCCGGAGAAGACTGGCGCTAAGACGCAAGAGAGTCCTGTCGCGCGGCTGAAGCTGCTGCTGTTGGTCGCCTTCCTCGGACTGCAGGTGCTCAATCTGTCGGCACCGCTGTTCCCGCCCCCGGCATCCCGGCCCGCCCTTCCCGCGCCCACAACGCCTCTCGACTGGGACCTGCTTTCGATGCTGGTGGCGCCCGAGGAGTCGACGACGGTGTCGCGCCTGCTGGTGCGCCTGCGGCCCCCTGTTGTGCTCCGTCCGCGACGACTGGGCTTGAGCTCGTCGATTGACAAGGCGTTGAGCACGTGGACGCGGCTGGTGGGCGACCCGGTGCTGTCCAAGGGCATTGTAGTGGTGCTCGTGATCAGTGTCCTGCTGAATGCGTTCTTGATCCGCGGCGTCGCGCATGCCCGCGGCGGCGGTGTGCGTTTCGACGAGAAGGAGGAGGAGCAAGTCAAGGAGAAGAAGGAGGAACAGGCTAAAGAGAAAAAGGAGGCGGAGCAGGACGGCTGGGCGAGGGAGGTCGCCAAGTCCACCTCGGTGGAGAATCTCGCTGCGGTCCATGCACAGACGCCGCATCCCGGTGCCGGCGCGGTGCCAACGTTTTCGCTCGAGGATGTGGATCGGAGGTTGCGCGCCAGAGGACGGGGATTGCGTAGTCAGACACCAGCGCGGCGGGTGAGCTGTCTCGTTCGATCCCTTTTTATCATATCAATTGACCATCCCGCAGGCCCCGATATCGGACGACGAGGATGAGGGTGAAGAGAAGGAGCCCCGTCCATTGGAGGAGCTGATCGCTCTGATGGAGAGCACGCCCAAGTCAGACGGTCTGCAGGACATGTCCGACGAGGAAGTTCTGGTCCTGGCCAAGGCGGGCAAGATCGCCGCATACGCTCTCGAGAAGGTCCTTGCACCCGCTCGGGAACCTGCCGGCCTCGAACGCGCTGTCCGAGTCCGACGTGCGCTGATTTCGCGTGCGTCGATGACGCAAACGCTCGAATCATCTAGCGTGCCTTTCGAGACCTACGACTACGACAAGGTGATGGGCGCCTGCTGCGAGAACGTCGTGGGCTATATTCCGATACCGCTGGGAATCGCCGGTCCCCTCACCATCGACGGTGTTTCGTTCCATATTCCGATGGCCACCGCCGAGGGAACTCTCGTCGCGTCCACATCTCGAGGCTGCAAGGCCCTGAATGCCGGAGGCGGAGTCACGACTGTTCTGACGCAAGATGCGATGACTCGTGGACCGGCCATTGATTTCCCGTCGATCGTCGAGGCCGCTCGTGCGAAGGCATGGGCTGCCAGCCCGGACGGTTCCGCTGCGCTCAAGACCGCGTTCGAAAGCACTTCGCGATTCGCCCGGCTGACGAGCATGAAGACTGCGATGGCTGGACGCACGCTGTTCATCCGGTTCGCGACGGCAACGGGCGATGCCATGGGGATGAACATGATTTCCAAAGGTACTGAGAAGGCGCTCGAGGTCATGCAGGCGGAATTTCCCGAGATGGTCGTCCTCGCGCTGAGCGGGAACTACTGCACCGACAAGAAACCGGCTGCGATGAACTGGATCGAGGGGCGAGGGAAGAGCGTCGTCGCGGAGGCCGTCATTCCCGGCAAAGTCGTCAAGAGTGTGCTCAAGACCACTGTGGAGGCTCTGTGCAACCTGAACACGAAGAAGAATCTGGTCGGCAGTGCGATGGCGGGGTCGATCGGAGGCTTCAACGCCCATGCTGCGAACATTTTGACTGCGATGTTCCTCGCGACTGGACAAGACCCGGCTCAGAATGTGGAGAGTTCGAATTGTATCACGCTTATGGAACCGTGAGTATCTGATTGCGTCTTCGTGTCCGTTTCCGACGCTAACCTTCCTCGCAGTACGAACGATGGGCAGGATCTATTGATGACCGTCTCGATGCCCTCGATCGAAGTGGGCACTGTCGGCGGCGGCACCGTGTTGACACCGCAAGGCCACGTGCTGGAGATGCTGGGTCTCCGCGGAGCCCACCCGACACGACCCGGACAAAACGCCCAAGGGCTCGCGCGCGTCATCGCCGCGGCCGTCATGGCCGGCGAGCTGTCGCTGATGAGTGCGCTGGCCGCTGGACACCTGATCCGTGCGCACATGGTGCACAACCGATCCCAGCCACCGACACCCGCCGTGTCGCAGCCCGCGACACCGGGACTCGTGGCGCCCGTTGCTGGACATTTGCCTGAAGCCCCGGCAAGGACGTAGAGTGCGCCCGTGCATGCTACTTGGGCCGAGGTTTTAGACGCTGTAGATGTATAGCTGCGATATACGTCTTGGATATGTAAATTACTCACTCACTATAACATCTATACATACTGCAGTACGCTGCTTATTATCGCTCCGCAGCCCAGAATTGCAGTTCATGTAATGGAATAAAGCATTCAATTGCGGGATACCATTTTCGGGTATCTGGAATCATTCAAAGTCTGGTTGGCGAATCCCTCCACTTGCAGATAATCAGTTCTGTGCGCTAGATTTTCTATCACGACACTAGCCGCACATCCTTTTCTTCTCAGCAAATTGTTTCGCCTGATTAGTCATTTTCTTGTGCTCGGTCGCCATTGCAGCCTGATGGCATTTTGCAGAGCACTTCTGGAGATTGAAACGGAATTGCACGATGGGCTGCGAGCCAGATTGACATGGTCGAATCGCACTTGGACCAGCTCCAGAATTTGCAAGGTGAGAATACGGGACAGAGCGTCCAGAACAGCAGCAGGGTTTGCACAGGACATGAATCGCAGAGGGACTGTCGCATGAAACATGATCGGCGGGTAGATCTGCGAAAGAGGGATGAGGCGCTGCCGGTGTGCTCGCTCAGAGACTCCCAGTTTGGCGGGTAAGCCCTACTTGGACTGATGGGAAAGATATTGCAGATTAGACAGATCAAGTCCCTGGATAACCTCAGCAGTGGTGTCGACAAAGGTCCACGGGTTCAGATGAAGACTCGGTTTTCGCACGATATGCCCCTGTTTTGCCCTGTGGATGAGCATACTTGAAGATCATGAAGAGTAGGCGTCTGCGGGTGCGCATCCTCAGGCGTGGGATATTTCCGTTTCGAACCCTAAGGCGTGGAAGTTCTTTACGTTGAATTGGAGGCCTTCCATGCCTGTTTTACCGTATCTTCCCTAGTGTGAATATCGAAGTTCAATCTGTGATGCGCGGCCATGGTGACAGACATGGGATGCAGACGGGGAGAAGTCTTGCACGAGTGTCGGTGATTCTATATCACGTGGTTGTTATCGGCCTTCCTTCTGACGAGCAATGCCACTGGGGACATGGGTCACAGAAAGGCTCTGTAATCCATTCTTCCCTACTGAGTATTGGACCCGGATCATTTGAACATATTAGCTCCAGCGCCCCAGCGCCCCCAATTTTAGAAATCGGATCGCCTTAGCCACAGATTTGATGGTTTTCCCTTCGCGTTTCAACTTTCAGATGATTTGTCGAAAGACAGTCTGCATGAGACGATTACCCTAGTGTATTTCAATTGCACTGCAGGTGTTCGCTGATTGTCTGTAGCATACACCGTAGGCCAGTGTGTGTAGGTACAGAGCGCCGCCCTTCCGCACAGCGACCTATGCGGTAAATCCATCCATCCATCCAGTCGTTCGCGTTTCTCTCCAGCACTTGGTCTCATCTCCATACGAGCTCCCGCATTTGTGACTTCAATACGGTAATTTCGTAGCTTACCGGCGACACAGCTTTGGATGCTCCTCAGAATTTGGTTGATGCAGGTTTCGAGTGAGGTCTGACAGACTGCTCGAGCTCTTCATCGATGCGTTACGTACGTCCAAGTCGGCCGATCGTGCCCGGTACTTCTGCACGATGTCCAGAAAATATCTCAATTGATTGCATTATTGTGATGCAGTCTCAGACTGTCTCGAGCAAATACCGTTACTCTCGGGAATCGTAGTGTCTTCCTCACAGCTGCTTGAGTATCCATAGCCCTAGCGCGGTTCTTGGCAGTCAAGTTCAATGAGTGTAAGGGCCCAATCAAGATGGGCTGCCGCCAACATAACAACGCGCGAGATGATCTGCCTCCGGATCTGCACGCACGGCCCCACCCTGCATCTCAAATAGATATGGCCCGCGACGTTTCCCTCTTCGTGTCTTCTTTCACCTCCACCGGCCACTTTTTCGTTTTCTCGCTTTCGTTCTCGCGCTAGCCGCAGACGGTGAGTATGGCCCGTTTTGACGTCACCCGCGGATTTATGATGACAGCTGCAGTCTCGTGTTTTTACTACTTACTTCTTAGCTACAGCCTTTCTCCACCCACCACCGCCTCTTCCCTCCCTCTCCCTTTTCTTTTCGTTCTCCCCCCTCCTCTCCCCTCCACCTTCGTTTCCGGCCATGCAATTCCGCCTCGTCTTGACGCTCCTCGCCGTGGCCGCATCGTGCGCCGCGGTCCCGATCCCGGAAGTCCGCGCCGTCTCGCCGTACGAGACGCGCTTCATCGAACGCACGCCCAAGGGCCTCAACCGGCTGCGCAGGAGTGCTGCAGGGCTCGTTTCAAGGATACCCGGTGTCGCGGCGGTCAGGCGGGAAGAAAAGTGCGTTGCGCCGGTGTTTCGTGAACGGATACGCATATTGACCCCCCTTCTTCTTCGTAGGGACGACATATTCCTTGCGAGGGCACTTGAGGACCCCATATTTGCCTCGGCGCAGGACTTTGTTGCGCGCCGATAGGAGCTGCCGGTGTCGTGCTCAGTGCTCACCATGTGCGTAGCCCTCTGCGGCCGCTGTGTGTGCTCGACCACTGACCGCCGCGCACCCGCAGGACGAATAACGACTGAACGAACACAGCTTTATCTAAAACAGACACTGCATACCTATATGTATGTATGTACGCAGCAGCAGGCGGTCCCGGGCGGTGGCCTCTCTCTCTCCCTCTCCCTCTCCTTCCGTAGCCTCGCGTTGCGGACTTTCGTCGGGGCGCTTCGTTGTCAACCACTTCGACTTGCCGCGCGCGGCCCGTGTTTACCGCAGTTGGACTTTATAGCCATGCCATAGCAAGGGAGTCGAGCGGACCCTGCATCTACCACCGGAACAGCGCTATAATGTGGTTGGTTATTATACATACAGTATCTACATATTTCGTAATGCGGACAATCAATGGCAAGTGCATACCCTCAATACACCCTTGGATGCGAGCACCTAATGTGCGAACCGGAAGTCGAGTCTCCTGTTCCCGACGTCTTTCGTCGTGCTGAGGTAGTGTTGTTGCTCCTGGAGCCGTCGTTCAGCCTCAGGGTCCACAGCCAAAGCCCAAAGACAAGACACACCTGCACAGTCATAGCATCCCAGATTCTAGAGCGCTGGCGGTTGCGCCAGATGTAATACGCCTTGGTAGCGGGGTACATCACGAACACGTTCACACAGTTGATGATCACGAGATTGCGGTTCCCGCGAAGATCTGCGCGCGCGACGAGCACTCAGCACGCACCCACGCGGGGCAGCCGTGGGACTTACAACGGGGTGCGTCGTCGGCCCTGTAAATCTGCGACCCGATGACGGCGGATGCCTGGACGAACCTGGAAACGGCGTCAGTCGCTCGCTCGCGTGATGGGAGGAGCAGGAGAGAAACACGGACATGTTGTAGATGGACGCATTGACCGTCCGGCTGGCGACCGCCCCCGAGTTACGCGACGCCCAGCCGACCTGGATGGGATGCGTGTACGGGTAGGACAGCAAGCCCGTGGCGAGACCCTGCGGACTGTCAGTCGCATGCAAGTCTCCGTGCCACCGGTCAGAAAACGTACGAAATAGACCCATTGGTTGGGTTTGGCTGGCAGAGCATAGATGGCCACCAGGAACGGGAGGGTCCAGAGGTCCTGCGCCATCGAGACCAGCGACCGGTCGTCCCTCACCTCGGAGATCATCGTGATCCCGAACATCGTGAACATGCCCACGACGGTACTCGGGATGGTCAACAGGTTCGTCTGGAACGTTGAGAAACTAGGAGGCAGATACAGTAAGGATAAGCTCAAACCGAGCTGCACAGCACGCACCCGAGCTTGCGCAAGCTGAGCGTGAGATACGTGGCGGGCGGCGTGGTCGGGATGCCGAACATCAGTCCGATGATGTACAGCGGCCACAGATCGTAGTCGCACACGGCCGTCCAGAGGCGCTTCAGAGTCAGACCCTCGCGGTTGTGCATGTCGCCTTTGGTCGGGTCGTCCCGCAGCACGCGGGTCACGGCGATCACCTCCTCTCTCTCCGTGAACCACCCCTTGGGCCGGAACCAGGCTTTCGTTTGTGTTGGGGACGGCGGCATTCTGAAGAATGTGGCGATGCCCACGACGAGCGTCAGCAAGCCTCTGTGGAAATCCGAGAGTGAGTGTCGATTGCATGGAGGAGAAGGATCACGCACTCGATAAGGAAGAGCCACTGCCACCCTGCGCGTCCTAAGATGCCTCGCATGCGGAGGATGCCGAACGCAAGGAAGCTGGCGACGATGTTGCACAGATTGGACGACATCCAGAACAGCGCCAGTCGCAGCGGCAACTCGTGTTTCGTATAAAAGTCTGCTTGAGAATCAGCAAAAAACGCTCATCGACGAACGGGGGCAGCTGACAAGAGAGGTACAGAATCAGATCCGGGATGAATCCTCCCTGGATGAAGCTGTGTTTTCGCTCAGTTTCAGTTATGGTGCACAGTATACAAGCCAAGACTGACCCAAGCAGAGCACGCGTGACAAAGAAGGATGTGCGGTTGTTCAGCCAGAATTGAGACGCGGTCACGATCGACCACAGAACCATCTGAGTGGGGATCCATCGGTCAGGCCCAACACGCTTAGACACCAGCTGCGAAGGAAGCTCCGCAAGAAGGAACGCAAATCGGAAGATACTGCGCGGCAGGGTTTCAGAACAGCCTGCCATGGCGCAAACGAAGCCCAAATATACCTGTTACCCCAATTGAAATCGTTCGTGGTGAGCTTCAGATCGCCCAAGAGATTGTCCGTGTTCGCCTGGCTGATATTGCTCCGGTCGAGGTTGAGCGCAGAGAAGCTGATCGCGGCCCACAGCATGACCTTCCAGTCGATTTTCCGCACGAGAGCGCGCTCCTCGCGGTACGTCCACCGCGCCGCCGGATCGAAGCGGTGCCGGTTCTCGTACCCTGCCGTCGGCTGGTAGTGCGCCGCCAGCTCCGGGTCGTCGAACACCGACCGTCGCGTGGCCGTCGCGTCGGGATCCGGCACGGATTGCTTGCCCCGCGCGAGGCGCAGCAGCCAGCTGGTCCACCGCAGCTCCGGGGGCGCGCCGTCGACGAGATTGGAGGCGTCGGCTGGCCGTTTGGGCAGGTCTTCGAATGAGACTTTGGCGATGGAGGACGGGGACGAGGGCGCAGCGGAGTCGGCCGATGCGCGGGGGACAGCCATGGTCGGGATGGTCTGCGTGTGGTGGTGCCGTACATGAGATACGCAGCGGCGTACTTATACCCGGCCCCTCAGCCAATAACGCCATCTGAGGCGTGGACGAAAAGTGTCATGCGAAGCGACGCGGATGGTGCGCTTTTCGGACAAAATGGCGCAAGATCAGAGGCACATTGGCTCAGAACGGCCTGCAGTGGCGTGTTCATTCACCACATATGTCGTCTTCGTCGAGAATATCTCCGGCATTTCGATCAACAGACATTGGCGGTGTGATTCTCTGTCGAAGCCCCACGCGTAGATTAGACGAGGGGGTGCACATGAGGCCTGCAAATGGGTGAAGACCCTCACGAGGCCAGACTCAAGGCAAGCACTGTGTTCAAGTTGAATATGCGAGCTGGAAATCGTTAATTAAACACGCTGCTTTCCACGGTATTCCAGGTTGTGGAATGTGGACAGCTGGTACGGAGTTCTCAGTGCCGTAAAGCACGTGATGACATGATATACATACATCGAGTCATGTGAGCGGTTATGCTTGCGCCACAATCTGGCCATCTCTGGATCAACTACATACATACCAGTGAAAGGTCAAGAAAGCAATTAAATGTGAGTCTCCCCGGAGTACGACTCGCCAGTCGACCCGTCTGGAAGGGGTTTGTCTATCGCTGCTGGATACGAGACTCTGTGCTTGTCCTTACACACCGCGCACAATGAGCCTGGAGCACATTCTCAATCTTGATTCGGTACTTGGGTCAGATTTCGCTATACTCGTAGGCGATGCCAGGCCCCGGTGCTGGCGGTCCGTTGCCACTCGGCAACTAGCTCTCATCCAGGTGTCTCGGGCTCAGTTTCATGAACCCCGAGGAACCCAGATGTCTCAATCTGCTGGAGATCACTGTGCTTGACTTGGATTTATGGCAAGTTTAGAAACAGCTCAGTGGATGGCTTAACGGTTCTCGGAAGTCCAACATTATTTCAAGCAAAATCGGAATCGATATAACAAGCCCTCTCGGACAATTGTCTCAAGACAGATCCGATAGGATTGATTGCAAGGATTCTCAGTGAATCTCAGATGTCCCATATTATTTCACGCAAAATCGAAATTGATACGACAAACCCTCTCGGTCACTTATCTCAAGGCACATTCAACGGTGCAGAACAAATCCAAGTGAGCATCCTCTGATTTCCAGATACGATCGGTGCACCGTCTCGGGGCCCATCGGCACATACGATGTCGAACTGAACTTCAAAGAGACAGTGGCTCAAGCCAACAGCGGCTTTCGAGGGAATTTCAATCCGGTCAAGTGCATAGTGTTTGTTACATTTATCTCATGTGGGATCGGGGCTCTAGATCTCAATCGCAGAGTCAACTGGACGATGTGGCGATCAGTCCTCTAGCGCCGCCCATTAATCGTGAGCAGCTCGCTTATATTCTCTTCAGGCAGACGGGGCCAGCACGTTCATTGAGGTTGTCTCTTGTGCTGACCTGTAGCGCAACGCCTGACTGTGGATTTGAATCATGTCGAGTTTACCCTCCCCAGGCTCTCCGCGCCGATTCAGTCACCACGACTCTCGACCATGCCCCAGTCGCATGATCAATCTACTACGCGAATGACCTTGCCGCGAGCATTATCATCTGCTTCATAAACGGGTGCGAGGACGCAGGATCATGTTATCGTTGAGGGCATCTGCCGGCGCATGAGCGAGCTTGTATTTCTACACGAGGCCAGTCCGGTGTCCCCCATTTTTGTCCTGTTTAATGTAATTAGCTTCCGAATGGGGTGGGCGTTCTTTGTCAGTAAGTAAGCGAGGATAACATATTTCTTATGTACATCTTACCTACACATAGGCTTCGAATCCAGCACGGATTCTATTGGGAAGTCTGATTTAATAGAAGACTGGAATGTGCAGCATGAGTCGGTGGTTGCTACTGGTTCTCGTTTCAGGGCTCGCCGTGAGGTAACCATGTACCTCTTCCATTAGCATCGCATCGATCCGCATCAGATCTCCAGCATGTTTTAGTTTACACGACCAGTGTATCGAATCCGCCGCGACCCTCTCGCCCGGGCAATCTCCTGTCATCCGATCCATTGCCAGCAGTACGGAGACAGTTTCGATGGGGCCTGTGTGGGCGAAATCCGGATCGGTGCGGCGACTCGCGACTCGCGAGCCAAGCTGGGTGCACGTCCAGACCCTCTCATGTTCCTAGCACAGACTGCGATCCGCGCTTTCAACGCGGCGCGTGTGTGTGTGTGTGGGGGGGGGGGGGGGGGGGGGGGGGGGGGGGGGGGGGTGGTTTGACCGCCGGGACAAGGCCTACTGCGTGAGCTGGCTTGTCTTCCATGCAAGCCACGGGCGTTCGTCTTCAGAGTAGGATGCGCCCGGGTGATCGTCCTTGGCTGGTGTTGGGCCTTCCGCGAGTCAGGGTTGTCCTTCCGCCCAGGGATGAATGCAGAGAAGGCGCTGATTGTGGCTCGCTGTATGTGCTTCCAGGCGATCTTGCGCAACAGCCCCTGCTCTTCGCGGTGCACACCTGCATACATCATGTATTCAATATTGGACGTTGAGCGCCGTGGTGCTACTTTGAAGTTGGCTGGTGTGGGCGGCCGGGTAGGGCTTGTCGGATATTACTGTTTACAGCCAAGCCTTGAGGTTGAGTCGCCGTGGCGATACTGGCTTGACTATCATACCAAGTGCGGGCAACGTCAAGCTCAGATTCAGATGCGTCGCTGGCGCACTTGTGTGTCCTCCCTGAGGGGTGATCAGTGCATATGGGGCGATGGATAAGGAGATTCAGACCCACGAGAAGGACTGAGGCTTACATATTCCGGGGGGCTGCAGTCCCGGGTGGGCACTGCTCATCAAGCCATGGTGATGGTGGCTGTGGTAACGTCACTCCTCTCATGTTGTCGCTCAGAAAGTACCTACCTCTAGCGGTCTGACTTTCACAACGCTGATTTTCTTCCCTCTAGTTTCGCCGTATCTTCTAGTCGCAACTCTCTCCCCTCAATCCAAGATTCAAGAATCATCCCGACACTCTCGCCATCCATCAGTCCTTGAATAAGCACCTGAGAACCCCCGCTCCTGTTTCGGGATGGAAGGATACCCCGTGACTCGACAGAGAGGGAAGCAACGAGCGCTGCTCCGCGCTACGGCCCTATCATCGAGAAGAAGATTCGCTGATCTGCGGAACGACCTGGCTGTTCCAGTTGAAACGTTGCTGACCTGTCAGGGTGGGCGTTTACCAGTCCAAGTCCTTTCCCGCACTCTGCACGGATCTGCGCGTATGGGGCAGCACGCACCGAGTATCTACTTTTGATCTAATCGACATTGGGCCTGTTGAGACTCTCGCTCAAAGTCGGTGTGTTGAGCCGAGCCCTGATCAGCCCCCTGGTTTGACGGTCGAGAGTCCAACAAATATGTCGTGGGGCGTATAGCCCCATATGCGCGGTTATCGTCTCTCTATTCCCTTTACAACCCCCTTTGTCAGCATTCTTGGTCTGGCTGCAATCACCACTTCGACGACCTGAATGGCCAACTCCGTCACTCACAAAATTGATGTCACAAGTCCGCTGCTCCAGTACAACGGCAATTGGCTCCGCGGTGGCACCGATGGGGACCTGGAGCAGATCAGGTGAGGCCGAGTCACTGCGTGTCTTTGGTTCTCGCAGGCTGAAACCGGAGCGGACAGATACGACCAGTTTACTTTTGTCTACTGCTCCATTGGCGACACGTGCAGCATATCGCTCACCTTCAGAGGCACGGAGTTCCATGCTATCGGCGCGTTCCGGGGCGACTCGGGCGCGATCCAGTGAGCACAGTTTTTTTTTTTTTCAATTAGCGAATATTAGCGGACTGAAGCGTGCAGGGCCCAGCTCGATGATCAGAGCGTTGATCCACCCCCGCCCCCGGACGATCCGAACCAGTTGGTGTTCCAGCAGAGTCTGTTCAGTCGTGCGGATCTCGCGGATACGGCTCACACACTGACGCTGTCTCTGCCGAGTTCCTCGGCGGCAGTGAACAAGACTGTTGACTTCGACTATGTACGTGTGCGGGAAGGCACGCCGCCTCGCCTCATCTCCAGATGATGATGGTCTGATGGCTCTGTTGGTGCAGTACAATTGGACGTCGACGGTCAACTCTCTGGTCGATGTGCGCTTTCAAGACGACCATCCTGCGTTCGTGTATGATCCCCCGGCGGGCTGGACCACGAGCTTTGTTGGACTGGCCGGATTCGATGGTGGGACTGGACAGTGCGTTATGTCGCAACCAATCCGGTCGTTATCTCTTTCATTGACATGTCCTCCTCAATCAGTTCCACTTCGAACACTCCGGGAGCCTCTGCGACTCTCACTTTCAAGGCACCGCAGTTTTATTTGTTTCGTTCGGACGACGACCTGACTTCTTCCAAGGGCGATCGGGTCGCCGTATATGGCTCGATCGGGTCGGGTGGTGGCCCCTTCACAGCGCAGTTGGATGGCGCGACTGTGCAGAGCTTCACGGCCTTGCGCGATGTATCTCCGGGCGTCTCCGGCGCGACCTACGTGACGATCAAATGATCTATTATGTGGACGGGCTTTCGGATAGCGCGCACACCCTTGTTCTGACTTTGCAGCCCAGTGCGACTACGCAGGGACTCGCGATCGATTACGCTATCGTTGACGGCACCGCCAACAACGCATCTCGGGCGGCCCCTTCTCCGTGAGTGACTGTGCGGACGGAGTCCGTCTGCGAGCTTATTCCTTGAAGGGTGCCCCAGAACAACGATACAGTTGTGTGAGTAGCTTTGTGTGGTAAAGCCCATCGAGCTAACATCCGGCAGTCTCTCCCGCAGTCACGCAGCGGGAATCTTCGCCACGACTGGGATGGTGTCTTTGCTGCTACTGGTCTCCCTGGGCTATGGGATCGTACTGCGCCGCAGGATTCAACTGCTGTCTGCGGGATCCCAGACACGATACAGCGTACTTTTGCCCTTTGATACGCGCTGTGATGAGCCTTTGTCTCTGGGACCCAGACCCAACGCCATGGCTTCTGCGGTGTTTTCTCCATCGCCAACATCGGGATTGAATACAGGGAGTCAGCCACCCGCGTACGAGCAAGTGCACATCGAGGCGCCCCGTCTAGAACGGATTCGGGGAAAGGGTCCCACTGCTGCTCGGTCAGAGGTTTGATGTATTGCGCTTCTTGTGCTGGCTTCGCGCGGGACGTTCCTTCTTCATGTTGGACAAATGTAATCGACTATACGTGTAATTTACTCATCGTCGAGCAAAGTAGGGCCAGATCTGAATGAAAAGATCTATTTCAAGATCTCACTAAGACTGGATTGAGGAGGACAGTGAATGTCTCCGTACCAACTTCCAGGTGGTGCTTCGCCGTTCATGAACATGATCCCCCTGGTGCTTATCTTATCGGTGTCATCATGGATCAGTCGTTCCATTGATCTCATGTCGCGTTACGGTATCCCTGGCCTTCTGTTTTTCACTTCCCACACGACAGCTACCGTTCAATTCGCGACACCGATTTCAAGTCTTTGTGATTAGGATCAAGCAACTTCTTGGCTGACGCTATGCCTCCGCAGTCTGGAGCCCGCGACGGACCAAGACCGTGCATTGTCTCCGCCCGAATGACTCTTAACCGCCAAACGACGGTACTGTGGCATCAGCGCGACTCCGCGCCGGTCCTCATCTGGTAGTGAACCTACCGCGACCTCTCACCCGGACAATCTCCTCGCATCCGATTCGTCGCGCGGAGATTTGTTCATTGCCGGCTGCACGGACGTGGCGGAGAGCCTACGTGCGCGGAGCGTGTGTCTCTCAAGCTGCTCTTTTACACCCTCTCGTTCCGTCAACCGATTGCGGTACTGACTTTCTACGCGGAGAGCTCGCCGCTTCGTTGCTGCTTTCAGTCACCCGCCAAATAGAGCTGCGTTGCGACCCCGGGCGTTCCCGTTGGCCATCTCGTCATTTCTCGTATCCACCCACCCTTGGGCTCTCCGCCTTGGCAAGCGGAGACTGTCAATGCAGTTGCCCTCCGCGGCATGCTCTGGGGTTCGTATCCACAGCGGCTGGATTCGGTCTGTGCCAGGTGGGTGGGTGAGTGGTCCCTCCCGCGCCAATGGAGCCTCGAAGATGAAAAGGTGGATGACGTCGGCGTGGACTGGACTGGGGGCGGCGACTGCTCTGTGCATAATGCCCCGAGGCCTGGACCTCGAAACTGTAAAGCCTGTGTCGAGGACGCTGTAGTCGTGAGCTCCGATGATGCTCGCTGTTTGCGCATGCAGTCACAGCTCTGCAAGAGGGCCGGTTCCCGAACCTGTCGCAGAGGGTGCCATCGCCACCCTCAGTTGACAGCTTTTTAGTGTGCTTTCTCTGATGTCATCATTTTGCACTGTGCATTTGACATCGAGCATTTACCGGCGTCTCAGTCTTGCGTCTTTGATCAAGTTGGGCCGTCCGCCAGTGCATTCCGATCGAGCCAGCTGCAGCTCTTCTCCGTTCCTGCGTTGACCAATCAGGGTCCGGTCCCGGGTCCTGTGACACGACCACCCGGCCGACGATCTTGATCGAAGTGGGACACGGTTCTGCTGGGGTCGCAGTTCCAGATGACTGCAATGAAGGTGTCGACCGGAGCGCTCAGATACCGCGGCCTTAGTGCACTCACGAAGGCTCGCATTCAAGCCTATCGAAGGAGCGTTCCGAATCTGCGCGTTCTGCAACTTCTGTTCCCGGCACGTGCAGGCCTTCTGCCAGCGACGTCAGCCCAAGGAACGCGTCAGGCCCTTGCCAATTCAAGTCTCCTGCTTCCCGTAATGACCAGATCCAATCCGGATGCGGGTACCCTCGTATAAAGGGCTCCGAGTCCTGCCTTTTTTTTCTTCACCAATACCATCCATTCATCCATCTCAGACATGTCTAACGACGGCGCGTCCCACAAGTCGACCTCGCAACTGAACAGCCCCCTCTCCTCTGGGAACGCACGCGGTCCCCGCTCGCCCACGTCGAGTGTCTCGCGCATCCGGTGCGCAGCTCCTTCTTTTCCCTCTTCGTCGATGTCCGCTGATGCGCGCCGCCCTTTATTAGAGAGACGCTGCGCGAGCCGTTCGCCGAGTTTCTCGGTGTCGCGTTCCTAGTCATCTTCGGTGCTGGCGTCAATTGCCAGGTCACCCTGTCGAGCTCCCCGGGCGTCTCCGCGACCCCCAAAGGCGTCAGTGCACGACGCCCAGTCCCGGCCTTCTCTGTGACTAACTTTTCGACAGGACTACCTCGCCGTCAGTTTCGGATGGGCCGTAAGCCATTTATCATTGCCTGCATGAATAATTTTGCTCAATGACGATGACGACAGGTCGGGCTCTGTTTGGGTGTCTGGATATCGAGCGGGATCTCGTCTGGCCACATCAACCCTGCGGTCAGGCCTTCTCCCCTTCTAATGCAAAAAAGACGCTCAACCTCGCTCCAGGTAACACTAGCTATGGCGACTTGGCGCGGCTTTCCGTGGCGGAAAGTTCCGGTAAGCTTCCCTGGAGTTTGGAGCCGCCACGGGCTACTTCAGCTGACGTGCATGGACAGGGATACATCCTTGCGCAAACCCTCGGTGGATTCGTGGGTGCCGCATTGGTATACGCCAACTACTTCCACGCGATCGACATCTACGAAGGTGGGACCGGCGTCCGAACGCTCAAAACTGCTGGCGTTTTTGGCGCCTACGCCGTCAGTGCTCTATGTGTCAAGCTTTTGCGAAGCTGGCCGCGCTGACCTGCCGCCCCAGATTGACTACCTCTCGAACCCCTCGGCGTTCTTCTGTGAGCTGTTCGGGACTGCCGTGCTCGTGTTCGTCATCGTCGCGCTGTTGGACAAGAAGAGCTCCGCGCCCTCGCCGGCCCTGTTCCCCATCGCGATCTTCATCACCATGCTCGGCATCAGCTCGTCCCTGGGAATGCAGACCGGCTTCGCGCTGAACCCCGCTCGGTAATTACGCCCGCGCCCCAGGGTGCCCCCCCTTCGGATGGGGATTGTGGCTAACGCCTTTGGCAGGGACTTTGGACCCCGGCTCTTGTCGGCTGCGGTCGGATACTCCTCGGCCGTGTTCAGCTTCCGCCACCAGTACTGGATCTGGACGGGGATCCTGGCCCCCATCATTGGGGCCCAGCTTGCGGTCGCTGTGTACGATCTTTTTTTGTACAACGGGGAAGACAGCATCGCCCATAAAATGTCTGTATCGGTCCTGCTGTTCACCGAAACGCGCTGACGTGTGGTGTGGCTATCGCAGTTCCGATGGAAAACGCCCGGCTGAGCGCGACGAGTCTGTGTGATGCAGACGCAGTATACATATCGGGATGAAGCTCGCTCGCTCCCGCCTTCCAGCTTCTCAGATTCGAGTCTTCCCCGAGATATACAGTAACTAACTCCAGGGCCTCGCCTCGGCTCGCTATACCGTTTACTTAGTTTGACGACCCCTTCCGGCTTTCGCGCTGACGATTTTTCTATGTTTCAAATAAACGCGTTGACAATGATGTACTGTAGAAGAATGAATATTACTTGCTTTTATGAATTGGAAGGATGATTGCGGAGTGCGCTTTACGTCAAGCAGAAGAGACAAATTCTTGCCAGGACGATCGGGGGCTCCAATCTCGTTCGAACTTGAACTATTTGCCGTCAAAGTGCTCTCCCTGAGAGGAAGGTTTCTCCCCGTACCCTCCAAGATGAAATGCACGTGACCATTTGTGGCGTGCGGCCCGTGTCGTTGCCCTTGTCGGCATTCCTGCGGCCCCGAAGTCAAACCGGAGACGCGTGGCATGGCCACTACTTAACCACGTTATGTATGTCTTCCTCCACTCCACGCGATAGCCGCGCCATGTCGTGTGGCAAATGCGGATCCGGGACCCGCCGCACCTCTTGACGGGAAGCTGATATTATCTTCGTGTCGCCAGGGATCATGACACGTACATGTAACCGCGATCGTTTCGAGACGCACGATAATCCGCTCCTGCTTTCACGTATGTAGAGCTGTCTGTGATCCGCTGATCCGGCGGCGAGGATGGCGTGGTACATAAGTAGACGTGCGGAGGTATGCACTATGCGTGCTCCAGCGAAGACTGGGTGTGCTGACGAGGGAGAGAGCCACCGTGACGGTGGCCCGGCTTCACGTCATATACAAACATGTCGGCCGTTTCTGCCATGCGCACCGGGGTTCTCTACGAGATCCTCTAGCATACCGTCCCTCGGTGAACTCATTCCGGCTGTTGGGGTGTCGTTGGCTACCTCCGCTCCCTGGGTTCTGCCACGCGACTGCCACTGTCACTGGTAGACGGTGACTGCTGTGTCACTGTCGTCGCTGTAGTCCCGAGTGGTCGCCTACCATATCTTCAAATTCGTGTATATCAGATCCCCTCATCTGGCTACAGTTCTGCTTTGCCTTCAGCTGGAATGAACCCATGCGTTTCGTGCATATTATGCGTCCTGCCGGACATGAGAACCGGAGTCGCGACACACGTCCGGGACTCTGCCGCGCCAAGCTTCCCGCTGGTCCAGCTGCAGCCCAGGGCGGAGTGGCACAGGTGCATCAGGGAACATCCATGCGTCCATCGTCCAGGAGGAGAAGCGCTGACTGACGTGAGCATTGACGTCGCACATTGACCGCGGATCTCCGTGTCTACGAGAGGCCGTCCTTTTGCTGAGGGGGACGGGAGGATCGATGTCGACAATAGTCGCGCGGCTCAATGCCTTGGCAGGGGACATTCGACCTGGATCTTTCGCCAGTCACCGGAGGGAGAACGACAGCGATATGCAGCTCGCGTCACTCTTCCAGAAAATGTTGGTTCCATCTCGACGAAAACGCATCGATTGAATTCAATCTTCTACGAGTAAGAAAACATGCATGATATACAATCAACACAAAGCAAGGACAGCGAGCGACAGGAAAGCGATGGAAGAGAATGAGAATGTCAGGGAAGAGGCGCCGCTGCTTGCTGCATCGCTGCCCGCACTGGATCCGCTCCCAGCGCTCGAGCTGGAACCGCCGCCCCCGCCACCATGCGCAGGGGCACCGGTCTTGCCCGCGCTCTTGGTCAGATTGAAGATTTTGACAAAGTCGACGGTATCGATCTCGGGGGGCATGTTCTGCATCAGAGTGCTCCGCACAGAGAGGAGGTCCGCTTGGGCTTTGCTGGCGTCTGTCACGGACAGCATCTGTGTCGCAGACAATACCGCGCAGTGGAGATACGACCAGTAGCGATCACCTATAAGACAGAGTCTCAGCGAGTGTAGAGACACAGGAGCTATATCATTAGCTGTACCTATAAGACAGAGTCTATGGTACAAGTCATAAGTAAGGTCATTAGATCGTAAGGGAGAATGCATACCTCAGCGAGTGTAGAGACACAGGAGCTGAGGATATGGAGCGTATAGTACTAGGTTTATATACCAGTCTGGAGCAGATATCATGATGTCATAGTGGAGTAATGATATCATAGATGAGTAATGGATGACGCAATAATGAGGTCAGGTATGAGGTCATTGTGGAGCGAGCCAAAGTAATCTAAGAATACTACTTATGATGTCATGTCTACATACTGTGATAGTCGCTAATACAAACAAGCTTCAACACTCCCACTCGACTAAACAGTCGGATCACGAAGACCCAAAGACAGCCGATGTTGTTGGAACTTCACCCATGCCAGAGACTTTGTGAGCGTGTCGGAGATCATCGCATCAGTCGGCACATGGTAAAGTTGGACATTGCCAGCTTCGACGGATTCTCGTACGAAGTGATAGCGGATGTCGATGTGCTTCGTCCTCCTATCATGAACTGGATTTACTGCCATAAAGATAGCGCCTTGGTTATCAACACAAAGAGGCGTGGATGGCAAGTCATATCCGAGCTCAGTCAACAAAGTGCGGATCCAGGCAATCTGGCGCGTAGCATCGCTCAGAGCCATGTATTCGGCCTCTGTTGAGGACAAAGCGACCGTGGGTTGGCGTCTAGAAACCCAGGTCACTGCACAACCGGCGATGAAGAAGGAATATCCCGTGGTTGAATGCCTGTCGTCTTTGTTCTCCGCCCAATCAGCATCGGAATAACCGATAAGGCCTGCGCCAGTGGAACCATCATAGCAAAGTTGGTAGTTTTTGGTGCCCTGAAGGTACCGGAGTATGTATTTTGCCATGTTCCAATGATGTTCTGACGGGTTGCTGTTGAACTTTGATAGACGGATGACTGCATAGGCAATGTCGGGGCGAGTACCAAGCATGGCGTATAGAAGGCTGCCAATCAGTTGCTGGTATCGGGTACGACGGTCTTCATCAACTTCTCCATCATGCTTCTCGAGCACGATGCCGGAAGGCAGGGGAGTACGAGCTTCTTTACACGAAGACATCCGGAATCGTTCTAGAACTCCTTCGATATAGGAAGCCTGATCGATCCAGATTTTACGCGCTTTGCGATCACGAACTATGTTCAGACCAAGGAAATCCTTTGCAGGACCAAGATCTGTCATTTTGAAGCGGTTCGCGAGCAATGATTTGATCCGCGCTATCTCCGGCAGATTGTTGCCCATAATGAGCATATCGTCAACATACAGCACCAAGATGATGACCGTATCTCCCATTTGTTGGCGATATGTGTAGACACCGGCGTCGGAGTATGTCCGAGCAAAACCAAGTTCGAGGAGGGCATTGTGGATTTTGATATTCCACTGACGAGACGCCTGTTTTAACCCATAGAGTGATTTACGAAGGCGTGCCACCTTTTCTTTTGGCCATGACGAGAAACCTTTGGGTAATTCCGGAAGTTCCATATAGATTTCTTCCTCCAGATCCCCGTTTAGGAATGCCGTTTTGACATCCATGGCATGAATCTCCCAATCTTCGAGAGCAGCCAGGGCCATAAGTATGCGCAGAGATTCGTAGCGCAATACTGGCGAGAAGGTCTCATCATAGTCAAACCCATGAACCTGAGTGAATCCCTTGGCAACAAGTCGTGCTTTGAAACGACCGTCACGCTTCCTGCTAAACACCCATCTGCATTTGACAGTCTTTCGACCGCGTGGGAGGCTGGTCAAATCCCAAGTACAGTTTTCCTCGAGAGAGTCCAGTTCTTCGCGCATTGCGCGCTCCCACTTGAGTGCATCCGGGCTCTTTGCTACATCCCGCACGTTTTGAGGCAAGTCATGCTCAGCTTGGGCAGCTGACAACATGGACTCAATGCTGCTAGGCCTCTGATACGTAGTTCCATCTGGCATAATGCGGGGCTTATTCCGACGAGGGCGGCGATGGGCAATCGGGCGATCGTCTATCGGGCCAGGCATTAGGGGTACTTCTCGCGATCCCGTGACAGGACCTTGTTGCGCGAGGGGTGCCGGTGGCGGTGGGAGAGCAGGAGGTGGTATGCTTGCATAAGGCGTTGCAGGCGCAGGATTATTGATAAGGTCAGGGAAGGTTTCCTCGAATGGTGTGAACGGCTCCGGTCCAGAGGACACATTGCCGGTGACTAGCTTGGACTTGGCAGGGAATACTCGCTCATCGAACTCAACATTTGAAGAGACTCGTATCTTGCGTTGATTCGGATCCCACACTTTCCAAGCTTTTGTCTCTCGTTCGTATCCAACGAAGATGTGGTCGGGGCGTCCATGCTCCAACCCTTTCGGGCGTTTTTCAACATCCACATAGAGAGACGCCTTGCATCCAAACACACGGAAATAAGAGACGTCTGGCTTCTTTCCAAGCCACAGTTCCGCAGGTGTTCGCCATCCCAATCGTGCCATAGGTTGTCTATTATGAACGTGGACAGATGCATCCATAGCACATTGCCAGAAGCCTTTGGATAGGCCGGCATCGAGGCGCATGCATTCCGCTTTCTCGTAGGCTGTGCGATTCCAACGTTCAGACCTCCCATTTTGCTGTGGTTCGCGTGGCGCGGACTTAGGGTGCATAATACCACGTGCATTGAGCCAGGCTGTGAGTTCATCGGACATATATTCACCTCCACGATCTGACCGGAAGGCCAGTATTTTTGTGCCGAGCTGACGCTCTACAAGGGCAACAAAGTTTTTAATCGCGGTAGAGGCTTGGTCCTTTGATTTAATGAACACCATCATGCCGAAGCTCGAGAAATCGTCGTAGAACGAAATTGTGTAGCGTGAACCTTCCAACGACTGAGTAGGCCAGGGGCCCATCAAATCAGTGTGGATAAGCTCGAGGGGTTTGCTAGCACGTTTCTCTGATGCAGGGTACGGATGCTTGTGCTGTTTTCCAAGCATACATCCATCACACATGCCGCGCTGGTCTTTATTGCGTCGCAAGGGGGGAACACCTTCAACTTGTGTCGGCAAGTGAGTAAGGGTCCTCCGAGCCGCATGACCAAAACGCTTATGCCACAATTCACGATCGGTAGTTTCCAGGGAAGCGAGCGCGGTAGACTCGTGAGATGCAGACACAGACGGTGCCACGAGCTCCTCGGGGTAGTACCAGTAGCAGCGATTGCTTGCTTTAAAGGTCATCAAGACATCCCCATGCGCTTTTCCCTTGTTGAGCCAATCCTTGGTGACTAGGATTGCCTTGTTGTCACCAACTACGGTGTAGTAACCAGCCTGATCAAGCGCATACCCAGAAAGGTAACGCCCTCTTATGTGCGGATTGTAGATGACATCCTTCAGAGTGAAGGTGTAGTCCATGCCACTACTAGTATGACCCCGCAACACAATATCTCCAACGGCTTCATTCTTGAAGCGAGCTCCCGACCCAACGATTACATAGGTGTCGATAGGTCTGATGTTGTGAAGATCGGATCGGGTGTTTGTCATATGATGCGTACAACCCGAGTCCCATAGAAAACGAACTTTGGAGTCGTCTCCCATTTCTTCAACAAAAATTCCATCATCGATGTGTTTGAGGGAGTCACTCATGAGATAGGACGAAATGTGCATTCCATTGGAGGCAGCTGCAACCGCGGGAGCGGCTACAACTTCTTTTACAGCGCTAGTACCATCACCGCTCTTCTTTTCCTTCTTCTTTTTCTTCTTCCCCTCATCCTGCTTCCCCTTGCCTTTGTCAGAAGATTGACCAGTCGGCTTGAGGTTGGGATACTTCTTGTAGCAGGATGCCGCAACATGACCGGACTTGTTGCAATGAGTGCAGCGGGTGGCAAGGGACGGAACGGTGGAAATCTTCGAGTTCGACGTCGTGTCGAGGTTCTCGATTTTGATATTCCCTATGACGCTGTTCTTGACATCGACCGGGTTCAAGGAAGCGATAGGACGATTGGCCAGGTAAGAGGTGACGAAACCTCTGCTGGAAGCGGGCAAGGCGGCGAGCATGAGAGTAGCGAAGAGGTAGTCGGGGATCTCGATTCCTCCTTCTGAACACTGGCGACGACGAGTCTCCATTTCCATGATTTGTTTTTCAATGGTATCACCACCGTGAAAGGTGGTGGTGTTCAGGAGGCGGTACTCGACGAAAGCATCGATGGCATTTGGCTGGCCATAATCCGTCGCCATCTTCGCAAAAACCTCGCGCGCAGTGCGCTCCCGCTGACCGTCCATAAAGATTCCCTTGCGCAGATTCTGGGTGATATAAACCCGCGCAAGACCCAGTGCCTTTTCATTGGCAACGTCCCATTGATACTGGCTGTCACCAGCCGTTCCAGGACGCTCCATAGAACCAGGGTTCGAGGTAGATGTGCCGTTAACCATAATATGAGTGGGTTTAACCACTCCCCAGGTGCCCTGATGCATGCAGATGCTCATGTAGTTGTCCGACCACGTATTCCAATTGGTGCCATCGAAGACACTCAGAATGGAGTTGTTGAGTTTCTCGATTCCCGACATGGTGGGGAGATACTCGATAACGTCGGCGGTTTGGTAATGAAGAGAGGGGAATTCGATATAGGGAGGATCACCGAATAGAGATCGAAGTTCTGGAGTCCAATTCTCTTGGTGATGGAAGAACTCTTCGTTGTCGTGTTCTCCAAGATCGTATAGATCCCTCCAATCGGCGTCTTGGAGAGGAATGTAAGAAGGTCCCTGAGCCCAGCGGACAACAGGAAATAGGATAACCCCAACGGGAGGGTCGTCTGGTGATGACAGGGTGATAGAGATGAAGACTAGAGCGACGAAGTCAGCCCCAGATTCTCTGCAGACCAAGAAACAAATCCCAAGTGCCAAATCTCTGAAACGAGAACGACCAAGCGTCCCCATCCCATCCATGATGCCCATATACGCGCGGGGAATGATAACGAAATAAAGCGGTATAGTAAGTGCCCATATTTGTATCAAAGTAACGTAACTATATACGTCAGCGGCGGCAGTACCCGACGGTGATTACTGCCCTCGCAGTCCGTCACTGGCCAAGGGACACGTGCCCAAGGCCGTCCCAAGCACCGGGTTTGGCCGCCCATCTTCTCCCTTTTAAAGACATGCATACACGCAGAGCGTCATTGCATGAATCCTCGTAGTGTCACCAGCCCGCAGGGTCCCTTGTGAGGAATGCGAGTCAACCCCGAAGGATTGTTTTGCCTGGCGGAGGGATTGACCTCCAGCAGCTGTTGAGAGCTACCACACCACCTAGGCGCTTCGCGCAAGGTTCAGGAGTGGGATTGACCAAAGGACCAGTGCCTGGTGGGTATGTCCGCTGTACAATAAAAAGATGTAACGTAAAACGTGCGCGAGCAATCATGGACGGAATGGCTAACGGCGCGTCTGCCAACTGAATGACTCCCTGACGCCGCTCGCGTAACCCCTTGAGGGTGAGAGCACTAATGCGAGGACCGACATCCAGCAAGTGGGACGAGCGCACAAAGACGGCGCTCTAGAAGGGCTGAACGAGTGAAAGATACTCGCCTTAGCAAAGGGAGTAGTTCGATGTTTCTTGATCTGGGCTAGTGGTTCAGGCGGGGCCCATAACCTGTCGCAGACAATACCGCGCAGTGGAGATACGACCAGTAGCGATCACCTATAAGACAGAGTCTCAGCGAGTGTAGAGACACAGGAGCTATATCATTAGCTGTACCTATAAGACAGAGTCTATGGTACAAGTCATAAGTAAGGTCATTAGATCGTAAGGGAGAATGCATACCTCAGCGAGTGTAGAGACACAGGAGCTGAGGATATGGAGCGTATAGTACTAGGTTTATATACCAGTCTGGAGCAGATATCATGATGTCATAGTGGAGTAATGATATCATAGATGAGTAATGGATGACGCAATAATGAGGTCAGGTATGAGGTCATTGTGGAGCGAGCCAAAGTAATCTAAGAATACTACTTATGATGTCATGTCTACATACTGTGATAGTCGCTAATACAAACAAGCTTCAACAATCTGCACAAAAGGCTTGGAGCCCGGCTTTGCGTTCCCTCCCGTGGCGAAGTCGAATCTGTGTGTGATGCAGTCAGCAAAGAGGAAATGCGAAAGCGAGTGAGTGAGCGCCTGCCCGTACACGGTGTATGTGTTGCGCAAAAACGAGTCTCCGAAGAGAGCGTCGCTCGCCCCGGAGACGATGGCGCCGACATCCGTGAAGGTGCCGATGCACACCGTGTAGTTGCGTGTCCCGTCCGGCGATGTGACGACTTGCATGTCCGTCATGTCCAACGGATGGATGGCATAGTCTTGGCCGCCGAAAGTGGCCACGACGCTGATGGACGCGTTGCAGGGCACAACCCAGACTGCGTTCGTGGTGCTGTACTGCGTCTGCGGGATCCACATGATGTCGTTCGGCGCAAACACGGCGTTGGGAACCGAGCCGTAGATCGCAGCGACCTGTTTTGCGGGCATCATGACGTTCGTGGTGCTTTCCGCGGGGTGAGTGTCAGCCAGGCAGGGTGCGGACATGCGCACCCGGTGTCGAGGTGGACAATGTTGCTTCCAGGAGTCGCGCTCCTCATCGTGGTCGGCCAGTCGATCTTCTTCCCTCCCACAGACATGCCGTCGAGCGGGACTGTCCACGCCCCCGAATCAGCCGGTGTCTGCGGTATTTTAGGCGAGCTGGCGACCTTGTCATAGTCCGAGTCGTATTCAGAGATGGTCAGCGACGCGTCAGCGGTGCCACCAGCATCACCGCTGCGAGACAGTGCGATTCCGATGTAGTCGGCCTTGGTAGGGTCTTGCGCAAAGATGTTGGCGAGCACAGACTGGCCCCACTTGGCAGACGGGCCGTAGGCGGTCTGTATCGCGTCGTTGACCCCAGACGAGCCGGGCGTGTCGAAGCCAAGACCCCACAGACCAAAGATCCCGTCGGCAAAGTCCGCGTCCTCGGCTGCGGCGGCCTACATAACAGGAAAGCGCGGCGTTAGGAAAACGCCAACGTCGCATTTTCACGTGTGCCCCTGACGTGACTTACTTGGAACACGTTCAGATACGCCTGGTGCGGGATCGTGTACTGGTTCAGCTGGAAGTGCCCGACCCCGATGTCGCCAAAGACGTAGTCGGATCCGTCTCCGTACCGCAGCGTCGCATTCAGGTGCGTGTCGTTGAATTTCGGGACACCTTCGGGAGGCATGACCCTGCGAGGCAGCTCAGGACGGCAAGTCACGGCAGAGGACACGAGAACGCACCAAAGGTCCGTGCTGCCGGTGTCGAGGGCGACATTCACGACGCGCCCGCTGATCGTGATGTTCGCAGTATACTAGGGGGGAAATGAGAAACCGCGTCGATCGTCTGGAAAATCGTCTGCGCACGCGTAGGTTGCCTTTGTTGATCAAGTTGCCGTTGACGTTCGCGCTGGCCTTGGGAGGCCGTGAAATGGCGAGTTTGACCGCGCTGGACGGGGTGCAGAGAAGGAACGAAACGAGTGAGAAAAGCGCCACAGCGCTGTGCATCGCGGACCAGGAGAAAAAGTTCGAAGAGGGGGCGAGGGCCGTAGTCCCACACCATCGCTAGGCCATGTCCTTTTTATGTGTGCGATCGCTGCGCGGCGAGCGCCGTAAGTTGTAACTGACTGAGTATTAGAAAGCCAGTCAAGCGGAATCTATCACACACGATCACGACGCCAAGATCCCAGAGCTGTGTGGCGTCGTGGGACTCGCTGGGGTCATAGTTGTGCCGCGTCGAACAGAAGAACATGGGGGGGAGGGCTGCTGCGAATGCGCGTCGTGTGACCCTTGCCCGCGGCGCTCTACAGCAGCATCTCGGTCAGAGGGCACCAGCTCGCCAGTGACTAGTGACGGGTGGGCTCTTTGCAGAGCCTGCAGTGATATCAATCGAAGATGGGCTCGGGAACATTCGGGCTTGGACTGTCTGGATTGGCTTGGAGGGGCGCCGAGAGGAAATCGCACCCTCCGGCAGACGCGGTCACGAGGGCGGCCCTGGCGAAAATTGAATACGAGCACCGCCACCTGTCAAATAGTCTCTCTCCAGGATAGTGGAACTGGTCGATGAACACATTGGTGCCTCTTGATTATGGGCTCTCAACTCGCACGACAAGGCTAAGGAAGTAATTTTGAGGCCACACATGGGAATGACGAGCCGTGAATCGTGCCTTGGATGTTGGGGGTCAATGGCAAAAAGGACATGTGAGGGCTGTTGTCTGGGGTATCAGAAAGATTCCTCAGATCATAGCCTCACTCCCTCCTTATTCGCTGACGAGTTGTGAATGTTATCTTTGATCTTTTTTAGGTTTTGTTTTCACCGCTTGACGTGCGTTTCAACGACCGCTGGCACACTTTCACCCCGACTGCTGCAAAGGGCGGTCAAATTGGTCAAGAGATGGCTTGAGGATGCTGTTGCTTCGTGTATATATATATTTAACGTATAAAGTGTCTTTGGAGGACACGACCTAACCAAAATAACATGATTGTTACTCGCAGTATCAGAAAGTTGCCTCGGATCATAGCCTCACTGACGAGTTGTGAATGTTATCTTTGATCTTTTTGGGTTTTGTTTTTTTTACAGTTGTGAGGTATCCTATAGTAAGGTATGCATTATAAATCCACGCATTACGAGTCCACGCATTAGGGGAGGAAAAGCGCAAAGCAAAGCAAAACATGCCAGCATCCGGTGCGGCGGACAGAAAGACGAATAACGCAGACGAGGGAGAACACAGGAAACAGAATTACAAATCCACAGCAAGAGAGACGAAATGAGGAACTGCTGCCAACGCATTGCGCGGAGCGGAGACGAGCGCGGAAGCCGCCGGTTTCGGTTTTCGAGCGCCGCACCACGCTTCGAGATCACTGCTGTCCGATGACCAGCTGTCGGTCGAAACCACACTGCTCCTTGACGAATCGCTGTCGCACACCGGCGACGTTCTGTCCATGACCGAGAACCGCATTGCCGCGATCTTCTCGACCGTCTGCGAGTGCCAGAGCGAGGGGAAAGGCGACGAGGCGAGCTTGGGGGCGTACGTCAGAGGCGGCGCTGGGACAGTATGCGAGACCGTATCGGGGATAACGACAATCGGGACCGGGACCGGAGCGACGCGCTTGGAACGAGAACGAGAGACGAGTCGGCGCAGGGCAGACGAGACGCCGCGTCGGGACATGCGGAAAACCGGAGACACATACTCGAACGGGCTGCCCTCGCGAGTCACCGAGACAGGGAACGGACTCTTGCGCGCGGTCGATGGGACGTAGGCCGGGACCGGAGACCACGGCGCCGGGACTTGGTGTCGAGCCATCTTCTTCCAGTTGACGTTCGAGAAGTACCGGTGCTCCTTGAGCTGGGCGATCGTGAGGCGCGTGTCGCGGTTGTGGTCGAGCAGGCCCCGGATGACGCCCGCCAGATCCGTGTCGACGGTTGCGAGCAGCTCGGGAGTCTCAGCCGAGGGCATCTGAAGTTGATATATGTGGTTAGCAAGAGACATCGGGCAGCAGAGGAGGAGGGACTTGCTTGACCCGTCGCTAGCTGATGCACGACAACACCCAGCGCGTACACATCGGCGTCGAAGCTGTAAGGGGTACCCTGCACCTGGGCCGGCGACATGTACCCTGCCGTCCCACAGCGCTCCCTCGTCACACCCAGAACCTCATCCCAGCTCTGTGTGAAGAACGACCCCGAGTCAGCGTCGGCCGAGACGTCGAACACAATTTCCGCAGGCTCGTCGGTGCCGTTCATGAGCGATCCGGGGAGGTGGACCGCGACATCAAAGTCGCCGAGCACGATGTTGCCGTCCTGGGTGAAGAAGATGTTCGCCGGCCGGACATCGCGGTGGACGATGTTGAGCTGGTGGAGCGAGTCGAGCGCGGTCACCTGACGTTCCGTCGTCAGCCTTTGTGGACATCAAACAGAGCGGGAGCTCGCACCAGTTGGGCAAACATGAAGTGCACGCGAGGAGCCGAGAGACCGCCCCAGTGCTTGTGTCCGTTGGCCAAGTAGGAAGTGAGATCACGACCGGCACACCACTCCTATTTCTATGTCTCAGCTCGATCCCGACGAAGACGACGGATGTGAGACACTGACAGACAAAAAGCAGTAGCGGGACTCGTCTTCCCAACTGGCGTGGAGCGGCAGAAGGGAGCGGGAGACCTCGAAACCAGCCGCGGCGATGCGTTTGAACGTGGCCTGCTCGTTGATGGCCGGGTGAAGACGGTCGGACTGGGGTCCACGGAAAGCCGTCTTGAGAGCAAAGCGGTCGCCGGTGGTCTTGTGCTTGACCAGGTGCACATTAGATTTCGAGGTCTGACCGATGCGGTTGAGAACATCGAAGTCCGCGAGGGTAATCTGAGCGGTGGAGGAGGAAGGATCAGTGATCAGAGCTCGGAGAGGATCAGGAAAGGCAATGTACCGCCGATTCGTTGATCTTGTTGGTAGATTTGAACATGTCGAAGCTTTCAGTTGGATTGGATGTGCAAGTAGATGATAGAGGTCTTGATGAAAGTGTCGATAGCGAGGCAGAGCGGAGAGGTGAGCTTTATATACCACCGCGGAAGCAGCGTGTCTCAGATGGGGACTCGACGGAAGACCAAGACTCCCGTGGAATGCAGACTCGTCGCTGAGACATGAGCGGGAAATGAGGCCAAGCGTATGCAAATCCGTCGACGAGAAGAAATTGCTTATGTCTTCGTATCTTATCATCATCGTCCACAGAGATCGCCATTCATCCTCTTTGTATCAGAGAGAGAGAGAAAGAGGTGTATCACGGTCACATGCTACCAGTAATAATGATTTCGGAGATATCCGCTCGAATGATGATTTCCGCTGGACGATAAGATTCACTTTATCCGCTTGTCTGAGATTCTGAACTACTGACAAGAAATACTCGCATGAAAAGAAAATCGATCATACACATGCCCTACATTGCGATGTTAACTTTCACGCTTCCCTCATGCTTCGAAACACCTCTCCCAATCCTTCTTTCCGTTCTCCCTTGCATACATCTGACTTTTCAAGAACGCATTCAGGCTGCACAAGCCTCTGAAAGCCCCAGTCTCCGCCGCGCCGCAGAACGGCAGCGGCTGGAGCACCTCGTTCTCGAAAATCCGGACGAAGGAAGTTGAGGAGGCTGTGCTGCCGCGCACGGTCTGTCGGCACTCGAGCTTTTCGACAACCATGCGGGAGCTGAAAGTCATGATATCGCTCGTCTTCCAGCGCCTGTCAGATTTCGGGTGGGTCGGCTTTAGGTGGGGAGTGGGGAACAAGCCGAGTGCGCCGAAGATAGCCATTTCCGGACTGTCGTGGGTAAAGTCCGCATAGACGGTGCGGTTGAGCGGGAACGTGACTGGGTCGGAGTCCAGCGTGCGATTGGTCGAGGTGTAGTCCTCGACGGGCGAGGAGGTGAGCCGAGCGATGAGCTCGTTCACGTAGCCCACGCCCTGCACGCGGCCCAGAGACGAGCCGTATCTGGCGAGCACCTCGTCAGAGGCACAGCACTCTAAAGCACGAGACAGTCACACACCCGGTAGAGTAGTACCGATCGATGTCGGCAGCATACGCGAAGAGTACAAATTCGTCCGGCGTGAACAGCTGGCAGAAGGAGCTGAATGGAAGCGGCGAGCCCAGCTCGAAGTCGGCGGGGACGCTAGCCACCGTCTCGAACGCGCAGAGCATCTGAAGGCTGTGTACGTCCTTGTTCGTGATGTTTGCACCCGGCGCCCAAGTATTCAGGCGCCCGGCGATCGGAGGCGCGTAAGTATCGAACCATCGGTTCATTTCGTGGTGAGAAGAGTCTCCATTTGGGCAGTTGTTGTCCTGCAGTGTGTCGTTTCCCTGGGCAGACGATCTTCTGCGTCAGTCGGTTGACCTGGGGAAGAAGCGATTCGCGCCCACCTGCTCGTCGAGTATGACAGAAAGACGAGGGAGAGAAATCCCTCCACTGGCCACGCCGAATCCTACGAGGATCGCGTGAGTGGGGGACGGAGACGCGGATACCCCCCGTGCATGGCTTACATACCCGCTGTCCAGTTTGTGGCCGAATCGATCACCCTGCTCATGCCCGAGGCCCGAACGAAGGGCGTATCGCCGCCCGCAAGCAGCCGTGCGTATCTCCGGTAAGCCGTGGCACCAGAGGCGGCCGATCTGTGTGACACACACGTACAGTTAGCTTCGCGGTGATGGTGATTGGGATGGCACCAGGTCGGCAATCCTGGGCCTGGGGACTGCAGATGCTACGCACTGCATGGCACCGAGCGGAACGAGCAGGTTTTGCCCATGGGTGTATTGATAGCGGTGCAGAAAGTCCAGGCGTGGGTCCGCGTACTGCGGGACGGCGAGCAGCTTGTTGAGCGCATGGAGGATCTCCTCAGTTTGGCTTTCCGAGGGAAGACGGGCACCGTGCCGGTGGAGCTGTGGGAGATCGGATGCTCGAATGGACACGATGCGCAGCAGGGGGTCGCACGCACGATGTTGACCTGCCGTAGAATGAGTTGGGGGTACCAGACATGTCCTTGAGAGCCCCACGCACCTGAGACAGCTCGCACCCGGGAGGGAGTGGTGCATAGTCGTCCTCCGCATGGAAAGGGGAGTATACACCCCAGAGTTTCTGGATCTCGACCTGGTCGCGAGCCAGCCCGTCGCTCACACGAAGAGCCGCCCACGAAGGGAATTGCACAGAAAGGGCGCTCAATATCAACCCAAGCGCGCGAAACATGGTCTATCGTCGTTGTGCCTTGAGTCGTTGGTTACTCGTCCAGAAGGAGGAGGGTGGGAGAGAGACGAATATAGCCGCAAAGCCCCTCATCGAGATATTTGACGACGGACCGTCTATTTTCGTCATTTGCCGATAGCAACAAGTAGACATCCAGGCAGAATCAAGCGGTTGCGGAAAGGGGGATCCAGGGATACGATGGACTGGATCACGGGCTTCGAGATGAGATCATGATCTTATTCGATAAGATAACGCCAAGTAGTAAGAACCCGAACTGATGACTATTCCAACACTCAAGCTCCAGTAACTCCGACGACCAGAACGGTCACGCTGACAGCGGGAGCCGTGTAGTTGAACGTCGATCCCGTCGCCACCGTCACTGTGACGGGCGCAATCAGGTTCGGATGCTCGGGTGTGTTGCTATCCCCGCCGTTCCCAGAGATGACTTGCGCCGTGGATTTGCTCGCGACGCCCGAGAAGGGCAGAACAAATTGCATCGCTTGGGCCGTTGTCGCGCGGTTAGAGATCTACGACAGAGCTAGATGAGGCGCTTGATCCTGAGTAGCAGCACGTGCAACTCACCTTGATGATGACCTCGGTGCCGCTCGTTGCGTTTCGCCGGGTGACGCTCCAGAGCAAGGTCGCCGATGTGGAGCTGTCCGGGAGAGTGCTGGGAAGATACTCGTCGCCTTTGTTCAAGCTGAACAGCTGCTGAACGTAGTAGCTGCTCGACTTGTAGACGCTGCCCGCACTGTGGAAAGAGATAATCAGCGAGAGATGTTGGACGGAACGGAAAGCGGTCGTTACTCGAATCCAACCAAGTTGGGCGTCCATTGGGACCCGTTCACGTGTCCGAGAAGGGGAGCGTATGATGCGCTGAATACGATATCCGCGTTTCCTGAAAGCAGTCAATTGCATGGAAGAGGATCGCCAATGAAGCAACTTGCGTTCAAAGCCGGTCATGAATGCCGCTTCACCAACGGATGCGCTGACAGTGGGGAAGGTCAGACGGCCTTGGCTCACACCACCGAACAGATTGCTGCTGTTGGTCGATGTAGAGGCGTATTCGCCCTTCAATCCAGGTCAGTCGCAGCTTGCAACGTCGGCGGACGGGCGGCGTACCTCGAAGAATCTCATGCCGTTTCTCTGCAGTCATGGGGTGTGAGGATGTTGCCAGCACTTCGATCAGGTCACTCACGGGGAAGTTATCGTACATGAACGAATTTGTCGCGAACCAAGCTGTTTCAATGTTAAGCGTATGCTGCGCGTGACCCCGTCGGTAAGGAACGCACTGGGGGTCTGGTACACATGATTGTCGTAGATCTCCGGCGTAGGCGTCAGAACGGGACTGTTCTGGTGCGAAGTAGCCATGAAGTCTGGGAAAACTCAGCACCGAGCTTTTCAGAAATAGAGAATCACCTACGAAGTTGGGGGAATGTAGCCGTGAGGTTGTTGTGGAACGCGCTCCACCGTGCTTGGACCCTTGACGTATGTTAGACTCGGTTTCAAACCTACTGCAAGAGTACACACGTGGAAGCGGCATTTCCAATGAAGTCCTTCAGATGAGGTTTGAGACGGAGAAGCTCCACATACAATAAGAACAAACCTCGTTTCCAATCTCAACATAGTTCAACTTGAACGGTGCCGGGTGTCCGAGCGAAGCACGCAGAGCCGCTGATCCAGGCGATGAGCACTCCCCCTCGTCTTCGACAGGCTGGCTTACCAGGCTTGCTCGTTTTGGGATCACCGATCACAAAGTTGATCTGGAGCGCAACATGAGCATGTCTGCTTTAGGCAAGTGGCAGTGAAGCTAGGGTCACCTGATCGATGGCTTGCGCGATGTAGGGGTCGAGCGCCGCGCCGGTGACAGAGGTGCCGCCGAGCGCGAAGCCGTCCCAGACTGCCATGAACGGTTCCATGTCGAGATCCTCGCACCACGTGAGGAACTCATATATCCCGAGACCGCTGTTTACCGTTTAGGTGAGTTGAGCTGGGCAAGGGGGGACGACGACCGACTCTGTGTTGGGATAGCTCCAGTCTCCCATCCGTCCGGGCCGGTTGATGAGTGGCCCGACGGTGGCATTCCATTGCCAGCGCGTGGCGGGAGTCTGGCCCTCGAGATTGTTGCCACCTGGGAAGCGGAAGAAGGCGGGCTTGATGTCAGCGAGCGTCTGAGCGATGTCAGCCCGCATCCCATTCGGCCGGTTCTTGAACGTCGGGGGGAACAGTGAAAGCATAGCGAAATGGACCTCGATTCCGGCCGGTCCACCATCAGTTGTGACAGTGAATGTGTTGGCTGTGGACGGAGGCGTCTTGGTGGGAGACAGGACCACTGACACCTGAGTCCAGGTGGTCGCCGTCATCTTTACATTGGCACTGGCAAGCACGCTGCCGTCTGCCGCTCTCAAAGCCAGCGTCAGCGTCGAGGCAGCTGGGCGTGCTGACGATGTCGGGATTCGGTAGTACAGAGAAGCTGTGTATTTGAGTCCCTTCTCGAATTTCATTCCCCAGAATCCGGTGTTGGAGAACCCTTGTGCCCCAGCGTTGGGTGGGGTGGTAAGCACCAGCGAGTTGGGCAAGGCACTAGAGAGTGGGGTTGGGTCTGCGATGACGGAGATGGTCGCAGATGCGCCCACGGGCACCCATGCATTCAGGGCAGCCGTTGTGTCTGCAACTATTGACAAAATGAACGGCTTTGTAGGGAACTGGGCGCACTGGGTGTGACCTGTTGGAAGGCACGATTTTGAAGCACTGCCCACTAGTCAGCAAGGACAGTAGGAGGACGAGTCCAGCTTCACCCACTTTCAGCGTACAAGCCGCCATCCCCACTCTAGTCTTCGTGTCAGCCTCGCAGATGCCATCGTTTGCTCAGAGCTCACATGCTGAATAATCAGTCAGTCGGGATTCCATTAATCGTCTAGGCACATACACTGATATCCTCAAACATCAATCCATCTAGTCGTAAGCTCAGCTTCCTACACCAAGCGCTCCACCAGCACACTCACATAAAGTCGTCGGGATGGGGTGGCTAGCAGTAGCGCTGACGCTGACTGTCGTCACTGCGCCAAGCGCCGCGGGTACAGCCGCAAGGCTGAGGAGGAGAGCGTCAAACATGGGCGGAATAGTGACGACGCATGGATGGCTGGCATAATAAGGACGGGACAGGGATCGTCAGCGGGTCTCCTGATCGTGTCAGACGACCGGGCGGGGGGTTCTAACAGGCCATGTGCGTGATCGGAGTCAGAGCGAGCTGGCTGCGAGGTCGGGGCATGCCACTCTGAGCATAGGATGCGTTCTGATTGTGCGCCGATTCACGTTCCATGTCGTCAAGCCCAAGCTCGAAAGAAATTAATCCGAGGAAACAGCGCGGTCAGCGCGTTGCAACGTCTTCGAACTCCAACATGAGCAGATGCAAGAAGGCGAGGTCAAGAGGTCCCGTCCGGCGATGCTTCTACTTTCTCAGCCGGCCCGCCATCACGATAACGACACGTGTTGCTGTGCCGTATTTGCGCCATCAATCAATCCTACATGCGATCACGTGCACGTTGACCTTTGCCTCACCCCGCGATGAGCGAGAACACAGCTCCTCCCGCGGGCACTCACCTCAAGCCACCGTCGATGGAAATTGACCCTAGTCGAACACTGATCAGCCCTCCGCCAGAAGAGGATTTGCGGTCGGCGTTCCAGACGAGGGTGCGCCTCAAGTACTCAGCGGGGTGGCACTGGCTAAACTCGTGTACAGCAGATGAACGGCGCTAACCTGCTCACACCAACTGCACCGACGAAGGCTAAACGCAAGCGTCCCAGCCCGACCCCGGGTGCAACATCTTACGCAGCAGCCGACAGTCCTTCGAAGCAGACGCCAAACCCCAAACCGCGCAAGTCCCATCGTCAGGCCCAGTCCGCGGAGGAGTCCCCTACCCGCCCCTCGTTTATGCTCACACTATCTTCCCCACACGCGGATAATCCCAACGCTGACTGGCTCCCCCCTGCACCTAAGCCTAATTCCAAGGGAAAGGCCCGTGCAGCGCGCAGTGCGACACCATATGAACCGCCCACGGATGTTTTCACGCCCCCGAGAGAGATCTTCCTCACGACACCCGCGCCGCAGTCTCGCAGACGCGCGGCTACGCCCAAACCACGCTCGACAACACCCAGTGCGCGCGCACGGACGCCGCTGCGGGTGGTGCTGAGCGCAGTGAAGATCAAACAAGAGCCGATGCCGGATATCGACTTGACACGACCTGTCACACCGCCCAGTCCGTCTGACGACCCCATCTTGCTCATTGGGTCGTCGTCGCCTGCGAAGCGTGGTCGGCGCTCGCTTCCCCCGTCTTCTGATGGGCCATATAACCCATTTGATTGGACTGCAATCGTAGATTTGGATGCGCCCGGTAAGTGCGGCCTTTAGAACGGCCTCTCGCAAGCACTGAGCTTGTTTAAGATGTTCCTTCGACCGACTCTATGGATCTGGATTCCCCAGAATCTTTCGATGGTGCTGCGCCACTCAAGGGTCCAAACGTGGAATGGGATTCTGACGATGACGACGGAGACATTCCCGAACCGATGAAGACGCCGCCTGTTGTGAATACCACCCCTACAGATACGACGACGACGACAAGGACGACTACTACACCTCCCCGCTCGTTACCATTCACACATGTATATACTACGTCGCTTGCGGCGCCTACAACGCCGCCACCTAAATCCAAGACACCTCCCGGTACAGCAACTGGATCGTTCAGCTCGCTACTGCTGCGGACGAAGGCCGATCCGCCGACCCCGCGCACAAAAGCGCGAGCTGAGCGATGGGGCGTTTGGGGATCCCCCTATCCGGGCCGAGGACCTGAGGAAGAAGGCGAAGGCAGTTTTAGGATGGATGGCCGATATGTGGGGAGGGACAATTCGGTGCGGGCTGCCGAAGTGAGCGAGGATGAGGAGGATGAGGATGAGTTGTTGCCGGAGGGGGAGAGTATTTTGCGAGGGTTGAGGGAGGAGGATGAACGGCGGGCGGAAGATGAACAGCGAGAGGCTGACGAGGAATCAGACGGTGATGAGCAGGCAGAGAGAGACGAGCAAGAGGCGGAAGAGGACAAATATGAGGATCACGAGTCCTCGCAGCAAGAACAGGAAAACGCTTCGTTGCCCAAGCAGTTCTCGATCGGTGCCTTCGTGACACCAGGAAAGGGGCCAACGCGGGTTCTCCTGCCTTCCCCGGCGCTGGCGTCTGTGGTCAGACGGGGTTCGCTTAGTCCAACACGGCAGACACCATTTGCTACCAGGCTTGCGGCGGCAGCAGAAAGCAGATTCTCAGAGCAGGCTCCGGTCCCAAGCAATGATCCTACAAATGAGGATGATGTTGAGATGAATGTTGCAGGACCGAGTGTGTTTTCAGGCCGCGGGTTGGCTCTGTCTGACACACTGGCAACACCATCCCGGGTCCGAGTTGCGATGCAGCCAGAGTTGGAGGAGGATGACTCGGCCGACTTGCTCGGTATGGTCAAGATCACGAGCATGGATCCGCTTGCTGCAGCTCGAGCTGTCGCAATTCTCAAAGCTGTGCGTGTGTTTCCGTTGTTAGTTTGCTTGATAGAAGCTGAACGATGTGACAGCACGATTATGATTGTTTTACGCGTCTCAAGACCCGGCGGCCGGCTTCGTTTGGTGGTATCAGTAAGACTAAGTCGCCCATCAAGACGCCCAAACCACAAGTGATCGGCGAGAACGTCTATTTCCCGGGGAGTCCCAGGCCAGTCACGACGACACAGTTGTTAGAGGAGGCGGAGAAGAGCCTGAGGACGCCGACGAAACCCGCCAGGCTTGCCCGAGAATGGACGAAGCATGAGTGGAAGATGTTGGACGCCTGTTTCACGGACGAGCGGATTGACATGGCAGAGAAGATGGGGATGACCCTTAGGCACGATGAGACGCCTGAGCGGGCTGTGTTGATGGCTTCTGCTGATGCTGTTGACTTGGATGCTGTCGTGAATCGGTTTGTGCAAGTGGAAGGCGATCATTGGGATCGGTGCGTAGCGATTCCGTGTCATGTCTGGATCAGACTGACTCTTCGGTGCAGAGATGCGATGATGCAACGCGCTCAAGCGCTACAGAACAAGCAGAGAGCCGGAAATGTCGCGCCACCAACGCCGAGGACCTCCCTCGTATCACCCCAGACACCGAGCCCCAGTGCATTCAACCATACGCGAAGGAAGCCGTCGATGGTCGTGCCTGACTTTACACCACTGGGGAGGAGGGCGATGCCGCCGAGGAAGAGCCATGTCGAGCCGCTCGTGCCGTTCCCGACATCCGGGCGAGCACGATTTCCCGCGCCTGTCGGTGGGTCGAGTGCGCCGTTTAGTGGGCCATTGCCGCCGACTCCAGAACCAGCGAGGAACCGGCGATTGCCGGGGTCACTGCTGGCCCCGAGGTATTCTCATTTGCTGGAAGAGGCGAGAGTCGTTGCTCGCGATGAGCCAGATGAGGGCGAGGAAGAAGGGAATGAGGAGGAGGAGAAGGGAGGCGAAGGAGAGGAAGACGAGGAAGAACCATCGCGTGACGCGGAGATGCCTCCAGCCACACCGTTGAGAGTAGAGCCGCCCGCACCGCCAGCGTCGATCGGGAAACGCGTCAAGGGCTTTCTGTTCTCGTATCTGTCTAGCAGCGCCAAACCCGCCGCGAAACCAAGCATGGTACCGACTGGCCGGCCACGCTTGCCGCTACCTCCGAAGCAGGTCAAACCCCGCGGACCGATCACGACACCTGCTCGGCCGGCGCCGGTCAAAGCGCGACCCCCGAAAGATCTGGTGCACCTGCATGCTGCACCGAAGCCTGCGCCAGCGGCTGTGCCCCGGCCCAAACCGCAGCGGATGGTCGAGCTGAATCACGTGGAGCTGCCTGCTGAGAAGCCTGTTTCTGTGCGGCCAAGAACTAGCAGCGGGGGGAGTGTGAAGGATCTGGTGAAGGGATTCGAGTCGATGCAGCAGCAGAAGGAGCCGCTGAAGAGAGCGCGGAGTGTTGTTGATCTGAGGGGGAAGGGCACTGGGCGCCCTGCGTGGAGGTGATGTGATGATGTATGCACATTTACAGTAAATAATCTCATATATGTCCATACTTATGTATATGTATATTCGCCCTATGGATCCACCATAACCTTGGTTGTGCGCTCTACTAGAACGTGGCTGTTCAGATCAACGGTGTGCTCCTCGACTGGGTTCCGTTCTTGGCTTCCCTGAGAAAGGGTCAGGAGGAAAGACCAGAAGAGAACAAGTCTGATCTCGTACTCCTTGCACCGCGAATGAGTTCCACGCAGTCAGGTTGACTTCATTCATCTTTCGTAGGGTCGAGCGCGAGTTCAGACTGACGGAAACGTAAGATCGGGGATGATGAAGATGAGAATGACTGACCTTGCGAGCAGAGAGATAGAGAATACTGATGATCGGGGGTCGTCAAACGTGAGTTGATGTTCTGATTGCGGGGAGTGTACTCACAGCGCGCTCCGATAACTAACAGACCGATCCAAATGTCTGATGGATGGGGATGTGAGTGACGATAGACGCAGCGTATGAGGATGGACCCCACAATTGGACTGCATGGTCAGGAACTGCACAAATAGGTTCAAGAGAATTTAGATGCTCCGAGAACACAGGGAAGCGTAACTTACGAATGCCAGTTCAAGCAGGGTGAATACACTGTCATAATTTGCTTGAGAACACCGCTAGGTACGAAGATAAGATACCCGCAGCCAACCTTGTCATCAGCCCGGTTTCTATAAATGCCCTTCATCAGCCGACTGCGCGAATAGAGAATGGTTGCCTGGGAGGCGTACCAATAGTCCACGTGATGATTCTATCGAGATGCGCCATGGTCCTGTGGTCGTTATGGTTTTATTTGAAATACTTGATCACGCCTCGTACCGATTGAGGGCTTTCCTCCGGCGCCGAAAGAGCAGGAACACCATGCCCATGGTGATGATAACGTCATTAGCAGCGCTGATGCAGAATAGAGACGTCCCGAGCCAGTCCCAGCGTGCCAAGAACTGCGCCCAGGAATCCACATGGTTGATGGCGTAGAGCAGCCCAATCGCAGCCAATGTCCTCAAGAAAGTTAGGCTGGCAGTGAAGAGCGGGAAAGCCGATCTTTTGGAGATGCGGTAGATGCGGAAGGAGAAGAATGATTGAACTGGGTCCCACTTAATCATTCGATGCTTCAAGGCTGCGGAGATTGTCTACTGACCAGCGGCCGTAATGAGGGCAGAGAAGAGGATGATCACGCCGAATAGCTTTGACGGGGCCAGCAAGAAGCGTTCCGGGTGTCGGTAGTCCAGAATGTCATCCGTGTACAGAAGAGTTGCGACGCAGATCGCGTGGGCGAGATCGCACATCCTGCCCAAACTTCATCGCAACAGTCTTTGAGTCGATGAGACAGAGCAACCCACCACGTGAAAGCGACCTGAAGGCTGAGGTCACCAAACGAAGGGGCAAGGTACCTTGACCGTACTCACCAGGGCTTTTAGATGCCATGCATCCTCAGGAAACCGGCTGTAGTAGGTGTATACCTGGCTTGTTGTCACGCCAAACAGCGTGAACGATATTAGGGTGCCGATTTGCAGCGCGCCAAGCGTATTCCCCGTGTTAAACTGGATTTCTTGCTCAGCAGAGGCCATCTTGATAGTTGCAAGACCGGGACAGAGTATCCGAGAGCGGAGGGGAGCGTCGACAGCAAGCCTCTGACAGACAGCCAGTATATGTAGATGTGCTCAGATGACAAGGCAGGCATATCACACCGGTGCTCTTAAAGAAAGATATCGGCGCAGGTACTCCGCGGGTCTATCAATCTAGGCATGTGCTACGTGTCGCAGCAGACGAAATGTGGCGGTTACGGCCGGTCGTGGGCAGGAACCGGATCAGGGATTGGTGTAGGCAGAACAGCGGCCGCACAAGATATACATGGGTAAGGCGGCCAGTATCGAAGGCAGAGTCACAGTTCCCAGCGTCAACTGTCCCCTGAGGTGATGGTTCCCATCGGCTACAACCTATACATATCGAGTGCGTGAGATTTGCTGTGCAGCACGGCGATCTTGAGTGAGAGGACACAGCCGAAGAGTTCTCGTGCTAGAATGCGATCCCATGAAACGGTAAATCGAGAAAGGGATAGGAAAAGTAGTTTCAGAAGATGACATCCCAAGAGAGGTTTCAACGTAGTGCAAGTTCTGATTGCATGTCACTCGGTGCCAGCGACATGTCACAGGCAGATTCTGATTATCGCATTGCCACTTCATGACGTGATGCTGGATCACGAAACCCATCAGAGCTATACAGGCTGTAAATACGCGGCAACAAATTTTCTCATCTTTCAACAGCAAGACTTTGAGCCGCAAGAATGGCCTCTCGCCCCACCGTCAACGTCTTCGGCGCCTCCGGAGGTCTGTCTGCCATATCCCTCGGTCTTTGCGGATTGTCCTGATTCCGAAATTGCGATTTTCAGAGGCGTCCACCTCCCTCCCGCTCCCCGCCGTTCTGACCGCCCCGATCCGTCTGGATGTCGTTGCGCAGGTCCACAGTGCGTTCTTCATTTGTCTTTCAGAGAAGGAGACAGGCTCTGATTGAACTTGCAGAGAGCGTCGCCAAGAACAAGCGCCAGGCGTACTCCGTTAGCGAGAAGGCCGGCCACCAAACCAGTGCCGAGTCTTGGGGTACCGGTCGTGCCGTCGCTCGTATCCCCCGTGTCGGTGGATCCGGAACCCACCGTGCTGGCCAGGTGTGTTCGATTCTGCATCCCGCAGGAGCAGAGATTCACTCTTATCTAGGCCGCATTCGGAAACATGTGCCGTGGTGGTCGTATGTTCGCCCCTACCAAGACCTGGCGCAAGTGGCACGTCAAGGTGAACCAGAACCAGCGCCGGTACGCGACTGTCTCGGCTCTCGCTGCTTCGGCTCTGCCTTCCCTTGTCCTCGCCCGTGGTCACCGCATCGAGCAAATCGAGGAGGTTCCTCTCGTTGTTGCTTCTGCCGCCGAGTCTTTCACCAAGACCAAAGAGGCTGTTGCCCTCCTCAAGAGCCTCAAGGCGTACTCGGATGTCGTCAAGGTGTCGAACTCGCGCAAACTCCGTGCTGGAAAGGGAAAGATGCGGAACCGCCGTCACCGCCAGCGCCGCGGCCCGCTTGTTGTGTACAACGAGGACCAGGGTATCGTCAAGGCGTTCCGCAACCTGCCCGGTGTTGAGGTCGTCAACGTGCGCCGATTGAACCTGCTCCAGTTGGCTCCTGGTGGCCACCTCGGTCGTTTCGTCATCTGGACGGAGGGTGCCTTCGCTTTGCTTGATGAGGTGTTCGGTACCTTCGACAAGGTGTCGTCGTTCAAGAAGGATTACGTGTGAGTATGCTCAGTGTGGCATGTGCTTCCATATGCTGATGGGAGATGCCCATAGCCTGCCCGCCTCGAAGATCACCAACCCCGATGTGACGCGTCTGATCAACAGCGATGAGATTCAGTCTGTTGTCCGCCCTGCTGGCCAAAAGGTGCAGAAGCGTCCCTGGACGCAGAAGAAGAACCCCCTCGTCAACAAGGCCGTCCTCTTCCGCCTCAACCCGTACGCCAAGACGATCCGCCGACATGAGCTCCGTGAGTTCTTCCCCTCCACAATGTGCTACAACGTGAGCTGATGTGGTTGTGTGTGTTCAGTCAAGCAGGAGCGCCTCAAAAAGAAGAACGCGAAGAAGCCGAAGCAGCCGACCGCTGCCGGCGCTGCGTTCACCGAGTCTCTCTTTGCTCCTTGAGCGGTGGTTTTAGTAGCTGTAGGATTTATGCATCGTGCTATGCTATGTCATCATGTGCTTCTTATGCCTTAACATTGTGCCTTCGGCGTGTGAGATCAGGGTGTATGCATCAGTGTGTGTGAATGGTCGCGAAAAGAGGTCTCTGTTGGATGTATTCCTTCGTGGCTCGAATGGTGGAAAGATGAATCGAGCTGGACTTTACCAAGTCGGGTTTGTGAGATTAGGGAGTGTGCTCCTCGCGTGAAGGGTTCGCCGTGAGTCTGCGTGACTGTCGAATATGTAAGCATGCTCCAGGCTTGGATCAACCGAAATGCGTTCGAGTCTGGCAGACTGCATGCTTATAACCTGTTTAGGTAAGTGGTTGCGAACTGAAACTGACGAAAGCAGACGACGCGTCTATGTCACGATGTGACATGACGCGACGGTGACAAATTTGTTTCTCCTCACAGCATGCAACAATACGGAAAAGAACGCGATCTCGAAGAAGACTCGACAGGTTTGTATTCTGCGCCACTCTTCTCGGTGCCTGTAGTCTTAAACTCTCCATGCAGAACACACCACAGATCCTGGCTTCATCACTTTCTTCAACAAACTCCCGGCAAAGTCGCCAGCGTCCGGAACGCTGCGTCTGTTCCACCGCATCAGCGCCAACGGAGACTATTACGGCGTGTATGGCCCCGATGCGCGCTATGTCGCAGATACCGTGTTTCGCACTCAGACTGTGGTCAAATACCTCGGGCCAGGCGGGAAATCCGGGCTCCCGAGCCTCAACCTGCGCGCATCCGTGGCGCTGACGCTTCTACGGGACTCTCTGACCTCCAAGCAGCTGCGGGTGGAGCTGTGGGAGCCGGAGCCTGGTCAAAGTGCGAAGAAGTGTAACAAGTTCGTGCTGGACAAGGAGGTGCGGGTGATGTCTGCCGGTTTTACTCATTTGCCTGATTGCTATCCAGGCCTCTCCAGGAAATCTCCAGGCTGTCGAAGACCTTCTTTTTGGCGATGCCGGGTCGGACTTGTCGACGCCACCCGTGGTCATGGCCATCAAAGTCGTGCCAACGACTGCCGCAGCTGGACGTGCTTTGGGGGTTGCGTTCGCCGATCCGACTGTTCGCGAACTTGGGGTGGCAGACTTTGTCGATAATGAACTCTTCTCGAATCTCGAGGTGTGCGGCCCTCATGCGTTTCTGTTTAGCTTTTCTTACATACACTGCGCCAGTCCCTGATCATCCAACTATCCGTGAAAGAAGCCATCGTGGCCACAGGAACCGCTACGGGCACGACGGACCGTGACGTCGACTTGAACAAACTCAAAGGTGTGCTAGAACGATGTGGGGTCGTCGTCACAGAACGTAAACCGAGCGAATTCTCGTCGAAGAACATCGCAGACGATCTGCCACGGCTTTTATCAGAGAAGACACTCGAAGCGTTCGGCGGATCGGGGTCTTCTGCGGATGCTACCCTCGTCATCCCTCAGCTGGCTTTCACCAACGCGCCGTTTGCGCTGGCTGCGCTGATCAAGTACCTCCAACTGCTCGGCGACGCTTCGAATCTGGGCGCATACTCTCTGCGGACGCATGACTTGCAGCAGTTCATGAAGCTAGATGCGAGTGCTCTCCGGGCTCTGAATCTCGTTGAGGCTGGCGGCTCAACGACGAAGAACACGACTTTGTTAGGACTGTTGAACAAATGCAAAACGGCGCAGGGCACGAGGTTGTTAGGCAACTGGCTCAAGCAACCGCTGGTCAATCTCCATGAGATTCGTACGTGACATTACTGTTTCCTTCTACGCACACTCTCTGATTTGATACAGAGAAGCGGCAGAATCTAGTGGAGATGTTCGTGAATGATTTGAATACGCGGCGGACGCTGCAGGACGAATACCTGAAGCTATTACCCGACATGCACCGACTGAGCAAGCGATTCCAGCGCCAGGCTGCGACGCTTGAGGACGTCGTTCGCGTCTACCAGGCCGTCGAGCAACTTCCTGGGCTTATATCTAATCTCGAGGCCATGCAGCCCGAGGAGGACGGCTATCAAGCCCTGCTTGAAGAGACATATCTCGTGCAGCTACGCAAGTTCAACGAGACGCTGGAAAAGTACGCCGAAATGGTACAGCAGACGATTGACCTGGACGCTTTGGAGCGCCATCAGTTCGTAATCAAGCCCGAACACGACGCCAAGTTGGCGGCCCTGAGTGAAAAGATCCAGGCTGCACAAGCGGGAATGGACGAGGAGCACGAGTCCGTGGCTGATGACCTTGGATTGGACAAGACGAAGAAGCTGCATCTGGAGAACACCACGCAGTATGGATATTGTTTCCGGGTGACACAAAAAGTGCGGCGTCTAGCCTCTGTTTGTGTCTACTATCCACTAACGACTGATAGGACGGGAAGAACATGGCGAAAAAGTATGTGGAGCTGGGTATCACCAAGTCGGGCGTGCACTTCAGAACCGAAACGCTCCGCGGATTGGCCGAGGACTTCAAGGATGCGAGCGATAAGTACGCTCGTGCACAGGCTGATCTTGTCAAAGAGGTCGTTAGCATCGCAGCAACTTACACTCCGGTGCTCGAGTCATTGGATCATATCATTGCCCATCTGGACGTCATCTTAAGGTGTGCAGGATTACGCTCCCGATTGGATCCGTTACTTACTCTGGGATCTAGTTTCGCGCATGTGTCCATCAGTGCGCCAGAACCTTTTATTAGACCCAAGGTCACGAAGCGAGGGACGGGCGACCTGGTGCTCAGAGATGCACGGCATCCCTGCCTGGAGGTTCAAGATGATATCACATTCATTCCAAACGACGTCGAGATGGTCAAAGACCAGAGCGAGTTCCAGATCATCAGTGCGACTTACCATTCAGGACCTGAATTTTATCTGACTGTATCCCAGCTGGGCCCAACATGGGCGGAAAATCCACGTACATCCGCCAAGTAGGCGTTATCGCTTTGATGGCGCAGACAGGATGTTTTGTGCCGTGCTCAGATGCGCGCTTACCCATCTTCGATTCCGTACTGTGTCGTGTCGGAGCGGGCGACAGTCAACTGAAGGGCGTGTCGACGTTCATGGCAGAGATGCTGGAAACGGCTACGATTCTACGCACTGCGACGAAGGACTCGTTGATCATCATTGACGAGCTAGGCAGAGGGACATCGACTTATGATGGATTCGGACTGGCTTGGGCGATTTCAGAGTGCGTGGTCTTCGTGTTTATGCGAAGTAAAGTTGACCGTGGCTAGACACATTGCATCCGAAATCCACGCATTCTGTCTGTTCGCCACCCACTTCCATGAGCTCACTGCGCTTGACCAGCAGCTGTCGCACGTCAAGAATCTGCATGTTGTTGCACATGTTGACGACGCCGACGAGCAGCAACAGCAGCAGATCACGCTTCTGTACAAAGTAGAAGCTGGGATCTCGGACCAAAGCTTCGGAATCCACGTCGCCCAGATCGCCGGCTTCCCCGAACGCGTAGTGAAGCTCGCGAAGAGGAAGGCCGACGAGCTGGAAGATTTCGGCGTCGAAAGGCAAGAGGCTGTCGACGACGATCCCGCGATGACTGAGGAAGGCATGCGGATCGTGGAGGAGTTGTTTGCTGCGTGGGCTGCTGAACAAGACCAGGAGATGCCTGACGCGGCGGACGAGGATGTCTCCATGGAGGACGATGATTTCGCCGACCTCGCTAGTCTCAAACGCTGTGTGGAGCAGTACAGATCCAGGATAGAAGCGAACCCGTGGCTAGGAAAACTGTTGGAAGGGCTCGCTTGAGCTTTGGAGAAGCGATCAAACCGGCTCATACTGATATTGCTATCTTGCTGTCCTGCTCTTAATACTCGCATTATTGTATATTATTCGTCCCACTACATAGACAACCGCGAACTCTAACTGGGTGTTCTTCGTAACATCGCAACCAATTATTTCGTTTCACACGGTGGCGTGAATGCGTCACGGGATCGCTAATATTGGCGATATGACTGACGGACCACATCGGACTTTGGTCAGACCTCTTCCATCAATATTTACACTGAACGGACGGTGTAGTCACTGGGCTCCGAACCCTTCGATTCAAATTCAGCCTTATGAAAAGGCTTTACTCCCCGAACTCGTTCAAACCAGGGTCGCCAGCGGATACAAGAGCCAAAACCTGCTCAATGCTAGCAAAATTCCGCTAACGGGGCCGCCGCCGATCGTTGACAGTTTCAAATTCTTGGCCAATAATCTACTTACGAGTCGATTTGCCGCAGGCTTCTCGAGCTTCTATCCGTTATACCCGTTCATCTTGAGCTCGGAGTTTGGGGGCATGACTGTCAAGCATCCTGAGTAATCGAATGGTTTTCAGGTGCCAACAATCGTCTTTGCACCACCCAGGCTCATAGCAGAATGGCGCATTTTGCTCGCGAGGGAGTGGCTCCGCTCTGTTCTGCCGGAGGATTGTAATTGAGCGACCAGATTTTCTCGGTGAATTTCAATTATTGACACGTTTGTTCCGGGCCGCGCTTAATTGGGGAAATCGCGTAGCCTATGGCATTTCAGCGCTCAGCGGATGACAGAACGTCTCTTGCGATCACTGGAAGCAGCGCGTACTAGGAAGCAAGATCCTGGTCCCTGATGCGCACAATCGGTGTTTCAGACGATTTCAAGATCTGGTGTCGGCGCGTGAGCAGTCGCTGTACGCAAATACCATATAAAATGCTGCCTAACATGATCCTCTCCGACTGTCTCCCGTCCCTAGTCCTCCACCGTCATGCGCAGCAGTTCTGCACTTTGTCCGCTTCTGGTCCTTGCGCTGCCTGTGACTGCTCTCAAGCTCGATCTCAAGCGAGCAGCCACGGGCGGAATCAACAACAACCTGATTAACAAGGAGAACATTCGCGTCCGTACCAGTGGATCCCCACAATTTCTTTTCTGACCGTACTCACAGTACACGACCAACATTACAATCGGAGGACGCGTTGTAAATGTTGTGCTTGACACGGGAAGCACCGATCTCTGGTATGGATTTGGACTGCATGCCTTTGACCGAGCTTCCCCTGACCCAAATCTCAGGGTGATGCCTCCAGACGGCCTCCCGGTATTCAAAGACACCGGAATCAATACCAAGATAGTGTACGGAAACGGATACGATTATGTCGCGGGAGATATTGGTACCGGGGAATTCCAGCTTAATAACTACATCATCCCCAATCAAGCCTTCTTGAAAGTCAATGACGTGTGTTTCCATTCCTCAAATCCACTGGCGCATCTGACGGGTCTTTAGGCTTCCGCTGCCGAGCAAGGCGACTTCCAACTGGGCATATACGGCGTCTGGGGACTTGGTTTCAACACTCCGGGGTCCTCCAGAATCAACGACGCGGTCACCCAGGCCTATGGCTCTTCAGCCACGTGGGGCCAGTCTGCGCTCGCCAACATCTTTGCCCAAGATCCGACCAAGGCCGACTACATCGCTATCTCTCTTTCGCGTAATGGAGACTCCGCCGGCTCAGCCGATGCTTCGTTGGCGATCGCAGAGTACGACACCCACTACACTCAGGTCGCCAACGCACCCAGACTCTCTCAGTCGCCGCCCGGTTCCGGATCCTGGACTGTGACCCTGGATTCCATCTCTGTGGGAGGAAAGAAACTCAACTGGCCGACTACCTTGCAGAATGTTCCGCGCGGCAAGAATATTGTCGCTGTCGACACTGGGTGCGTCTCCCACTCTGTAGTCACACGCCAAAAGAATCTTACAGTCTCACACAGCACGACCAATGCGATGTTGCCTGCAGCGCAGATCACAGCCATCTACGGCTCGATCCCCAATGCTGTCTTTGCGGCGAACACTCAATTGCGCATCCCGCAGACCCAGTACAGCTCGACGACCGGAGTCTGGGTCGTGCCTTGCACTGCGAGCATCAGCGTCTCGCTCACATTCGGCGGCCAGACATTCCCTATTCATCCTCTAGACATGACCGATATTCAGATTGTCGCTTCGCCTGACGGCAAGAGCCAATACACTGTCTGCATCGGTTCCTTCACGGATGTGGGCACGATAGTGTCCGGTTTCAGTGACGGACTCGTGGGCGACAGCTTCTTGCGCAACGCATACACTGTGTAAGCCGCATCCACATGACCTGAGCATTCAGCTGATGACAAGCCACTAGATTCGACTTTGCCACCGGTGGCAATGTTCCCCCCGGGACTACACCTTTTGTTCAGATGCTGTCTGTGACAGATGCCACCAAAGCTCAGGCCGACTATCTCTCCGTTCGACGGGCTCTTTTGAGCAGCTACCCGCCCGAACTCAGCCCCGCTCAATTTGTCCAGATCTTCGGTTAGATCTTGGGAATTCCCTGCCAGTTTTACAATAGTTCTCCATCCAGAATTCTCTTTGCTCGGTATAATTGCTGGTATCTAATTTCTCCTAGTTGAAATACTTTTAATGTACTTTTCGTATGCGATTGCTTGGCTAGCTGCTTGCTGGGCAATCCCAACGAGCACCCGTCCTCTCCTCGTCAGTCAGCTGCACGACACTCTGTGGACTGCAGTACCCGGCTAGATCAGTGCAACCCCATACGACGCATGTGTCCATGCCATCCTTCTCCTCGATCCTGCGCAGTTCCTCCATCAGAAGTGACTACAAAATCAAATGCAGCTCGTCCACCAGCGCACCGAAAGACCGGAATACGGCCTTCAGTGGCCTTTTTAGGACTTCTGCGATTTCGTATGTCTCTGATAACAAACGGGAGCCGTCATCGTATCGCCGCATTGGCGGATTCGGACGATTTGCTGTGGATGTAAAGACCGTCGGGGGTGGATAACACGAAATCCCCATGGCTCGTACTGAAAAGGTGTGTCTCGGGGAATTTCAGAAGTTTGAGCCACCCATACTGAATACGAACGGAACATTGGGTGGGATGCATAGCGGATGCGGACTGAGACAAGCTTAATCTTATCATCGGCTGGTGACTCAATCATTTTCTCGGATATCTCCGGACCAGCATTGATTGTCGTGTGTCAAGGCCCTTGTCCTGGACTGTTATATCCTTGGAGAAGATACTTAAGTGGTAAATTATGCGAACTGTGACCGGTCGCAGCAAGAGGGAGACTCTGCGACAACTTCTTGACGATTGGCCGAGAGCGCTTGTCTCGATTGTCCGCTCATGTTTCAGCGACGAGTCTGCATTGCACGGGAGTCTTGGTCTTCCGTGGATTCCACCATCTGAGACACGCTGCTTCCGCGGTGGTATATAAACCTCACCTCTCCGCTCTGTCTCTCTATCGACACTTTCATCAAGACCTCCATCATCTACTTGCACATCCAACCCAACTGAAAGCTTCGACATGTTCAAATCTATCAACAAGATCAACGATTCGACGGTACATTGCCTTCCCTGATCCTCATCGGGCTTTGCTCACTGATCCCTTTTCCACCACCACCCAGATCACGCTCGCTGACTTTGATGTTCTCAACCGCATCGGTCAGACCTCGAAATCCAATGTGCACCTGGTCAAGCACAAGACCACCGGCGATCGCTTCGCTCTCAAGACGGCTTTCCGTGAACCCCAGTCCGACCGTCTTCACCCGGCCATCAACGAGCAGGCCACGTTCAAACGTATCGCCGCGGCCGGTTTCGAGGTCTCCCGCTCCCTTCTGCGGCTCCACGCCAGTTGGGAAGACGAGTCCCGCTACTGCTTTTTGTCTGTCAGTGTCTCACATCCGTCGTCTTCGTCGGGACCGAGCTGAGACATAGAAATAGGAGTGGTGTGCCGGTCGTGATCTCACTTCTTACCTGGCCAACGGACACAAGCACTGGGGCGGTCTCTCGGCTCCTCGCGTGCACTTCATGTTTGCCCAACTGGTGCGAGATTTCGCTCTGTTTGATGTCCACAAAGGCTGACGATGGAACGTCAGGTGACCGCGCTCGACTCGCTCCACCAGCTCAACATTGTCCACCGCGATGTCCGGCCGGCGAACATCTTCTTCACCCAGGACGGCAACATCGTGCTCGGCGACTTTGATCTCGCGGTCCACCTCCCCGGATCGCTCATGAACGGCACCGATGATCCCGCGGAAATCGTGTTCGACGTCTCGGCCGACGCTGACTCGGGGTCGTTCTTCACACAGAGCTGGGACGAGGTTCTGGGTGTGACGAGGGAGCGCTGTGGGACGGCGGGCTACATGTCGCCGGCCCAGGTGCAGGGTACGCCTTACAGCTTCGACGCCGATCTGTACGCGCTGGGTGTTGTGGTGCATCAGCTGGCGACGGGTCAAGCAAGTCCCTCCTCTGCCGTCCGCTGTCTCTTGCTAACCACATGTATCAACTTCAGATGCCCTCGGCTGAGACTCCCGAGCTGCTCGCAACCGTCGACACGGACCTGGCGGGCGTCATCCGGGGCCTGCTCGACCACAGCCGCGACACGCGCCTCACGATCGCCCAGCTCAAGGAGCACCGGTACTTCTCGAACGTCAACTGGAAGAAGATGGCTCGACACCAAGTCCCGGCACCGTGGTCCCCGGTCCCGGCCTACGTCCCATCGACCGCGCGCAAGAGTCCGTTCCCTCTCTCGGCGACTCGCGAGGGCAGCCCTTTCGAGTATGTGTCTCCGGTTTTCCGCATGTCCCGACGCGGCGTCTCGTCTGTCCTGCGCCGACTCGTCTCTCGTTCCCGTTCCAAGCACGTTGCTCCGGTCCCGGTTGTCGTTGTTCCCGATACGGTCTCGCATACTGTCCCAGCGCCGCCTCTGACGTACGCCCCCAAGCTCGCCTCGTCGCCTTTCCCCTCGCTCTGGCACTCGCAGACGGTCGACAAGATCGCGGCAATGCGGTTCTCGGTCATGGACAGAACGTCGCCGGTGTGCGACAGCGATTCGTCAAGGAGCAGTGTGGCTTCGGCCGACAGCTGGTCATCGGACAGCAGCGATCTGGAAGCGTGGTGCGGCGCTCGAAAACCGAAACCGGCGGCTTCCGCGCTCGTCTCCGCTCCGCGCAATGCGTTGGCAGCAGTTCCTCATTTCGTTTCTCTTGCTGTGGATTTGTGATTCTGTTTTCTGTGCTCTCCCTCGTCTGCGTTATTCGTCTTTCTGTCCGCCGCACTGGATGCTGGCATGTTTTGCTTTGCTTTGCGCTTTTCCTCCCCTAATGCGTGGACTCGTAATGCGTGGATTTATAATGCATACCTTACTATAGGATACCTCACAACTGTAAAAAAACAAAACCCAAAAAGATCAAAGATAACATTCACAACTTGACTTGAGAGAAATTTCTGATACTGTGAGTAACAATCATGTTATTTTGGTTAGGTCGTGTCCTCCAAAGACACTTTATACGTTAAATATATATATACACGAAGAAACAGCATCCTCAAGCCATCTCTTGACCAATTTGACCGCCCTTTGCAGCAGTCGGGGTGAAAGTGTGCCAGCGGTCGTTGAAACGCACGTCAAGCGGTCGACCACCATACATATAGTGCTGGAACTTGGCTGCACAGGACGATCAACGCTCCTCGAAGATTTCGACCGCTGAAAACACGCACCAATTGCCGTTTCAGCCTCTGCGACTTGCGCAAACTGCACGACACCACAGCCTTTCGAGCGACTTCCATCAAACAGAATCTCAGCCAGTTCAACTTGGCCCGTGGTCTCGAAGAGTTCAACCAGATCCTCATTTGCAGTTGACCAAGGGAGCTACGGCTGATCAGTCGAAGAACAAGGGCACAGTAAGTAGATCACATACGTTGCGGACCATGATCTGCTGGCTTGGCTCAGGCTCAGTGTAGCCAGGACCACCCGGACCACCAAACCCGCCGCTCGCATAACCTCCGGCACTGTTCCCTCCATTATACCCCCCGCCTGTCGCGCCACCTGCCTGGTCAGGGCCCGAGTAGTCTGCGTAGATATCTTGATTGGAAAAATCGCGACCGGGTGCACCACCGAGACCTCCGGCAAACCCTCCCCTCCCACGCAGTCCACCACGGAATCCGCCGCGACCGAGACCGCGGGGTGCTCCGCGGAAGCCACCGCGGAAGCCACCAGATCCCGACAGACCGGCATAACGATCCTGAACCGTGTTAACGCAGCCCAGATTGAGAATATGATAACATACCTCTCGGACTTCGAGCGTTCGTCCATACCAATCGGTGCCATGGTACATTGCTATAGGATGTTATTGAACGCACAAGGAGTCTGTCGAGAACACTTGCCAATCGCAGCTGCAGCATCTTTCGCAGTCTCGAAAACCACAGTTCCGGATCCTTTGGGACGGCCGTCCGCCCCAAGGTTGATATCAGCACGAATGATGTTACCAGCAACACGGAAAAGGTCTTTCAAATCCTGCCATCCAGCTTGATACGGCAGCTGATGACCCGTCAGCGTTGTTATTCTCAAGGTGACATGCTACTCACATTGCCAACGTACAGTTGGTTACCAGGGTTAGAGGTTTGAGTCCCGGCAAGATAGTTATGCGAAGCTGGGCGAGGAGGAGGGCCCGCATTGAGACCTTGTCCCGCCATGGCCATGCCCATCTTTCCTGGAACCGGAGTCGCCCCGAAACGAGACTCGGATTCACGATCCTGGCATCGTCGCGGTCAGCTAACGGAGCAAGCAGGCATGTCGATATAGGCACCTCACGGATGAAGACTGGCCGGCCCAGCAGCGAAACTTCGGAGAGCTCCCGTACCGCACGCTGAGCGTCTTCCGGAGAAGCAAACTCTACGATTCTGAGAAAGAATGAGTGCGTGCTCAGATGACAGATCAGGGTACTCACCCACATCCCTTCGATACACCGGTAGGCGTTATCAGAACCTCGGCGAAGAGAACCTCTCCAGCTGCCAATCCCAAAAAGACCCATCAATATCCTCTCAACAACTCGGCCAATTTCCAAGAAAAGACGAAAAGCCATCCACCCGAGAAACATAAACTTCTCCATCTCCGATCGCGTGCAGCCTCCATCCTCGAGACAGACTACGGCACGTCTATGCCCCATCCCACAATCTTCGGCGCCGATGCTAGACCAACCCCCAATCCTTTCCACCGCCTTCCATGGTCCAGAATTCCACGCAGTCCACACATCCAAGAAAAGACAACAAATCTGACTCCCCACCCACCTCCCCTCATGAATTCCATCAAGTCACGGTACCGAACCTCGTAACTGAGGTTTCCCACGTAGACGCGGTTCTCTCGCTTGCTGATTTTCGCGAATTCCACGGCCTCTTCATGGTCGGCGTTCATGGGCCCACCAAGTGAGCGCATGAAGGTGTCGGATTTGCCGCCACCCCTGGACCGCGAACGCGACCGAGAGGAACGTGACCGAGACCGGCGCGACCGGCGACGTGGCGAGGCAGACCGTCTGCGAGGGGAACGCGACCGAGAGCGCGTACGCGAACGCTTGCGCCTTTGCTGGCATTGAATGAGCTTTTCTCTACACAAGTTGAAAGAAGGAGGAGAGGAGGTACCTCTCCGCCTCTACTGTCAGGCTCCCAGTGGTCACCAGGTCGCCTGGTGCTCGAGCGTCCTGTTGTCGTGTCAATATGTGCATGACTGTTTCGATAATATAAGCAAGGCGCTGACCAGAATCCCTCCGGTCGCGGTCTCTATCGCGCCTATCGCGATCCCTCTCGCGGTCCCGGTCCCTTTCGCGGTCGAAGTCACGATCTCTGTCCCTATCTCTGCGGTCTCTGTCTCTGCTACCTCCCAGTTTCTCTTGGTCGCGATCGAGGTCGGGATCTTCCTTAATACGCATGTCGACGTCCATCTTGAGCGTCCGAGTAGCTGTTATACGAGAGAGAGGGATTTTAGTGCGTTGTGCAAACGTGGAGTGAGATCGAGAGGCGCAAGAAAAATTGCCTGGAGCGTCAGAGTCCGAGTCACCAGTCACATGTGACTGGATCCAAAGAGATAAATTGATGCGCGCTCGCGGAGTTGCAATTGCGTTTTCTTTCCGACCTCCATCTCATCTCCTTGGGCACGCCTCTATTGTAAGTCTCTTCCCTACTTCATCTCGTCTTCCCCCTTTGTTGTCGTGATGAATAAAAGTATCACATTCAAGCTCAACAGTCTAATGGCCACGGCCAGGTGCTGATTTTTACTTCTGCAATTCTGATCTTCCCGTTGTCAACGTCGTGCATTTTTTTTCTTGATGCTGACCGGTTTTTTACAGGGTGCCCGTAGCTATAAACATAGCTAGCGTTCTCTTCTTTCGTACTTGTCTCATCGTCACACCTCATGAATACATTGCCGTCAGGATCATAGTCATCTGTAGTTCGGCACTGTCCTCTCCCCAATGCCAGCTATACGCAAATTCAGCCGCGGGCGAGCACGCTTCAACCCTCTGGAGGCGGCCAAAGTTGCATCAAAGCCTGAATCCTCGCAGCCGGCTTCACAGGCTGTTCCATCCGATGGTCATCAGCCTCCAGCTACATCAGAGCGGACGACAATGACGACTCCAGCTCTCCTACGCCGGAGCTGGAACTTCGTTCGAGGCCGTCGCACCGAAGAGTTTGTTCAGCGTGGTCTCGACGTCTCCAATTTGCTGCACAGTATCGGGAGTGCGATGAACTACGAGATGATAACTATCGCTGCTGCAAGTGCGGGGCAATTGTTCGATATCGTTAATGTGCGTGACGATCGACATCCTCGGAAATTTGAATGTTGACGCTCTGAAGTCGGTGCAATCAAATCGTGATCAATGCCTACAACTGCTGGAGCGGGTGCACCAAATTGTGAACACACTGGTCAATATATGCGGAGATGCTCAGAAGCACAGTGTGGTGATGAATCCTTTGATGGAGACGGCAGTAGACCAATTTATTCAGTGCGTTGTGCTAAGTTGCCTTCATGCCCGGCTGCGAGCTGATAGTTTTTGAGAACGCTGACGACTCTGCACGGTATCCTGCTTTCGCTGTCCTCCGTATCCTTGTTCGGCCGGATATTGAAGCATCTGGAAACCCGATCGCAACTCACAGATTGCGATGAGGCACTACGGCAGGCCCTAGATGTTTTCAATGTCAGCAATCTCACGTCACTGTCGTTCCAAGAGCTTTTCTGATGATGCTGCTCTGTAGGTTCAGTCCGATCTCATCACTCATTCTATGCTTGGAAGCGCCCGGACTGCAGCGAAAACCCGACACGAAGAGTTGCTACGAGTGCTGAAACCAGAACCTGCTGTCTTCAAACCACCGCGATGAGAACACTAGGCAAATTTCCATGAGATTTTCCTTGGATCGTATGTATGTGTAAATGTAAATGGGACTCTGAGCCCAATACCATGGGGCCGCAACTGACCCTTGGCTTTATCGACAGCTTCTGGTTCGAGCCTGACGCTTCAAATATCAGCATCTGTAGATATGATCTATCTAAATGCTTCCCCCAGAGCCTCGATTGACCATCTTTGAAGTACAGAGATCCGCTTTCAGCACGAGACCGGCAATATCTGCGGGATGCGGACTTATCTTTGAGATGTACAATCTAAACGTCTTTGGGCAGAAATGTCATCTCAAGAGGACTCCACAACCAGATCTCAAATATGTTCAGCCACTTGAAACAGGAGTTCTTGTTTTACGTTTAAACAGGCGGAATTCAGATACAGAATAGCGTAGAAATTTTACAGTGTAGAAGCTAATGAAAGTCCAAAGGATAGGAATCTCGGAAAGAACATCTTGGTTCGTTCTTGGACGACCGTCAGGATCGACACGGAGATGTGTCGAATCTCGGATCTGATCATATTGGACCAGGGTGAGCAACTAGGTGCCCTGCAAAGCAGAAAGCTTGATCTGGATGCAGCATTACGGAGCATATTACCAGCAGCAAGTGGATGGGCCGAAGTGATGATTCGATCTCGGTCTAGCCACCGCCTCGACCGCCACCACCGCCGGTGACGACGAGCCCTCGGCCGCGAGGTCCGCCACGACCACGATTGCTTGCATCCGGTCGGCCACCGCGCAAACCGGCCGGAACCTGAATCATGCCAGCCACGGGCCCATCTCCGACATTGATCTGGTTGATAGGCTGGACAGGAGAAGGTCGAGTGACTCCACCACCTTGAGTCGCACCGATGCTCTCCTTGCGGCGTGTTTTACGAGCAACGGGAGAGTCGGCCTTCGCGTCGGGAGCAGTCGAATCGGCCCCGTCTGCAGCAGCTGCAGCAGCAGCTCGTTCACGACGTGACTTACGATCGCCAGTAGGGGCAACACCAGCGCCGTTCAAGGCTGCTTCAAATTGTCGAGAGGCCAGGCCAATAACTGGCCGACTGCGTCGTTGGACTGGCGAAACTGGACCGCCGGGTGCATTGTTACCTCCATTGGCAGCAGACGCAGCCGATACATCCGTGATGACGGGCGGCGGACCTGGAACACGAGGTGGACGCTGGGATTTGGGGCCCTTGGGAATCGGTTTCGTCGGCGAATCGGGCGCTTGAGGCTTGGTGGGGCCGGCACCTTTCGCTACAGCCGGTGCAGAGGCAGCAGCTGCAGCTGCCCTCTTGGCTGCTTTCTTGCTCATGGGAGGTCCATTCGCCTGAAGGAGTGCAGTAGGGGTGGCGGCGGCACTCTTCTTTTTCGCTTCATCACGTTTCTGCTGAGCCGCTTGACGAATAGCCGTCTCTTTCTCCTTCTGTGCAGCCTTCTCAGCCTTGAGAGCTTCCAGCAATGGCGTCGTCTTGGGTTGGGGAACAGGCTGGTTGGCTGCAACTATACATAGAATCAGTCGCGGTTGCCAAAGGACGATAATACTTGACGCACTGAGAGCCTCGAGAGACTGCGGCTCAGTGGCCGCAGATGCGTTCAACGATTCGATAAACGAGACATAGTCTTCGTCTGCAGATAATCGTCTGAACAAGACTACTAGAGTGGATCAAGGAAGCCGCGCACCCTTCTCGATAGTCCCAATACGCGGATCTGCTTTCTTCTTTTCCAGAGGAACCTTCTGGTAGGGGGCAAACTCCACGACGGCATAAGATTCGTTGCCTGTCCACATCCGTAAGCTTGTGCGCACTAGCCTTCGAAAGATCACACAGACCAGCTTTGTCCCGATACAGATGGCCGTCATACTCGCGACTGAATTGTGCGATCTGCTCCTCGTCCTTGAACAACACATATGCGCGCGACGGGATGTTCTCCTTGTTGAGCCTTTACTCGACAACATTGTTATCATGCAGCTCGGTCGAAGGGTGGTGCAATGCGATATGTACCGTTTACGAAGCTTGCCAGGATAGTATTCCTTCCATGCCACAGTGTCGTCCGTGATCCATGTCTGGACGCTCTGCCAGAACACCTCCTCGGGAAGATTAGGTGGTAGGCGCCGGACGACGATCTTTAGACGTTCGGCGGGACTTTGAGATTGGGAGAGCCGGTCTTTCTCGCGCTTCTCGCGTTCGCGATCTTTCTTGGGCTTAGAGGGAGGAGCAGTAGATTTCGATGTCGTGGTAGTGGACATGTCCACTATGACTCTGAACTGATGATTATGCTGACTAAGCAGAGACGCGAACTAGTGCCAGTCTGATCAACAACGGCCATGGAGTAAGTAACCTCAACACAACAGCCATCGGTGTATGCAAATGATTTCAAAATCATTTTGGTACATCAAGATTTACATACTGTATAATGAAATCGTGCGGATCAACCAAAAATCTGGACAAACTGGGCAGGGCTGAGTTCGGGCGGGTAGCTCCGCAACAGAGCCCGTCGAACGGAGAGATAGTCGGCCTGAGCTTTGGTAGCATCTGTCACAGACAGCATCTGAACAAAAGGTGTAGTCCCGGGGGGAACATTGCCACCGGTGGCAAAGTCGAATCTAGTGGCTTGTCATCAGCTGAATGCTCAGGTCATGTGGATGCGGCTTACACAGTGTATGCGTTGCGCAAGAAGCTGTCGCCCACGAGTCCGTCACTGAAACCGGACACTATCGTGCCTACATCCGTGAAGGAACCGATGCAGACGGTGTATTGGCTCTTGCCGTCAGGCGACGCGACAATCTGAATATCGGTCATGTCTAGAGGATGAATAGGGAATGTCTGGCCGCCGAATGTGAGCGAGACGCTGATGCTCGCAGTGCAAGGCACGACCCATACTCCGGTCGTCGAGCTGTACTGGGTCTGCGGGATACGTAATTGGGCGTTCGCCGCAAAGACGGCGTTGGGGATCGAGCCGTAGATAGCCGCGATCTGCGCTGCAGGCAACATCGCATTGGTTGTGCTGTGTAAATCATTAGCAAATTGGGAGACCGAGAGCGAAGGACAAAGGCGCACCCAGTGTCGACAGCGACAATATTCTTGCCGCGCGGAACATTCTGCAAGGTAGTCGGCCAGTTGAGTTTCTTTCCTCCCACAGAGATGGAATCCAGGGTCACAGTCCAGGATCCGGAACCGGGCGGCGACTGAGAGAGTCTGGGTGCGTTGGCGACCTGAGTGTAGTGGGTGTCGTACTCTGCGATCGCCAACGAAGCATCGGCTGAGCCGGCGGAGTCTCCATTACGCGAAAGAGAGATAGCGATGTAGTCGGCCTTGGTCGGATCTTGGGCAAAGATGTTGGCGAGCGCAGACTGGCCCCACGTGGCTGAAGAGCCATAGGCCTGGGTGACCGCGTCGTTGATTCTGGAGGACCCCGGAGTGTTGAAACCAAGTCCCCAGACGCCGTATATGCCCAGTTGGAAGTCGCCTTGCTCGGCAGCGGAAGCCTAAAGACCCGTCAGATGCGCCAGTGGATTTGAGGAATGGAAACACACGTCGTTGACTTTCAAGAAGGCTTGATTGGGGATGATGTAGCTATCGAGCTGGAATTCTCCGGTGCCAATATCCCCCGCAACATAGTCGTATCCGTTTCCGTACACGATCTTGGTATTGATTCCGGTGTCTTTGAATGCCGGGAGGCCGTCTGGAGGCATCACCCTGAGATTTGGGTCAGGGGAAGCTCGGTCAAAGGCATGCAGTCCAAATGCATACCAGAGATCGGTGCTTCCCGTGTCAAGCACAACATTCACAACTCGACCGCTGATTGTGATATTGGTCGTGTACTGAAGGAAACGAGTCAGCAACAGATCTAAATTCCGAGAATTGCAATCACGTACGCGAACATTGTACTTGTTGATCAAGTTGTTGTTGACACTGCTGCTTGCTGCTGCGACCCTTGCGAGGTCGAGCTTGAGTGCATTCGCCGACAGAATGAACGGGAGGAGCGAACAGAGCGCAACGCTAAGCATGATTGAGGGTGAGCGCCGGACGGGAGCTCATTCCCGCAGGGTATATAAGTGCACACCATCATCCATGCGTACCCGATAGCAAAACGATAAAGCGTCAGCATGGTTCATGTGCGCACAGAATTGCCGAGGTAAATCATCTCAGACGCTGATCATCCACATCATGCGCTGGGTTCGCGCCCTTGCACCAGGAACGTTGACACTGATGTGTCTTATCCATCGGCAAGTAGTGCAGGAATTTCAGGCGGGCACAAACGTTGTAAGGAGTGCAAATTGACAATAGAGGGAGAACCCAAGCTCGATCAAACGTCGTGCGGAGCGCTGGGATTAAATTTCAGCCTGTTGTTCATTTCCTGTGGTTCTGAGTCGTGCGGGCAGGATCCTGCCACTGGACCCGTTGCACCTTGCCTACATGTTTCATGAGAGCTTGGAGATCTCCCGGCGAAAATAATCCCGAGTCTTCTGCTAGCAATAAAGATCATCCGGTTATTCTCATCCATTATGGCGCGTAGACGGAGATCCCGGGATGCTGCGGGGTGCTGTGCGGGCTCCCGGCGGACGGCCGCAGTGTGAGCGATAGTGCATAGGGAATGATAACGATGAAATTTGATGCTGAGATTCAAGACGCTGGTGAAGATATGATGAAGTGTGTTCAGCAGAAACTGATTGCGTCGGCGACGGATAAACTGGATGGAAGCGAGTTTGGGGAGGATCGGAGAAGGAAGCAAATTCGAAATTGAATTTGACGGCTGCCGTCCAGTTCACTGCCACATCAGGGATAAATTGATTCAGCTCGTTCTGTCGAACATATCGCACGGGCGGCCGTACTTATTCGCGTGGAACACTCACTGACGGTTGTTGTCTACATGGATACAACTACGCCAGACGTTTCAAGGACATTTGTCGCGTACATCGCGTCGCTTGAGGTGATGAAGGTGGTTACGATCTTGTATCTCTCGTCGATGAGCCCTTGACGCGTTGAAAGAGTTCCTCTCGGCTGCCGGCCAACAAGAACCGCTCTGCTCTGGTGCACACGCTAGCCCGCACACTTGGGCTCTTCAGCCCTACAACAGATTCGAGTCGGGCGTTGATACTCGTCCCGCCGCAAAAGGCCCAGTCCGCCCAATTGGGCATGTATCACACGAAGGAATACTTGGACTTTATCCTCAACGAGGCTAATGCCAACAGCTCGGAAGACGTGACGAAGGCGGAATTCGGCTTGGAAGATGTAAGGTCTTGGTTCCGTTGGTGCACATGTGGGACCGAGCGCGAATGACAGTCAGCTGCATAGGATTGCCCTCCGTTCGACGGGATGAGCGAGTACGTACGTCTCGTGGCGGGCGCGACGCTCACGGCTGTCAAGACGCTTCGCCAGCCTCGATGCGATGTAGCCATCTGCTGGGATGGAGGACGACATCATGCCCAGAAGGAACGCGCCGCGGGATTCTGCTACATCGCAGACTGCACGCTCGCTCTGATGGAATTACGCCGCTGGATTGTGACCGATGAAGGAAAGTCGCGCAAATCACGAACGATGTACCTCGATTTGGATCTGCACTTCTCGGATGCGGTGTCGCATGCTTTTCACGAGAGCGCCTCAAATTTGTTGGTCTGTTCCCGTTTCGTTCATTGAATGCTTGGCATTGACGACAATAGACGCTGAGCGTGCACCATGCGGCGCCAGGATTCTTTCCACCGTCCCCACTAGCAGAACTGCCGACTGAGAACAGCGATCCCTACACCATCTCACTATCGCTCCGGCCGGGCGCCTGCAGCAAAACCTTCGGCCGTATCTGGCAGTCCATTGAGAATGTGCGAGAAGCCTTCGATCCGGATGTTGTGGTGCTTCAATGCGGAGTAGATGGCCTTGCCGGCGATCCATGCGGGACGTTCAATTGGTCTCTCGGCCCTGAAGAAGGCTCCCTGGGCTGGTGTGTTGACCGTGTGGTAAATGGCTGGCGGGGAAAGAAACTACTGCTTGGAGGCGGAGGATACGATGGACCCAATGCAGCTAGAGCCTGGGCTTATCTGACCTCGCTAGTTGTGCGATCTGACCTTAAGTCCGACTGGTGATATGACTGATACCCTTTCGATGCAGGTCGGAAAGCCGCTGTCGTTGGAAGCTCCAATTCCCGACCACAGTTTCTTTCCACTCTACGCCCCGTCTTTCACGCTTGATGTGCCAGCTGGTTTCATGCAAGATCAGAATTCAGACGAATATCTTGCCCAGGTCGTAGATACTCTGGATATTGTAGTTCGCAAACTCAGGGATAGCAAGGTGTGACGCTGATCATGTCTCTTGTGTCCGACCATGGGCTCAAGTTAGCAAGTTGGCAGAGAGTACGTAAATGTCATGCTCCTTCCTGCGCGTCCTCATCTCATTGTCGACAGTCGGACAAACCCCATTCTGGATTACCTTTTGAGACATACCATTTCCCCCGCTCGGCGCGCTCGGACGCTTCAAATTTCAACTTCGGAGAAGTATCCCGTTCCTGGAACTGTTGTTAGGCAAGCGTCCGCGGTCTTGTGACGAGCGATTTCGCGCAGATCCAGATGGACACTGATGATGATAATTCGAGTCTGAATGCGACTGGATTATATTTAGCGTATCGCCACTTATATGTATACTGACTTGCTTGTCATACATATATATGCGCTCTATGATTCGCTGCGTAGTTTTTTGAAATCTGCGCTAACTATCGATTCCTGCTGTCGGACATGATCGACTTGTTGAGAGCTGAGCACAGCCACCATTCTTCGAACTTGGCTAGCCACTCGGCATGCGACACTTGACTCTGCATTTGACTTGAAAGCTCAAATTACCGGCCTTGTTTCGGTTGCTCATCACCTACTCTCGGAAATCCATGTTTCGATTCAATAAGGGCCGTCTGGTAACAACATTGCCTCCGAACACACCAGCCACGTTCACATGGTCACTTCTTTGACCGACCCCATGATCCGCGTAATTATCCGTATGGACATGTCGGCGCCTCACGACGGGGAGACACGAACGTGATACGGTCTGCAACCTTGTAAACCGATAGGTGTGCGAGAAAAGTCCGGGTACATGCAGATATAAAGTCGCGCGTCGTGCCAAGAAGCGTCATCCACCGAGAAAATGCTTCGCACCGGGTTCTTGGCTCTCTCGCTCGCCAGTGTGGCGCTGGCGCAGGCTCCTATCTATGGCCAGTGCGGAGGTGGGCCGACGTACACCGGACCGACCAGTGAGTGAAATAGCAGCCTTTTTGCAGCTTGTGAGGGCTTACGCGGGGCGGCTCTGTGCAGCGTGTGTGGCTGGTTCTGCGTGCGTTTTCTCGAATCCCTTCTACTCGCAGTGTATCCCGGGTGCTGCTGGAACGACCACAGCACCGCCTACGCCTCCTACCAGCGCACCGGGGTCGTCCACGACCGCGGTCAGTACGACTGTAGCGGCGCTGCCGCCCATCACTACCGGGTTCGTCAAGACCTCGGGGACACGCTTCACGTTGAACGGCAAGCCTTACACGGTTGCTGGGTGCGGCAATATCAAGAATACTTTGATTCGATTTTGACCGTGGTTCAGAACCAACGCGTACTGGATGACGCTGTTCGGATATGGCTCCGCTGATCTGAACACGGCGATGAACGATATCGTGAACAGTGGCTCTACCACATTCAGGTACGTCGTATTCCAAACGGGATGGATGTAAACTGAGAGAAGGACAGGACGTGGGGATTCAACGAGGTGACGTCCCCGAGCGGAATCTACTTCAACTTGTGGAACGGAGCCACTGCAACGGTCAACACTGGCGCGAACGGTCTTGCCTATCTCGGTCCGTGTTCCGGCCCGTGCTGTACTGGGGCGCCTCTCATTGCATATGGCAGACGGTGTGATTGCGCTGGCCAAGTCCAAGGGCCTGCACATGATCATTGCGCTGACGAACAACTGGGGCGACTACGGAGGAATGGAAGTCTACACCAAGCAGATCCTCGGCTCCGGCCAGCCCCATGACGCGTTCTACACCAACCCGACTGTGATCGCCGCATTCAAGAGCTACGTGAAGACTGTTGTCACGCGTTACGCCAACGAGCCCACGATTATGGTGTGTCCACAATCGTCTTGAGAGAAGTATCCCGGCTGATGTGTTTTAGGCCTGGGAACTGAGCAAGTGAACACCTTTCTTGCTGTGCTCGATCTGACCATTGCATCGGTAATCAGTGAACGAGCCGAGGTGTGGAGGAACATCGGCCGCTTCGGCTGCTTGCAACAACACGGTTATCACCGCTTGGGCGTCGAACATTTCTGCGTACATCAAGACCCTCGACACTAATCATCTCGTGGCAATCGGCGACGAGGGCTTCATCAACCAACCCGGCAACTTCGATTACCCGTACAGCGGCGGCATCGGCATCGACTTCAACGCAAACTTGCAGATCAAGACGCTCGATTTCGGAACATTGCACGTGAGTGTCTCGCTTCATTGCTCGTGGCCCATTCGCTGACTATTTCCAGATGTACCCGGTATGTCCGCCCCGCCGACCCGCGGTGGTCTTGCTTACTAACTGTCTCTGCAGAACAGCTGGGGCGAGTCAGCTAACGCCGAGGCGTGGGGCGTCCAATGGATTAAAGACCACGCGACGATGATGACAGCAGCGAACAAGCCCGTTATCCTCGAAGAGTTCGGTGTCACTTCGTCGCCCACGCGGCCTACGATCTATACCGACTGGTACAACACCGTCGTGAGCAGCGGCCTGACTGGTGTGCTCGTCTGGCAGGCAGGATCCCAACTCAGCGGTGGCCCCACCCCTGACGATGGCAACATGATCTTCCCCACGGACCCCGTCTACAAACTGATGCAGCAAAACGCCGCAGCCCTCAAGGCAAGAGGTTGAGTCGCGTAGCCAGCATGTGTAATCCAATGTCAAAGAAAATGCATTATTTGAAGTTCATCCAATCACGTTTGTGAAATGTTCAGTCTGCTCACATGGAGCTGGACTCGACATTTGGTTCCCGGGGCGCTGAAGTTACCCAGATGCAGATCTTGACAAGCTACGAAGGAATGATCGATGAAGAGCGTAGAACGATAGATAGGATGGATGGAAGTCTGGGAGGGATGGCCGGGTGGAGAAACTTGGTGAGTGACCTGCGGCACCAGGAACTTGAACGCGTTACGAGAGACGGGGTCTTTGTCTGCAAGCGCGATTTTGATATTCAAAGTCGTACTTTTGCGCTCGCAGGTATTTACACGGCGTGGATTATAACAAGCAAATGGATTTACGAATAAGATCGGATTAGGAAACGAAACAGATCGAGAGCGTCTCGAGCTATACACCCGTTGACTTTTAGGATTGAAGAGATAAACAGGGAATGCATCTCTCTCTGGAAGAAATTTTCGACTACGACACAATCGAATTCGAGAACTAGTCTGCGCAGGACAGTGCTGGTTGTACAATTGAATTGCGAGATTGATACTGACTACCCCCCAACGAAAACACACACATTTACCCTCTCGCTGCGAGTGCAGCGGCATGCGACTGCATGAGCTGATACACCGGATCTGTGGGCCAAATCATATACGGATCGGCAGGCGGCGCTTGCCCGGCAGCCAAAGGTGTTCCGGCTTGCCTAAAAAAAGAGTCGGTCAGCTCAAGAATGAATGCATGCAGATGGCCCCAAACCCACCAGACAAGATCACCGGTCAGCCCACTGCTGAGCACCGCATTGTACCAGTCCGTGTACACGTTGATCCGAGATGAAGACGGGGTGACACCAAACTCCTCGAGGATCACGGGTTTGTTCGCAGCTTTCATCATCGTCGCGTGGTCTTTGATCCATTGGACGCCCCACGAGTCGGTGTTGGCCGACTCACCCCAGCTGTCCTGTGGGGTGTGTCAGCACATGGAGAGCTCGGTCCGGGCGGATCGTACGGGGTACATCTGAGATATATCAGCAACGGGCATACGGCAATTTCACCGCGGTAGACTCACGTGCACTGTTCCGAAATCGAGCGTCTTGATCTGCAGGTTAGCGGCAAAGTCGATACCGATGCCGCCGCTGTATGGGTAATCGAAGTTGCCCGGCTGGTTGATGAATCCCTCGTCGCCGATCGCAACGAGATGGTTCGGGTCGATGGACTTGATGTACGCAGAAATGTCCGCCGCCCAGTTCGTGATCACCGTGTTGTTGCATGTGGCTGATGCCGGGCTGATGTGGAGAATGAGAGGAGGACAAGAAGGACACGGATAACAACGTACGCGGTTCCTCCACACCTCGGCTCGTTCACTAAGTTGCGGATAATTCAATCAGATCGCGTGGCTTTCTCAATGTGGATACCCACTCAATTCCCAGGCCTAGAAGCAAAGTCAGCCGGAGAAATCACGCTGGCAAGTGATCACACAAACCATGATTGCGGGCTCATTGGCGTACCGCGTCACGATTGCTTTGACGTACGTCTTGAAGGCCGCGATGACCGTCGGATTAGTGAAGAACGTGTCATGGGGCAGTCCAGCGCCCAAGATCTGTTTCGTGTAGACTTCCATTCCGCCATAGTCACCCCAGTTGTTGGTCAGCGCGATGATCACATGCAGCCCCTTGGCTTTCGCGAGCGAAATCACAGTATCTGGAGGGCGCGTGCGTTCATTTCACAGGTCGACCGGCTGGGGAAAGTGCGGAACGTACCGAGCACGCCCAGTCCGTCAGCGCCAGTGTTCACAGTGGGAGTGGAGCCATTCCAGAGATGGAAGTACACCCCGCTCGGGGACGTGACTTCGTTGAAGCCCCATGTTCTGCCAAGCCTCAGTCTGGCAACCGCTCCCGAGAACAGGCGCAACCACACACCTGATCGTGGTGGCGCTGCTGTTAACGATTCCATCGATTCCGGCACTGATGTCGGCTGTGCTGAGTCCCCAGAGAGGAAGCCAGTAGGCGTTCGATCTGGAAGATGATGCCTATGATCAGCCACGTGCAAGATTAGATAACGAGTTGCACTCGCCCTACTACCGTGTAGGGCTTCCCGTTCAGAGTGAACCGCGTCCCTGAGGTCTTGATGAAGCCTGTCGAAACGGGCGGCAGGGCGGATGTTGTTGTGCTGTGAGTGCTGGAAGGAGGTGCACTGGTTACGCTGTGACTGCTGCTCGATGGCGGGGCCGTTGTGGTGCTGTGGGTACTCGACGGAGGCGCACTCGTCGTGGCGGGAATACATTGAGAAAAGTACGGGTTTGAGACAACGCATGTCCAGCCCGTCGTGCAAGCTGCATATACGAATTCAGAAGGAACTCAACCGGCGACGCAAACGCTTACTGGTCGGTCCAGTCCATTGCAACCCGCCACATTGGCCCCATACGGGGGCTTGCGCCAATGCCACTGCAGCGAGCGAGAGCGCAAGGAACGTCGATCTTATCATTGCGTGCAGCGTGCTGAGGGAGGCAATGTGCGATATCTGACAATCCTCCGCATACTTATACTCTCCGGAACTGACGTCCGGTCGCAGGAACCGCGTCCAGTAGCGGACTTTTCTCGCTCATCTATCGGCACACAGGGCGCGAATATATGTGCTCCCACGGATAATTGCGCGGATCAGCTATCGTTTACAGTTCGAACGACGATCATGCTCGATCACGAGTCGTCGGGAGCAGCTTTCGGAGGCATTGGCGGGGTTGGTTTGGCATTGATAGCTGTGTACAATCAACATCCTTGTCACCGTCCTCTGGACGCCTACTTTAGGGATTGCCGACATCTATTGTCTCGGTCGTTCTAGTGTCTATCTATGTAGGCTCTGCTGTGCACGGGCTTGGATCCGAGCTTGACAAAACTGAGAAGAGTCAAAGACAGCACGCAGTTGGCTATCCCGACGAGGAAAATAGCTCTGGGGAAAGTTGCGACTGTGGCTGCGTAGACTGCGCCATAGAAAGCTGGGCCAATGATAGACCCACTGCAAGATAGTCAGTTGCAAGCACAATACAGACATGAGGATTCTCTCACAACAAGGCTTGTAAGATGCTGAGCGCTCCCAGTAATTTGCCCGACTCCACTGGCTCTCCCTCCCCCAGACTTTTTGTGTACAACTCCAACGCCACACTTCTGACGACCGGAGCAATGGCTGAACCAAGGGCGCCAAAAGCGATGGCGGCAATGAAGACCTTCCCGTTCGGAGCCAAAGGGAGCAGCAGAAACGTGGCCAGATCCGCGAGCACTGACAACCGGACGATCTTGAAGTCGACCACGATAGAGCTCGGCGCTGGACGCGCAGCTAATAAGGATTGGGTTTCGGAAGAGACATGAGCCCGTTCCGATCTCGAATTGAGATATCGGATACCCACTGAGTGAGTGATAGGTTGGTAAAGAGCACGCACAAGTTCTTCAACAACGAGATGCTCACAGGGAAGGACTGACAAGAGATAGATCGCTTTTGCAAAGTTGAGCGTGCTATAACAGTACCCAATCTACAAATATCATCAGCAGATATAGTGCGAATGCTTGGAGAGAGGAACTGACATATTCAGCGGTCCAACCGAACGCGACCACAGTGTACAAGAACTGGAAGATGATGGAAGCCTGGACGACTCTTCAGCTCGTAGCAACGCACAGTGCGATTGGAGGACTCACGATGACCATCAGGGCCAAACCATCCGCAAGAACCAGCAGAAAAAGATCCCAGCTCCTCTTGTTGGTGCCTGGCTGTTTGCGAGGGAGGATAATGAGAAGAGGTTCAATCGGGACTAGCAATCTCTTCGCCCAATGAATGCCGGCGTTGGTCGTTTGGAAAGCTTCGTATTTGGCCTTGGCTTCTTCGCGCTGTCCAGGGGTTGAGGATTCTGGTAAGATGAACCAGACGGTGAGTGTGTAGACCAATTTGATTCCAGTGGCTACGTAAAATACAACCGATACGCTTTGCGTATATCTGGAGGAGAATTAGTATGCGATAATCTGATTGCCAGGTGAGAGGTTCGGATACCTGATGAGCAAACTCGCAAGCATTGGGCCAATACCAATACCGATCACCAAACACCCAAACGCAGCAGAGAATATACGAGACCTTGCCGGTTGTCAGATGGAATCGAGCAATTTGTTCGTGACCATTTGCCTTGTGGACAAGTTCGAGACATCTGAGAGATATGCCAGCATGGCTGTGTTCTCAGCCGCCGAGCCTGGAAGATAACGTCAACAGAAATGATGCTGTATGAGCTGTGGCACACAGTACCTCCGACTATCCCGTGCAGGATTCCATTCATGACGAGGAACCAATATCCGCCCGGAAGCCAGTTGCTGAAATTGATGACGAGCAGGGTATTGACACAGAGCGCCAGATAACCGGAGGCTCCAATTCCAAGCATTACTCGTCGCCCACGTCGGTCCGTGAATGAGCCCCACCAACCAGTAGTAAGCAGACTCAGTACGCCTGTCGTTGTGACAATGACTGTACATGTTGAGTGCGATTACACAACTCACGCACGCACCAGACACCCACCTGAGATAAGCTTGGTGACAATGATCTGGACCTCGGGATCTGAAGCGCAGGGCGCTTCCGGCGCGAGTACTTCCTGTCGGAAGCGGCAAACGAGGTCACCGTAGAGCCCAACTTGTGCGCTGAATATGGCGGACTCGACGATGACATTGAACGGCGCGAGAAACATGATCCTGGACAGAGAGGAGGATCAAATTCCCTGAATACAATAGAGAGCATCTTGGAGTTTGCTGACCACCATGCTGTAGGCTTCTTCCAAGTAAGCGATCCAAGTCTGGGCTGAGACGGAGCCTGATCGAATTCAGCCAGTGCAGGCTGCTCAAGTCGGGACGCCATATCGAAGGGTCGTCTCGATGATTCAAGTCAGAGAGACGCGACTGTTGCATCATGATAAATATGTTCCAGCTGTCTTGTCTGAAGGCAAGAGGCCGCGGGCGCCGGGAACGTGATGGGACATCCAAGTCATGGAGGAGGGTGCGACCACGTGGCCGAGGTCAATGTTGATGGACAACGGCAATCACCGCTCGATCGCTGAGCTCAGCCGTGTCGTGTCGCCGAGTCGCCGACCTCTATTTACTCACTTCCGCTATGCTGGGCCCAGCTCTTCGGGCGATGCGAGGACTGCCTATATCTCTTCTGCTTATCCTCTTTGCACTCGCATGCGCTGCTCTGCCGGTACAGACAGCCCAGCTAAAGCCTCCACTCACACCAGACAATTTCCACTCAACGATTGCCAAGGGTGTCTGGTTCATTGAGCACTTCTCACCGTACTGTGGGCACTGTCGTGCCTTCGCTCCCACTTGGGAAAGACTTGTGGAGTACAGCGAGAGCTCGAAGGGGGTATCATTGGCCCAAGTTGATTGTTCCGTTCATGGCGGTAAGATCAAACCAGTTTGCATCGTACGTGCTGCTAAATCCGCAACGAATAGATCTATGCAACGACAACGGAGTCAAAGGATATCCCCAAATGAATCTTTACAAAGATGGGGAATTCGTCGAGCGCTTCAAGGGCAACCGTGATTACGATATCCTTACCGCGTTCATCGACAAGGCCAAACCTTCCGCTCCTGAACCAATAGCAGCAGCAGAATCAGTCGCAGCAGCAGCGGCAGTGTCGTCCCCTTCTCCAGAGCCTCTTCTCAATCCTAATGGGGAGGTTCGTGTACTCAACCCTGACAACTTCCACGCAGTACTCGAGGAAGGCCCTACCTTTGTCAAATTCTACGCGCCGTGGTGCGGACACTGCAAGAAACTTGCACCCATTTGGAAGCAACTCGCCAAGATCTCTAAAGGCAAAATGAATATCGCTGAGGTTGATTGCGAGGCACACGACAAGTTTTGCAAGACGCAAGATATTCCTGGCTTTCCAACGTTGATGTTTTACCCACCGACTGGCGTCAAGTCCGAGTATACAATGGGACGGAAGCTGGAGCAGCTGAAAGCCTTTGTTGACAAGGCCAGCTCGTCGTAAGAGTCACATCCGATGTGTCCTTTGCTGCTCTGAAGCGTTCTCAGGGCCACGCAAGCTATACAGCCAGAAGAACTTGAAGCGAAAGTTCTGGAGAACCCGGCCACTTATCTCCTTCTCTACTCTGAGAACGACACGCGGGTTATTGTAGGTATACATCGTTTGATGCACTATCGGATCTCTCAGCTTTCACAGAAAACAGTCACTAAATACGCAGCTCCTCTGCTCGGCTCTCCCATCATCTTCACAAGTTCATCCCCCACCTTGTGGAAGCGTTTCTCTGTCCCAGAATCAGCCCCGTGGGCTATTGTCGCCCTTAAAGATCGGGACCCACACAGTGTTGCTGCAATGTACCTGGGAAATGCAAGTCCCAAAAACGATCTATCGGATTGGCTCTTGGCAAATCGGCTACCGACTTCGATGGAACTCGTGCAAGACACATTCCAGAGCATTATGAATGCACCGCACAAGCCCCTAGTGGTCATCGCTGCCGTCACAAGTAAGACAGAGAGCAAAGTCATTGAGCGACTCCGGGATATCGGGTTGAAGTGGAGAGTTAGAACTGGTGGAACCGGAATGTATGGCGGCCGTTCTGTTGTTTTCACGTGGATGGATATCGAAAAATGGGAGAAATGGATGAAAAGTATGTATGGATTGCAGAAGAGCGCCAGTGACGAAGCAGAGGATGCGGGTATAGTCATCACCGATCATCAGGTGCGTCGCATCTGTCTGCGAAATTCTTGGTTCTCATGATCTGCGCAAGATCTTGAAGTACTACAATAGGGACCAGTCTGGAGCACTGATCAAACTGGCTTCCCCCAGCATTTTCTCTGCTCTGGAAGGCGCTGTGAGCGGTTCAATTTCACCCAATAATTCCGAAAACTTCATGGAACGTGTCGCAAGGGTGCGTTGTTCGATTCATTTCAACAACGAGCTCTGATTTGTCGTCCTATCCAGTTCCTGAACGGGAAAATGACTGGAATCGAGGGATATGTAATTCACCATCCAATCTATTCGCTCGGATTTGCCGTGGTGTCGGTTTTTCTTGTCTACCTGGCTTTGCGCCGCTTCCTGGCGGACGATTATGTTGACAGGGACCATGCGTACGGTAAATCAGGTAGACTAGATTGATTCGCGTAGGGTGTATGTTAGGTACCGATTATTTTATTCATTCTCTGACTCGGGATCAGGAATTGGACCGTAGATCGTCTAGTCTACAACAAGGGAGATACCATTATCGGGCAGAGTCAGATTAACCAAGGAAGCGGCCATCGTTCCCAACAATGGCAGCCGAAGTTTTGGCATCCAAGAACAGTTCTCCCATTTCACTGATGTCCTCCGTCTCGATCTGAGAGCGTCCAGACAGGGTTGCAAGGATGGAAGCAGGTGTCAAAAGTTGAAGAGCATATCTTGAAGGCCGTCAGGTCGAGATCGATGAGCTCAAAGATCGGAACACACCTCAGAGAAGATTTCTCGCCCTCTCCAGCTAATCGATCCAGAACTCCAGAGCCCAAGCGCAGTCCTTCGACATTGGCACGGAGTTGAACAACCTTGCCCACTTGATCACGCGTGTAGACATCTGTCTTCACTATCATGCACCTATTGTCGTTGAGTGAATGTTCCGGCTCGAAGAAGGTGGCTCACCTGTCTAGTAGGTCCACGGGTATTCCGTGCGGTGAAACAATGTCTGATGTGCCACGGACCAAAGAATTGCCTCGATTTGTGGCAAGAATGACTGTAGGAGCCATGGGCGATTCAAGCAGTGCATTAAGGTAAGTGAAACACTCTATATCCAGCATGTGCACCTACACCCGATTAGTACTCCAAGAAGCCATAATTTGATCTTCACTCACCTCGTCGATGAAGACCACACCGGGGACCACCTCAGCTACACCTTGATCGACATAGTTTTTGACGACTTTGTTAACCTCTCTTCGCAGCTTATCCGTCACCTCCGTTCGGCCACTCTTCACGAGGCTCCCCATAACACTCATAATGTCTTGTCCCCCCTGCGGCCTTGCGTTTGCAGAATCGAGATCTCCGAGAGTGATGTCTTGAACTAGCTCCTTGCGTTTGTGTACATCACCTTTAGGTACAGGTACATATGTCTCAGATTCGAGATCGAATGACGAAGCATATGCATCAGAGCGTCCGACGCGCTGGATTGCTTTAGTGACTGCATTGTAGATCGATTGCTGCCGCTCACCTTCACGGCGCCAGTCTGCTGCTCAATGTAGATGACGTCCCCGATGACAATTTTTTCTTTGAGTATGGCCTCATAGATACCGGGATCCATGCGAAGCTGTTTTGTTCCCTTCATTGTTTTCAAGCCTATGATGACATTGGACACAGTCTTTCCATAGCCGCTTAGAGGGTTTTCAGATTCAGTGGGTGTCAATTCCGTGACTTCGCCCTCATAAATCTCTTTAGTCTCCTTGATACGGAGACCTGTTCAATCTGAGTATGGATTGCAGTTTGCACGACGCGCTAACACGCACCAATCGCGCGACGGAAAGCTTCAGCTAGAACCTCCGTCTTCTTCACCTCAGTGCTGTACACTTCGGAACCCACCATAGGGCAGAACGGGACTTTTAGGCCGAGCTCGTGTGACACGGCCAACGCCAGTGCGGTTTTTCCTGTCCCCGGTGCACCCACGAGCAAAAGCGCACGTCCCGAGAATTTTCGCGACTTAATGAGATCGACGATGACACCACATGCCTAGACGCGATAGCACTCTTCAAATCCTACTGGCACGCTCCAAGATACTCAACACACCTCGCGCGCGTTTACTTGGCCAATGAACCCCGAACCATCGGTGTTAGCCGAGCCATCTGGGGTCAATCCAAGCCCTTTGATATGCGAGTGGGGCGCGATGCGAGAGGACCTGCCAGCCGTGGCCATTGCTGGGGGGACAGCATTGTGGGCAACGGGTGTGGACGTCGATGCTGCCGAGGACATTCGTGGAACCAAGACGCGTTTGAAAAGATGCACAGCCGCTAAACAGCTACAAGATTATGCCCACACAGTGACAAGCACACTCAATCCGTACTGAGATCTCACCCACTTCAGCGACTTGTGTCCCTCATCATCTACATAGCCATCTAACATTCTCGTCTCTCCATCCCTCATTCGGATCATTGTCTCGCACTGCGTCTGAAAGTGACGGCCGCTCACGTACATATTTGTCGACTTCATACTCCACCACTCCTCACCACACTTGGACACACGCATTCGACCGCACATGACTGATACGAAGGTATACTCAACTCTTTCGCATGACTGGACCGCTGCTCTAAATCTTGACTCTGCTCCGCCCAGGCCATGTCTCGCGCCCTTGGTGCGGCCTTCCTCAACCACCAAGTGGAGCAGCTCGAGAAGAGCGCCGCATCCTCAGCCAACTGGCGTGCCCGTTCATCTCATCAAGCTTCGAACAAGCGTAGGCCGGTTCAGATTACCGACAACAGTAACAGTAAAGCTGCCAATCCGAAAACGCCGACCAAGAAGTTTCAAAACGTTAATACCGGTCCCTTGGCGATAGCGGCAGCCGCCCGCCTCTCACTTGAAGACACCAAAGAGAAGGATGCGGAATCGGGTGTGGTGGTGATTGTGGTGGATGCAAGTGTCCTTGTGCATGCACTGCATCAACTGAAGCGGTGGTCCCGCGATGGACGAAAGGAAACCGTCATCATTCCACTCGAAGGTATGTATGGTTCTACTCCCTTCGTTTCGTCGTCATCGAGCTCTTTGATCCGCTAGCTCTCAACACTCTCGATCTGCTCAAGAAAGGGACTTCTCCCGTAGCTCAGCGGGCTCGGGCAGCATCACGTTTCTTGGAGTCTCAAGTGGGCTCAAATCCGCGCATTAAGGTCCAACAAGACGACGCTTTTGTTCCCTGGGATGCTCTCTCTTTTGTTGCCAAGGACGCCAACGCTGAAGCCACCGACATCGCTCCTGAATGGGTGCGTCGCACCATCTGTTGTGCGCGATGGGAAGTCGATGCGTACATCGTTGACTCGAAGCAAGATCGGAAGCGTACGAATATCTCCGAGGTCGCCGTCGCCGTACTTTCTTCCGAAGGAGTTCACGTAAACCCTGTTGAAGGAGCTGGCAAGCATGAGCCCAGGACGACGGGTAATCTTGTGTCGCAGTGGGCCAAGCTAGCCGGTATCAGGGTGCTGCACATCGAAGCTTCTGCACCCAATGCCAATCCAAATCATGGCAGTGCCAGCACCAACCCTGCTAGCCGTCCCCGATCGGGCACGCAGCCCTCTCGTAGAGGCGGCGGTACCGGGGGTGCGAATCTTGTGGAGCGACCTGCCGCTGCTTTGGCTATGGAAGCTAACGCGGGTGTTGTACGTCTCTTGGCTCGCGGGGAACGTCTCGAGAACGCCGCAGTGTGAGTGCAGTGCAATGCACTGATTCACAACCAACGACAAGCAGCGAATCGGCAACTATCCATGATTGTTGTGGAACATGATGCACGGTGAAACGTGTGGTGATAAACTAACTCATTGGTCCCAAGCGAACCTCTCTTTGCAGAGCTTCGGTACCCCACGATTTCTCGTTCCTAGTTCGGCAATCCAAGGCTGCATCAAGAGGACGTTCCATGGTTCTGAGAAACGAACAGCGTGTCGGCTTCATATCTCTGCTTGCCGGTCCTGGTGCCGGATGTGACTGCAAACTTTCTCTCTCTGTTACGTCCCTCTATCCTTGCGTATGATCGATCTCCTTAGTCTCTGTTTCTCCATCACCTATGCCCTTAAATCCTCTTTGTGTATGGTAAATCGACGAATTTCTCGTTGTGACTCTCCTATGTAGCTGTTTGGATAATGAAGCATTTTCCCTCAGCTGCGAATAGCACGAATTGGAGCAAGGCAAGACGACGATTGCTTCGGGACTGCACAAGAGTAACGGTCGATTTGGACATCAAACTCGCTGGATCAGCGACGTAAGACATGCATGCAGCATGCGTATAACAGGCGTGGTCACCGACTGGGATGACGGATGTCGGATGGTAAGTCCATGTCCCTGCTGCTGAGCGTCGGGTTCATCAACCATTGCTCTTCCAATCATCCACCTGGGGCAGCCCAACTGGCAGTAACAACCCCAAGGTGGCAAGAGGAGAGTCATATAGATGTCAAATCGCATCTTGAGAACGGGAGAAAGACGATTCGAGCTTGTCCAGTCGGTTGCTTTTCTAAACACTGTGGATCCTATCTACATTGCTGTTTCTACAGTTTGGGAAGGATTTGACACGAGAAAGTCTGTCGCTGACTCAGTAAATGGAACGAAGCCAGCGTCTGTTCATGCCGCTAGGCCAACGATGGGACATGTCAGTGAGTCAAAAGAGAGTGCCACAATTGTAAGCGAATGATCAAAGGATCGAGGAGAATGAATAACAAGAGTACACACCGCTTCCTCATCAGTCAGTGAACCAGACCTGTCTCCTTCCTCTACTATTTGGACGCTCTTCTGACCGAGGCCGGTGGCTTTCAACATCCTTCATCTCTTTGTTGCTCGATTTGTTCCCCTCCACTTCCCGCGCTCCGATTTCCTTGACTATAGTGCGGGAACGCCCATCTCATATTCGACTTGCGAGCTCCGGAAACGACTACTTTCAACCACAACCAGGATTGAGCTGAACTCATTTGGACACGTCTTATAACGAACAGCAATGCGCGAGAGCAACTTTGCTTTCCCGGCCCAAAACAAGGCCTGCGTGTGCATCACCTCCCAGCTCTATGACCGACGAGGTACGAGTCGCTCTGCCTCATGTACACCAATGTAATTCAGTCTCGATAGCTTTGGACACATCGGCGCCTTTGCCGCTCTTCAATTCCCTGACACATCTAACTTATCTCACGTCGACCTCTCCTCGTATCCGCGAAATCATGACCATGGATGGCGGACTTGAGCGTCTCGTTCGAATTCTTCGAGACTTTTGCTTTTCTCCACCACCACCCGTTCCAGCGTCCTCTTTCTTCGGGCTATTACCCCCGAACTACTACTCTCCTCGGCCCGCTCCGCAACTAAACCCACCCTCCGGCCAGTTCGATAAACACGCCGCGTATCGTTTCAGCCTCGCTTTCCAATGCGTTGTCAATATTGGCGTCCGTGGTAGTGAGCCGATCCGCAGTCGAGTTGTCGAAGCTGGTACGCTAGATGTTGTGGGGTGCATCCTCGAGGCGTGGCTGGTTGGACGAGGATTTGCTGTTGGTCCAAGCACAAGCGCCACTGGCCTTCCTCGCGAGAGTCGGGAAGCCAGAGCAGCGAGACGAGCCGCAGCTGCTGCTGCTTCTAGGAGAACTCGCGGTGAATTGGTGAGTCACGTTTCCGGTTCCACCATTGAGGCTTTCCCTTCGCCTTCCATCTGCGGATATCAGTTTGTTCTTGCGGTTCCCGTACATGCTTTCGGCGTGTATCGATGGTGCCTTGCAACAATATCATACCATCTGCTTTGATCGAGCCCTTGGCTAATATGGTTCCCCAGGACTCATCCCATACGTCTCAACGCTCATTAGCCATCGATACGTCTGCAGCCCGACGTGCTGACGGCAATCATATTCATCGTGCGGCTGCGACTTCCCCTCGACACCAAGGAGAAGAAGACATCGAAGCCGCGACGCCGATCGTTCGGGATAGAAGCGCTACCGTCGTGGTTCGTCGACGGGGCGATACCAGCCACGTGCACAATTCCGGTCACAATCACGGTCGCGACAACACGAACATGTACTCTGGCGACACCAATGCCAACAATCCGGTATCTCCCGCTGCAGCTTTGCAGGCTTTACAGCAGCTCGCCGCCGCGCAGAATGTTTCTCTACCCGATGGCCATCCGCCGTCGCCGTCACTGTCTGCCCTCAGCACGACCAGTGTCACGGGTAGTCCGAACAGCACTGCAAGCCCCGACGCAAGGTCCCGGAGCCGGGCAAGCTCATTGGCTTCTCCGGTTAGTAGAGCGTCGCCTGTGGGCAGCTCGATCAGTAGCAGCCGTGCCAGTCCCAGCCCCAGTGCCCGTACCGACACCGACACCGACGGTGACGGTGACGGCGACGTTGAGATGGTCGCAGCTGCTGTTGCTGGACTGGCCATGGGTGTCAGTGGGCCATCGAACGTCACTGATCTGCGATCGAGGATTGGAGATTCCAGCGCGAGCGCGAGCCCCAGCCCACCTCCGTTGAATGTGGTGCAGGCTGCTGTCGAGCAGGCTGCGATGAATGCAGCCAATTTAAACGCAAATCTTACCGCCATTAACCAGAACATGCCTATGCCTATGATGATGGGACTTGCACGCGACCCTCGAATTGTTGGAGAGGAAGGTGGAATGGGCATGGCTATGGGGCTCGGAGGTGATGATGGAATGGACGGCGATGCGACGAATATGATGTTGAATATGGGAATGATGAACGAGGAGGTTGGGATGCTTGGCTTGGACGGGGGCATGATGGACATGAACATGGTCATGGGCATGGGTGCTTTGGGCATGATGGGTGGGATGCCCATCCCTGTTGGGATCACAGACGCTCATGCTTCCGGCGGGACCGACTCCGAGGCTCGGGCCGACACGGATGCCGACGCTGAGGAAAGTGATGCACCGCCTATTTCTACCGGTCGAAGGAGAGTTGAAGAAGAGCAGACACAGACGCCTCGTGCAGGAGTCGTTCAATTGCCTGCTCCCGAGTCGGCTGTCTATGAAGAAGAGGGTGAAATGGATGAAGAGGAAGGCGAAGTGGTCGTTGCCGTGCGCGATCGGGGTGGCTCCATGCGTCGGGCAGGAACTCTCCGTGCCGCTCGCATGTCCGAAAACAATGATACCGCCGAGCCCATCGCATCCACATCCCAATTGACGGCGCGGCCGATTTCTCCGATATCTCGACCGACTAATCCGGGTGCACCTCGGGTCCCTGCTTTGGCACCACCAGTCACAACACGCTCTCGGCGAGTCGCTGCGACGGATAGTATAGACGTGGTTCCCACCATCGTCCTCCCTCCGGCAGGCCCTGCCATTCGCAATGAACGACACCACCATTCACATAACGCTGCTCACCAGACTGGCCCGTACCGTGACGAAGACGTGCTGCTTTCGCTGCAGCTGCTTGCTTACCTCAGCAAATATCCCCATGTGAGGCAAGCATTCTACAAGCGCCGGAATGGCTTCCATCCCGCCAGTGCTTTGGCTGTTGCAGCAGCCAAGACTTTGCCGACAGAAAGCTCAGAACCCAGACCTACGGAGTCAAAGGCGCGACAGGGTCCCGTCAATCAACAACTGGCATTCTTCCGTGCGTTCGGTCCAAAAGAGGGCAGGGCTCCTGTGTCGAGGACCGGACCTCCTGCCGTAACACAGCCCGCAAAACCGAGCAACACCGCTCCAGCGCGATCGGGCAATGAAACGAATGTTTTCTCACTGGTAGAACGCTTCACTTTCCGGCCTTCCTCAAGCGAAATCGATCTTCCCAACCCTCCACCGAAATTGCCGCCAGAGATCCAATATTGGGCAGGCGTAATCATGCGCAATGCGTGTCGCAAGGACGATAGCCGAGGTGGAATCCGTCAGTGCGCCAACAGTATGTGTTTTGTTTCTTGCGGCAGTAAATTCAACTGATGTCTGGCAGTGCTTTGCGGTCGATGGGAAGCCTACCCTCGCGAGTTCGCTAAATGCCGTCGATGCCGCAAAGCGAAGTACTGTGGCAAGGACTGCCAAAGCACAGCATGGAGCGAGGGACACAGATTCTGGTGCAGTGCAAAAGAGGGAGATGATGCACCCGATGCGACAGTCAATGCGACGAGCATGCTCCCATCGACAAGTACGGCAACCATTGTACCAGAAGATCCAGGAGCTGGCGAGCGAAGAGATCGACGCACCAGAGAACGCGAACGGACAAATGTGGATGTGACTGATACAAGCACCATCCGTGCAATCAGGCCAGCTGCAATCTTGAATGCAATTGCGGGTCCTAGCCGAGTTGGTACCGAGCCCGCCGGTGATGTACCACGGTCACGAGCTATGGCGCTACTGCGACGAAACGGTAACCCGTTTGCGGCCGATACCACTTTGCATCATCCCCAGCCGCAGAATACTGCTGACATTGGCCGGTATCTTGCCAGCTTTGGTGCACCCACTCCTGGTACTCTAGCTGGCGGCCGTACTGCGGAGAATGAGGCATCATCGGCTGGAAATGCTGATGAAATGGATACAGATTAGGTCCCCTCGTCGTTTGCTGTTGTTATGTTACATGCACTCTTCATCCGTTGCACCTCTTGTCAAATCATAACCTGCCTGTCACTACTATTGCCACCAACTATACTCATACCATCACTGCTATCAAACGCATTCCATCTATACATTTTGCCCAATCGATGCATTTCCAGCTACTATTCATGAAATGGGATGTATGGGCCAGTCAAATAGAAGTGATGTATGTGATGATGATCTTTGGTGCTATCCCTAACACCGCAACCCTCAGTACCAATATCTCTACCAAGTTGAGCATGAGCTACAGTCAATTACCACCTAATGAGATGGCTAAATACTCATTGCCTTAATGCAGTCAAATCTCAGCCAAAACTCCCAATCAAAGTTGATGAGCAGTCAGATAGGACCACCTAAGGAACATCTGCCACGGAGGGTACCCCCCCTCCAAGGGGGGTAAAATTGATCCATTTTGACCCCCTAGTAGGGGGTACCCTCTGCATCTGAGGTGATCCTCCACACCAAAGCTCTGCAAATGGGTGCTAAGCATCTGCATCTTGTCCTATAAGTGGCAGTGGATCCATCTGCTCCCAGCTTACCCCAAGATCCTTATGATGCCATCGCCCAGGTCATCCGCAGTCCACATCATGTGACTGCAATCAAGCAAGCAACCTCTACATTCCCCATGCTCACAGCCTGTACAATCCTGCCTGGCATGTGTTGCTCTGCTGTAGCTATGAGCCTTCTGTTGTAGCTATATGTGAATGTATTTGGTTTCCAATTGATCTTAGCCGCCTCCGACTCCTGTGTGTGCAGCAAACACAGAATAGTAGCTAGACCAATTCTGAGCAGATGATCCACACAAAATCTGGATTGCTGGAATGATTGCTCAGATGCTTGATGCAGGTGTTCAAGATAGAGATAGAGTTCCCCAGATACTTCTTTTTAAAGTCGATTTTGTTATTCCCTGTGGTCGCATACGATATGTTAGGGATATGTCTGGCTCTCTCTGATTCTCCTAAGCTTGATTATTCTCCTGTTTGTCCTATGTCGTTGTTATAGCCAGTGGTTTCTGTAGGGTCCATGGTGGTTTGTTGGCCGATGGTGCAGTGGGGATGGCCGGTCGCTTGGGCATACGAGCTTTTTAAATATAGAAGTATAATTGCCCGTCTATGTGGGTGGGGTTCTTGCTCTGGTTTGTGTGTGTTGGCTTGTCGTGCTCTCATCTCCCGCCTCCAGTCCTTCATGTGTTCTCTCAAAGCATCTCGTCTCTACCAGGTAACACATCAGGTGTGGGATTGCCTTGGGATCTGTCAGGAGCTTTGTGACGCTTAGGGTTCTTTGTCCACCTGCTTTGTTCATATGTCGGCGTTCTTCTTTGTGTGTTGGGCATGCCAATAGGTAGTGGGCTACGGTTTCATCCACCCAATGGCAGTGTCAACAGATGGGCAAGTCTGGCTTCCCAATTTGGTGTAGATAACGCGCCAGCAGTGCATGTTCTGTACGTAGTTGGACAGGGATCAATGCTTGCGGTCGTGAGATCTTCTTGATAAGTTTCTGAAAGGAGTCAGAAGGGGTTTTCTTGAACAAAAATTTGAATCTATCGTATTGAGGTGAGGCCTTCCATTCATTGCCTGCTATGGTTTGTAAGAGCATATTGTGATGCTGTACCGCAGCTGATTTGCTATGGGGTAGCATGCCTCAGAGGCTCTTGTGTAGGAGTCTGTCTGCCTCCGGTCTACTTCTGGGGGTCAGCTGTCGCAGACAATACCGCGCAGTGGAGATACGACCAGTAGCGATCACCTATAAGACAGAGTCTCAGCGAGTGTAGAGACACAGGAGCTATATCATTAGCTGTACCTATAAGACAGAGTCTATGGTACAAGTCATAAGTAAGGTCATTAGATCGTAAGGGAGAATGCATACCTCAGCGAGTGTAGAGACACAGGAGCTGAGGATATGGAGCGTATAGTACTAGGTTTATATACCAGTCTGGAGCAGATATCATGATGTCATAGTGGAGTAATGATATCATAGATGAGTAATGGATGACGCAATAATGAGGTCAGGTATGAGGTCATTGTGGAGCGAGCCAAAGTAATCTAAGAATACTACTTATGATGTCATGTCTACATACTGTGATAGTCGCTAATACAAACAAGCTTCAACACTCCCACTCGACTAAACAGTCAGATCACGAAGACCCTAAGACAGCCGATGTTGTTGGAACTTCACCCATGCCAAAGACTTTGTGAGCGTGTCGGAGATCATCGCATCAGTCGGCACATGGTAAAGTTGGACATTGCCAGCTTTGACAGATTCTCGTACAAAGTGATAGCGGATGTCGATGTGCTTTGTCCTCCTATCATGAACCGGATTTACTGCCATAAAGATAGCGCCTTGGTTATCAACACAAAGAGGCGTGGATGGCAAGTCATATCCAAGCTCAGTCAACAAAGTGCGGATCCAGGCAATCTGGCGCGTAGCATCGCTCAGAGCCATGTATTCGGCCTCTGTTGAGGACAAAGCGACCGTGGGTTGGCGTCTAGAAACCCAGGTCACTGCACAACCGGCGATGAAGAAGGAATATCCCATGGTGGAATGCCTGTCGTCTTTGTTCTCCGCCCAATCAGCATTGGAATAACCGATAAGGCCTGTGCCAGTGGAACCATCATAGCAAAGTTGGTAGTGTTTGGTGCCCTGAAGGTACCGGAGTATGTATTTTGCCATGTTCCAATGATGTTCTGATGGGTTGCTGTTGAACTTTGAAAGATGGATGACTGCGTAGGCAATGTCGGGGCGTGTACCAAGCATGGCATATAAAAGACTGCCAATCAGCTGCTGGTAACGGGTACGACGGTCTTCATCAACTTCTCCATCATGCTTCTCGAGCACGATGCCGGAAGGCAGGGGAGTACGAGCTTCTTTACACGAAGACATCCGGAAATGTTCTAGAACTCCTTCGATATAAGAAGTCTGATTGATCCAGTTTTTACGCGCTTTGCGATCACGAACTATGTTCAGACCAAGGAAATCCTTCGTAGGACCGAGATCTGTCATTTTGAAGCGGTTCGCGAGCAAGGATTTGATACGCGCTATCTCCGGCAGATTGTTGCCCATAATGAGCATATCGTCAACATACAGCACCAAGATGATGACTGTATCTCCCATTTGTTGGCGATATGTGTAGACACCGGCGTCGGAGTATGTCCGAGCAAAACCAAGTTCGAGGAGGGCATTGTGGATTTTGATATTCCACTGATGAGACGCCTGTTTCAACCCATAGAGTGATTTACAAAGGCGTGCCACCTTTTCTTTTGGCCATGACGAGAAACCTTTGGGTAATTCCGGAAGTTCCATATAGATTTCTTCCTCTAGATCCCTGTTTAGGAATGCCGTTTTGACATCCATGGCATGAATCTCCCAATCTTCGAGAGCAGCCAGAGCCATAAGTATGTGCAAAGATTCGTAGCACAATACTGGCAAGAAGGTCTCATCATAGTCAAACCCATGAACCTGAGTGAATCCCTTGGCAACAAGTCGTGCTTTGAAACGACCGTCACGCTTCCTGCTAAACACCCATCTGCATTTTACAGTCTTTCGACCGCGTGGAAGGCTGGTCAAGTCCCAAGTACAGTTTTCCTCGAGAGAGTCCAGTTCTTCGCGCATTGCGCGCTCCCACTTGAGTGCATCCGGGCTCTTTGCTACGTCCCATACGTTTTGAGGCAAGTCATGCTCAGCTTGGGCAGCTGATAACATGGACTCAATGCTGCTAGGCCTCTGATACGTAGTTCCATCTGGCATAATGCGGGGCTTATTCCGACGAGGGCGGCGATGGGCAATTGGGCGATCGTCTATCGGGCCAGGCATTAGGGGTACTTCTCGCGATCCCGTGACAGGACCTTGTTGCGCGAGGGGTGCCGGTGGCGGTGGGAGAGCAGGAGGTGGTATGCTTGCATAAGGCGTTGCAGGCGCAGGATTATTGATAAGGTCAGGGAAGGTTTCCTCGAATGGTGTGAACAGCTCCAGTCCAGAGGACACATTGCCGGTGACTAGCTTGGACTTGGCAGGGAATACTTGCTCATCAAACTCGACGTTTGAAGAGATTTGTATCTTGCATTGATTTGGATCCCACACTTTCCAAGCTTTTGTCTCTTGTTTGTATCCAACAAAGATGTGGTCGGGGCGTCCATGCTCCAACCCTTTTGGGCGTTTTTCAACATCCACATAGAGAGATGCCTTGCATCCAAACACACGGAAATAAGAGACGTCTGGCTTCTTTCCAAGCCACAGTTCCGCAGGTGTTCGCCATCCCAATCGTGCCATAGGTTGTCTATTATGAACGTGGACAGATGCATCCATAGCACATTGCCAGAAGCCTTTGGATAGGCCAGCATCAAGGCGCATGCATTCCGCTTTCTCGTAGGCTGTGCGATTCCAACGTTCAGACCTCCCATTTTGCTGTGGTTCGCGTGGCGCGGACTTAGGGTGCATAATACCACGTGCATTGAGCCAGGCTGTGAGTTCATCGGACATATATTCGCCTCCACGATCTGACCGGAAGGCCAGTACTTTTGTGCCGAGCTGATGCTCTGTAAGGGCAACACAGTTTTTAATTGCGGTAGAGGCTTGGTCCTTTGATTTAATAAACACCATCATGCCAAAGCTTGAGAAATCGTCATAGAACAAAATTGTGTAGCGTGAACCTTCCAACGACTGAGTAGGCCAGGGGCCCATCAAATCAGTGTGGATAAGCTCGAGGGGTTTGCTAGCACGTTTCTCTGATGCAGGGTACAGATGCTTGTGTTGTTTTCCAAGCATACATCCATTGCACATGCCACACTGGTCTTTATTGCGTTGCAAGGGGGGAACACCTTCAACTTGTGTCGGCAAGTGAGTAAGGGTCCTCCGAGCCACATGACCAAAACGCTTATGCCACAATTCACGATCGGTAGTTTCCAGGGAAGCGAGCGCGGTAGACTCGTGAGATGCAGACACAGATGGTGCCACGAGCTCCTCGGGGTAGTACCAGTAGCAGCGATTGCTTGCTTTAAAGGTCATCAAGACATCCCCATGCGCTTTTCCCTTGTTGAGCCAATCCTTGGTGACTAGGATTGCCTTGTTGTCACCAACCACGGTGTAGTAACCAGCCTGATCGAGCGCATACCCAGAAAGGTAACGCCCTCTTATGTGCGGGTTGTAGATGACATCCTTCAGCGTGAAGGTGTAGTCCATGCCACTACTAGTATGACCCCGCAACACAATATCTCCAATGGCTTCATTCTTGCAGCGAGCTCCCGACCCAACGACTACATAGGTGTCAATAGATCTGATATTGTGAAGATCGGATCGGGTGTTTGTCATGTGATGCGTACAACCTGAATCCCATAGAAAACGAATTTTTGAATCGTCTCCCATTTCTTCAACAAAAATTCCATCATCGATGTGTTTGAGGGAGTCACTCATGAGATAGGACAAAATGTGCATTCCATTGGAGGCAGCTGCAACCACGGGAGCGGCTACAACTTCTTTGTTTACAGTGCTGGTACCATCACCACTCTTCTTTTCCTTCTTCCCCTCATCCTGCTTCCCCTTGCCTTTGTCAGAAGATTGACCAGTCGGCTTGAGGTTGGGATACTTCTTGTAGCAGGATGCCGCAACGTGACCGGACTTGTTACAATGAGTGCAGCGGGTGGCGAGGGACGGAACGGTGGAAATCTTCGAGTTTGACGTCGTGTCGAGGTTCTCGATCTTGATATTCCCAATGACGCTGTTCTTAACATCTACCGGGTTTAAGGAAGCAATAGGACGATTGGCCAGATAAGAGGTGACGAAACCTCTGCTGGAAGCAGGTAAGGCGGCGAGCATGAGAGTCGCGAAGAGGTAGTCGGGGATCTTGATTCCTCCTTCTGAACACTGGCAACGACGAGTCTCCATTTCCATGATTTGCTTCTCAATGGTGTCACCACCATGGAAGGTGGTGGTGTTCAGGAGGCGGTACTCGACAAAAGCATCGATGGCATTTGGTTGGCCATAATCCGTCGCCATTTTCACAAAAACCTCGCGCGCAGTGCGCTCCCGTTGACCGTCCATAAAGATTCCCTTGCGCAGATTCTGGATAATATAAACCCGCGCAAGACCCAGTGCCTTTTCATTGGCAACGTCCCATTGATTTTGGGAGTCCCCAGCAGTTGAAGGACGTTCGACTGCACCGATATTTGCAGCTGGTGTACCGTTAACCGAGATATAAGAGGGTTTCACAACCCCCCAAGTGCCCTGGTGCATGCATATGCTCATATAGTTGTCTGACCAAGTATTCCAGTTTGTGCCGTCAAAGACGCTCAGGATGGAATTGTTAAGCTTTTCTATCCCGGACATTGTGGGAAGAAATTCGATGACGTCGGCGATGTGATGGTGGAGAAGAGTAGGTTTGACGTATGGAGGATCTCCAAACAGAAGACGAAGCGCGACGGTGAAATTTCCTTGCGCCTGATCGCTGTTCTGATTGTCGATATCACCAACCCGATAGATGTCACCGGTGATAGATTCGATGGGAAGATAGGAGTGTCTGAAAGTCGTCCAAGAGTTAACAGGGTATAGGATAACCCCAACAGGAGGATTGTTCGGTGATGACAGGGTGATAGAGATGGAGACTAGAGCGACGAAGTCAGCCCCAGATTCTCTGCAGACCAAGAAACAAAATCCCAAGTGCCAAATCTCTGAAACGAGAGCAACCAAGCGTCCCTATCCCATCCATGATGCCCATATATGCGCGGGGAATGATAACGAAATAAAGCGGTATAGTAAGTGCCCATATTTGTATCAAAGTAACGTAACTATATACGTCAGCGGCGGCAGTACCCAACGGTGATTACTGCCCTCGCAGTCCGTCACTGGCCAAGGGACACGTGCCCAAGGCCGTCCCAAGCACCGGGTTTGGCTGCCCATCTTCTCCCTTTTAAAGACATGCATACACGCAGAATGTCATTGCATGAATCCTCGTAGTGTCACCAGCCCGCAGGGTCCCTTGTGAGGAATGCGAGTCAACCCCAAAGGATTGTTTTGCCTGGCGGAGGGATTGACCTCCAGCAGCTGTTGAGAGCTACTACACCACCTAGGCGCTTCGTGCAAGGTTCAGGAGTGGGATTGACCAAAGGACCAGTGCCTGGTGGGTATGTCCGCTGTACAATAAAAAGATGTAACGTAAAACGCGCATGAGCAATCATGGACGGAATAGCTAACGGCGCGTCTGCCAACTGAATGACTCCCTGACGCCGCTCGCGTAACCCCTTGAGGGTGAGAGCACAAATGCGAGGACCGACATCCAGCAAGTGGGACAAGCGCACAAAGACGGCGCTCTAGAAGGGCTGAACGAGTGAAAGATACTCGCCTTAGTAAAGGGAGTAGTTCGATGTTTCTTGATTTGCCGCTAGTGGTTCAGGCGGGGCCCATAACCTGTCGCAGACAATACCGCGCAGTGGAGATACGACCAGTAGCGATCACCTATAAGACAGAGTCTCAGCGAGTGTAGAGACACAGGAGCTATATCATTAGCTGTACCTATAAGACAGAGTCTATGGTACAAGTCATAAGTAAGGTCATTAGATCGTAAGGGAGAATGCATACCTCAGCGAGTGTAGAGACACAGGAGCTGAGGATATGGAGCGTATAGTACTAGGTTTATATACCAGTCTGGAGCAGATATCATGATGTCATAGTGGAGTAATGATATCATAGATGAGTAATGGATGACGCAATAATGAGGTCAGGTATGAGGTCATTGTGGAGCGAGCCAAAGTAATCTAAGAATACTACTTATGATGTCATGTCTACATACTGTGATAGTCGCTAATACAAACAAGCTTCAACATCAGCTCCGCTGCTGCCTTTGCCTGTTTGTCTGCTTCCTTGTTCCCCTGAATGTCTACGTGTCCTGGCGACCATTGTAGCGTTACCCTGGCATCAGGGTGATTGCGGTGTAGCTCCTTTAGCTGCAGGTCTAGCATGTCCCATATGTAGTGTGACGGGTTTGGGTCTCTTTTTGCTGTGGCATCAATTGCAGCCGTATTGTCGGTGTAGATGGATATGTCCCTGCATAGATTCCGTTGTTGTATGAGCAGACCAACTCCAAGGTTTAGACCTATGCCTTCTCCTCTTTATACAGTATGGCGCACATCTGTACCCAGATGCTTCTTTGCCACTTCGATGAGTCTCTCTCTTTGGTACAGTACTGCTGCTGCACCTATGTGTCTGTGAATACCTGAACCATCAGTGAACACTTTCCACTTAGCCTTATCTGTTCTCTCCTGCTCTATTGCAGCCTCCTTGGTGGTCCATGGGGCTATCTTCACTGCTGGTTTCCAATCTGCCCTCTACTGCATGTGTGACAATCAACAAGAAATAGTGTCAAAAAGAGAAGTCAATTCGAAGACTGGAGAATACAACCAAGTAGCTACAGTATTTATACCCAGATCCAGTCTGAGTCATATCTACAACTAATGAGTCACAAGGCTATGTACCGCATGGAGCACTGGTCATGGGTTGTAGTAGAACCTTCTGGAGCATATGTCGCGCAGCCTTGGATCAATAAAGGTGATCCCCTGGACCCCTAGCCCGGACCATCAGATGCCGTGATCTGTGATAAGATAATCTGTGCCGAGATAAGATAAGATGGTCGATGATAAGATAAAAAGTGGCCAAACTATGACATTACTCCCTCTCTAGAGTCAATGTCCTCATTGACTGGGCCAATGGGTGTGAAGATGTTTTTGTAAGGGTCAAAGAGTTGTTGTTGGGGATATGGGAGGCGCTTGTCTTTTGGTTTGTAGCGATGGATGAGATAATCCCAATGTCCGGCTTCGAGCGTTGGCAGGAGGTGAATGCGTGTGTCTGGGTTGGATTGTTTCCTCTGCCAGTCTCTCAGGACCTTCTTTACGTGGGTAAGATGACGTGATGGTTCCCAGGTGTTTTTGCTATACGGCCATCCCTTCCATTTGACCAAGTACTGCTTTCCTTGGCCAACGTTCCATTCCTTCACAATTTCTTTGATTTCCCACTCTTCTGCTCCTCCGATCATCTTGGCTACAGGTCTCTTCTCTTGGCAATGGGGGGGGTGGTTCATGATAGGGTGTCAACAGTGACTCGTTGAACACCAGGTGTCTTCCGTCCGTGTCCGGCAGATCCAGCTTCCATGCAACTGCTCCAACCTTCTCCAATATCTTGTATGGTCCCAGTCTTTTGTCGCTCATCTTCTTTGATGGTCTATCCGTCTTGATATTTTCCCCTTCTATGTACACCTTCATCCCAACCTTCAACTCCGGGACTTCTTTTCTTTGTTTATCGTAGTATTTTTTCATTTTTTCATTTGCCTTTTCTAGTGCTGCTTTTGCTTCATCTTGTATTTCTTTGATTCTTTTTACAAATTCCTCTGCCAACTCACTTCTTAATTCCATCCGCTGTTCCACTCCCTTCCATGGGTGATATCCGTGATTCATATAGAACAGTGTGTCGCAGACAATATCGCGCAGTGTAGATATGACCAGTAGCAATCACCTATAGAGACAGAGTCTCAGCAAGTATAGAAGACACAGAGCTAACATTAGCAGTACCTATAGAAACAGAGTCTAGGTACAAGTCATGAGTATGAGTCGTAAGAGATCATAAGAGAGTATGCATACCTCAGCGAGTGTAGAAGACACAGAGCTGAGAATATGGAGCGTATAGTACTAGGTTTATATACCAGTCTGGAGCAGATATCATGATGTCATAGTGGAGTAGTGATATCATAGATGAGTAATGGATGATGCAATAATGAGGTCAGGTATAAGGTCAATGTGGAGCGAGCCAAAGTAATCTAAAGATACTACATATGATGTCATGTCTACATACTGTGATAGTCACCAATACAAACAAGCTTCAACACTCCCACTCAACTAAACAGTCAGATCACGAAGACCCAAAGACAGCTGATGTTGTTGGAACTTCACCCATGCCAAAGACTTTGTGAGCGTGTCTGAGATCATCGCATCAGTCGGCACATGGTAAAGTTGGACATTGCCAGCTTTGACAGATTCTTGTACGAAGTGATAGTGGATGTCGATGTGCTTTGTCCTCCTATCATGAACCGGATTTACTGCCATAAAGATAGCGCCTTGGTTATCAACACAAAGAGGCGTGGATGGCAAGTCATATCCAAGCTCAGTCAATAAAGTGCAGATCCAGGCAATCTGGTGCGTAGCATTGCTCAGAGCCATGTATTCGGCCTCTGTTGAGAACAAAGCGACCGTGGGTTGGCGTCTAGAAACCCAGGTCACTGCACAACCAGCAATGAAGAAGAAATATCCCATGGTTGTCATAGTTTGGCCACTTTTTCATCTTATCATCGACGATCTTATCTTATCTTGGCACGACTTATCTTATCACGGATCATGGCTCAGACGGTCCGGACTAGGGGTTCCAGGGATTATCTTCATCGATTCGAGGCTGCGCGACATATGCTCCAGAAGGTTCTACTACGACCCATGACCAGCGTTCCATGCGGTACATAGCCCTATGACTCATTAGTTGTAGATATGACTCAGACTGGATTTGGGTATAAATACTGTAGCTACTTGGTTGTATTCTCCAGTCTTTGAATTCACTTCTCTTTTCGACTTTGTTTTTGGGTTGATTGTCACATAATTCAAAGACTCCCCTCATACCCTCCTACCTCACACCTCTTACCCTGCATCTTGCACCGCTACGCCCGCTATATCCTCTTAACCCTTATCACCCCACTCACCCTTTTACCGAATCATCTAGTCGTCCTCCACTATCGCAGTGAAGGGTTCATATCAAGCAAACAGCACCAGGCCACGGGTAACGTTGAGCCCGACCCAAGCCTTACGGTAGCTACAAGGAGTGCTGCGGAGACCTTCGGGAAAACGCACCTTGGGATCATCGGGCACGTGAAGAGCTAGGCCCGGGATCTTTTTGCTAGCAAAAGAACCCTCCCTCGAGTGCTTGTACAGCACACGATTCCACCATTTCGTACCGATTCCCATCGTCGTCTGGGAGTCCGTCCCCTCCCCCCATCGTACCATCGTCGCCCGATCTGGCGCATCAAAACCAACCCGGGCCCTCCAACCCCTACCTCGCCCTCCCACCGCCTGAAGACGAGATCCCCGACCTCGACGAACTGCCCTCCGAACAACCACCCTCGCCTCCACCTCACACGCCTGCCCCTACCATGTCAGGGCATCACCGCATCACCCTCGCCGCCAACCCCCCCTACTTCGATGGCGACAAGTCCAAATACCTGGGCTTTGTGGACGCGTGCACCACTTACATCGGTGCCTATCGATCGGAGTTCTCACAAGATGAGACCAAAATCCTCTTTGTCCTCTCCTACCTCCGTAACGAGAACGGCACGAGCTGCGCTGCCTCGAGATGGGCGATGAACTGGAAGCAGCACAACTTCGATGGCTTCCAGGGACTGAAGGCAGGAGTCACATCAAAGAACTTCCTGGAGGAGTTTCAGAGGGCGTTCGGGGACTCCAATGCGGAACAAGTCGCCGCTGCTCGGCTTATGGCCCTGCGTCAAAACAAACGGTCCTTCGCGGACTACATCTCCGACTTTGAGATGTTGGCCGCGGATGCAGGCTACAATGTGGTTGACACCACCGACGACAAAGGCGAATACAAGAAGGGGGACCAGGATAATATCCTCATCGAGTTCCTGGAGCGCGGACTCAGCAGCGAGATTGCCAGCCGTCTCTACAACACCGGTGTCCCTCTGCCCAAGGCCTATGGAGCGTTCAAAGCCTGGTGCATCAACATCGAAGCCAATGCTCTGCGTGACCAGCTGCGCAAAGCGTCGTATGGGCACCCCACACAACGACCACCTCCCCAGTTCCGTCCCCAAACGGCACCAGTGGCGCCCACACCCGCTCCGGCCCGACCCGCTGCCAACGAACCGGTGCCGATGGAAATCGATCGTACCCACGCCCGCGGCCGCAATATCATCTGCTACAACTGTCAGCAGCCCGGGCACATTGCGCGGAACTGCCCGGAGCCCAAGAAGAAGCGCACGTTCTTCAATCGGGCCACAATGCTGGAAGAAATCGAGAACGGGGACAAGGACAACGAGTTCCTGAAGGAGATTGCCGAGAAGCTGCGCGAGAAGGGTTTTTGAAGCGCTCCACTCCTCTAGCCAAGGAGGTGGAGCGTCCGGACTATGGACGATTTTCTGTACTTGTTTCGATTAAAGATACGGACAATATTTCATCTACATACACGATATCAGACTCCCTACGTACAAATATTCACGATTTTCTTATTGCCGAGATGGAAAAAGAACGCCAGGAAAAGATAGCTCTAAATAGAAAATACTTACAAGATAAAAAAGATCAGAAAGCTGCAGATAGATTATTTTTGGACTCCTACGTATTTATGGCTCGTGGAGAAGGAACCACGTCAACAAAGACCGAAAAGGGGAGCATCGCTCCGAAGGCTCGATCCTTGAAAAAGGAGGAAGCGCCCAAGGAATCTGCCAAAATCGAGGTTCCAGAAGCACCCAAACGCACCAGGGTGCCAGATGCCATCCAGAGGAAATTAGCGGCCGAGAAACAGAAGGGCCCCCAGCCCAGCAGATTGGCGCAGGAATTGCGCAGTTACCAAGCCGAAAGAAAGAGGCATTCGATGGACGTATATGTCCAGATCACGGGCCTGGACTCAGGGAAAACGCGTGGAGTCAAGGCGCTGCTCGATAGTGGCTGCAGTACCTGCTGCATCGACACCGACTACGCACGGGCAGAAAAGCTGGATATCCAAGAGCTTCCGCAACCCATTGTGGCTCGTAACGCCGACAACACCGAGAACATTAGCGGTCGGATCACGCACTACGTCGACTTGAGAATGAGAATCGGTCCTCATGTGGAGACACGCACGTTCCTTCTGACGTGTCTGGGAAAAGCCCGGATCTTCATCGGCCTGGATTGGCTGACGGAACACAACCCCGAGGTGGATTGGCAGGAGCAGACAATGAGATTCAGCCGATGCCCAGAGCAATGTCAAATGAGGGGTCACGAGGAGCACCAAGCGATGATCGACATGGATGCAATTGACCTGGACGCGGGTGCACCGGATCTGGAAGAGGGAGAATCGATCTTGTTGATCGACTTTGGAAAGGAGGTAGACCTACGGCTGAAGGAAACGCCGGCGCAGAAATTCGCAGAAGAAGCGGAAAAGGAGAAGGAGAGAATGACCGAGGGAAAGATTCCAGATCAATACCGAGAATTCGTCAAAGTATTCGCCAAGGAATCATTCGACTCGCTACCGGACCGACGGGCATGGGATCATGCGATCGAGCTCAAACCAGGCTCCAAAGCAGTGGACTGCAAGGTGTACCCCTTATCGAGAAACGAGCAGGTCAAACTCGACGAGTTCTTACAAGAGAACCTAGCCAGCGGACGAATCAGGCCATCAAAATCACCCATGGCATCGGCATTCTTCTTTGTCAAGAAGAAGGATGGCTCGCTACGGCCTGTTCAAGATTACCGGAAGCTGAATGAGATGACGATCCGAAATCGGTACCCGCTACCGCTGATTTCCGAACTGGTCCACAACCTGTGCGGCGCCAAGTTCTTCACCAAGCTAGACATCCGGTGGGGATACAACAACATACGGATCAAAGAGGGCGATGAGTGGAAGGCTGCGTTTCGCACAAACCGCGGACTTTACGAGCCCCTGGTTATGTTCTTTGGTCTCACGAATTCCCCGGCAACTTTCCAAAACATGATGAACGACATACTCCGGGAACTGATCAACGAGGGACATGTGGTAGTTTATCTGGACGACATACTAATCTTCACAGAAAATCTGGATGAACATCGACGAATCACCAAACGGGTACTCGAGTTGCTCCAAAAGCACAAATTATACCTGAAGCCGGAAAAGTGCGAGTTCGAACGCACGGAAATCGAATACCTGGGTGTAATCATTGGACACAACTCGATGCGGATGGACCCTGTCAAGATCAAGGGCGTGATGGAATGGCCGGAACCAAAGAGCGTCAAACAAGTCCAAGCCTTCCTCGGATTCACAAACTTCTATCGACGTTTTGTTCGGGGATATGCGGAGGTCGCCAAGCCGTTGACGCGGCTGACAGGGAAGGCAGGATGGTCATGGGGTCCGGATGAACATGCGGCGTTTGATGGGTTAAAGAAGAGAATCGCGGAAGATGCCGTCTTAGCACTGCCAAATGACACCGGTCAATATCGTCTGGAAGCCGATGCTTCGGAAGGGGCAACAGGATCTGTTTTGAGCCAAAACCAGGACGGCATTTGGCGCCCAATTGCATTTATTTCGCATGCATTAACGGAAACCGAGCGAAATTACGAGATCTATGACAAGGAAATGCTTGCAATCATGTTATCGCTTGACGAATGGAGGCAGCTACTCTTGGGGGCCACAGAAACGTTTGAGATCTTCACTGATCATCAGAACCTCGAATACTTCCGGAAGCCACAAAAGCTCAACCGACGACAAGCACGATGGATCACAGAATTAGCAGAATTCGATTTCACCTTACGACACCGGCCCGGCGCACTCAACCGCAAGGCGGATCTCTTATCTCGACGAGCGGATCACAATCAGGGCAAGAACGACAACAAGGATATCACTCTGCTGAAACCCGAATTCTTCCGGTCACAAGAAGTCACATTCGAGGGGCAAGATCAGCAGCTAATTGATGAGATCAAGGCTACTCGATCAATTGATGGAAGCGTCAAAGCGGCCTTGGAGAAGTCACTCGTCGGATGGAAAAAGGAAGATGGGCTCATCACGTACCATGGGAAGCTCTACGTGCCGAGGAATGAGGAGCTACGAGACAAGATCATCGGACTACACCACGACACACCTTTGGTCGGACACGCTGGGATCAACCGAACGCAGGAGATGGTGGAAAGGAACTACTGGTGGCCAAGGATGGGAAACCAAATTCGGAAATACATCCAGACGTGCGAGGCGTGCCAGCGGACCAAGACCAGAAGAGCCAGGACAGGGAGTTTGCACCCGCATGCAGTTCCAAACGCGCCGTGGGAAATCATCTCCATGGATCAGATCGGACCCCTGCCGGTCAGTAACGGGTATGACGCAATTCATGTGTGGTGTGACACCTTCACCAAAATGATCCATGTCGAACCAATTAGTACTGACATCAGCAGCGAAGGAGTAGCACGGTTAACCAGGGACCGAATCTTCCGCTATCACGGGGTCCCCCGCAAAATCATCACCGACAGGGACTCTCGATACATCAAGGGCTTTATGAAGGAAACAAATCGGATGTTGGGCGTGGAAATGAATCCGGGGACCGCATATCACCCCATCACGGATGGGCAGACGGAGCGTATGAATCAGGAGATCGAACACTATCTCCGCATTTACGTCAACTACCATCAGACGGACTGGTCGGAGTGGCTGGGAATGGCGGAGTTCGCATACAACGACAAAATGAACACGTCTACCAAAATGTCGCCGTTCTATGCTAATCACGGATATCACCCATGGAAGGGAGTGGAGCAGCGGATGGAATCAAGGAACGAGTCGGCGGAGGAATTTGTAAAAAGAATCAAAGAAATACAAGACGAAGCAAAAGCAGCATTGGAAAAAGCAAAAGAAAAAATGAAAAAATACTACGATAAACAAAGAAAAGAAGTTCCGGAGTTGAAGGTGGGGATGAAGGTGTACATAGAGGGGGACAATATCGAGACGGACAGGCCTTCGAAGAAGATGAGCGACAAGAGATTGGGGCCATACGAGATACTGGAGAAGGTTGGAGCGGCTGCATGGAAGCTGAATTTGCCGGACACGGACCGAAGACACCCGGTGTTCAACGAGTCACTGTTGACACCCTATCACGAACCACCCCCCCACCGCCGAGAGAAGAGACCCGTGGCCAAGATGATCGGAGGAGCAGAGGAGTGGGAAGTCGAAGAAATCGTGAAAGAGCGAAAAGTCGGCCGAGGAAAACAGTACTTGGTCAAATGGAAGGGATGGCCGCACAGCGAGAACACCTGGGAACCATCACGTCACCTTACCCACGCAAAGGACGTCCTGAGAGACTGGCAGAGGAAACAATCAAATCCAGACACACGCATTCGCCTCCTGCCAACGCTCGAAGCTGGACACTGGGACTATCTCATTCATCGCTACAAGCCCAGGGACGAGCGCCTTCCATATCCCCAACGACAGCTCTTCGACCCTTACGAGAACGTCTTCTTACCCATTGGCCTAGTCGATGAGGACATCGACCCTAGAGAGGGGGTAATGTCATAGTTTGGCCACTTTTTCATCTTATCATCGACGATCTTATCTTATCTTGGCACGACTTATCTTATCACGGATCATGGCTCAGACGGTCCGGACTAGGGGTTCCAGGGATTATCTTCATCGATTCGAGGCTGCGCGACATATGCTCCAGAAGGTTCTACTACGACCCATGACCAGCGTTCCATGCGGTACATAGCCCTATGACTCATTAGTTGTAGATATGACTCAGACTGGATTTGGGTATAAATACTGTAGCTACTTGGTTGTATTCTCCAGTCTTTGAATTCACTTCTCTTTTCAACTTTGTTTTTGGGTTGATTGTCACAATGGTGGAATGCCTGTTGTCTTTGTTCTCCGCCCAATCAGCATTGGAATAACCGATAAGGCCTGTGCCAGTGGAACCATCATAGCAAAGTTGGTAGTGTTTGGTGCCCTGAAGGTACCGGAGTATGTATTTTGCCATGTTCCAATGATGTTCTGATGGGTTGCTGTTGAACTTTGAAAGATGGATGACTGCGTAGGCAATGTCGGGGCGTGTACCAAGCATGGCGTATAAAAGACTGCCAATCAGCTGCTGGTAACGGGTACGACGGTCTTCATCAACTTCTCCATCATGCTTCTCGAGCACGATGCCGGAAGGCAGGGGAGTACGAGCTTCTTTACACGAAGACATCCGGAAATGTTCTAGAACTCCTTCGATATAAGAAGTCTGATTGATCCAGTTTTTACGCGCTTTGCGATCACGAACTATGTTCAGACCAAGGAAATCCTTTGCAGGACCAAGATCTGTCATTTTGAAGCGGTTCGCGAGCAAGGATTTGATACGCGCTATCTCCGGCAGATTGTTGCCCATAATGAGCATATTGTCAACATACAGCACCAAGATGATGACTGTATCTCCCATTTGTTGGCGATATGTGTAGACACCGGCGTCGGAGTATGTCTGAGCAAAACCAAGTTCGAGGAGAGCATTGTGGATTTTGATATTCCACTGATGAGACGCCTGTTTCAACCCATAGAGTGATTTACAAAGGCGTGCCACCTTTTCTTTTGGCCATGACGAGAAACCTTTGGGTAATTCCGGAAGTTCCATATAGATTTCTTCCTCTAGATCCCTGTTTAGGAATGCCGTTTTGACATCCATGGCATGAATCTCCCAATCTTCGAGAGCAGCCAGAGCCATAAGTATGCACAAAGATTTGTAGCACAATACTGGCAAGAAGGTCTCATCATAGTCAAACCCATGAACCTGAGTAAATCCCTTGGCAACGAGTCGTACTTTGAAACAACCGTCACGCTTCCTGCTAAACACCCATCTGCATTTTACAGTCTTTCGACCGCGTGGAAGGCTGGTCAAGTCCCAAGTACAGTTTTCCTCGAGAGAGTCCAGTTCTTCGCGCATTGCGCGCTCCCACTTGAGTGCATCCGGGCTCTTTGCTACGTCCCATACGTTTTGAGGCAAGTCATGCTCAGCTTGGGCAGCTGATAACATGGACTCAATGCTGCTAGGCCTCTGATACGTAGTTCCATCTGGCATAATGCGGGGCTTATTCCGACGAGGGCGGCGATGGGCAATTGGGCGATCGTCTATCGGGCCAGGCATTAGGGGTACTTCTCACAATCCTGTGACAGGACCTTGTTGCGCAAGGGGTGCCGGTGGCGGTGGGAGAGCAGGAGGTGTTATACTTGCATAAGGCATTGCAGATGCAGGATTATTGATAAGGTCAGGGAAGGTTTCCTCGAATGGTGTGAACAGCTCCAGTCCAGAGGACACATTGCCGGTGACTAGCTTGGACTTGGCAGGGAATACTTGCTCATCAAACTCGACGTTTGAAGAGATTTGTATCTTGCATTGATTTGGATCCCACACTTTCCAAGCTTTTGTCTCTTGTTTGTATCCAACAAAGATGTGGTCGGGGCGTCCATGCTCCAACCCTTTTGGGCGTTTTTCAACATCCACATAGAGAGATGCCTTGCATCCAAACACACGGAAATAAGAGACGTCTGGCTTCTTTCCAAGCCACAGTTCCGCAGGTGTTCGCCATCCCAATCGTGCCATAGGTTGTCTATTATGAACGTGGACAGATGCATCCATAGCACATTGCCAGAAGCCTTTGGATAGGCCAGCATCAAGGCGCATGCATTCCGCTTTCTCGTAGGCTGTGCGATTCCAACGTTCAGACCTCCCATTTTGCTGTGGTTCGCGTGGCGCGGACTTAGGGTGCATAATACCACGTGCATTGAGCCAGGCTGTGAGTTCATCGGACATATATTCGCCTCCACGATCTGACCGGAAGGCCAGTACTTTTGTGCCGAGCTGATGCTCTGTAAGGGCAACACAGTTTTTAATTGCGGTAGAGGCTTGGTCCTTTGATTTAATAAACACCATCATGCCAAAGCTTGAGAAATCGTCATAGAACAAAATTGTGTAGCGTGAACCTTCCAACGACTGAGTAGGCCAGGGGCCCATCAAATCAGTGTGGATAAGCTCGAGGGGTTTGCTAGCACGTTTCTCTGATGCAGGGTACAGATGCTTGTGTTGTTTTCCAAGCATACATCCATTGCACATGCCACACTGGTCTTTATTGCGTTGCAAGGGGGGAACACCTTCAACTTGTGTCGGCAAGTGAGTAAGGGTCCTCCGAGCCACATGACCAAAACGCTTATGCCACAATTCACGATCGGTAGTTTCCAGGGAAGCGAGCGCGGTAGACTCGTGAGATGCAGACACAGATGGTGCCACGAGCTCCTCGGGGTAGTACCAGTAGCAGCGATTGCTTGCTTTAAAGGTCATCAAGACATCCCCATGCGCTTTTCCCTTGTTGAGCCAATCCTTGGTGACTAGGATTGCCTTGTTGTCACCAACCACGGTGTAGTAACCAGCCTGATCGAGCGCATACCCAGAAAGGTAACGCCCTCTTATGTGCGGGTTGTAGATGACATCCTTCAGCGTGAAGGTGTAGTCCATGCCACTACTAGTATGACCCCGCAACACAATATCTCCAATGGCTTCATTCTTGCAGCGAGCTCCCGACCCAACGACTACATAGGTGTCAATAGATCTGATATTGTGAAGATCGGATCGGGTGTTTGTCATGTGATGCGTACAACCTGAATCCCATAGAAAACGAATTTTTGAATCGTCTCCCATTTCTTCAACAAAAATTCCATCATCGATGTGTTTGAGGGAGTCACTCATGAGATAGGACAAAATGTGCATTCCATTGGAGGCAGCTGCAACCACGGGAGCGGCTACAACTTCTTTGTTTACAGTGCTGGTACCATCACCACTCTTCTTTTCCTTCTTCCCCTCATCCTGCTTCCCCTTGCCTTTGTCAGAAGATTGACCAGTCGGCTTGAGGTTGGGATACTTCTTATAGCAAGATGCCGCAACGTGACCGGACTTGTTGCAATGAGTGCAGCGGGTGGCGAGGGACAGAACGGTGGAAATCTTCGAGTTCGACGTCGTGTCGAGGTTCTCGATCTTGATATTCCCTATGATGCTGTTCTTGACATCGACTGGGTTCAGAGAAGCGATAGGATGATTGGCCAGGTAAGAGGTAACAAAACCTCTGCTGGAAGCGGGCAAGGCAGCAAGCATGAGAGTTGCAAAGAGGTAGTCGGGAATCTCAATTCCTCCTTCTGAACACTGGCGACGACAAGTCTCCATTTCCATGATTTGTTTTTCAATGATGTCACCACCGTGGAAGGTGGTGGTGTCCAGGAGGCGGTACTCGACAAAAGCATCGATGGCATTTGGTTGGCCATAATCCGTCGCCATTTTCACAAAAACCTCGCGCGCAGTGCGCTCCCGTTGACCGTCCATAAAGATTCCCTTGCGCAGATTCTGGGTGATATAAACCCGCGCAAGACCCAGTGCCTTTTCATTGGCAATGTCCCAACGCTGCTGACTTTCATTGGCAGTGGTGGGTTGTCCTAGAGCCCCAGGATTCGGAGCACTTGTTCTAGAAACCGTAATGTGAGTGGGTTTAACCAGTCCCCAAGTTCCCTGATACATACAGATGCTCATGTAGTTGTCCAACCATGTGTTCCAATTGGTGCCATCGAACATGTTCAAGATGTTGTTGTTCAACTTTTCGATCCCAGATATGATGGGAAGAAATTCAATGACGTCTTCAATTTGGTAGTAGAGGGAGGGGTCTTTGACAAGGTTCTCGCCAAACAGAACGTGCAGAGCAGTAGTGAAGTTGCCCTGTTCTTGATAACTGTCTGGATTTTCTAGATCCCCGATTCGAAAGATGTCGTCGTCAGCGACAGATGAGAGAGGAAGGTATGGAGGTCCAAAGAATTCCCAAGTGTTAACAGGGTATTGAATAACCCCAACAGGAGGATCGTTTGGTGATGACAGGGTGATAGAGATATAGACTAGAGCAACAAAGTCAGCCCCAGATTCTCTGCAGACCAAGAAACAAAATCCCAAGTGCCAAATCTCTGAAACGAGAGCAACCAAGCGTCCCTATCCCATCCATGATGCCCATATATGCGCGGGGAATGATAACGAAATAAAGCGGTATAGTAAGTGCCCATATTTGTATCAAAGTAACGTAACTATATACGTCAGCAGCGGCAGTACCCAACGGTGATTACTGCCCTCGCAGTCCGTCACTGGCCAAGGGACACGTGCCCAAGGCCGTCCCAAGCACCGGGTTTGGCTGCCCATCTTCTCCCTTTTAAAGACATGCATACACGCAGAATGTCATTGCATGAATCCTCGTAGTGTCACCAGCCCGCAGGGTCCCTTGTGAGGAATGCGAGTCAACCCCAAAGGATTGTTTTGCCTGGCGGAGGGATTGACCTCCAGCAGCTGTTGAGAGCTACTACACCACCTAGGCGCTTCGTGCAAGGTTCAGGAGTGGGATTGACCAAAGGACCAGTACCTGGTGGGTATGTCCGCTGTACAATAAAAAGATGTAACGTAAAACGCGCATGAGCAATCATGGACGGAACAGCTAACGGCGCGTCTGCCAACTGAATGACTCCCTGACGCCACTTGCGTAACCCCTTGAGGGTGAGAGCACAAATGCGAGGACCAACATCCAGCAAGTGGGACGAGCGCACAAAGACGGCGCTCTAGAAGGGCTGAACGAGTAAAAGATACTCGCCTTAGTAAAGGGAGTAGTTTGGTTGTTTCTTGATTTGCCACTAGTGGTTCAGGCGGGGCCCATAACCTGTCACAGACAATATCGCGCAGTGGAGATACGACCAGTAGCGATCACCTAAAGACACAGAGTCTCAGTGAGTGTAAGACACAGGAGCTATACATTAGCTGTACCTAAAGACACAGAGTCTGTGGTACAAGTCATAAGTAAGGGTCATTAGATCGTAAAGGAGAATGCATACCTCAGCGAGTGTAAGACACAGGAGCTGAGGATATGGAGCGTATAGTACTAGGTTTATATACCAGTCTGGAGCAGATATCATGATGTCATAGTGGAGTAATGATATCATAGATGAGTAATGGATGATGCAATAATGAGGTCAGGTATAAGGTCATTGTGGAGCAAGCCAAAGTAATCTAAAGATACTACATATGATGTCATGTCTACATACTGTGATAGTCGCCAATACAAACCAGCTTCAACACAACATGGATGCAATTGACTTGGACATGGGCGCACCAGATCTGGAAGAGGGAGAATCGATCCTGTTGGTCGACTTTGGGAAGGAAGTGGATCTACAGCTGAAGGAAACACCGGCACAGAAATTCGCAGAAGAAGCGGAAAAGGAGAAGGAGAGAATGACCGAGGGGAAGATTCTGAATCAATACCGGGAATTTGTCAAAGTATTCACCAAGGAATCGTTTGACTCGCTGCCGGACCAACGAGCATGGGATCATTCAATTGAGCTCAAACCCGGCTCCAAAGCAGTGGACTGCAAGGTGTATCCATTATCGCGAAACAAGCAGGTCAAACTGGACAAATTCCTACAAGAAAACCTGGCCAGTGGATAGATCAGGCCATCAAAATCACCCATGGCATCAGCGTTCTTCTTTGTCAAGAAGAAGGATGGCTTGCTACGTTCCGTCCAAGACTATTGGAAGTTGAACAAGATGACAATCCAAAATCGATACCCGCTGCCGCTGATCTCCGAACTGGTCCATAATCTATATGGCGCAAAGTTCTTCACAAAGCTCGACATCCGGTGGGGATATAACAACGTACGGATCAAAGAGGGTGACGAGTGGAAGGCTGCATTCTGCACAAACCATGGGCTGTATGAGCCCTTGGTTATGTTCTTTGGTCTCACAAATTCCCCAGCAACCTTTTAAAACATGATGAACAACATACTCCGAGAACTGATCAACGAGGGTCACGTGGTAGTTTATCTTGACGATATATTGATCTTCACAGAAAACTTGGACGAACATCAGCGGATCACAAAACGAGTACTTGAACTGCTCTAAAAACACAAGTTGGACCTGAAACCTAAAAAGTGCGAGTTCGAACGCATGGAAATCAAATATCTGGGTGTAATTATTGGGCACAACTTGATGCGGATGGACCCAGTCAAGATCAAGGGCGTGATGGAATGGCCTGAACCAAAGAGCATCAAGCAAGTCCAAGCATTCCTGGGGTTCACCAACTTCTATCGGCGCTTTGTCCGGGGATATGTGGAGGTCGCCAAGCTATTGACGCGGCTGACAGGGAAGGCAGGATGGTCATGGGGTATGGATGAGCATGCGGCATTTGATGGATTGAAGAAGAGAATTGCGGAGGATGCGGTCCTAGCACTGCCAAACAACACTGGCCAATATCATCTGGAAGCTGATGCTTTGGAAGGGGCAACAGGATCTGTTTTGAGCCAAAACCAAGATGGCATTTGACGCCCAATCGCGTTTATTTCGCACGCATTAACGGAAACCGAGTGAAATTACGAGATCTACGACAAAGAAATGCTTGCAATCATGCTATCATTGGACGAATGGAGGCAGTTACTACTGGGAGCCACGGAAACGTTTGAGATCTTCACAGATCATCAAAATCTTGAGTACTTCCGGAAGCCGCAGAAGCTCAATCGACAGCAAGCACAATGGATCACGGAGTTGGCAGAGTTTGATTTCACCTTACGACACCGGCCCGGCGCACTCAACCGCAAGGCGGATCTCTTATCTCGATGAGCGGATCACGATCAGGGCAAGAATGACAACAAGGACGTCACCCTGCTGAAGCCCGAGTTCTTCCGATCGCAAGAAGTCACATTTGAGGGGCAAGATCAGCAGCTAGTTGATGAGATCAAGGCCACTCGATCAATTGATAGAAGTGTCAAAGCGGCCTTGGAGAAGTCACTCGCCGGATGGAAAAAGGAAGAGGGGCTCATCACGTATCATGGGAAGCTCTACATACCAAGGGACAAGGAGCTGCGAGACAAGATCATTGGGCTACACCATGACACACCTTTGGTTGGACACACTGGGATCAACCGAATGCAGGAGATGGTGGAAAGGAACTACTGGTGGCCAAGGATGGGAAACCAAATTCTGAAATACATCCAGACGTGCGAGGCATGCCAACGGACCAAGACCAGGAGAGCAAGGACGGGGACTCTACACCCGCATGCAGTCTCAAACATGCCATGGGAAATCATCTCCATGGATCAAATCAGACCCCTGCTGGTCAGTAATGGGTATGACACAATTCATGTGTGGTGTGACACCTTCACCAAAATGATTCACGTTGAACCAATTAGTACTGACATCAGCAGCAAAGAAGTAGCACAGTTGACCAGGGACCAAGTCTTCCGCTATCACGGGATCCCTTGCAAGATCATCACCGATAGGGACTCACAATACATCAAGAGCTTCATGAAGGAAACGAATTGGATGTTGGGCGTGGAAATGAATCTGGGGACTGCATATCACCCGATCACAGATGGACAAACAGAACGCATGAATCAAGAGATCGAACACTATCTCTGCATCTACGTCAATTACTATGAGACAGACTGGTCGGAGTGGCTGGGAATGGCAGAGTTTGCATATAACAATAAAATGAACACGTCTACCAAAATATCACTGTGTTGAAGCTGGTTTGTATTGGCGACTATCACAGTATGTAGACATGACATCATATGTAGTATCTTTAGATTACTTTGGCTTGCTCCACAATGACCTTATACCTGACCTCATTATTGCATCATCCATTACTCATCTATGATATCATTACTCCACTATGACATCATGATATCTGCTCCAGACTGGTATATAAACCTAGTACTATACGCTCCATATCCTCAGCTCCTGTGTCTTACACTCGCTGAGGTATGCATTCTCCTTTACGATCTAATGACCCTTACTTATGACTTGTACCACAGACTCTGTGTCTTTAGGTACAGCTAATGTATAGCTCCTGTGTCTTACACTCACTGAGACTCTGTGTCTTTAGGTGATCGCTACTGGTCGTATCTCCACTGCGCGATATTGTCTGTGACAGGTTATGGGCCCCGCCTGAACCACTAGTGGCAAATCAAGAAACAACCAAACTACTCCCTTTACTAAGGCGAGTATCTTTTACTCGTTCAGCCCTTCTAGAGCGCCGTCTTTGTGCGCTCGTCCCACTTGCTGGATGTTGGTCCTCGCATTTGTGCTCTCACCCTCAAGGGGTTACGCAAGTGGCGTCAGGGAGTCATTCAGTTGGCAGACGCGCCGTTAGCTGTTCCGTCCATGATTGCTCATGCGCGTTTTACGTTACATCTTTTTATTGTACAGCGGACATACCCACCAGGTACTGGTCCTTTGGTCAATCCCACTCCTGAACCTTGCACGAAGCGCCTAGGTGGTGTAGTAGCTCTCAACAGCTGCTGGAGGTCAATCCCTCCGCCAGGCAAAACAATCCTTTGGGGTTGACTCGCATTCCTCACAAGGGACCCTGCGGGCTGGTGACACTACGAGGATTCATGCAATGACATTCTGCGTGTATGCATGTCTTTAAAAGGGAGAAGATGGGCAGCCAAACCCGGTGCTTGGGACGGCCTTGGGCACGTGTCCCTTGGCCAGTGACGGACTGCGAGGGCAGTAATCACCGTTGGGTACTGCCGCTGCTGACGTATATAGTTACGTTACTTTGATACAAATATGGGCACTTACTATACCGCTTTATTTCGTTATCATTCCCCGCGCATATATGGGCATCATGGATGGGATAGGGACGCTTGGTTGCTCTCGTTTCAGAGATTTGGCACTTGGGATTTTGTTTCTTGGTCTGCAGAGAATCTGGGGCTGACTTTGTTGCTCTAGTCTATATCTCTATCACCCTGTCATCACCAAACGATCCTCCTGTTGGGGTTATTCAATACCCTGTTAACACTTGGGAATTCTTTGGACCTCCATACCTTCCTCTCTCATCTGTCGCTGACGACGACATCTTTCGAATCGGGGATCTAGAAAATCCAGACAGTTATCAAGAACAGGGCAACTTCACTACTGCTCTGCACGTTCTGTTTGGCGAGAACCTTGTCAAAGACCCCTCCCTCTACTACCAAATTGAAGACGTCATTGAATTTCTTCCCATCATATCTGGGATCGAAAAGTTGAACAACAACATCTTGAACATGTTCGATGGCACCAATTGGAACACATGGTTGGACAACTACATGAGCATCTGTATGTATCAGGGAACTTGGGGACTGGTTAAACCCACTCACATTACGGTTTCTAGAACAAGTGCTCCGAATCCTGGGGCTCTAGGACAACCCACCACTGCCAATGAAAGTCAGCAGCGTTGGGACATTGCCAATGAAAAGGCACTGGGTCTTGCGCGGGTTTATATCACCCAGAATCTGCGCAAGGGAATCTTTATGGACGGTCAACGGGAGCGCACTGCGCGCGAGGTTTTTGTGAAAATGGCGACGGATTATGGCCAACCAAATGCCATCGATGCTTTTGTCGAGTACCGCCTCCTGGACACCACCACCTTCCACGGTGGTGACATCATTGAAAAACAAATCATGGAAATGGAGACTTGTCGTCGCCAGTGTTCAGAAGGAGGAATTGAGATTCCCGACTACCTCTTTGCAACTCTCATGCTTGCTGCCTTGCCCGCTTCCAGCAGAGGTTTTGTTACCTCTTACCTGGCCAATCATCCTATCGCTTCTCTGAACCCAGTCGATGTCAAGAACAGCATCATAGGGAATATCAAGATCGAGAACCTCGACACGACGTCGAACTCGAAGATTTCCACCGTTCTGTCCCTCGCCACCCGCTGCACTCATTGCAACAAGTCCGGTCACGTTGCGGCATCTTGCTATAAGAAGTATCCCAACCTCAAGCCGACTGGTCAATCTTCTGACAAAGGCAAGGGGAAGCAGGATGAGGGGAAGAAGGAAAAGAAGAGTGGTGATGGTACCAGCACTGTAAACAAAGAAGTTGTAGCCGCTCCCGTGGTTGCAGCTGCCTCCAATGGAATGCACATTTTGTCCTATCTCATGAGTGACTCCCTCAAACACATCGATGATGGAATTTTTGTTGAAGAAATGGGAGACGATTCAAAAATTCGTTTTCTATGGGATTCAGGTTGTACGCATCACATGACAAACACCCGATCCGATCTTCACAATATCAGATCTATTGACACCTATGTAGTCGTTGGGTCGGGAGCTCGCTGCAAGAATGAAGCCATTGGAGATATTGTGTTGCGGGGTCATACTAGTAGTGGCATGGACTACACCTTCACGCTGAAGGATGTCATCTACAACCCGCACATAAGAGGGCGTTACCTTTCTGGGTATGCGCTCGATCAGGCTGGTTACTACACCGTGGTTGGTGACAACAAGGCAATCCTAGTCACCAAGGATTGGCTCAACAAGGGAAAAGCGCATGGGGATGTCTTGATGACCTTTAAAGCAAGCAATCGCTGCTACTGGTACTACCCCGAGGAGCTCGTGGCACCATCTGTGTCTGCATCTCACGAGTCTACCGCGCTCGCTTCCCTGGAAACTACCGATCGTGAATTGTGGCATAAGCGTTTTGGTCATGTGGCTCGGAGGACCCTTACTCACTTGCCGACACAAGTTGAAGGTGTTCCCCCCTTGCAACGCAATAAAGACCAGTGTGGCATGTGCAATGGATGTATGCTTGGAAAACAACACAAGCATCTGTACCCTGCATCAGAGAAACGTGCTAGCAAACCCCTCGAGCTTATCCACACTGATTTGATGGGCCCCTGGCCTACTCAGTCGTTGGAAGGTTCACGCTACACAATTTTGTTCTATGACGATTTCTCAAGCTTTGGCATGATGGTGTTTATTAAATCAAAGGACCAAGCCTCTACCGCAATTAAAAACTGTGTTGCCCTTACAGAGCATCAGCTCGGCACAAAAGTACTGGCCTTCCGGTCAGATCGTGGAGGCGAATATATGTCCGATGAACTCACAGCCTGGCTCAATGCACGTGGTATTATGCACCCTAAGTCCGCGCCACGCGAACCACAGCAAAATGGGAGGTCTGAACGTTGGAATCGCACAGCCTACGAGAAAGCGGAATGCATGCGCCTTGATGCTGGCCTATCCAAAGGCTTCTGGCAATGTGCTATGGATGCATCTGTCCACGTTCATAATAGACAACCTATGGCACGATTGGGATGGCGAACACCTGCGGAACTGTGGCTTGGAAAGAAGCCAGACGTCTCTTATTTCCGTGTGTTTGGATGCAAGGCATCTCTCTATGTGGATGTTGAAAAACGCCCAAAAGGGTTGGAGCATGGACGCCCCGACCACATCTTTGTTGGATACAAACAAGAGACAAAAGCTTGGAAAGTGTGGGATCCAAATCAATGCAAGATACAAATCTCTTCAAACGTCGAGTTTGATGAGCAAGTATTCCCTGCCAAGTCCAAGCTAGTCACCGGCAATGTGTCCTCTGGACTGGAGCTGTTCACACCATTCGAGGAAACCTTCCCTGACCTTATCAATAATCCTGCGCCTGCAACGCCTTATGCAAGCATACCACCTCCTGCTCTCCCACCGCCACCGGCACCCCTCGCGCAACAAGGTCCTGTCACGGGATCGCGAGAAGTACCCCTAATGCCTGGCCCGATAGACGATCGCCCAATTGCCCATCGCCGCCCTCGTCGGAATAAGCCCCGCATTATGCCAGATGGAACTACGTATCAGAGGCCTAGCAGCATTGAGTCCATGTTATCAGCTGCCCAAGCTGAGCATGACTTGCCTCAAAACGTATGGGACGTAGCAAAGAGCCCGGATGCACTCAAGTGGGAGCGCGCAATGCGCGAAGAACTGGACTCTCTCGAGGAAAACTGTACTTGGGACTTGACCAGCCTTCCACGCGGTCGAAAGACTGTAAAATGCAGATGGGTGTTTAGCAGGAAGCGTGACGGTTGTTTCAAAGTACGACTCGTTGCCAAGGGATTTACTCAGGTTCATGGGTTTGACTATGATGAGACCTTCTTGCCAGTATTGTGCTACAAATCTTTGTGCATACTTATGGCTCTGGCTGCTCTCGAAGATTGGGAGATTCATGCCATGGATGTCAAAACGGCATTCCTAAACAGGGATCTAGAGGAAGAAATCTATATGGAACTTCCGGAATTACCCAAAGGTTTCTCGTCATGGCCAAAAGAAAAGGTGGCACGCCTTTGTAAATCACTCTATGGGTTGAAACAGGCGTCTCATCAGTGGAATATCAAAATCCACAATGCTCTCCTCGAACTTGGTTTTGCTCAGACATACTCCGACGCCGGTGTCTACACATATCGCCAACAAATGGGAGATACAGTCATCATCTTGGTGCTGTATGTTGACAATATGCTCATTATGGGCAACAATCTGCCGGAGATAGCGCGTATCAAATCCTTGCTCGCGAACCGCTTCAAAATGACAGATCTTGGTCCTGCAAAGGATTTCCTTGGTCTGAACATAGTTCGTGATCGCAAAGCGCGTAAAAACTGGATCAATCAGACTTCTTATATCGAAGGAGTTCTAGAACATTTCCGGATGTCTTCGTGTAAAGAAGCTCGTACTCCCCTGCCTTCCGGCATCGTGCTCGAGAAGCATGATGGAGAAGTTGATGAAGACCGTCGTACCCGTTACCAGCAGCTGATTGGCAGTCTTTTATACGCCATGCTTGGTACACGCCCCGACATTGCCTACGCAGTCATCCATCTTTCAAAGTTCAACAGCAACCCATCAGAACATCATTGGAACATGGCAAAATACATACTCCGGTACCTTCAGGGCACCAAACACTACCAACTTTGCTATGATGGTTCCACTGGCACAGGCCTTATCGGTTATTCCAATGCTGATTGGGCGGAGAACAAAGACAACAGGCATTCCACCATGGGATATTTCTTCTTCATTGCTGGTTGTGCAGTGACCTGGGTTTCTAGACGCCAACCCACGGTCGCTTTGTTCTCAACAGAGGCCGAATACATGGCTCTGAGCAATGCTACGCACCAGATTGCCTGGATCTGCACTTTATTGACTGAGCTTGGATATGACTTGCCATCCACGCCTCTTTGTGTTGATAACCAAGGCGCTATCTTTATGGCAGTAAATCCGGTTCATGATAGGAGGACAAAGCACATCGACATCCACTATCACTTCGTACAAGAATCTGTCAAAGCTGGCAATGTCCAACTTTACCATGTGCCGACTGATGCGATGATCTCAGACACGCTCACAAAGTCTTTGGCATGGGTGAAGTTCCAACAACATCAGCTGTCTTTGGGTCTTCGTGATCTGACTGTTTAGTTGAGTGGGAGTGTTGAAGCTTGTTTGTATTGGTGACTATCACAGTATGTAGACATGACATCATATGTAGTATCTTTAGATTACTTTGGCTCGCTCCACATTGACCTTATACCTGACCTCATTATTGCATCATCCATTACTCATCTATGATATCACTACTCCACTATGACATCATGATATCTGCTCCAGACTGGTATATAAACCTAGTACTATACGCTCCATATTCTCAGCTCTGTGTCTTCTACACTCGCTGAGGTATGCATACTCTCTTATGATCTCTTACGACTCATACTCATGACTTGTACCTAGACTCTGTTTCTATAGGTACTGCTAATGTTAGCTCTGTGTCTTCTATACTTGCTGAGACTCTGTCTCTATAGGTGATTGCTACTGGTCATATCTACACTGCGCGATATTGTCTGCAACATGTTGATCATTGCCTGGTGCTCCTTGTGACCCCTCATGTGACACTGCTCTGGGCATCAGCTGAATCTCATTGTCTGCTCCTGCCAATCCACCTCAGGGTTGTGTTCTGTCAGCCAATCAAGACCAATGAAGATCCAGGCTTTTCCTAGACACATCAGGAGAAATGTGCGTGTTTCCACATGAGGACCAATTCTCATCCTCAGGTTGAAGTAATGCGTGATCCGACCGCTGATGTTTTCGGTGTTATTGGCATCATGAGCCACAATAGGTTGTGGAAGCTCTTGGATGTCCAATTTCTCCGCTCGTGCGTAGTTGGTATTGATACAACAGGTGCTATAACCACTATCGAGCAGTGCTTTGACCCCATATGTTTTCCCCGAGTCCAGGCCCATGATCTGGACATACATGTCCATTGAATGTCTCTTCCTCTCTGCCTGGTCGTCATGCAATTCCTGTGCCAATCTGCTGGGTTGGGGGCCCTTCTGTTTCTTAGCCACTAATTTCCTCTGGACGGCATCTGGCACCCTTGTGCGTTTGGGTGCTTCTGGAACCTTGATTTCGGCCAATTCCTCAGGCACTTCCTCCTTTTCCAAGGATTGAGCCTCTGGAGCGATGCTCCCCTTTTCGGTCTTTGTTGACGTGGTTTCTTCTTCACAAGCCATAAATACGTGGAAGTCCAAAAATAATTTGTCCACAGCTGCTATCTTCTGATCCTTTTTATCTTGTAAATATTTTCTATTTAGAGCTATTTTTTCTTTACGTTCTTTTTCCATCTCAGCAACAAGAAACTCGTGAATATTAGTATGTAGTGAGTCGGGGAGCGTGTATGTATAGTGAGGAATATTGTTCGTATCTTTGATCAAAAAAAAGTAAAGAAAATTGTCCATAGTCCAGATGCTCCACCTCCTTGGCTAGAGGAGTGGAGCGCTTCAGAAACCCTTCTCGCACAGCTTCTCGACAATCTCCTTGAGAAACTCATTGTCCTTGTCCCCGTTCTTGATCTCTTCAAGTATTGTAGCCCGATTGAAGAATGTGCGCTTCTTTCTTGGTTGCAGACAGTTCCGCGCGATGTGCCCAGGTTGCTGACAGTTGTAGCAGATGATATTGCTGTTAGTGATAGGTTTTGCAGTTGATCACTCTCTGGTAATTGGGTCACATGATCATCTGATTCCATATGATCTTATCACTGATCTTATCACTGATGATATCTGATTCCATCACTGTTCCCATCATTCCATTATTTTGGTCACATGATTCCTATACAGTCACATGCTCCATCCACATAGATAGTTCCTCCCTACCTGGAGTTCCTCAGCTTCTTACTGTTGACTCCAGGTCTATAGATTCTTTTCTTGTCTTGTCTTGCAATGCAGAGCTTCTTACTGTTGACTCCAGTCCTCTCTGCATTTCCTGCTTCAACAATAACACAATGGCTGAGCAGAAGCAGGTGCAGCTGCCAGGGCAGCAGAAGGAGAAAAGACTGATGGATGAGAGTGGGAATTTGATGCCATGCTGTGCTCAAAAATGCGCCCAGAATGATGGAGGTGATCTATGTATGTAGCTACAGGCTCTCAGGAGTGTGTTGATCTCAGGCACCTAGCTGTCTCAACCTCAGGATCACAGGAATGACTACCTGGTGTTTCCTGATGGACCAAAGAGCACACCCACTTAAGGATAGAGTCCCAACTACTAGTGCCTGAACCACAGACACTATAAGAGCAGAAAAAAACAGAACAGAGAGGAGCAGAGATGTCAACTGCAGTAGCAGGACTGGGGCAAGCAGGCAGCAGCAGGCAACGAAAATCAGAATAGATGACTCCGAGGCACTCTAGAGGCAGGGGCCCCTAACCTGTTAAAGCAGGAAATGCAGAGAGAACTGGAGTCAACAGTAAGAAGCTCTGCATTGCAAGAGAAAACAAGAAAAGAATCTACAGACCTGGATTCAACAGTAAGAAGCTGAAGAACTCCAGGGAGGCAAGAGCTATCTATGTGGATGGAGCATGTGACTGTATAGGAATCATGTGACTTGGAGTCAGGTGACAAAAATGATGGAATGATAGGAACAGTGATGGAATCAGATATCATCAGTGATGTGATCAGATAAAATCAGATCATCATGTGACCCAATTACCAGAGAGTGATCAAGTCCAAAACCCATTCTCAACAATAGCAGCAGTGACAATGGCAGCAATGTTGACGCTGACAGTGACATTAATGTGGAGGTTTTTGTGCTCAGGGAATAATTGACACTGCACCCCCATAGGCTTAAATTCATTTACATTGTATTGTATCTCTTTACATGAATAATTTCACAGGCCTATCTGAGGCCAGGTACTATGTTCCCCTTCACAGGCAGTAGCATTGTAATGGTAGCAACATGCAGTAAGGAAAGGTTCATAAAGACACTTTTTTTTGCATATAGTTCTATATGAGATTAAGGTACTAAAGTAAATCACTAAATGTAATTAGCACAGAGTGACCCTTTGTCACTTTGACAAAGCAGCTCAGCGGTAACGCAGACCACACATCCTAAATGATTATCAAGAGAAATCACAACCCGGCAATCCATCTCCCAATGCGCGCAATACGCAAGAGCCACCAACTGGATGTTGTTACCGCGCAGGCCGCCCTTGCCGCTGTGGTACATGCAGCAAATTTCCCTCCAGACGTGCAGAGCCTTCTGAATCATATGGCACTTGAAGATGGTTCCCAGAGCGGGTGAGAACGTTTGGCCATAGGCGGCATTACTGCACAGCACATCATCCACACCAGACCCTCTCTTACAGATCACTCACTACAGGGTATAGATCCTCTCGCAGATATTGGGCCCTCCCTTAACCATCAGAGCCCAGTAGGTGGTCCGGCAGTTGTCATGATTATCAAATCCTTGGAAATTGTATAACATGAAGACGGGGGCATTGCAAGGGAAGTGGCATTTGATTGCATGTTTGATGCCCGCAATTCGGGGCCAGCGCTCATTTACAGACATTCGGAGGTGGTGAGAATGTGGAAAGCATATGGGATGTGAGTACAAGGATGTAACAGAAGTAATAAAATTGATGGAGGCGGTAATTGGGGAGTCAGAAAGACCATCACTCTGAGTCAGACGTACAACACAATGACCATGGGATATAGATCCTCACATGTTATGGTGATATGGGGCATTGGCAGCTGCATATCTTCACTATCACAACAAAACCGCAGATCAAGCAGTTGGTAAGAGCAACACTTGGGTGCACCTGCATATCTCCACTGTGACAACAAATTTGCAGATCAAGGAATGGATGGGAGTCTGACCTATGCGCACCTGCAAATCTTCATTGTCACAACGCTCAGGAAATCAGGAGGTTGATGATAGCGCAGTCACAATAAAACCAGATCAATTACAAGGAGGGCGCATGACCCCTGCATACCTGCATATATCCACTGTCACAATGGATTAAGACTGGATTAATTAGATAGAGGGCATGCTACCTTTGCACACACACATATCTCCACCGTTACAATGTCTTGTGGCAACAGGCCACACCTTTGAGGTCAGAAAAGGTTTGACCAACCAAATATGAACTGGGACGCAGATAAGATTTTGACTGTGCTGTGCCCGTATAGATCCACCGTTATAACGATCTGCAGGATGATTTGTAAACAACTTGCACCCCATACACATCCTCGGCCTCCCAATATGCCCACAGGACAACCAATGATTGGTTCAGAAATGAAATGATAGGTTAAGCATCAGTGATGCATCACAATGACCTCTTTAACCATGACCACCACCTTCCTTATATGGATTCCCCGCTCCCCCATCTGATCCACCTTTGCTACGGTCTTCATATCATTAAAACAACCAAACGTATTCCAGTCAAATCTGTGTTGAAGTGTGGAAAGGATGTTTTGCTTGGTTCAGACAAAAGAGTGTTACTTAGCTATGTGACCATCAGTACATAGCCCTAGATCAATGTGACAGACTGGGCTTTTCTGTTGGAGTTGGGAATCCCAGTACCAAGGCAGAATAGCTCAGTGGTTAGAGCACTGGACGATCCAAGTCAGAGGTCCCAGGTTCAATTCCTGGTTCAGCCATTTTATCAACATTTTCGCCTCCCATCTGTGCCCCTAGCCTCCTGCGGCTCCCATCTGTGTTTTCTATGTTCAACAGGTTATTGGCCCCGCCCTGACCTTTCTATCTACCCTTTTCCTTGCTCCCTCTGCGCATTTTTCGCTCTTTTTTCGCTCTTTTTGCTTCTCCCCTCTGTTCCGGTTTTCTCCGACGCTCCTACCGCTTCTCCCTACACCACCATGGCGCCTACCATCACCTCAGCCCTCACCATCGTTCTCACCACGGTTCCTATGCTGGGGAAGGACAACTGGGCCAAGTTTGGGAAAGGATTCAAGGTGTTTTTGCTGGGAGTGGACACACTTTGGGTTATGGGGAAAGGGCCAAAAGCAGATGAGTCTGACCAAGTTGCTCTGGACAGAATGCTCCTCCCCTACCTCTACACCAAGATAGAGGAGCAGTACCAGCCCCTCCTAGATGATTTCGAGTCTGCCACTGCTACCTGGGCTGCCCTCAAGGCCCATTTTGAGAAATCGAGCATGAGCACCAGGATGGCTGCCAGGGCAGAGCTGCACTCCATCCCCCTGTTGGTGATGGGTTTTGGACTTGATCACTCTCTAGTGATTGGGTCACATGATCACCTGATTCCATCTGATCTTATCACTGATCACATCACTGATGATATCTGATTCCATCATTGTTCCCACCATTCCATTATTCTGGTCACATAACTTCTGATCACATGATTCCTGTACAGTCACATGCTCCATCCACATAGATAGTTCCTCCCTCCCTGGAGTTCCTCAGCTTCTTACTGTTGACTCCAGGTCTGTAGATTCTTTTCTTGTCTTGTCTTGCAATGCAGAGCTTCTTACTGTTGACTCCAGTCCTCTCTGCATTTCCTGCTTCAACAGGTTCTGGGCCCCTGCCTCTAGAGTGCCTCTGAGTCATCTATTCTGAGATTTTCGAGTTTTTTCCATTCTCTGATTTTCTCTGCCTGCTGCTGCCTGCTTGCCCCAGTCCTGCTACTGCAGTTGACATCTCTGCTCCCCTCTGTTCTTTTTTTTTTCTGCTCTTATAGTGTCTGTGGTTCAGGCACTAGTAGTTGGGACTCTATCCTTAAGTGGGTGTGCTCTTTGGTCCATCAGGAAACACCAGGTAGTCATTCCTGTGATCCTGAGGTTGAGACAGCTAGGTGCCTGAGATCAACACACTCCTGAGAGCCTGTAGCTACATACATACATCTCCTACATCATTCTGGGCGCATTTTTGAGCACAGCATGGCATCAAATTCCCACTCTCATCCATCAGTCTTTTCTCCTTCTGCTGCCCTGGCAGCTGCACCTGCTTCTGCTCAGCAATTGTGTTATGCCTGTTATCAACATGGCCACACACTCTTAAAATGCCCAGAGTTTCTGTCTCTCCTAGAGGACAATGCTTCTGAGCCTGAGCCAGAGCCTGAGCCTGAGCCTGTGCCTAGGCCTAGGCCCAGAAAGGGTGCAGTCAAGTCTGAAGTGGCCACTCATACAAGCCTTCTCTCCCACTCCACTGCAGACCCTGAGTTGAGATGGATTGCAGATTCTGGTGCTACATCACACATGACCCATTGTGTGCACCTGCTGCAGAACACTCGTCCTCACAGGGCACCCATCAGAGTGGCTAATGGACTTGTGGTCTATTCAGAGCTTGTGGGGGAGATAGTGCTTAGGCCACTGATCCATGGACATGCCAGGAGCCGGTCTGTGATCCTCTCCAATGTGCTCTATGTCCCTGCTCTGTCTCACAATCTGATCTCCACTACATACCTGTCAGTTCACCATGACTACACTGTGCTCATGAAGGAGAACTACATCCTGTTCAAGCGCAATGGTGAAGTGTACTTTGTGGCAGATATCTCAGAGCAGGGTCAGGCATTTGTGAGAGAGACTGGTTTCCCTTCTGCTGGTTCAGCACTGGTTTCTACAGCTGGGACTCTTCCCATTGACCTCAGCCTGATGCACAGGCGGCTTGGACACCACAGTGATACCAAGCTAGTCATGGATAAAGAGCTGGTTACTGGTGTGAGGCTTGCCTCTACTAGGAAGCCAGACCCCATCTGTGAGCCATGCCTCTTCGGCAAGCTGAATGCTGGCCTGTTTCCCTCAACTGGTTATTGTTCTGGAGCGCCTCTTGATCTGATTCACTCTGATCTAAAGAGCTACTCTGTGCCCACCCGCGAGGGCTGGAAGCACAGGGTGACTTTTGTTGATGATCACACTGGCTTCAAGGTAGCATACCACATGAAGAACAAGAGTGAGACATTTGCAGCCCTTAAGATGTTTCAAGCGTATGCTGAGACTCACTGGGGGCTGAAGATCAAGGCATTCCAGGACGATAAAGGGGGAGAGTACATGTCTAATGAGTTCAGATCACATCTGGACAAGTGTGGCATTGTGCACCGCCATTCAGTCAGGGCACGGCCTCAGCAGAATGGGACAGCAGAGCGGTCCAACCGCACCGTTGATGAGCACTCCACTGCCATGTTACACGAAGCCAACCTGCCCCCTGCATTCAGGGCCCTGGCGGTGTCTGCATACATCCATGTGTGCAACATGCACCCCCACAGCTCGAGACCCCACCAGGACTCCCCATGAGCTGTGGTTCAAGGCAAAGCCTGATGTGTCTCATCTTCGTGTTTGGGGATGCCTTGCCTATGTGCATGTGCAACGAGACAAGAGAGGTCCTTCTGGGCATCATGTCCAGAAGTGTATCTTTGTAGGCTATCCTGCAGGGTACAAGGGATGGTTGTTCTTCAACCCAGAGACTCAGAAACTCGTGATCGCTGAGAGAGCAGTGTTTGTGTTGAAGTGTGGAAAGGATGTCTTGCTTGGTTCAGACAAAAGAGTGTTACTTAGCTATGTGACCATCAGTACATAGCCCTAGATCAATATGACAGACTGGGCTTTTCGCCTCCCATCTGTGCCCCTAGCCTCCTGCGGCTCCCATCTGTGTTTTCTGAGTTCAACAGTTTGATGAGCGCTACTTCCCAGGCAGTACCCCTCAAGCTATGAGGAGCTGTCCTGCGGCACCCCCTTCCTCCATGCTGGTGGATCCCCCTCATGCTCCAGCACCGGTGTATGTCCCTGATGACGATGGTGATGAGAAGCAGCAACAGCCACCTGCTCCTCCTCTCCCTGCACCACGAGTTCCCTCTCCTGCAGCCAGCAGTGATGATGAAATCGACTTTCTACGTCGAGCTCCACCACCTCCATCTCCCCCACCAGCTGGGGATGCCCCGCTTCACCCTCCACCCACGCCTCCTCCTCCCCAATCTCCTATTGGGGTGGCAGCTCGTCATGCTGCTGCTGGCATCCATCGTGTCCCTGCACCACCCAGGAGGGCTCCAGCTCCAGCTGCTGCTCCTCCCAGGCGCACCATGGCAGAGATCTTTGAAGAGATCCCTGAAGACCTCAGCAATGATAAGTTTCTTCTGAAGTCATCCTCAGCCCTTATTGTGGTGCGTGAGGGTGACCCCTCAGATCCCAAGCTGGCAGCAGCTCATGCTACTGCAGTGCAGTCCGTGTTGTCTGCTGTAGCCTCTGGGAACCCCTGGTCGTTCTTTGAAGCGTCCAAGCGGGAGGATGGTCCATTATGGCGCGCTGCAGCTGCATCTGAGATTGACTCTCTGCTCAGCAACTGCACATGGGATGTGGTCGACTTGCCACAAGGGGTCAAGCCAATTCGCTCTCAATGGGTGTTTGTGATCAAACACAAGTCTGATGGCACTGTGGAACGCTACAAAGCCAGACTCGTGGCAGATGGTCGTGGCCAGCGCTATGGCATTGACTACTATGAGGTGTTTGCACCCACCTTCAGACCTGCTACTCTGCGCGTTATCCTTGCTCTTGCTGCTCAGAACAACCTCAAGTTGCGCTTCATCGACTTCTCTTCTGCCTACCTCAATGGGGACCTGGATGAGGATGTCTACATGACTCAGCCAGAAGGGTTCCCCCAGGGAGAGAAGGGCCAGGTCCTGAAGCTGAACCGGTCCATCTATGGGCTGAAGCAGGCTGGCCGGCAGTGGCGCATCAAGTTGGTTGCCAAGCTGGCTGCCATGGGGTTCAAGTGCATCAAGTCAGACAGCTCCTGCCACATCTACTCTGATGGTGTGGTGCGCGTGATCCTGCCTATCTATGTTGATGATGGCACCATTGCTGCAAAGCATGATGCTGACATTGACAAGGTCATTGCCCAGCTGGGTACAGCCTTCTGTTGAAGCAGGAAATGCAGAGAGGACTGGAGTCAACAGTAAGAAGCTCTGCATTGCAAGAGAAAACAAGAAAAGAATCTACAGACCTGGAGTCAACAGTAAGAAGCTGAAGAACTCCAGGGAGGGAGGAACTATCTATGTGGATGGAGCATGTGACTGTATAGGAATCATGTGACTTGGAGTCATGTGACCAGAATAATGGAATGATGGGAACAGTGATGGAATCAGATATCATCAGTGATAAGATCAGTGATAAGATCAGATGAAATCAGATGATCATGTGACCCAATCACCAGAGAGTGATCAAGTCCAAAACCCATCACCAACACTCCCCCGGGATGAGATCAGTCTCTCAGCCTCTCCCCCGCAATCTCATCAGTGTGCGCAACCTTGCCACCTGAGGCCGAGGCAGCGCCTTGGTCAGGATGTCAGCCAGCTGGTCCTGCGTCGGCACATACTTCACATCAATGAACCCTCTGGCCACTTCATCTCTGAGCCAGTAGTGTGCCAGGTCCAGATGCTTCATACGCCCATGGTGTTCAGGATTCTTGGACACAGATATGGCACACTGGTTGTCCATCATCAAGGGAGATGCCCCATACACACCATGCTCTAGCTCATGCAGCAGATTTCACATCCACTTGATCTCCTTCCCAGCATCTACACCAGCCACATACTCTGCCTCAGTAGTGGACAGAGAGATGGTGGACTGCAGCTTGCTCCTCCAGCTCACTGGTCCACCAGCCATCATAATGACATACCCCCCAGTGCTTTTCATGGAGTCCTTGTCTCCAGCATGATCAGCATCAGTGAAGGTGGTGAAGAGGTCGTCAGGATGGATGTGGGTGGCTGGGTCATAGAGGGTGGGGGAAGATTTGGAGTAGGTGATGCGGAAGTCAAGGGTGCCCTGGATGTATCGAAGCAGGTGCTTGACAGCCTTCCAGTGCTCTTCACCAGGATTGCTATTGAAGCGCGCTAGCACCCCCACAGCATAGGAGATGTCAGGGCGAGTCTGACAGGCCAGGTACATCAGAGAGCCAACAGCAGACAGATAGTTGCCCTTGAACTGCTTGGACTCCTCCTCAGTCTTGGCTCCCATCTCCTTGGTCAGAGACAGGCCAGGCAGCATGGGGGTGTCCACAGGCTTGCAGTCAGCCATGCCATACTGCTCCAGGAGGTTTACTGCATACTGGCGCTGAGAGATGCTGATGTCTCCAGTGTGCTCATCACGCTCTATCTTGATCCCCAGAAGCCACTCTGTAGGACCCAGATCCCGCACCTTGAAGGCCTTGCCAAGCTGGGCAATGACCTTGTCAATGTCAGCATCATGCTTTGCAGCAATGGTGCCATCATCAACATAGATAGGCAGGATCACGCGCACCACAGCATCAGAGTAGATGTGGCAGGAGCTGTCTGACTTGATGCACTTGAACCCCATGGCAGCCAGCTTGGCAACCAACTTGATGCGCCACTGCCGGCCAGCCTGCTTCAGCCCATAGATGGACCGGTTCAGCTTCAGGACCTGGCCCTTCTCTCCCTGGGGGAACCCTTCTGGCTGAGTCATGTAGACATCCTCATCCAGGTCCCCATTGAGGTAGGCAGAAGAGAAGTCGATGAAGCGCAACTTGAGGTTGTTCTGAGCAGCAAGAGCAAGGATAACGCGCAGAGTAGCAGGTCTGAAGGTGGGTGCAAACACCTCATAGTAGTCAATGCCATAGCGCTGGCCACGACCATCTGCCACGAGTCTGGCTTTGTAGCGTTCCACAGTGCCATCAGACTTGTGTTTGATCACAAACACCCATTGAGAGCGAATTGGCTTGACCCCTTGTGGCAAGTCGACCACATCCCATGTGCAGTTGCTGAGCAGAGAGTCAATCTCAGATGCAGCTGCAGCGCGCCATAATGGACCATCCTCCCGCTTGGACGCTTCAAAGAACGACCAGGGGTTCCCAGAGGCTACAGCAGACAACACGGACTGCACTGCAGTAGCATGAGCTGCTGCCAGCTTGGGATCTGAGGGGTCACCCTCACGCACCACAATAAGGGCTGAGGATGACTTCAGAAGAAACTTATCATTGCTGAGGTCTTCAGGGATCTCTTCAAAGATCTCTGCCATGGTGCGCCTGGGAGGAGCAGCAGCTGGAGCTGGAGCCCTCCTGGGTGGTGCAGGGACACGATGGATGCCAGCAGCAGCATGACGAGCTGCCACCCCAATAGGAGATTGGGGAGGAGGAGGCGTGGGTGGAGGGTGAAGCGGGGCATCCCCAGCTGGTGGGGGAGATGGAGGTGGTGGAGCTCGACGTAGAAAGTCGATTTCATCATCACTGCTGGCTGCAGGAGAGGGAACTCGTGGTGCAGGGAGAGGAGGAGCAGGTGGCTGTTGCTGCTTCTCATCACCATCGTCATCAGGGACATACACCGGTGCTGGAGCATGAGGGGGATCCACCAGCATGGAGGAAGGGGGTGCCGCAGGACAGCTCCTCATAGCTTGAGGGGTACTGCCTGGGAAGTAGCGCTCATCAAACTGTTGAACTCAGAAAACACAGATGGGAGCCGCAGGAGGCTAGGGGCACAGATGGGAGGCGAAAAGCCCAGTCTGTCATATTGATCTAGGGCTATGTACTGATGGTCACATAGCTAAGTAACACTCTTTTGTCTGAACCAAGCAAGACATCCTTTCCACACTTCAACACAAACACTGCTCTCTCAGCGATCACGAGTTTCTGAGTCTCTGGGTTGAAGAACAACCATCCCTTGTACCCTGCAGGATAGCCTACAAAGATACACTTCTGGACATGATGCCCAGAAGGACCTCTCTTGTCTCGTTGCACATGCACATAGGCAAGGCATCCCCAAACACGAAGATGAGACACATCAGGCTTTGCCTTGAACCACAGCTCATGGGGAGTCCTGGTGGGGTCTCGAGCTGTGGGGGTGCATGTTGCACACATGGATGTATGCAGACACCGCCAGGGCCCTGAATGCAGGGGGCAGGTTGGCTTCGTGTAACATGGCAGTGGAGTGCTCATCAACGGTGCGGTTAGACCGCTCTGCTGTCCCATTCTGCTGAGGCCGTGCCCTGACTGAATGGCGGTGCACAATGTCACACTTGTCCAGATGTGATCTGAACTCATTAGACATGTACTCTCCCCCTTCATTGTCCTGGAATGCCTTGATCTTCAGCCCCCAGTGAGTCTCAGCATACGCTTGAAACATCTTAAGGGCTGCAAAGGTCTCACTCTTGTTCTTCATGTGGTATGCTACCTTGAAGCCAGTGTGATCATCAACAAAAGTCACCCTGTGCTTCCAGCCCTCGCGGGTGGGCACAGAGTAGCTCTTTAGATCAGAGTGAATCAGATCAAGAGGCGCTCCAGAACAATAACCAGTTGAAGGAAACAGGCCAGCATTCAGCTTGCCAAAGAGGCATAGCTCACAGATGGGGTCTGGCTTCCTAGCAGAGGCAAGCCTCACACCAGTAACCAGCTCTTTATCCATGACTAGCTTGGTATCACTATGGTGTCCAAGCCGCCTGTGCATCAGGCTGAGGTCAATGGGAAGAGTCCTCGCTGTAGAGACCAGTGCTGAACCAGCAGAAGGGAAACCAGTCTCTCTCACAAATGCCTGGCCCTGCTCTGAGATATCTGCTACAAAGTACACTTCACCATTGTGCTTGAACAGGATGTAGTTCTCCTTCATGAGCACAGTGTAGTCATGGTGAACTGACAGGTATGTAGTGGAGATCAGATTGTGTGACAGAGCAGGGACATAGAGCACATTAGAGAGGATCACAGACCGGCTCCTGGCATGTCCATGGATCAGTGGCCTAAGCACTATCTCCCCCACAAGCTCTGAATAGACCACAAGTCCATTAGCCACTCTGATGGGTGCCCTATGAGGACGAGTGATGTGCAGCACGTGCACACAATGGGTCATGTGTGATGTAACACCAGAATCTGCAATCCACCTCAACTCAGGGTCTGCAGTGGAGTGGGAGAGAAGGCTTGTATGAGTGGCCACTTCAGACTTGACTGCACCCTTTCTAGGCCTAGGCCTAGGCCTTGGCTCAGGCTCAGGCTCTGGCTCAGGCTCAGAAGCATTGTCCTCTAGGAGAGACAGAAACTCTGGGCATTTTAGGAGTGTGTGGCCATGTTGATAACAGGCATAACACAATGGCTGAGCAGAAGCAGGTGCAGCTGCCAGGGCAGCAGAAGGAGAAAAGACTGATGGATGAGAGTGGGAATTTGATGCCATGCTGTGCTAAAAAATGCGCCCCGAATGATGTAGGAGATGTATGTATGTAGCTACAGGCTCTCAGGAGTGTGTTGATCTCAGGCACCTAGCTGTCTCAACCTCAGGATCACAGGAATGACTACCTGGTGTTTCCTGATGGACCAAAGAGCACACCCACTTAAGGATAGAGTCCCAACTACTAGTGCCTGAACCACAGACACTATAAGAGCAGAAGAAAAAAAAACAGACAGAGGGGAGCAAAGATGTCAACTGCAGTAGCAGGACTGGGGCAAGCAGGCAGCAGCAGGCAGAGAAAATCAGAGAATGGAAAAAACTCGAAAATCTCAGAATAGATGACTCAGAGGCACTCTAGAGGCAGGGGCCCATAACCTGTTGAAGCAGGAAATGCAGAGAGGACTGGAGTCAACAGTAAGAAGCTCTGCATTGCAAGAGAAAACAAGAAAAGAATCTACAGACCTGGTGTCAACAGTAAGAAGCTGAAGAACTCCAGGGAGAGAGGAACTATCTATGTGGATGGAGCATGTGACTGTACAGAAATCATGTGACTTGGAGTCAGGTGACAAAATGATGGAATGATGGGAACAGTGATGGAATCAGATATCATCAGGGATATGATCAGTGATAAGATCAGATGGAATCAGGTGATCATGTGACCCAATCACCAGAGGGTGATCAAGTCCAAAACCCATCCTCAACATCGATGTCCTCATCAACTAGGCCAATGGGCGTGAAGACGTTCTTGTAAGGGTCGAAGAGTTGTCGTTGGGGGTATGGAAGGCGTTTGTCCCTGGGTTTGTAGCAATGAATAAGGTAGTCCCAATGTCCGGCTTCGAGCGTTGGCAGGAGGTGAATGCGTGTGTCTGGGTTGGATTGTTTCCTCTGCCAATCTCTCAGGACTTTTTTCGCGTGGGTAAGATGACGTGATGGTTCCCAGGTGTTCTTGCTATGCGGCCATCCCTTCCATTTGACCAAGTACTGTTTTCCTCGGCCAACATTTTGCTCTTTCACAATCTCTTCGACTTCCCACTCCTCTGCTCCTCCGATCATCTTGGCTACGGGCCTCTTCTCTTGGCGATGGGGGGGTGGTTCGTGATAGGGTGTCAACAGTGACTCATTGAACACTGGGTGCCTTCGGTCCGTGTCCGGAAAATCCAGCTTCCATGCAGCCGCTCCAACCTTCTCCAGTATCTCGTATGGCCCCAATCTCTTATTGCTCATCTTCTTGGATGGTCTATCCGTATTGATATTTTCCCCTTCTATGTACACCTTCATCCCAACCTTCAACTCCAGAACTTCTTTTCTTTGTTTATTGTAGTATTTTTTCATTTTTTCATTTGCTTTTTCCAATGCTGCTTTTGCTTCGTCTTGTATTTCTTTGATTCTTTTTACAAACTCCTCTGCCAACTCGTTCCTCGATTCCATCCGTTGCTCCACTCCCTTCCATGGGTGATATCCGTGATTGGCGTAGAACGGTGATATTTTGGTAGATGTGTTCATCTTGTTGTTATATGCGAACTTTGCCATTCCCAGCCACTCCGACCAGTCCGTCTCATAGTAATTGACGTAGATGCAGAGATAGTGTTCGATCTCTTGATTCATGCGTTCTGTTTGTCCATCTGTGATCGGGTGATATGCAGTCCCCAGATTCATTTCCACGCCCAACATCCAATTCGTTTCCTTCATGAAGCTCTTGATGTATTGTGAGTCCCTATCGGTGATGATCTTGCAAGGGATCCCGTGATAGCGGAAGACTCGGTCCCTGGTCAACTGTGCTACTTCTTTGCTGCTGATGTCAGTACTAATTGGTTCAACGTGAATCATTTTGGTGAAGGTGTCACACCACACATGAATTGTGTCATACCCATTACTGACCAGCAGGGGTCTGATTTGATCCATGGAGATGATTTCCCATGGCATGTTTGGGACTGCATGCGGGTGTAGAGTCCCCGTCCTTGCTCTCCTGGTCTTGGTCCGTTGGCATGCCTCGCACGTCTGGATGTATTTCAGAATTTGGTTTCCCATCCTTGGCCACCAGTAGTTCCTTTCCACCATCTCCTGCATTCGGTTGATCCCAGTGTGTCCAACCAAAGGTGTGTCATGGTGTAGCCCAATGATCTTGTCTCGCAGCTCCTTGTCCCTTGGTATGTAGAGCTTCCCATGATACGTGATGAGCCCCTCTTCCTTTTTCCATCCGGCGAGTGACTTCTCCAAGGCCGCTTTGACACTTCTATCAATTGATCGAGTGGCCTTGATCTCATCAACTAGCTGCTGATCTTGCCCCTCAAATGTGACTTCTTGCGATCGGAAGAACTCGGGCTTCAGCAGGGTGACGTCCTTGTTGTCATTCTTGCCCTGATCGTGATCCGCTCATCGAGATAAGAGATCCGCCTTGCGGTTGAGTGCGCCGGGCCGGTGTCGTAAGGTGAAATCAAACTCTGCCAACTCCGTGATCCATTGTGCTTGCTGTCGATTGAGCTTCTGCGGCTTCCGGAAGTACTCAAGATTTTGATGATCTGTGAAGATCTCAAACGTTTCCGTGGCTCCCAGTAGTAACTGCCTCCATTCGTCCAATGATAGCATGATTGCAAGCATTTCTTTGTCGTAGATCTCGTAATTTCACTCGGTTTCCGTTAATGCGTGCGAAATAAACGCGATTGGGCGTCAAATGCCATCTTGGTTTTGGCTCAAAACAGATCCTGTTGCCCCTTCCAAAGCATCAGCTTCCAGATGATATTGGCCAGTGTTGTTTGGCAGTGCTAGGACCGCATCCTCCGCAATTCTCTTCTTCAATCCATCAAATGCCGCATGCTCATCCATACCCCATGACCATCCTGCCTTCCCTGTCAGCCGCGTCAATAGCTTGGCGACCTCCACATATCCCCGGACAAAGCGCCGATAGAAGTTGGTGAACCCCAGGAATGCTTGGACTTGCTTGATGCTCTTTGGTTCAGGCCATTCCATCACGCCCTTGATCTTGACTGGGTCCATCCGCATCAAGTTGTGCCCAATAATTACACCCAGATATTTGATTTCCATGCGTTCGAACTCGCACTTTTTAGGTTTCAGGTCCAACTTGTGTTTTTAGAGCAGTTCAAGTACTCGTTTTGTGATCCGCTGATGTTCGTCCAAGTTTTCTGTGAAGATCAATATATCGTCAAGATAAACTACCACGTGACCCTCGTTGATCAGTTCTTGGAGTATGTTGTTCATCATGTTTTAAAAGGTTGCTGGGAATTTGTGAGACCAAAGAACATAACCAAGGGCTCATACAGCCCATGGTTTGTGCAGAATGCAGCCTTCCACTCGTCACCCTCTTTGATCCGTACATTGTTATATCCCCACCGGATGTCGAGCTTTGTGAAGAACTTTGCGCCACATAGATTATGGACCAGTTCGGAGATCAGCGGCAGCGGGTATCGATTTCGGATTGTCATTTCATTCAGCTTCCGATAATCTTGGACGGAACATAGCAAACCATCCTTCTTTTTAACAAAGAAGAATGCTGATGCCATAGGTGATTTTGATGGCCTGATCCGTCCGCTGGCCAGGTTCTCTTGTAAGAACTCGTTGAGTTTGACTTGTTCGTTGCGTGATAACGGGTACACCTTGCAGTCCACTGCTTTGGAACCAGGTTTGAGCTCAATCGCATGATCCCATGCCCATCAGTCCGGTAGCGAGTCGAATGATTCCTTGGCAAATACCTTGACGAATTCCCAATATTGATCCGGAATCTTTCCCTCGGTCATCCTCTCCTTCTCCTTTTCTGCTTCTTCTGCAAACTTCTGTGCCGGTGTTTCCTTCAGCCACAGATCTACTTCCTTCCCAAAGTCAACCAACAGGATCGATTCTCCCTCTTCCAGATCCGGTGCGCCCGTGTCCAGGTCGATTGCATCCATGTCAATCATCGCCTGATGCTCCTCGTGGCCCCTCATGTGACACTGCTCTGGGCATCGGCTGAATCTCATGGTCTGCTCCTGCCAATCCACCTTGGGGTTGTGTTCCGTCAGCCAATCAAGACCAATGAAGATCCGGGCTTTCCCTAAGCATGTCAGAAGGAACGTGCGTGTCTCCACATGAGGACCGGTTCTCATCCTTAGGTTGACGTAGTGCGTGATCCGACCGCTGATGTTCTCGGTGTTGTTGGCATTACGAGCCACAATGGGTTGTGGAAGCTCTTGGATATCCAACTTCTCTGCCCACGCGTAGTTGGTATCGATGCAGCAGGTACTGCAGCCGCTATCGAGCAGCGCCTTGACTCCGCGCATTTTCCCCGAGTCCAGACCCGTGATCTGGACATATACGTCCATCGAATGCCTCTTTCTTTTGGCCTGATAGTTGCGCAATTCCTGCGCCAGTCTGCTAGGCTGGGGGCCCTTCTGTTTCTCGGCCGCCAATTTTCTCTGGAGGGCATCTGGCACCCTTGTGCGTTTGGGTGCTTCTGGAACCTTGATTTTGGCAGATTCCTTAGGCACTTCCTCCTTTTTCAAGGATTGAGCCTCCAGAGCGATGCTCCCCTTTTCGGTCTTTGTTGACGTGGTTCCTTCTCCACGAGCCATAAATACGTAGGAGTCCAAAATTAATTTATCTGCAGTCTTCTGATCCTTTTTACTCTGTAAATACTCTCTATTTAAAGCTATTTTTCTTTGGTGTTCCTTTTCCATATTAGCAATGAGAAATGTTGATAAAATGGCTGAACCAGGAATTGAGCCTGGGACCTCTGACTTGGATCGTCCAGTGCTCTAACCACTGAGCTATTCTGCCTTGGTGCTGGGATTCCCAACTCCAACAAGAAAATCATGGATATTGGTACGTAGTGAGTCCGAGATTGTGTATGTATGTGCAGAATCGTTCATGTCTTTAATCGAAACAAGTACAGAAAATCGTCCATAGTCCAGATGCTCCACCTCCTTGGCTAGAGGAGTGGAGCGCTTCAAAAACCCTTCTCGCGCAGCTTCTCGGTGATCTCCTTGAGGAACTCGTTGTCCTTGTCCCCGTTCTCGATCTCTTCAAGCATCGTGGCCCTGTTGAAGAATGTGCGCTTCTTCCTCGGTTCTGGACAGTTCCGCGCAATGTGTCCGGGTTGCTGACAGTTGTAGCAAATGATATTGCGGCCCCGGGCATGGGTGCGATCAATTTCTATTGGAACTGGTTTGTTAGCGGCGGGTCGGGTTGGAGCGGGTGTGGGCGCGGCTGGTGCCGCCTGGGGACGAAACTGGGGAGGCGGTCGTGGTGCGGAGTGCCCATGCAATGCTTTGCGCAGCTGATCGTGCAGAGCGTTTGCCTCGATGTTGACACACCAGTCCTTGAAGGCGCCATACGCCTTGGGCAAGGGGACACCCGTGTTTTAGAGGTGGCTTGCGATCTCGCTGCTCAACCCACGCTCAAGGAACTCGATGAGGATGTTGTCCTGATCCCCCTTCTTGTACTTGCCCTTTGAATCGGTGGAGGTGACCACGTTGTACCCTGTGTCCGCAGCCAGCATCTCGAAGTCGGAGATATAATCCGCAAAGGATTGTCTATTCTGGCGCAGAGCCATGAGTCGAGCGACGGCAACTTGCTCCGCGTTGGAGTCCCCAAAGGCCCTCACACCGAGGGATTGCAAATATCACGGCCCATAAAGAATCAATTATATTCTATATATTGGGGCATAAAAAATGAATGGACCTGATATGTGACATATCGGGCACCCGATATCTGGGGTATCAGGTTGTTTTTGTGCTGATATGTGACATATCAGGTCAGCTTCTTTTTGGGGTCACAATATATGGAATATAATTTATTCTTTATGGGCCATGTTATGTGTGATCCCCCAGTGTGCCTCCGAAGTTCCTCCAAGAAGGTCGCCAAGGTGACCCCAGCCTTCAGTCCATTAAGGCTCTCGAAGTTGCGCTGCTTCCAGTTCATCGCCCATCTTGAGGCGGCGCAGCTTGTGCCAGTCTCGTTGCAGAGGTACGAGAGGATGAAGAGGATTTTGGTTTCATCCAGCAAGAATTCTGACCGGTATGCACCAATGTAGGTGGTGCACGAGTCCACGAAGCCCATGTATTTGGTCTTGTCCCCATTGAAATAGGGGGGGTTGGTGGCGAGAGTGATGCGGTGGTGTCCTGACATGGTAGGAGCAGGCGTGGTAGGTGGGGGCAAGGGTGGTTGTTTGGAGGGTAACTCGTCAAGGTCGGGGATCTCGTCTTCAGGCGGCGGGAGGGCGAGGTAGAGATTGGAGGGCCCCGGTTGGTTTTGGTACGCCAGATCGGGCGACAATGGTAAGATGGGAGGAGGAGACAGACTCCCAGACGACGATGGGAATCGGAACAAAATGGTGGATTCGTGTGCTGTACAAGCACTCGAGGAAAGGTTCTTTTGCTAGTAAAAAGATCCCGGGCCTAGCTCTTCACGTGCCCGATGATCCCAAGGTGCATTTTCCCAAAGGTCTCCGCAGCACTCCTTGTAGCTACCGTAAGGCTTGGGTCGGGCTCAACGTTACCCGTGGCCTGGTGCTGTTTGCTCGATATGAACCCTTCACTGCGATCGCAGAGAACAACTAGATGATTTGGTAAAAGGGTGAGTGGGGTGATAAGGGTGAAGAGGATATAGCGGGCGTAGCGGTGCGGGATGCAGGGTAGGAGGTAAGAGGTATGAGGGTATGAGGGGAGTCTTCGAATTATGTGACAATCAACAAGGAATAATGTCAAAAAGAGAAGTGAATTTGAAGACTGGAGAATACAACCAAGTAGCTACAGTATTTATACCCAAATCCAGTCTGAGTCATATCTACAACTAATGAGTCATAAGGCTATGTACCGCATGGAGCACTGGTCATGGGTTGTAGTAGAACCTTCCGGAGCATATGTCGCGCAGCCTTGAATCAATAAAGATAATCCCTGGAACCCCTAGCCCGGACCGTCTGATGCCGTGATCTGTGATAAGATAAGTTGTGCCAAGATAAGATGAGATCGTGGATGATAAGATGAAAAAGTGGCTGAACTATGACAAGAAAGGTGGGAGGTCATGAGATTGTCAACAAACTTGCTTACTGGACAAATACACCAATAATTCTGTGAAATAAATCAGGATCCAGAGCCTCCGTGTGCACGTGACAGGGGCTTCCCAAAAAGGTAGCTTAGTCAGAAAAGTCAAGGGCAGAATGTCAAAATCTCTCCCAGGGGTGGTTAAAAAGGCCACAGCAATCTCAGATCTGCAATTCATCCTGTTATTGCAGTTTGCATATGAGTTGGCACAGCCTGTGATTGCATCATTTCTCGCACTTTTGAGCTCAAACCTTGTGTAAATCATAGCACCCGCATTTCTTCATGTATGAGTACGCAAGTAGGCTCTAAAATCACCATTTTTCTTCTAGTTTTTTATGGTGCTATGAAATCTTTAACATCGTATGTTTCAAAAACCCGGATTCTGCGGGAGACATCCCAGTCCTGATTTTCTATCCCAAGAACGCAAGAACAGTCTGTCGAAGTAAAACAGCCAGAATGCATATCCTATCACCGTACACCCGTGGCAAGTGTCCCAGAGGTCGGTGATTTTACCTGCTAGAGCGCGGACGTGTCAAATCTGCCATCTGTCATGCTGTTACTGCGTGCTCGCATTTCCTCCCCCCTCCATTGTTGCTCCCCATACACGGCACAGTTCATGGCTAGAGGAAAAGCCGTCACTCGGGATCTCTGTTGGACAGTCATGCAAATGCAGGGATTAGAATCTGTTGAGACTATCACTGCATATACTGGGATAAGCAAACATCAAGTTCATTGCATCGTTTACAACTACCAAGCTACGGGTCAAATTCTGAGAAGGAAGGAGAAGACGGGGAGGGCATGGCATCTCACACTGCAGGAGGTGAATGTACATCCTTTTGTCTATTCTTTTCTTGGCTTTTCCTCACAGACAATTGATCTGATTGTGTAGTTTCTTCACGGGTGCCTCACACAAACACCCGACATGTTCCTAGATGAGCTCAAAGCTGATCTAGAGGAAGCATGTGGCAGCCAAGCATCAGAATCAACAATATGGCATTCACTCCAGCGCAGTGGTTACACGATGAAGAAGGTCTGTCCGGATTGACTACATTGATGCATATAAGTCCATTTCTCCAGATCACACGGGTCGCTGCTGAGCGAAGCGCTGAAAAACACGCTCAGTATATGAACAATATCGGAATGAACTATAGGCCCAACCAACTTGTCTTTGTTGATGAGAGCTCGTGCAACCAGTGGACCTCATATCATAGACGTGCATGGGCTTTGAAGGGTAAACGGGCAACACGCAAGGCCTTTTTTGTACGTGGCAAACGGTGCGTACTACAGTGTTCGATGTCATCCCAGTTTGATCCTATCTCTGTGCCAGGTATTCAGTGCTGCCAGCGCTTTCACTCAATGGCATTCTCGAGCTGAGCATCATTGAGGGCTCATTCACCACCAAAACCTTTCATGACTTTTTGGATGGCCTCCTTGACCAGATGAGCCCATTTCCGGCCCTGAACTCAGTGATTGTAATAGACAACGGCTGCATTCATAAGCATGACTCAATCCGGTGATAGGCTGGCTACCAGACATGCTCTGCACCAGCTCTGTAAGGGCGTATTTTTGCGCTTTTTACAGAGTTTACTCTCGAACCATTCGGTGTATCGTGTCGCGGATGACAGTGTTACGTTCAGTAGGGCTTAAGGGTCTACTGCCCAGTCGACGACTGTGGATAGTGTCGACAATAGCAAGGCAGTCAGACCACTACTGTGGAACTGGTCTTATGAGTCTATACCAGGCTCAGGGCCATTAGTGACGAATGCTTGGAGCGCGACAATTCCCCAAAAAGGGATCTTTGTTGCGGCGACTTCTCAAAAGGGTCATTCTCTGCAGATGGGAACTTGGGCTGAAGGGCTGAGCAATGTGCGACGTTCTCAATAATACGACTACTACTGGACAGGACTTGGCGTTATGAGATTGAACCAATCTTGTCGCGGCAACTCCCGGTTTTGAGTTGGACGTTTCCTCAGATCGTGCTACGGCAACGACTTGTCACATGTCAGGATCCATTCGATCACGGGACATTGTGGACGCGTCGCGGTGACACTTCCAAGTGTCACGGTGAGTCGCGTCCATACCCAAACACACTAAAATTGACACGGCTAGATCCGTGAACCGAGCCATGTGGGGAACGACTGGCGTGCCTAGGGCCATACGGCTTCTTGGGGCGCCCACGTTGGTCTCACTTGCCAAGACATACCCGTTGGCCAATCCAACACGTCGTATTCCAAAAGTATGACGCGGTGAGTTGGCCCACATCAAAAGTATCATATGGACTATGGGGCGGGGTCCTGATCACTCAGGACCTGTCCGATCGTTCAACTTTTCAATTACCCTAAAAGGCAACCGATCTAGATAGCGTAGCTACTATGCAGTTGTACAGGACTTTACTAAGCATCGTCGTAGACAGTATAAGTAGCATGTCGTTTCTTTGTATTAGGAAGCTTTCCCCCGGACTGTGAATCACTCTCATTTCAGATTGTTTTGTACAATTTGCGTGCCGCGTGATTCCACCCTAAGAAGTTCTGCTACCCCTGCCTGGTCGCGATGAGTTGCTCCCTGAGCACTTGTAGCTACTGTGACTTGAGTTTGAGTTTTGAGACATCAGAAAGTCGGATTCGCCGCATCTGGTTTAGTCGCGGCATTTAGTGTCGTCGCCTTCGGGCTTTGTTGAGATCGTTCCACACCTCTAGCTTGGCAGTGCGTCGACTAGTTGTGCTCGGGTTGTTTTGGTCAGTTGGCAGTGCGTCGACTTGAGAACTTTGGTTCCACACTTCTTGCTTGGCAGTGCGTCGACAAGTTGTGCTCAGATTTTGGACATTGGATATTGGCTGTTAGTTGGCAGTGCGTCGACGCAGCATTTTGGTTTACTAGTTGGCAGTGCGTCGACTCAGTATATTGGTTGTATCAGTTGGCAGTGCGTCGACTTGGTATTTGGGCTTCGCGTCGCCATCTGGACGCTGTCGCTACAAGGGATCTTAATACTCCGTATTAAGTTCTGACTTGTTATATTATTGTTGGTTGTAGTTGGATTGGTGTTGGTTGTGATTCGTATAGAAGATATTGGTTGAGACACCATTGTTTACTATATATAAATTCTTGTCGTCGACTTCGTCTTCCGCGACTATTGATCTGCGTCTATTGAGAGTTGTGATACTGGTGTTCTGTCCACCCCGAAGCCCTCGCATCTTTCACACACTGAGAAGCTGATTACGAGGAGTGTGAACATGTTTATATTTGGGTTTACTTTCACAGTAGATCCACCTGTGAGCATGCCCTCAGCATTTCACCGGGAGATGATCAAGAATCAGTTAGTGTCGCACTCTGCATTTGTCTCTCAGTAACTCACACTGTACAGTGGCATGCGTATACTGTATCTTCCACCCTACTCTCCAGACTATAATCCCATTGAGCTCGCATTTTCTAAGATCAAGAGTATTATCAGACAGAATGGAGTACAGTATCGCATGGCAACAGAATCAGATCAAGAACAGATTGCAGTACTTACTCAACTGTTCTGTGCCGTTTATTCTGTTACTTCTGAAGATGCCTGTGGCTGGTTCCGGAAATCGAACTACTTGTAGAGATACAATTGAATACTTGTTTACAACCAAACGGCTAATTAGCTAATAAGAAGGACAGCGCATTGAAATCCCTCTCAACACGATAGCACTCAAACCCAAACTCTTCAATATAGAACAGATCTTTGATTGCGTACTGCATGATCTTCTCAGCCATTCTATCACAAACACCGTACTGTTCAATCAGACATTGTACCGCATCTTCTCCCAGTCTGCGCAAGTCATTGAGATACTGGAAACCTCCAGCTTTGAGGCGTTCAATATAGGATTGGAAAAAGAAGCCATCATAGTTGCGTCCATTGGTTCGATCCAGAGAGGTCATCCAGCCATCAATAGTGGGATAGTGAGTGCAGTCTTGTGCAGTTGGAAGTGTGGTTTGCAAAGCCAGAGGCTGGTAGTCTTGATAGTGTTGGCAAGTATGCGTGTTGTGATGATCAAAGTGAGCCGATGAGCCAGAAAAGTGCGAGCGTGACAAGTTTTGATAGACAAGAGAATCTTGATAAGTGCGAGCTGAGATTTGATTGTGGAGAGAGTGATTGCAGAGCATTGTGTTTGGTGCCAGGTACAGGTATTGATAGTCAGCACAAGGGAAGTGATTGATATAGGGACTAGGCGGTGGTTGCATTATAGGCGGGAACATTGGCTGATAGTACATTCCTGGACCATACATCATTTGCGGTGGCATCATCATAGAGTGCATCATTTGCATTCCGTGCATCTGCATAAGCGGTTGGATTGGGTGCATCGGCTGGACAGTTGATGGTAGCACATGTAATTGCTGCTGAGGTACCGGTGGGGCATGGTCATTGATATGAGTGGGAAGCTTTGGAGATGCAGGGCAAAAGAATGGTGGCTCTACTCCAGCATCTTGAAGTTGCGCATTAAGTAGAGGCTGTTTGAGAGACATGTGCTTCCTGTGGTACTTGAAGATGAAAATGATGGGTATATGCAGGTTTATGCAGAGAGGCAAGAGCTTACCAGCAGCAAACTCCAGTATGCGAGAATGGGGTTCGACACAATGCCATGTGAGCCATCCTTTGTCATAATGCACAGTTTACCGTGTTTCTCACATGAGAGTGAAGCCTCAAGCTCACGCCAGAAGTCGGCCTGACTCTTATGCCCATCATTGGGCGCTGCCAAGTTATCTTACAAAAGTTTTCCTTTGATTGATGTAGTGTTCTAGATAGTCAATGTTGGTTCTCAAGTACAGGCACTGTGTTTGATATCACTCACTCTCTTACTTTCTCCAGTGTTCGAGGCAAGGCGGGCTGTGCTTCTATTCAGATTGACCAGTTTGATCTGGAACGATGTAGCCAGAGCTGTTTGAGCTTGCACACGCTTTTGAAGAATGGCTTGTGCATTGTAAATGAGTTTGTTGAACTGGTCTTCGTTGGTCAAGATGATTGACTTCTCGCCTTTCTTGGCAGTCAAGAACAAGTAGCCAAGACGGAGGTCAGCACAGAGAACAAGCATCTTGTCGGCCAAAATTTGAATGAATTCATTGAAAGAAGGGATGTCTTGCAGGGTGTAGGTGAAAGTGTCAGCAGAATGCTCATCAATATTGTAGAGAAACTCCATTGTATATGCTAAGCGCACCCAATTAATAAACTGCCGGTGCAGGAAAATGTCATTTGTAACTCATATACTTCCCCATAGGTTCCTTCGTCCTCATCTTCGTCTTTGTCCTCATCATCCTCTTCCTCATCCAAATTTTCTGCAGGTGGCTGAGCGCGTTCGGCTTGGTGCGTACAAGGATATTCGACTATGGTGACCGAGTCTTTGTCCAAAGAATCTTCGAGACCTTCAAAAGCACCTGACAACTCTTTAGAGCCCAGTGCTTGTCCCCGCACTGTATGTTATGTTAATATCATCACTGATCATGAAGATGCAATTGCATGCATACTGTCTAATGAAGCAAGGATAGCAGCAGCATCGAGAAGCTCCGGAGAGGGTGTTGGTGTTGGTGGCAAAGGGAGCCTGAAGTTTGGCCTGGGCTTCGGTCGCGGAACAGTGTGAGCAAGCTCAGGCCACACTTTTGCTGGAGCTGATTCAGATTGTGGTTTGGGCGGGCAACCTCTTGGGCGCTTGGGAGGCTTTTCTGTTTTTTCGGTGGGTGCAGGAGCTTTACATTTCCAATTCGGGGCAGCAGAAGTTGATTTTTTAGCATTCGGAGGCATCAACAATGGAGGGGGGAGGAAATGCAAGCATGCAATAACAGTGTGACAGATGGCAGATTTGACATGTCCGCGCTCTGGCAGGTAAAATCACCGACCTCTGGGACACTTGCCACGGGTGTACAGTGATAGGATATGCATTCTGGCTGTTTTACTTCGACAGACCGTCCTTGCGTTCTCGGGATAGAAAATCAGGACTGGGATGTCTCCCACGGAATCCGGGTTTTTGAAACATACGATGTCAAAGATTTCATAGCACCATAAAAAACTAGAAGAAAAATGGTGATTTTAGAGCCTACTTGCGTCCTCGTACATGAAGAAATGCGGGTGCTACGATTTACACAAGGTTCGAGCTCGAAAGTGCGAGAAACGATGCGATCACAGGCTGTGCCAACTCATATGCAAACTGCAATAATGAATGTCTGCAGGCACAGTGCTTTGCATAAAAACACAGCCGTTTCTTTTCAGCTGCAGAGGAAAGAGTGATTAATACAAAGTAACTATACACTATGCACACCAGACAAAACACTACTAATCCACCTGTTTCTCCTTGCGCTCAAGAACTTGAAGCCATTTTTTCGGCACCCAGCCTTCACGACCGTCCCTGGTTCGACCTTTCCACCATTGAACAGCGTCATCGTCAATTTGCACACGAGGGTCAACCTCAATACCAGTTCGTGGATCCAGCTTACCCACAACCGCGACAATCTCATTCTCTTTCAGGGTCAATTCCGCTGCAGTAGATGGAGTGAATGGGAACCGGGCTCGGGCGAACGTCAGAGAGGCCGGGTCGAGTGGTGGCATCGATTGGCCAGGGAGGATGGCACTCGACTCCCGGGCACGTTCGTTGAGAATGTGCACCAGCTTGGACATGGCGTAAGGAATGCCGAATATGGCAAGGAGGAAAAACACGAGCGGCTTTCGGCTGGCTTTGGCTGCGTTGGACTGCGGTAGGGGTCCTTGTACAGGTCGTCCATTGACGAAATCCCGAAATTCACCCTGCATGCCAGGCCCAGCACCTTGTTGTCCCGTAATGACATTTCGCATCCAGCGCATGAGACCGAAGAGCCCCAATACGCTTCCCAGCGCATCTCGCAGGCGCCCGAATTGATCCACCACTCCAACCATAGCGAAAAAGCTAGAGTGGGTGGCCATGAAAGTGCTTTCGAGCATCTGCGCTACTCCCGAGAATGTCTGCACGATCGAGTGCAACAACGTGAAAGTATGCTGGGTTGTCGCCTCAAGCGTCTGCGTCAATGAGGGAATAGGCATCCCGTTCGCATCCAAGGCTTGCATCCCGTTCATGCCATAGGTGCCCATGCCCATGCCCATGCCCATGCCACCATATCCACCGCCGTACGGTGACATGCCCATACCCATCGACGAATAAGGGCTCATACCGAACCCCCCACCGCTGTATCCTAGACCACCGTACCCGCCGTACGACCCCATACCACCGTACGATCCAAATCTCGAGTATGGAGATGTGCCATATGCGCCGGCCATGCCATAAGGACTAGCTGCAGTTGAAGGCCCTGTTGCACCGACGAAAGAAGCCGGTCGCTCGGGAATCTGAGGCAGTGTAGGGGAAGGAGAGGTGGCGGGATCAGATGACGCGACAGAGGAAACCGAGGGAGCGACCGATGGGGCCACCGACGGTGCTGCACCGTTGCGCTCCCAAGGCTTGGGTGGCGAAACCATTGTGGGAGGGGGGGAATGAGTGAAGATGGTTATGTAATTGTCCCCCAACATGTACATGCAAAAGCACCCATCATGAACATTTTCATGGCGCAGTGATATTTAGTACCTAGTCAGATATATACGCAGATGATGACCATTCTCATGAATCCATCATGCTGGAGTCCTGCACGGCATCAACGACCACGGCGCCGCTCAGAACGGCAGGGTCTTCCGAGTTGACGGCAGTGTCGACAGCAGCTCTTTCTTTGGGCGGTGTAGATATGTCTAGGCCAAAAACTCGCATACTCAGAGCACTATGTATCAATCGAATCAGTTTGCAAGAGTGCAAATCTGATCAGCATCACGTACCTTTTTGCTTTTTTGTCAATCATCAGGGTCAGTGAAACATTCGATTTCCATGTTGGCAGGACAAGATCATGCGCGAAACTGGTGTGTTTCAGTCAGGCGAGGGATGCTCATCGATGAATGTGAAGACACCCACGAAACACCATTGAGATTGTCTCTCGGGAAGCGGATGATCTGACTTCCCATTTCTGAGGCGCGTCAGCCAAAATTTGAAAGGAGTAGCATAACTGACCAGTCTCTCGCATTTGGGACCTAAAAGGATCAGGGAACACATCAACAAGTGGATAGTGTCCTTCGACCAAAATCCTCAGCACTTCGGTGTCGCCCTCCAGAACGGTTGCTGGATCCAGAAACGGAAGGACCAGGGGAAGACCCTCGCCCAGGATACGGAACTGGGCCTCTGCGCCCCGCCCAGCCTCTTGCTTGGTGAACACTTTGGTTCCAGCAAAGGTCAGACGCATGCGTTTGTAGTCGTTGAGTTGGATGATGGTTTTGACAAGAGAGTTCGTGATGTACAATGCTCGAGCAGCCTCGCCCTCTGGATTGCGGACGAGGACATTGTTCGCTGGAAAGCTAGGGGTTAAATGCAGACGGTCGATACAGCTAACAACAGTGGGGTCATCGGGTTCCAGGAAGGTGTACGGGTTCTCCTTGAAAGTGCCGGCGCCTCCATCACCCTTGTCCTTTTTCTTGAGTTCAACGGGGGCAGATTTCACTTGTTCCTCCGTTTCTATCTTGATACTGTCCTCAGCTGTGACATCTTCGGCATAGTCCTCAACTTTGGCGTCGTCCAGTCTCGGTCTCTTGATCTCGGGTGTTTCCACAGGCTCGCTCGCCTCCCGTTTGACTTGTTTGGTTGGCTCCTCCATTGCAGCTCTGGCCCGTCGCTCCAGAACGGCAACAAAGAAACCGCCAGTGTCCTGAAGATGGGGATATACTCGAATACTAGGTTTTTTTCAGCTTGGGATGCACCACTTGAGTTTGCTCACCATCGATGCAAATTCAACGAATCGACATCTGGAGGTGGCCAGTGGCCGCGCGTAAATTTGGATTTGACTGCATCAGGGTCTTTGCAAGTGTTTTGGTAGGTCTCGTACGTCTCGTACGTCGTGTTGAGTGATTTGTCAGTTGGACGCCAAGATGTCATGCCCGGCCGACGCTGCAACTCGGGGAGTTTGGCAGATACATCGACCAGTTCGAAATCTGTACACACTCATAGGAAGCCGCTCGAATCCGTCCAATGAAACTCACCTGGATTGCTCTTTAACGCACAAGCGATTACTGCCTCATTCTCGACTGGGTTCAGAGAACACGTCGAGTACACGATCCGGCCATTGGGGGCAAGCATCTTCATGGCCCGCAGAATAATACGAAGCTGCAGTCTGAGTGGATTCAGCGCGTGGAAACAAGACACGAACATTGGAGATATACCCATGCAAACCGTTTCCGTCCATAGGTTGCCATGTCTTCCAGATCCCCAAATTCTTACGCAAAGTTCCGTCTCCACTACATGGCACATCACAAAGTATGCGGTCGAACGATAATGTCTCCATCTTTTCCTTCTGTGTTGCAGAAGGCACTTTGATACTTGGAAAGATCGAGGCGTCGAGGTTGGTCACCATGAGGGCTGGGCTGGGCAATCTAGACGACTGGTGGATGAGTAGGTGCGTTCGTTTGTGGTCGCTATCGTTGGCCAAGACCAGTCCCGTGGGAATCGAACTCGAGGTCATCGTGTCTTGTGCGTGCAATGCTTCGAGCAATTGCGCAGTCTAAACATGTGAACAGTTCTCCATGGTCACTGAAACAGTGGGCCAAACCTTGGATCCCGGAGCAGCGCACATATCAATGACCTGTGTGTGTGTGTGACCACCTGAGGCTTCCCACATCTCAAACCTTACCTTATGATGCGGCTGGACCTCCAAGAAGAGGGGAGGAAGCATGCTCACGGCTTCTTGGCGAGAGATGTTTCCCTGGATGAGAGGCATGAAAAGCAAATCATGATCTGTGAGATTGCAACGCACGACTTCAGTCTCAAACACCAGGAAGGAATGGAAGCCTTTAAATTCAGGTGATTTTCGGAGGACCTTCTTAGAAACATTGAACTGCCATGCGAGCCCATCCGGGTACCTGTTTCATTGGCTTAGACATTGCAGTCCGGATGCGATGGGACAGGACACACCAAGGAATCTGCACAGGCGGAACTACATGTTGATCTTCGAAGACCACTCCGCTCAGACTCGGCACATGAATATCGCTCAAGATTTTATTCAACGACTGCGCATTTCTGTTTTTGGTTAGTCCATAGAACAAGGAAATATAAGGAGAACGCGCTCTCGACTGCCCGCGACTCGGAACGTTGTAGGTAGCGGCAACCGCAGCGATTCCATAAACGCATCCCATTCATCCCCCGGTATGATATTCTGTGTTTGATAATACGTCTCGAATCGGTGGTTGTTCATAGTTGTCTTGTCAATGAGATCTGAACGGTACACATCGTCCCTGGTCTTGCCACGGCCGCGTTTCTGAGGATGTGTGGAACAGGATGAGCTGGACACATCCTAACATATATTTGGCGGGTTTATTTACATTGTTACGGCCCATCCTTGACGAGAAAGTGAAAACTCTTCGTGGGCCCTCTTGAATTGAGGAAAGACAAAAGTTATCTGATCCGTGACGATCAGTGACCGATTGATCACAAGCGCGTACGCGTCTCATTCATCCTGCATTCATCGCCACACACAACTCTTGAACCATGTCATCATCCACTTCCAACGCTGCATCCACATCCCAGCAATCTGAGGCGAAAACTTCCGAGAAGTCCAAGGATTCACATCCGGCTCAACTTGGTGTCCTGGAGGAAGATGACGAATTCGAAGAGTTTCCCACTGCAGGTGCGCGTCGGATCCACAAACGTCCTAGCGGAATACCCTCTAATAGTTACCTTCATAGACTGGGATGACAGCAAGACAGATTTGGCGCATCTAGGAGGGATAGCTCCTGGATCAGCGAAGAGCGGTGGAGACAAACTGTGGGAGGACAACTGGGACGATGATGACATCGAAGACGAGTTCAGCGTTCAATTGAGGCATGTTCTCTGCTTTGCTTATGTATCACTCGATGACAGAGCGCAAACAGGAATGAGCTATCGAAAAAGAAAAAGGGTGGAAACGCTATGGAGCATTAATCGTTCAAATCCAAGTGTGCGATTACTTCACAATGATTCTCAATATCTATTCCGACGGTTATTCAAGTGTTCCTATAAGCGCGCCATATATAGTATTGGGTCTGAGTTTGACGGACGGAGACAAGTCGAGATAGCATCCAGGTCACCATCAATTGTCAAATAGGATTTTCCACAGTCGATGACCAGGACGTTAATGGATAATCCAGGGAAAAGCAGCACTCACCTGCGATTACTGACGCATATGTATAGACTTACCAACATACTTAGAGAGAGCATTGGTTCACTATAATTATGTTTTCTTCTCAGTCTTCACATCCACGTAGACATAGCGGATTCATTAGAAGTGAGATGCAGCCTCTTCATATCGCATTAAATGATGAAGAGGTGTAGAGACGGTGAGTGAGTATGAATAAATTCTGCGATAGGATTAATCGAAGGTGACCTTCTTTCCCTCGAACGACGCAATGCCGCCAGTGCGGGCGGAGCCACCTCGGAAACCACCACGGCCTCCGCGACCTCCTCTGTCACCGCCGCGGCCGCGGCCGCCGAATCCGCCACGACCACGGTCGCCACCAAATCCACCACGACCTCCACCGCGACCTCCACGGTCACCCCCTCGTCCGCGACCACCAAATCCTCCACCACGGGCGCCACCACCATTGGAATCACGTGGCTGAGAGTAATCGAGGCGGATGGGACGGCCCTCGATGTCAGAGCCATTGGACTCGTATGCCTTCTTGGCACTGTCCAAGTCTTCGAACTCGACATACGCAAATCCCTTGGGACGTCCGGTTTCCCGATCCGTAGGAATCCGAACACTCTTCACGGCGCCACCCGTTTCGTTGAAGAAACTCCATAAAGTATCTTCGTTGACCCCAAAGCTCAAGTTCCCTACAAAGAGTGTTGCACTCGGCTCGCTCGGGGTGTCACCGAAGGCCTTGGCTCGGTTGTTCGTCTTCTCCCCTGCTGCAGCCGCCGGCCGTCCATAATCTATATTGACAGGACGACCATCGATCTCCACGCCGTTCATCTCGATGGCCTTGGCCACAGAGTCCGCAGATGCGAAGTGCACATGCCCAAATCCTCGCGAGCGACCAGTGCTCCGGTCCATAGCAACTGTCGCGGATACGACCTCTCCGCACGATGCGAACTCTTGTGCCAGTCGATCGTTGTCGACATTCCAGGAGAGCCTCCCGACGAAGATAGATTTGATCTCTTCGTCGCCTGAAGTAGCAGCAACTGGCACAGCATCACCGTTGGCAAGCTTCACTTTTTTGGTAGGTGCCGCATCGCTCTCGGGAGCCTTTCTTTTTCCTGAAGCAGTGTAAACAAACGGAAGAGAGAAACAACGAGCGGCACACGCACCATTCACGGCAGGATTGGAAGGCGACTCAGCCATCTCTTCGTCAGAGTCAGAGTCAGAGTCCGAGTCTGAGCTGTCATCCGAGTCCGATCCAGCCTTTGCTGTGCCATTCGTCTTGGGAGCAGCGGGCATTTCCTCATCCGAATCCTCGTCGGAGGAAGTGTCAGGCTTAGATGCAACGGCCTTGGGCTTTTCCTCGTTGGAATCTGAGTCGGAGTCTGAATCCGAATCCGAATCCGACTCGGCCTTCTTCACTGCAGCAGGCTTCGGAGCCGAAATCTTCGTGGTGGCAGGCGCAGGCGCAGATGAGTCCGAGTCGGAATCGGAATCAGAATCCTCAGTCTTTTTGAGCGCAGGCGCAGGTGCTGATGCTTTCTTGGTGGATGCCGCAACAGCTTTTTTGGGAGGAGGAGCGTCGTCGTCGCTATCTTCAGACGAGTCGGAGGAAGAGTCGGCCTTGGTTGGAGTTGCTTTGACCTGGGTCGCCTTGGGCTTTTCCTCCTCCGAATCGGAAGACTCGGATTCGTCCGAAGAAGATTCCGCCTGTCAATCTAGTAGTAAGTCTCAAGTGTATTGCACTGTGCCAAAGTAATGTGAACCTTCTTCGCGGCGACGACCTTCTTCGACTGGTATACGATGAGAATCACTGAGAAGGATAACAAGATCCCACAACGCACCACCTTTTTGGTAGCCTCGACGGGTTTTGGAGGAGCAGGTGCCTTTTTAGATGCCTTTGCGGCAGCCTTTTCAGCCTTTTTGTCGACCTTCTTCTCGGCCTTATCGGCTTTCTTAGACGCCTTGACTGCGGTCTTGTCCTTAGCCATGACGGAGAGGATATGCGGGGAGGAAGGGAGAGGGGGAGTACGCGGGACGGAAGAGAGTCCTGAAAAAAACTCAGCGCTCACGTGCGAGACCACTCGATCTGGGATTGTCGATGTTACGTGAGCTGGATTGGTCATCATTCCACTTAACATGGACTCTGAGGCTTCCTTCGACGTCATCATCTTGGGTACTGGACTCACAGAATCTATTGTTGCTGCGTAAGATCTGTGCGCCACCATTCTCGGTTCATTTCTCACAATCTGTGTTGTCAGTGCTCTCGCCAAGGCTGGACTTCGAATAGCCCACATAGATGAGAATGCGTACTACGGTGGACGAGATGCATGCCTATCTTTTGAAGATCTGGTCAACTGGCAAAACTCTTCGGGCCCGGAGTTCTCAATTTTTACACGATCTTCCGACGCAATCGCTCAGCCTCGTTCATACTCGCTATCTCTCTCCCCATCCGTCATTCCATCGTCGGGTCCACTCATAGACACTCTGGTGGCATCTGGCGTCTCTCGTTATGGGGGTTTTCGACTTATCGAACGGATATGCGTGTATGACGCTGTCTCGACCTCGGTGAAATTGGTCCCCGGCTCCAAAGAGGATATCTTCAAGAGCAAGGAAATAACTCTGGTGGAGAAGCGGCGCATCATGCGTTTCCTTACCTTCGCTGCTGGGGACTTTGAAAACTCGGGGGAGCTCCAGGGACATTTCCAGACACCGTTTCCTCAGTTTCTGCGAGATATCTTCTCATTGAACATGGAAATGGCCGACGCGATCGCATATGCGTTAGCTTATTGTCTCACCTCCACAGGTGTGTGCATATCAAGCAACAGTGAGAATTGATGAGTTAAAACTTTTAAAGATCCAACTCTGCTAGCTTTGCATCGCCTTCGCCGGTATCTACGCTCTGCAGGTCGTTATGGGACCAATCCGTTCCTCGTTGGCCATTATGGAAGCTCGGGCGAGATCGCCCAAGGATTCTGCCGCACTGCAGCTGTTAGTGGTGCAGTCTATGTTTTGGGACGCAGTGCCCAACTTTCCACTGACCCGATCTCCCACCGACACGTGGTCCAGCTCGATGACTTCCCTGAGTCTCTCAGCTGCACATTGTTGATAGCATCGCAATCTAGTAGCCTTTCTGTTCCTCCGCCGACGGTCGCCTCGTCCCCGTTCACATCCTCGACGCCGAATTTCGCGGTTGCCCGGAGCATCCTTATCATAGATCAGCCCCTTGCCCTTGGCTCTGAGGGTCCTGTCGTTGACACTGGGATCGTCGTCTTCCCTCCTGCTTGTTTCGAAGGCGCATCAATGTCTGCGGCTGCGACTGCTCTTGTGACGGGTGAAGGCACGTTGTCGTGTCCCAAGGGGCAATGTCAGTCTTGAACTTCTCTATTTCGCCCCGATCTCACATCTCTTACCAGGGATTGTTTATCTGACACTTCCTTTGCCGGAGAACGCCGAAATCGCTGATCCTGAAAAGTCATTGCGGCCTTATTATGAGGCCATCTTGGCTCTAGGCACTGGAACCCCTCTATTCTCGACGTTCTACCTCCAGAAGCCGGCAGCATCTCGTAGAGACTCTGATCACCACGTCTCTCCGACAAATCTGCCGCCAGTGTTACCACTGCCAGACGCAGGAGACGCTGCCGCTTTGCATGCCGAGGACGTCTTCCGGGCAGTCCTAAGCAGCCTCAGGCCAAATGATACAGACGTACCCTTTTGGCCTCCCTTGGAAGCTTCTGAGGATGGAGAAGATGAATGAGATGGATTGCGCGCGTTCGGCCAGGTGTGACTGTCGTCGACCCGTTCACCAATCAGTTACATCACGACGAGTCCTTACTTCCTCGGCTTGCTTGCGTCCATCGTCTGTAGTTCTCTCACCCATGTCAGTGATGCTTCTTAGTAAGTACGAAGTAGTACGCCGCGGCCGTTGATTGATCCGAGTCTAATAACAGCCTTATCGGGACAGGTGCTCTAATAAAGTCAAGTAAGCACGCAAGCTCCCCGCTTATTCGTCAGACAACTGCCATGACGGACACCCCAACCAAACCAGTCGTTGAGGGACCCATCTCGAGCATTGACGAAATAGAACCTCTTCTTCCGCGTCAGCAGCCGGAGCCAAGCTCGAAGAAACGCAGCAAAATTGAATTGGCTATTTACGCCTTCTTTTGTGTCCTAGGCTTGGTCTTTCTTGGAGTGTTCATCAAGGGCTGGATCGACGCAGACGATGTCGAGGTCAGTGTCTTCCTCGTGCAATCTCTCTCTTCTCTCTCAACACTGCGTGCATCTAGTTCGATTTCAAGAAAGCGCTCAAGAGCGCTCTCGGTGGTGGTTTAAGTGGTGCCCTTGGTATGCAGCCTTATCACTCACAACGACCTCTTTTCATCATCTTCAAGCCATGGTTATTCAGGTTCTGGCCCTGATGGTAAGCGCATGTCTCCATCCCCGCTTGTGGCAGGATTCAACTTGACATACAGCCTTTGCGCACGGTCATGAATTATCAGTACCGTTACGGCTCTTCAATGACGGAGGCCATCCGCACGCTTTACCAAGATGGAGGCTATGTGCGCTACTATCAAGGTCTCTCAGCAGCTCTCATCCAAGGACCCGTCTCCCGTTTCGGCGACACTGCGGCCAACGCTGGGATTCTTGCTCTGCTCGACTCAAACGGCTACCTCAAGCTGATGCCCGCGCTCTTCAAGACTGTCTTTGCCTCGCTCGCGGCGGCAGCATTCCGAATGATCTTGACACCGATTGACACCGTCAAGACGACGTTGCAGACTGAAGTAAGCGGAAGAACCACTTCTCTGAATTAGACTGTCTGATATCTTCCCCAGGGCAAGCCTGGTCTGCAGCTCCTAAGAGCACGGGTTTGTCGACTGCCTGTCAGACAAGGTGATTCTGAATGTTTCGTAGGTTAAGCAGTTCGGAATCGGCTCTCTCTGGTTCGGTGCGTTCGCTACCGCAGCAGCCACATTTGCCGGCCATTACCCTGTAAGTAGGATCGCTTTGCTTGGGCGGCTTCTTCTAATTGGCCCTTGTCTCGCGCAGTGGTTTGGTACAACCAACTATCTGGAAGCAACACTTCCACAGGCAGTCACCATCGTTGGAAAGCTCTTCCGACGAGCTTTCATCGGGTTCTGTGCCTCAATCACCTCTGACACAGTGTCCAATTCACTCCGTGTCGTCAAAACCTACCGTCAAGTTCATCAAACCGAAATCGGCTATGTCGATGCTGCCCGCGCCGTCATCGCCACCGATGGGGTCGTCGGGTTGTTTGGCCGCGGCCTCAAGACCCGCATCCTCGCCAATGGTCTCCAGGGCATCATGTTCACCGTTCTTTGGCGTCTGTTCGAGGACATGCAAGTTCATGTATTGACTGCAAACAACATATACTGATGTGCTATCCAGGTGGAAGTCCAGGACGAACTGATGACGTAGTGAGCAAGCGTAGTGTTGTAGTATCTCCGTAGATGTATGTTCAAGATCTCGGTTCCGAGACCTGGCCTGGCGCATCCCGGGAGACCTGACGGTCTGAATATGCTCGGAGGTCTTGATACGAATGCCTTGACTATAATGAGGCACAATCACAGAGAGAACCTTCAGTGCATACCACATCACGCTCAATCCACATCGTCCGTCAAAGACAACTTCTCCAACGCATCCTCAAATTGCCCATCGTCGCTCTCCTCGCTTGGTGACTCATCTAGCTCGTCCTCCTCCTCAGATTCATCCTCATAGTCAAGCTGAGTGATATTCAGTAAGGACGAAAGAGCGGTACGGGAAAACAAACCGGATCGTATATGATTCGAATGATAAGACTGCAACTTGGGCAAGTTGCGATATCTTCGTAATTCGCCAGTTGCTTGCGACTGATCTCGAAGCGGTCTCCGCAGGGACAAGGATAGTGAAAGACACGCTTTTCGTCATCCCAGGTCATGTCCTCGATCTCGATCTCGTCGTAGTAGCCCATCTCGGTGGATGCAGATGGTGGATGTGACCAAGTTGGGTCCGGAGTCACCAGTCAAAAATCGCGGCGGCTGTCAATCAGAGTGGCGGTGCATTGGTATTTCTCATCAAAAGTTCATGCTTGCGACTGCAAACCGAGTGCTGAGAAGACGAAGCACTGGCCTGTATCGCAGTGCCTATCACTCGACCAGTCATATTCCTCAATACGATGGCAGGCTACTCCGTCGGCTCTCGTTTCTCCCTGCATTTCTAACCGGAACTATCAGTCTGCGTAATTGGCGGTGGACATGCGGGATGTGAAGCCGCGGCAGGCTCTGCGCGCACTGGGGCCCGGACGCTTCTCTTGACCCCGAATCTCAATAATATCGGTGAAATGTCTTGCAATCCATCCATTGGCGGAGTAGGGAAGGGCACCCTTGTGCGGGAGGTTGACGCGCTGGACGGCCTGATGGGCCGTGTCTCTGGTCAGCGGACATCGTCTTTTGATCTTGCTCTCGGGAATGACTGTTGCCAGACAAAGCAGGGATACAATTTACTGTTCTGAACAAGTCGAAGGGTGCGGCAGTTTGGGTATGCTCGCACTCATTGTCTCGCTCTCAGAGTTCAACGTGACACAAGGGTCCCCGCGCTCAAATGGATCGGAAGCTATACAAGAAACATATGCAAGAAGCCATATTGTCCTATCCGAATCTTGACGTCCGCGCAGAGGGCGCATTCGATCTCGTTTTAGATGACAGTAAGATCTCAGGCGTCAAACTAAGTAAGTTCCATAATATTACTTTCTTCTTCTCAAGTGTTGAGAACACTCGAACGAAGATTCGGGGGAAGTCGTTGCCTGTTCGCAAGTAGTGATATGCACTGGAACCTTTCTCTCGGGAGAGATCCACATCGGTATGTTGACGTTCTGCTCCTTTTCGTCTGCTTTGATAGTTTCAAGGCCTGAAAAGGATACCTGCCGGCAGAATTGGCGAGGCAGCATCTGTTGGTCTCTCAGCCTCGCTTGCTTCCGCCGGCTTCAGGTTGGGCAGGCTTCAGACCGGGACCCCAGCCAGATTAGACCGAAACACGATCGACTTCAGTGGGATGGAAAAGCAAATCGGGGATGAACATCCGCAGCCATTCAGTTATCTGAATACTGAGGTCGCCAATGCTGTACGCTCGCAGGCCGCTCTCACCACAGCTTCTGACATGCTTACAGAACAACCAAATCCCCTGTTTCCAAACATTTACGACGCCGGAGACACATCAAAAGGTGAAAGACACCATGCATCTGAGTGTCCATATCCAAGAGACCAAGAAAGGGCCTCGGTATTGTCCTTCGCTCGAAGCTAAAATCACGAGGTTCCACAAAGACAGCCACACGGTCTGGCTGGAGCCAGAGGGGTACGATTCGGATGTGATCTACCCAAACGGAATATCGAACAGCATGCCAGAGGAGCTGCAGGAGGCCATGTTACGGACAATACCGGGGCTGGAGAAAGTGAAGATGGTGTTGCCCGCGTATGGCGTCGAGTATGACTACGTGGATCCCCGGGAACTGACGCGGACGCTCGAAACAAAACGGATTCAGGGCCTGTACCTCGCTGGGCAGATCAACGGTACGACGGGATACGAAGAAGCCGCTGCCCAAGGCGCGGTCGCAGGCATCAATGCTGGACGAGCTGCTCTTCACAGAGCGCCGTTGATCATAACGAGAGCAGAGGGATATGTCGGCGTCATGATTGACGACTTGATTGTGAAGGGAGCAGAGGAACCATGTATGAATGACCACGATCCAGGGATTCGTCTCACTGTCGACAGACCGGATGTTCACGTCCCGTTCGGAGTATCGGATGACCATCAGGAGCGACAATGCGGACCTACGACTGACTGAATTAGGTTTGGCCGTTGGGATGGGTGATGCAAACCCAATGCTGACTGTTTGCAGGAAGACAGGCCGGTGCAGTTTCTGATGAACGGTGGTCTGCCCTGGAACAGACTCGAAAACACCTGGAAGAAGCCGCCCACATCCTCAACTCGGTGTCAATGAGCCCGCAAAAGTGGAACAGCCACGGATTCAAAGTCAAGCTGGATGGAGAATTGCGCAGTGGCGGTCACATGCTTCGTTATCCCGATGTGGATCTGTCGTTGCTTCGAGCAGCCATTCCTGGTTTGAGCCGCCTTCCCGCTCACATCTTGGCCCGGGTCCAGATCGATGGCTAGTCTGTGTTCTTTGAAGTGTATTTTGGATGCTCATCCTATTACAGGAATATACACACCGTTTCTGGCTCGGCAAATAGCGGATGTCGAAGATTTCATGAGGGACGAGTCCCTGATTCTGAATCCCGACTTGGACTATTCTGCCATCGCTGGGATCAGTCTGGAGATCCAAGAACGGTTGAACCGAGTCCGACCCGCGACCGTGGTGAGTTACCAAGTCGGCCACAGCGTCGTGATCTCATTTCCGTTTCAGGGTGCCGCAAAACGCATGGAAGGTATGACCCCGGCGAGTTTGGTGCAGCTGCTCCGATACTCCAGACCGTCAGCCGACAGACTTCCAGTTATTGGAAACTAGTACTCAGTCCGCACTGAATGACTGCGGACACATTTGACCACTCCTAAACAACTGCAAACAGTTTCAAAGCCATTATTGAGGATAGACTATGGTACAGTATGACAAGCGTAAAAATTACATCGCAGAGAGATACGTTATTCCATCCTTAGATTTTCATGGCCGCTTCATGAGACGAAGTTTCGTGCTTTTCATTGTGCTCTCCCGCTTGCAACTCGCGATTGTATTTGGTCGATTGCAGGGCTAGCGCACAGTGAGAAAACAAGCGCATGAGGAAGCATAAGAACGACTGACCATTTGAGTTCTCGTACAACATGTCGATCTGCTCCAGCGAAAGACCCTTTGTTTCGGGGACGAAGAAATAGGTGTAGACTGCACAGCAGGCACAGGTGGCACCCCAGATGAAGAACACCTTGACGTGCAATGCGGCAGTCGCCACCCCGTTGGGCTGGCCTTTGGTGGAGGTGTCGACGAGATACGGGGTGGCGTATCCAATGCCGAAGTTCCACAACCAGTTGGAGGCAACAGAGAGAGACATGGCCTTGGCACGGATGTTCAAGGGCGAGATTTCACCAGTGATGACCCACACAACAGGTCCCCAGGAGATGGCATAGAACGCAATGTAGATGCAGACGAAAGCGATCATGACGCGCTGCGCTGCGAGGTTGACGGCTCCTCCTGTATCAGTGGTTTTGCCAGCAGTAACGCCGACCTGGCGACAATGTCAACAGAAAAACTCATAACTGCGAAAAGCACGACGTACGATCGCAACGATGAACTCACAAAAACTCATACCCACAGCACCCCAGAGCAGAAGGCGGCGTCGCCCAGCACGATCGATCAACTGGATGCCGACGATCGTCATTGCAGCTGCAAGCCCAGTCAGTTTACAAACCACACAAGTGGCTGCACTGAACGCACTGTTCACAACATCAGTGATGATGGTGATGATGAAGGCATTGCTGATCCCCGCGCTCTGGAAGAATGTCGTGCCGTAGTAGAAGATGAAGTTGATGCCGGTCAGTTGCTGCCATCCTTGGAGAAGGATGCCGGTCCAGGTGCGCAGGCTGTACTTGAGCGAGTTGCTGCGGAAGCAGTCGAGGTAAGACCCGCTGCCAGCAGACTTCTCCTCGTGCAGGGCAGCGTTGATCTCGTTGATCTCGTGGTCGACCTCGGTCGAGTCGGCGGGTGTGTTCGTCAGCCGGGACATGGCACGGCGGGCCTCGTCGAGACGACCCTTGTGCACAAGGAACCTAGGAGATTCGGGCAAAAGAGCCATGCCGCCACCGAGAATGAAAGCCCACGCGAATTGGACTGCGATAGGGGTCTGAAGCACTCGATTAGATTGGTGTTTCCATGCAGTCGGTTTGTCCACTGACCCTCCAAGACGAATGATTCGGGCGATTCTTGGTCGAATTCAGAACAATCGCAGCGAACAGCGCACCGATGGTAATCGCAAGCTGGTAGCCGCCAACAATGAGCCCACGAATGCTCTTGGGCGAGCATTCACTCTGGTACATCGGCACTAGACACGATACCAGTCCGACACCGACACCGGCGATAACTGCATGACATGAGCACAACATCCAGTAAATAAACAGAGAAAGCAACACACCCCGACCAACAACGAAAGTAGCCCAGTGGGTATCGAGTTGCAGACCGACTCCAAGAGAAAAGATGATGCAGCTGTATACGATGCCCCATTTACGTCCGATTTTGTCGCCCATAGGGAAGGCCAAAAGGGCACCAAAAAACGTTCCCGCGGAAAGGATGGACACCTGGCAGGGTCGTCAGATGCCTCGGCGAACGGAAAGCAAATGGAACAGGGGCCTACCACCAAACTCTTGTTGGACGTAGTGATGAACCGGCCGTGCGTAGAGGTGCCCAAAACACCCGTCGGGTCATAGTCACCAAAGACATTGAGCCAATCTTGCATGGCAATGACTCCGTTGATCGTCCCCGTGTCATATCTTTGGAAACAACCATTCAAGCGTGTGCTGGACGCGCAGATAGACGGACGCACCCAAAGAGAATACCGCCAAAGGCTGAACGCGGGGCAAAGTCAACCCGATGCCGCCAACGTAATAAGAAGACAGAACTCACCGGCGAAGGCACTCATGATGATCGCCCACCCGAGCGACGCATTCGCGACACCGGCACCATCTCCTCCAGAAGGACCACCAGCCATATTCAGTAGGTGTTGGAAGCGAGTTGGATGGAAGTTGAGCGGGAAGTCGAGGGAAACTCTGGGAAAAGACGTGGAGCATCGTCCCTTAAATAGGGTTCAGGCTCCGGGGTATCGGGGTAAGTGCCGTGGGGAGAGTTACAGATTGACGGGGGGCCGAAGGGTAGCCGGTAAACTCTCGTAAACTATGAGCACCATCGCAAGGAGATGGCTCGTCATTACTTACGCGTCATAGATGGTCCGCGCGGTGTGATGGCGCATCACCGACAATATCCAAGCCCAGAGTCATCGAGAGGAATCCTGCCAGCTCTTCAGAGACCCAGAGAGTGCAGTTTCCTCATTCTTCAGCCTCTCGCAAGCCTTTCGACCCGGATAAAAATAGAACCTGAGGTGAATATCGGGAATTCATACATGTTTTGATACCATCTTTCCGGGTTATCGAACAAACGGAACCCAGATTTCAGATTCCAGGGTACACACAGAAGACTTGATGTCAGAGAAGTCGGTGTCCAGTAAACAAGACTGACGCATCCCAAGCCAGGTTGGTACGGAGAAACGGAGTATCAGCGGTCGGAACTTGCCCAATCGTGGCACCGTCTGCGAGTGGTCGGTGTTGACCAAGAGTTTGCAGATCCTCGGATCTTGGGATTGGCCTAAATCGCAGTGTAGTTTCCTAAACAAGAATAAAGCTGACGAGGGGTTGATGACAGCACAGCACTCATGATGGCTGTTCGATTCAGTTCAATCGGCACAGACGTGCTGTGGCAGTACATGGGCCGTGCTCTCGACACAATGCAGCTGACGCGCGGCTGACGCAAAGCTGATGACAGGCTCGTGGAAAAAGAGCAGAGCTGTGAGGTCGCACCGTGTCAGGCTTGGTTCCTGCTAACAAAGAGAATCCTTTTACCCAGCAATTTGCTTTTGCGATTTCCCATCCTCTCGATCATCTCTCGGTTAAGTCTAAGTACCGATTCTTGCGTGGGTGACCAAGGATCTGACGGCCCGAACATCCGTAGGGCCTCAGGCACATTTGGCTGTTGGCCTGGGACGAGAAATTCCGGAGCACTGGCTCTCATGGTCGTCGACTGGAGCGTCACCTAGCATGGCAATCCCATAGGCTGTGCGAAGGTAGATCTTGTCTCTACGCCTTATCGAGGGTTGAGCCCTCGGGAAATTGTTCAATGATTACCCTTCGCTCTGCCCTGGTTGATCTCGGAGTTGTAGGCTCCTGCCTCAATTACTGATCAGATCTGCCCGTAAGCCGATGAACCGTGCGAAAGCGCACAAGTAAGCAGCCTCGACTGGCCTCGACCAACTAAAAGAACGGTGTAAATTCAGGGACGTGGTCTAAACACGACACTGGAGATCGGCAGCACCGACAAGCTTGAATCCCGCTCCGAGAGCCCATCCCAGTTCTGTTCCAGCAATCTTCTTGTCTAAGAGTACTGCTCGGTCGGTGGTAAATTCGTACCTGCATGACGTCAATGGGTGTACGGAAGGAGAAAGGGACAACAACTGACCCGACATGCAATAGCGCGTGCATCCAAGTGAGATCGAGACACCATTCAGGACGCATCTCTAGTTCCTTGATGACCGCAGGCTTGGTGCCCCATCGGCGCATCCATTCGCCGTGGCCCATGCATACCGACTTGGCCAGCTCTGCGAAGACACCGACCGTGGTCTGGAGAGGAGCATCTGCATCGCCGAGGGGCGCATCTGCCAAAGGAGCGTATCGGTCGTAGAAGTACGAGAGCAGAAACACCCTGCCCTGGCTGGCGGGGAAAGCCTCCCCCAACGTGGGCTGATAAACACCGCCAAAGGAACAGGGTGTGACTCCGCAGGGCGCATCCTTCTCGAGCACGAGTTCGACGATGCGAGAGCAGCCGCTGAACGACCCAACCTTGCCCCCAGTCATCGTCACGTTGCGTGACGCCAGTTCGATGCGGCGCTCGGTACCCTGGGCAAGACAAGGATTCGCAACCAAGGGTGTTTGATCAGATGCGACACTGGTCTTCTTGCCCGGGGTAAAGTCAGCCATAAAGTCCACGACCCGATGTACGCTGGCCCGCGCTCGCATCAGTCCATAGCCCAGATAAGAGTGTTGATACAGTGTCCGCTTGCTTCCTCCGAACTCTAGCTCATATTTGTGTTCTCCCTCGGTCAGCGGAACGGAAGACGAGGGCGAGAACACAATCTGCGTAGAAGCGCCGCCCAAATCCAACACAGCAGCTGTTCCCGCAGAAGAGCCTGGAAAACGATCACGAGAGGAAGTGAGGCAAGCAACACTAACTTGCCAGAGGGACCAGACAAAGTGCCCATCAGATAATTGGTCGTGACCCACGCGAACACAGCCTCATCCTCGCCACTCATCACTGTAACAGCGTCCTTCTTGGGAACCGAAAACGGATAGGCCGTTTTAAACCTCTTTTCGATTGCTTGTAGAATGTCTTCCGCCTGCTTCCCGGGTAACAATCGAAGACCTGCCGTCGCTCGCACTGCCACAGGAGTGCACTTGTGCATGCTGATAGGAACAACGCGAACGGCTTCGTTCATCAACATGTCTAAAGACCGGGCCGCCTCTTCCGGTCGGCCTGCAAAAGACGATAGACCACGCCCAGGTGGACTGGTTTGCATGAAGACTTCGTATTCGAGGGCTGCGATAGGTCCACAGTTGTTGAACTTGTAGATGTGTATGCGTGAGCCAGTAGACCCAGCATCCAACATCAGACCATATTGGACAAGCGGCTTCTTTGAGGAGGATGAGCGAGTGCAGTATGTGGTGGTGGTTGGGTCGGGATCAGATTCGAAGGAATGCGGGTGAGACTTGGGGCGGTCTAGGTCTTCGTCTTGATGATCTTGACCTAGGTCAGCCTGTGTAACAAAGCCACGTAGTTAGCACGAACTGGGTGGAATATCTGAACACCAGTCAGTTCACAACACGCAGGAACCAGAAATAAGACGCACAAGGTTTCTTGCCAGAAGAATCGGGACCTAATTGAGTATCAGTCCGTATACCATAGATTCATTCGGCGGACACGCCACCTGCGCAATGCGTCAGTACAATTCATTTGCGTGGCTCGAATCGGAGCACACACCTCCTGCTGTTGTTGTCGGCCATTCGTATGACGAAGTACCTAGGGTCAAGCAGCTAAGATCAGACACGCTGCTAACAAAACATCTTGAAAACGCACTCTTTCCACTCGTTCCCCACTTCGGTAAACTGTTCGGCAGTTTCTCTCTAGGAACGAACAACCAGACGAATATTAAGAGCGCAGCGGCGCCCATGGAGAATTTCTTCCAACCAAAACGAAACATGGGATTTTGTTTCGAGGGCGGGTGACCGGCTTCAAGGCGATCGTAGGTGGGCGAAAGGGGCGCCATTGCCGTGGGCGTTCTGGGTCTGATAGATTCGGAAGGAGAGGGGAGCGCTGTACTTGAGGCGGCGGGAAATTTGTCGTCCTCAGGCTTCAAGTTGTTTTGGCGCGGATGTTGGTGGTCCCTAGCTCCCCTTTCAGTCGCGGGAACGTTTGCCAGACTTGAAGACAAGACGTAACAGGTTACGTGAGAAATGTTCTGACAGCGAAGTGAGCGCACCGCCACCATCGTCGTGTCACAGTCACACGACGCGTAAGTGAGCACCTTACCCGTCTGCATCCTCGAACCATGCCCGTCGCCGTCCCGAGACTCCCAGCTGCCCCAGGAGGCATCAAATCCTATTACCAAGCGAAGATAGAGGCAGCTGAGATCCTCATCAACGAGAAGACTCAGAACCTTCGTCGATTAGAAGCCCAACGAAATGCTTTGAATGCGCGTGGTGTGTAGCGCGTTTACAGATCTACTGTTCCCCGTTATTATGATCTAATTCTTCAATAGTCAGACTATTGCGTGAGGAGCTCCAATTATTACACGAGCCCGGCAGCTTCGTCGGTGAAGTGGTCAAAGTCATGGGGAAGACTAAAGTGTTGGTCAAGGTGCAACCGGAAGGCAAATACAGTGCGTTAGGCGGCCTTCACATCGGGTCTCTCGCTCAATTTACTTTCTCAGTTGTCGACTTTGACTCCGAAATCGACATGAGCTCGCTGACGCCCACTCTGCGTGTCGCACTCCGTTCCGATACATATACCATTCACAAAATCCTACCCAACAAAGTCGACCCGCTCGTGTCGCTGATGATGGTGGAGAAGGTTCCCGACTCGACGTACGAGATGGTCGGTGGCTTGGACAAGCAAATCAAGGAGATAAAAGAAGTGATCGAGCTACCAGTCAAGCACCCGGAACTGTTCGAAGCGTTGGGCATTGCACAGCCAAAGGGAGTTCTTCTCTACGGACCGCCAGGAACTGGAAAAACGCTTCTCGCACGGGCAGTGGCTCATCACACGGATTGCAAGTTCATCCGCGTCAGCGGCAGCGAACTTGTGCAGAAATACATCGGCGAGGGAAGCCGAATGGTGCGAGAGCTCTTTGTGATGGCTCGAGAGCATGCGCCGAGTATCATCTTCATGGATGAGATTGATTCGATCGGAAGTTCCCGCGGAGAGAGTGGAAGCGGAGGCGGTGACTCTGAAGTTCAGCGGACAATGCTCGAGTTGCTCAATCAGCTCGATGGATTTGAGCCGACGAAGAACATCAAAGTCATCATGGCTACAAATCGGATAGGTTTGTCTGCAATGCCGTTTGTCGATCTGGTCTTGGCTGAAGTCGTCTGCAGATATCCTCGATTCGGCTCTGCTTAGGCCAGGGCGGATAGACAGAAAGATCGAGTTCCCTCCTCCTGGCCCCGAAGCACGAGTTTCCATCCTTCGCATCCATTCCCGCAAGGTGAGCTTACGACTGTGACGACTTTTCCTTGCTTATGATCTGATAGATGTCACTTCAACGTGGAATAAATCTGCGGGCACTAGCAGAGAAGATGGGACAATGCTCTGGAGCCGAAGTACGAGGTATCTGTACTGAAGCAGGCAAGTCGAACCACCTGCGATGCATTCTGTGCTGATTTGGTGCCAGGAATGTATGCTTTACGGGAGCGACGCCAGCATGTTACTCAAGAGGATTTCGAGTTTGCAGTGGCCAAGGTTCTCAAGAAGAACCAAGATGGAAACACGTCGGTCAACAAGCTTTTTTCATAGATACTTTGTTCTGTGTACCATTTCGAACCTTGTCAAAGTTCCGAGTGGCTGTGCAACCGGAAGATGATGAAAGTTCCGGCTACGTCTGTGAGCAGATTCCAGCCTCGGATGATTCGTGAGACAGCCCGTTGCCAACACATCGTACCTCCGCGCGAGTCGAATTTTCGACTTCGGCGGATCTTCCGCTTCCGCTCTGCACGTTGCCCTCCCTCGTCAGTCCTAGCATAAAACTCTGCGCCATATTCTCCTTCTTCCCTCCTTGAACAAATCATCCCACAGTTCTGGCGAAAAAACATGAACTCTGATGTTGAGATGGCGGACCTCCCTCCCTCTTCTTCCACCCACCAGCCTCTTGCCTCCGCTCCCTCTAACGCAGCCTCTCTCCACGACACTTCTCAGTGGGATGTAGATGAACCTATCATCTCAGCGGAGCACGAGGACTCTGTACTCCTCCTCAACGAAGTCGCTGGAGACGACGAGGCCGACGATGTCCCCAACGACGAAGACGACATCCACGCCTCTGGCAGCCATGACGAAGAAGAACAAGAAGCTGACGTGGCGGATGGTGGCATAGAGGAGCCTGAAGCCGGGGATGACGATGAGCACGACGAAGATGGTACCGAGTCTGAGAATTCGTCGGACGACGCATCCGAGGATGATGTCGACAAGGATCTCAAGCGTGAAGAAGCCACCGACGAGCAGCTGCTATCCCATGGGCCCGCCGACGCTGCCTTGGCAGTCCCTCAGAGCGACGCCGGTGATGCGGACTCTAAGGGGCCGACCAATGTTGCCGCGGTTCCACCCACATCCCCGCTCAGCGCCCCACCCACATCACCTACCAAAGCTAAGAAGCCTAAGCCCCAAGCCGTGCCTCGCGTCCCGCCTCCACCTCCACCGCCCATGCAAACTATTCGTTTGAATATCACGCTAGGTGGGCCGGACAATTACGAAATCAGCCTGAAGGATAAGGCACGTGAAGATGGTGTCCTTTGGGGCGATTTGGGACCAAAGAGATATGCCGATGAGGACACCAGCGACGAGGACGGCAGCGACGGAGAGGACGCCAAGAAGGATGCTGATGGCGATGTGAAGATGGATGCCGAGCCGGTACATAACAATTTCTTTGACCGTCACCTCACGTCTTAAATCGAATTCAGGCGAAGAAGAAACCTCGAAAGAAGGGCAAGGCTGCAACTGAGTACTACGACGTCAACGACCCCTTCATCGATGACTCCGAACTGGCCATTGACGAACGGACATACTTTGCGCAGACAAAACAGAAAGGCTTCTATGTAAGCAGCGGACAAGTCGCCCTTGTCAGGGACAAGCCCAGTCCCAAGAAGAAGACCAAGAAGAAGCTCGGTCCAGCGCTCTCTCTCAATGTACCGACCAGTACCGCTTCCACCTCCACTCTGAAACCGAGTTCCTCGATGCCCGCCAAGAAACCAATGTCGAAGGCTGCTGTCGCTGTCGCTAACAAGGCCAAATCGGCCATTGCTGCTGCGTTGGGAACGAAAGACTCGCCGATTGCTTTGGACGAAGAAGACGAAGTGGATGGTGCCAATGGATCACGTATCGATGCTGAAGCAGAAAGTGGAGATGAGGCTGGGAAAAAGCGCAAACGTTCATCGACTGCCGCTGGATCCATAGCGGACAGCGATGGTGGACCTGTAAAAAAGCGCAAACCAGTCGATATTGTATGTTTTTTGCTTTCCAAGTCGTTCTCTTCAACGCCTGATGTATCATCTACAGTCGAGTTTCTCCGCCGAATTGCAAACAAGCATCGAGAAGCTGAAGATTGCAATCGCACAAGGTTCCTTTTCCTTGGATCCAGCCTCGGTAATAGCTCGCTGACTCGGATATATCTAGAATCATGGGAGACAAAATCTAAATTTCCACCAAATCTGAAGCCTTTGCTGGCAGCAGTCGCACTTCAAGCAGTGGCTCTGGATGAGTACGACGACACCTTTTTTAGTCTCATGCCACATATCTTTCCGTACAACAAATTCACCATGAGCGTATGTCTTCAATTTACACAGTTTGTGGCTGCTATGACTTACCGAATAGTAGAAACTAATCAAACGGACAATATTCGCCGACCATACCAAACTTTTGGCATCGCGTCAAGACGAGATACTGGAGCAACTCCGTGGGATGGCTGCTGAGGGGTTTCCCCGCGCTCAAGAAGAGTGGGAGCGTAGCATGTCCAATTATGGTTTGTCCTTACGCTTCATTCTGGGCAAGTCCCTCAAGGTGTCCGCAGAGGAAAAGCAGAAGGAAAAGGCCGCCGCCTTGGTCAATGGCAGTCCTGAGGGTGACGGGTCCGGTTTGTCACGTCAGGCAACAGAGGATCCTGATCCTGAGAAGGGTAACATCATCCTTACTTACTGCGTGCCACCCCTGATATACCGAACAGAAAAACCAGAACGCGAGCCGGGGACCGGACCCGGCAAGGGTGGAGCGCATCATGGCCCTCCGCTCAAGAAATATCGCATGACGGAAGCTATGAAGTCTCAAGTCTGGCAGCTAGTCTTGCTGAGTAACGAAACTTGTCGCTTGGAGAATGAAAAGAAGTGAGCGCTCCCCTTTCCATTCCCATTGCATGCAGTGACGCGATCAGTCAACTCGAGGGCTCTGTACTCCAAGTCAGCGAACAGGGTCTGCGAAAGACACTTTATCAACGAGTAGGAATTTCCCCTCCCTCGTTTCTCACTCTGACGCTTTCCAGATTGTAAATGCATTCCCAGAGGGTTGGATGTCTTCAGGACAAATCTCACGTGACGGTAAGTTTATTTCCTGCCTGGCTCCGCCCCCTTTCATGTTTGCCCGCAGTGAGTGCCATGAAGAAGAAGCTCGAAAAGGAGGCAGCGGAAGAGCAATGATGCGGACAGCCTTACTTAGTATAATATATACCGTATTCGTATCCTGTACACATTCTTTTTTGCCCATGATGGGGCGAAAGTGTATCCTCAGCCATCACCAATTAAAACTACCGGGATTGAGCATGCGAATCGCAGACGATATCTTATCTGGATCTTATCGATACCATGCTCTTATCGCATTTGTGTACGTAAGACTCGGAGGTAGGTCGTCTCTCCTCCTTGAATCTGACCATTCGCAGGCGTCAAGGTATTCGGAATGAGCGTCATCCAAACGACTATCAGCCCTCATGACCAGAAACCCGTTGTCGAGCGCACGTATCCATCTTCGGCCGCACTCGACGCTATAATTCAGCGCGCATCCGCTGCTCAACAGCAATGGGTCACCGTCCCTGTCGCACAACGGATCGCCATCGCCCAGAAGTTCATTGACAACTTCAGTCAGACGAGCGAGGGTGTGGCGGCGGAGCTGGCTCAGCAAATGGGACGGTACGTGACTGCGCCTGAAGCAATGACTCTCCCGCTTATCTTTTTTTACGCAGCCCGATCTCGCAGGGTGCAGGAGAAGTTCGCGGATTTCTGGATCGTGCCAGATATATGTTGTCGATTGCGGAGTCGTCCCTGGCAGACGTTTCTATGGATTCTACAGACAAACCTGGATTTAAACGATTTATCCGTCGCCTGCCACTTGGTGTGGTCCTTGTAATTGCTCCTTGGAAGTTCGTACCTTCCGTTGACACTCCCTTTCCTCCTCTCAGTCTTCTGCAGCTTTCCGTATCTCACATCGGTCAATTCGGTCCTCCCCGCCCTCCTTGCCGGCAACGCGGTACTGCTGAAGCCTTCGCCCCAAACTCCTTCGAGCGCAGAACGCTTCGCTACGGTAATCCTATGTATTCAGCGTCCGATAATTGTTAATCTGACCTCAAACCAATCCAGAGTTTGATCAGTGCAGGTTTCCCTCAAGATCTTGTTGCCGCGGTGCATCTTTCACCGGAGTTGACAATACATGCTATACAGCATCCCCTAATCGATTTCGTGTCCTTCACAGGGAGTGTCGTTGGGGGTCGTGCGGTTGAGAAAGCGGCTGTCGAGGCACCCGGATTCAAAGGTGTTGCTCTAGAGGTGAGTCTAATACTCACGTTCCACCCGTCTCCGACTCATCGCTCGGTAGCTCGGTGGGAAAGACCCTGCTTACGTCCGCGCGGACGCGGATCTCGATTATACTGTCGGAGAGGTCGTTGACGGAGCTATGTTCAACTCCGGACAAAGTTGCTGTGCCGTGGAGGTGTGTGCTTCTGTTTTTCCTCGTTTGCGATCTGGAGCTCGAGCCTTTTGCCAGCGTGTATATGTCCACGAGTCCATTTATGATGAATTCGTGTCTCGATTCGTTGAGATGGTGAAAGGGTATAAGCTTGGTGATCCTAGCAAGCCCGAGACGAACCTTGGTCCAGTGGTCAGCGTCGCCAGCGCAACGAGGATTCGCAAGCAGGTTTCGGATGCGGTCGCCGCTGGTGCGAAGGCCCTCGTTCCCGAGGAACTATTCCCCATCGCGAAACCGTCAGTCTGTCGAGTCGGTGCGAACTCAGTACCTGATCCCAGACAGTGGTACAGCCTACGTCGCACCGCAGGTCCTGGTGGATGTCAACCACAGTGAGTTGTCTTGGAATATTTGGGTTATATCGTCCTGTAACTTCACGGTTTTAGCTATGGATGTCATGATGGTGCGAATTACGCCGAGAACAACGGGTCCATGCAATTGCTGATCGATTTCACAGGAGGAGACCTTTGGACCCATTGTCGGCATCCAGAAGGTTTGCCATCCTTCGAAGCTTTGAGAGTCGTATTGATTTTGAGTAGGTTTCATCAGATGAAGAGGCGGTCAAATTGATGAACGATTCGCCTTACGGATTGACCGCCTCGATCTGGACCAACGCTGCCGCTGATCCAGCCTCAGAAGAAGCGTTCTTGGCGCTGGAAGAGAAAGTGCAGGCTGGCACGGTCTTCTTGAATCGCTGCGACTTTTTAGATCCAGCACTGAGCTGGACTGGGGTCAAGGACAGCGGTCGTGGCATCAGTTTAAGTAAATTTGGTGGGTGTTTCGGCTAGTTGCGAGTCGCGATTGGCACTGATGGCAATTCAGGCTATGATCAACTGACCCGTGCGAAGAGCGTTCATATGAAGATCAAGACCGCTTGAGGCCTAAAATGCTTTAATAACATTAGTGTGCTCGTCAGCGACTCAGCTGAAACATCCGGGCTTCAATTCAAGGCGTAAGCCATTTTATATAATTTGTTTTCGGAGAAGATGAACCAGAGGAACCATTGCAATCTGAGGCGGGCTTCCGAGCTCGATGCTTACTCGACCGGCGCCAACAAACGGGCGACCGAACAGCGTATGCAAAATGACCCGGCAGTATCGATCGCATTAGAAGAAGAAGATGGGCAGTAGCCATAGGTCCAATCGTCTCACTGCATAATCGTGGACAACTTCCAAACCATCGGCAACCCGTCAGCAAGATGACCTTGATGACATGATCCGGTGCCGGACCGGCTTCACGGGTCCTCGTCCTTTCACTGATACCGCCCGAACCAGATTGCCAGTCATCCGAAGTCAAGTTGGCGAAACCAATCGCATATCGCGTGCTTTCGCGTTTTTCTAGCACAATGCTGATCAGAGCTACATTCTCCATACTTATAGCCAAAGCTGCTGGGTCCCAAACTCCTATCCAAGCAGCATGGGACTCGGGATGATACATCTCAGACCGTTCTACCTGCTAGCTATCCTTGCTGTGGCAGCCAGCCAGCAGCAAGCCGCTTTCTCTCTTGAATCACCAAACGAGAAGACCGTCTTCCATCATCCCATCAAACGCGTTGCAGTCGTCGGTGCAGGACCGGCCGGACTACAGGCGGCAGCCAAGTTGCGCGAACACAAATTCGAAGTGCGACTCTTCGACCGCGCTCCTGGCCCAGGCGGGAATTGGTTCTACACTGAAGAAACGCCTGTGAGAGAGTCGTACCCGTGGGTGACATGCAGACTCCACGCGCCGGCGCAACCGACTGAACTATTAATAGGGACAGATCGACCAACGTGACCGCTGACATTCCAGATGTGCTTCCCGCCGTCGAGTACTATGCCGAAGGTCAAGATGATCTCAGTTTGGAACATCGGTGGACTGAGCACTGGCAACCGCGACCTGTTTGGGAAAGCTTGCACACCAATTCTCCTGCAGTGAGATTCTGATTCACTGTAAACACATTCCAGTCTAATCATGCGCTGGACAGGTAATCACAGAACTGCCCGAAGTTCCGTATCGCTCTGATACCGTGCGCACACCTACCCGGCTGCTCTGCGCTTTACTGATTGGATGTTTTAGCCTTGGATTCTATCCAATCACGATATTCAGCGCCATGTCCGCGCATATGCTTCGCTGCACTCACTCAACGTGAACGACAATTCGGAAGGCACTACCGCATACTCGACAAAGGTTGAGAAACTGGAAAAGAATCAAACTGCACACAATTGGCGGCTCATCCTCCGGAAGCTGACACGTTTGGATGAAACTAAGCGCATCAAAGTGGAATGGTGGGCTGAAGAGTTCGATGCTGTGGTGATTGCCACTGGGCCGTATGTGGCGCCCCACGTGCCGAATATCCGGGGCATCGTTGACTGGAGCAACGCCAAATTGGACGGACAGCATAGCATCTACCATTCTCAGTCATATCGGCGTCCCCAGCGCTACCAGGACAAGGTACGCGCTCAGTGTGGACAGAACATAAGGTCGTCTGACTTTCGTCATGTAGCATGTTCTTGTCATCGGAGCTTCTGTTTCTGCCTCCGAGATATCGCGCGACATTGCGCCATATGTGAAGAGTATCACAGCCAGCGTTCGGGTATGGATCAACCGAAAATCCGTTCCAGATCTCTCACACCAGCAACATCTAGCCCCACGAGAATTTGCATCCATTTCAACTGCGCAGTCGTCTGCGATTCCCACCGTCCACCGAGTTTGTCCCCGAGATCGCTGCATTCGAGCCGTTGGGATCATACAATGACGGAATCAAAAACGGACGCATAACTCTGGTCAATGGAACTGTTCTCACTGGTTTCGACGAGGTAACGACTCGGAGGCCCCCTACCAGAAGATACGTCGCCTGCTTACAAGGTCACATTTCCAGATCATTATTGCCACCGGATTCCTCCACTCGAATGTTTTCTTCCCCGAGTAGTACGTGCCAAATCCTGCCCATCTGGGATCTACTAGATGAAGTACAATAGCGAGCCGGACGGACAGCCGAAGAACCTGCACTGGACTGGCCACTACATCCCTGATCCGACACTGGCCTACACCAATGTGCGTCCTTGGACTATCGGAAGGTATCAGTCCTACGCCTTCGCCAAAGTGTGGGAAGGCACCGCCCATCTGCCGACCCGGCGGGAGATGGCCGAGGACTACGAAAGTGGAAAATATCACTTTAGAGGGCTGTTCGCCACGCAGCCAGCGGAAGCCCTGTTCCGCCAGTACGTAACATGGCTGAACAACGAGTCGCTGGAGAACGGTGGACGTTTGGTCGAGCCGTGGCCACTCGAGTGAGTCTCCAGTGACCGACCGCACAGTGTGCTGAACATTTGCAGGAACCGAGAGGTCTTTGTCTATTATTCGAACCTCGAATGGCTGAATGTCGGTCCTCTTGTTTTCGAGACACAAATCGATCAGCACTAATTAATCGTTCATCAGGGCTATTCTTCGTTGGAAAATTTCACGGAGTTCGAGAACCTCGCGCAGCGAGAATGGGGCTCGCATAATGTTGCCTGGGATGCCATCCTACACGATGCGCCAGAGTGGTGATTATCTACGGGTACCACGTGTGCTTAGTCGTTATGTCGTTATGTATCCGATTCCATTGCCTAGGCCATGCAGCTTTGGCTCGCCCAGGTCTGATGTCTGATGTTTGGCTCTTATTTACCAACACCTCTTGACCGTGACCCACGGTGACCTTCTGGTGACCTCGTCTTGTCGCGCATTCGTCACATCACGACGCGCCTATGGACCGTGACGCGCCGTACACAGACATATCCAGTCCATCGGCTAGCCGCAAACGCCTCCGCGAGAACGAAAGCCCCAACGAGCGTGCCAAACGAGAGAAGGCTGCTGAACGTCAGCGGCGCAAAAGGGAGCGAGATAGAGCCGCAAACACAAACGGAATACCATCCCTTCCCTCCGCGCCACACATGGCTTTCCCGTCTCAACACCCGCAGGATCCCCACTTTCATCATCTCTCTGCCCCTCCCCAGGTCCCTGGTCAAACGGGTCCGGATGACAACCTCAGTCCAGAAGAAATGGCGCGCCGAGAACGCGTAAGGGCCTCCGCTAGGGAGCGCCAGAGAAAACATCGTCAGCTGGTCAAACAACGCAAAATGCGTGAGCTGGGGTTGGATATGGGGAACGAGGTTCTCCCTCCCATCGACGACCCCTCTGTTCCACCATCTCTCATCGCACAAGGCGCTGCTGTCCACTATCGGGTGGATGCCGAGGGAAACTATACACCCATGCTCATGGCTCCGCCTGACCTGCAAGCTCTCGGTGTCCAGCCAGGTGGCCCAGAACCGCCCTTCCCATCCGGAATCCCACATGGCGGCCAAACCTTCGCAACGACCCTCCTCTTGTCATTCTCCTGTGCTCCGCTATTGCGGCAGCATCTGCTGAGAACGCTCAATATGACCAACGAAGAATTGGTCAGTCTGGAGCCCATGCTAGCTGAAGCTTGGGACCGCTGGGATCAGGCCGTACGTGGATCTGTTCCATTTCATTTACTTGATATCGAAGATATCACAGCGCAGGGGCATGCACTACGATGGACCCAATGCTGGATTCCCCCCCAATGGGTCGCCATATCCATATCCTCCCCCGCCAGGTGAGAGTGTCGGAGGGGTATTACTTTCTCATATCTCAAGTTTCATGCTAGGAAACCCGACCTCAAGCGACGCTACAGCAAATGGTCCAGGCAGATTGGATGCGCATATGGACCAGGGTCCACGTGAAGGGGTCGATGCTTAATGGCTCGCACAGCTGTACTTTGAGAATCCATCATTATAATACATGAAGCACTCCGTGTTAGGAATTAGATGTTAAAGAACGGCTGCTCGCTTTGTTGAGCCTGTTGTCGTTGGAATGGGTTGTGCCCCGAAGACGACGAATTCTGCAAAGCCCGTAATCCAGCAGCAGTGGTTCCGTACCTGCAACGAGTGGTAAGGGAAAGACTGCGTGCTCGGAGACCTGGTACACACCTGAGTGCGCCTGTGTTACCAAACGTATCCTGTCCATCTTCCCGGTTGGCAAACAGTGACGCGAGATGCTGGTTGTCACCATCATTGACTTTGACTTTGAAACGAGATCCTGACGTTGGCTCGGGTGACTGCTGCTGGGGCTGAGGGCTTGGGCTTTGGAACGAAGGCACCGGAGTAGACGCATTGTCGTATGTTCCACCCAGGTTGAACTGCGGCGGTTGCTGCTGGCTCGGAGAGAAGGAAGGCACGGGTGGTGGGGGAGATTGCATGGCAAATGGGTTGTTAGCTCCAAATCCAGTTGGCTGCGCAATAAGCTGCTGCTGCTGCTGCTGCTGAGCCATCATTTGCTGCCGCATCCATTCGTCCTGCTGGGCTTGCTGCTGCTGCTGCAACATCATTTGTTGCCGAGCCCACTCTTCCTGTTGCTGCTGTTGTTGCTGGAGAAGCAGCTGTTGTTGTTGTTGTCGCAGATATTCAGCCTGAGCGATATGGTCAACGAGCGTCAGGATAGAAAGCGAGCAACGAACCTCCATCTCAGCTTGCTGTTGGTATGGGTTAAAAGCGGTGAATTGCGGCTGGATAAATTGAGGCTGAAGCTGCTGCTGCTGCTGCTGCTGCTGTTGTTGTGCATTGAACATAGGAAATGGGTTATTCGAAGCGGCTGGTCTATATGCTGATCAGAGACTGTTCATGGATAGGTAAGAAACGCACAATTGAGTCTGGTCATCAAAGAGTGACTTCGCATTGCTGTCTTCGATTCCTCTAAGTCGCTTTGCCTCTTCTTCCTCACTTAACCGGATCGCCTCCGCCAACTCATTTTCCTCTTTCTTCATTTGATCCTGACGCAAAGACTTCTTGCTCTCTTCGATGGCTCTGCGCATTTCGTCATCGTCGCCGCGATTCCCGGCCCTCCGTGAGCCGTTCTCATCAGCATGGCGATGAGCATCGAAATCTGTGTTGCCATCCTCTTCCCCAGATCCCTTGACCATCCGTTCGCGCATATTGGCTCGCGCGCGACGCTCGGTACGTAGTCGGCTTTCATCTTGTAGTAGATTGGTTATATCCTTAGCCTTGGCGCGCACATTCCCGCCCTGGTCCTTCCCTTCCTCGTCCACAAATTGAAACTCTTTCAAAGTTTTGATGACGTAGAGGTTGTCCTTGAAGTAGATTATGACGTTCTCAGAGCCCTGGTGCAGCAGATAATCGAGCAGCGTAAGACTCTGGAGTGGATGACGGTCAACGCCCATCATCTTCTCGGTAAACTTGCGCACCTTGAACACATGCCGCCAGTTCTTGCCCTTGTCGTTCAAACGCTTGTCCAGCATCTCCATAATCTCCACAAAGTCGCCTTGGTTGTACGTCAACTGCGCAATCTCATTCATCTGCGTCCCACTCGGGCCCCACGGATCGTTCGACGTCGCATCTCGCACTTTAGACTGTGTCTCCGAGTATCCCTTGGTGTAGTTCTTTACCACACGGACAGCGCCTTTACCGAAATGCTGCATTTCGTGACCGGTGCCAGTGGGAAGACTAGGGGGAGCAGCAGTGCACTGTTTGGTCAGATCAGACAAAGTTAGACACGGCCACAGATGTGATAAGCTAACACATTGATCCTCGTGCATCCATGCGTGGAGCGGTCCATAAAGCCAACCACGGCTCCTACCACCAGAAGAAGCACCATTCTGAGCCTTCGTCCCAGTCAGGTCCTCATCGTGAAGACCACCAGCCTAACGAGGCTATCAATAAACGCCAAGCCGGTCCTGCTATCATTGTGTCGAGTAAGCAGCATCAGGCCCATGTGACTTTCGATACTTGGAGAGGATTTCGCGGACGGGGTCGCGGTCGAGGCGGAAGAGGGAAACTCACATCAATCTCTTCAACATTTCTTTCTCATAATACACAACCTCATGCTCGAGCTTCCACATCTAAACGAGGCGCCGAGAAGAACTTTCAGTCCTCGCAAGCATCGACAGACACCCTCCGTTCTATGCTGTTCACTGGTGGACCCACACCGCCACGTCCAGACCCACGATTGAAGTCTACGCGTCCATCTCCTCCCTTCATTCCACATACTGTGGCTGCCGGTCGCGAAAACAGAGTACATGTGCCACCTCTGAAGCCGGTACGACGCGACTCGCATCTGGACCGACCGTTTGTCCCGGAACCTGAATCTGTTTCCTCAAATATCTCCTCACTGTTTTCTTTACCTCTTGCTTCGGGTCCTCAGCTTCCTAGTCCGCATGGTGCATCTTTTGCTCCCCGAACTCCTCCACCCGCGAAGCGCCGACGTGTACAAGAACGTGAAGTCGAGGAAGCACCCACGTCTTTGAATTCTCCTCGCAGATCGGTCCAATTCAAGAGTGAACCCGGTTCTTTGTCTCCACTGAGAACGCCGTCCCCCACTAACCAGGTGAAATCTGAACCACGGTCACCATCGCCTCCTCCTTCATCCTCACTTCCTCATCGAGCTGTCCGTTCTGGACTGAAGCGATACTTTCCCATTCCACCAGATTGCGAACGACAGGATGTGAACTACCTTGAGAATCGACGGAGATGGGCGCGTCGAGAGGGAAGCATTCTGAAAGACTTGAGATTAAAAGTTGAAAGAGTGCTGTTCCGGTGCGTCCGCTTCTATAAACCTATCCGGCTGGATCAAATGTTTCAACAGAGATGATGGCCTGGTCATCGAATGGTGCGTCGGATTTGCGTATGTGGTCTCGGATTCTTTGTAAATATGCCCTAGGTCCAGCGAGGAAGATGTTTGGCTGGACACGTTGCGTCCTGTGAATGAAAGGGCAATGGAGGTCATCGATTTGGTGGATGACAACGAGGATTCCGATGTAGTAGCGGACGTCGAACCGCTGGCGACGAATTCCGATTCACATCCAGAACCGCCTGCCGACCTCATCGCACTCACTCTCGAGTTCGTCAAACGCTACATCTCGATTTTTGACCATGACCGGAGTGCTGTGGGAAAGCTATATGCTCGAGATGCTGTCTTTTCGTTCCGAAACAATAACTTCGCACACCCCGTGCATTTTACTTTCCGGAGAAAGGGTTTGTCTCAATCACGTGAGTCTCCGGCTCTCAATCTGGACTACTGGTATTGAAGATGATTTAGGAATGCCGAAGCTGCCCGTATTGGAGCGGTACCGATACTCGAGCACTGCGGATGGCGAGGTTGACGTAGATTACGACATAGTGCTCGAAGGGTCGAATGTTGTTCTAACACTCTACGGCGAACTCGTCGACCCTGATGGACGTCGCCTCGCCAGTGAGCAGGCGTTTGTGCTCATGCGGACTGATTCGGATTCTTCTGAATGGCCGTTGGTCGTGGTCTCGCACATAATGGTGATCCGGGACACGCCGTGGGTCAGATGGCAGGGAACGATCGAGAGCTTGCAACATACATATTAGAAATCCAAACAATGAGTTCCTATGTGACGGAATGTATTTAAAAGCAGGTACTGTATGATATCACCATGTGGGCCGAATCAGGAAATGGGCCATTTGCCCCCTACGCTCTAACAGTACTATATTTCGAGTTTTTCATATTTGTTCAAGGGACTAATACCCTCAGAGCGTCTGAGTACCAATTTGAAGTTGACTGATCCATTGACTCGTTCGGGATTGCGGTCCGAATCTGTGTTCCCACCAATGTCGTGTGAATTCTTGTGTTCTGAGGCCCGAACACTTGTATTTGTTGGACCTGACGTCAAGCATGGACACTTACAGAATCTATTCGAGCTATCCTTTGAATAAGAGCACATCTAGCCTCCCGAAAGACCATCACTCCTGCATAACAGCAGGAAACACATTAAAACAGTCATTGAGGATGGGAATGGCAGCTAGAGGAGTGGGCTCATATGTAAGAATGGCTCAAGGGGTCGCGCTAGGACTTGGTAGGACGATTGGGTGGGGTTCCATCGTTCATCTGCCAGGTGTGTATTCGTCACCCTATGCTCATTGCACTGAGGGCGAGGTGGCCCGGATGACAATACTTTCCTGATTTGGATCAACCTGACCATATGACCTCCAGAGCTCGGTACAAGCAGCAACCAGCTATTGTACAATCTAGAGGTCTTAGATAGGATCCTTGCCCATAGATTAGAATACATAGGCCACCCAATTTTATGTATCAGTATCGAGCACCAGGCCAAAAACGTTAAGGTGGCCCGGTACCCGATGTTATACAGTACTTATGGATTGTATTTGTAGATAAATAGTGTACAAGATGTCCGCGTCACATCTAGCGAGCTGTGAGCATATCCACGATGAGATCCTTCGCTTCCTCAACAGTCCTGCTTTCCTCGAAGACATTGCTGCTGCCCAAAGCGGCTCGCAGGGCAAGCTTTACAGATGCAGTCGGAGTCTCCAAAAATTGCCGATAAAGACTCGTCGCATGCAGCAACTTGACAGTGTCCGCTTCGGCCTGTCCGCTGCAGGTGCCGCCGACTTGAGCATTCAGATTGTACCCTTGCTGAACGCGTCGCACTCGACTGGCGAGATTACCCACCCTACCGCCAAGCTCACTGGCAACTCGCAGTGCTTTTGCGTCATCACCCGGCATCGAATCTCCGAGAACAGTCTGAACAAAACATCTGGCAGCAACATCTCGAAGACCTTCAGTCGCAAGAGTGCCTTCCAGAGCTCGAAGGACCTGGTTGATAGTCAGCTGATCGATCTAACAACACGAGTTGCGTTTGACTTGCATTGTCTTTTTCAGGGCAACAAGACACGCGAGCAAGAGCGTCCTCGACGGTGAGACCCATTCCTTCGTCCCAAAGCGCTCTAGCCACAGGTCCACCAATCAGCGGCACAGGCCGCATCAATAGTGCAAGAAGTCGGCTTTCAGATTTACGATTGAGGCGAAGTGCAGCAGAAAGTCGCGATGACAGTCGGGAATTATCTGATCAGGATATCAGTAATGAAGATAAGTCGGCAGGGAGAATTAGCACCATTCAGGATGCAGCGCTCCGCGTCTTTGACAACAGAAGAGATAGCATCGACTTCGTCGCTGGAGACAGAAACGGACTCGTCCGAATCGGTGTCTTCGCTTTCTACCACCAACCGTACAGAAGGCTTGGTTCGCGGTGCTCGTAATGTGCTCCAGCCCCATCGGACAAGGGGCCAAGTCACACTCGTCAGCACCAGCACGCTAACAAGCAGGTGGAAGGACTGGATAATCCCGACGTTCTGTGGAGTCGAAGTCGAAAGGCGCGCCAGTACATGACCCTCGTGAGTGTGATGGACAGGCGGAGACTGCTTGACATTGGCGAAGAACGAGAATAAGGCAAATGCACCGAGAAGATATTGTCTAGCAGGAGCGGTAGCCGACGTTTCTGAGGAGATGGACTGGAGAGGAGTTGTTGTGTGCGGTGGAACGGAGGATGTAGCTGGGTTAGACGTCGGGACGACTTTCCTGGGCCGGCCACGCTTCTTTTTCTCGGTCGGCTGTCCATCTTGAGCTGTGACGGCCGCGGGCTTGGGCGCCGGCTTAGTCGCCTTTGGCTTGGGATCCATCTTGGGCTTCTTTCTCTTTCTTCCTTCCTCGTCACTATCGTCATCCCCGTCTTCATCATCATCCTCTTCCAATCCAGTGAGACCGTGTGTAACACCCGGTCCTTCCAAGGCACCCCATTCGCTTTCCCACGTTCTAATCACCCTCTCACCAGCGTCACCACCACCAACGAGCGATCTGATCAGCGATTTCAGCCCCGTGACTTCTTTTTTGAGCCGGCGCTCCCGGTTCTTGAGGACGTGAATGTACTCGGTTGCTTTCAACAGCACTGTTGCCTTGGAGTTCTTGCGCGCCAACTTGACACCATCGACCAATCCTTGCGCGTCGATCACATCTTCTTCGTCGGAGTCCGCAGGGATGAACGGATTCGGGATCACGTTAGAAGACGAACCCGGAATAGGATTGGAATGGGACGATTCCGTCGACGCCTTTAGTGCGGCGGCACGATCTACCACACGCAGGGCAGGAACAGCTGCACGCAAGGCAAGGATGCGTGCATTGAGGTTTGTTCGATAACGCCGTTCGATCGTAGTGTGACTGGTCTTAGGCCGGGACGAGCTTGCAACTGGAGTTGATGCGTCCATGAGAGACCCCGAGGAGACTACGGGTGTAGTAGTAAACGCCGAATTGCTGTGAGCTGAGATAGTAGGTTCCGTCGTGTATGGAAGTTGCGAAGTCGCTGAGGAGGGGACCACTCCTCGGGCGTGGTCCCGGATAAGATTCATGCTCAACCCCAGATCAAAGACTCCTTGCCCGGGAAGCGCTCCCAACTGAACTCCGGCTGACTTGAGAACCTTCGAAGCCAGAGCAAGTTCAGTGGAGTCCTCTACGCCAGATGGGGGTGAAAGCATGAAAGTAGACGGTGGAGAGGATGCGGACGGGAGCGGAGGGGTGGGAAGCAACAGCGGGGAAGGAGACCCTGAGCTCAATGACGGAGCTCGCTCCGCTTCACTCGGGGAAGAGAGAGAGAACGACGGTGGGGACAGGGAGTTGAATGAAATGCCGCTCGCGGTGTCCGACAATGGGGAAGCCAACGCCAGATTGGCCTTGGAGTCGTTGTTTTGCTGATCCAAAAAGAATAGTTGGAATGGATTGGGTGCAGTGTACGACTCCGGGGCCGTATAATGGTAAAGGGAGTGCGGCTCGATCCCGACAGCGTCGAATGACATGTCCATATTGTCCATGTCCAGCCCGAAATCCATGCCCATATCCATTCCAACACCAAAATCCTTTCCGCCGGGTACATGTTCATCCAAAGAAGGCCACATAGCTGACAGTGAATTCCAATCTGGCGGAGTGGGTGCGTCCACTGAGTCTGTGTCTGTGCTCGTGTCCGACTGTTGATTATGCTGGTCGCTGTTGTGAAGAAGCAGATTCAGCGGGTCGCTGGGGTCAAGTCCGAGGTCTCCAGACATGAGAGTAGGAGCAGAAGGCGTCTCGTGCTTGCCCGACATTTTACCATCTGAGCCCATTTGAGAGAAGCGTCGAAATCAGACCACTTCACAGCCACAGCACATCGACCCACTGTGGCCGTGCACTATCACACTGGACAAATCGCGCTTAGGTAAGGACTACATATCTATCATCTTCCGCTGAAACCTCGTTCGCCATAATTTCACATTCAGTTTCAATTTACATCTCGTTCGTATACAACCTGCATCCGCGTTTCTTTGCACTCCAAGCCATTGGGTTATTTGATTTGCTTTCGATATTCTGAATGACGTATTGGACTGGGTGGATTACAAGATCCTGCGCATACGATCAGTACCCCCGAACATATCATCAGGTATTCATGCACTTGCTAAGCCCGAAAACTTAAAGCTTGGAGGACTCAATGAAGCGCTTCTCAGCCTCTTCGTAGTTGATGACATTCCAGATTGCCTTGAGGTACTTTGCAACAAAGCATTCAGAGCAAGGCACATGAAATTAGACTTGAACCTACATCAGGCTTGACGTTGAGGTACTGGAGGTAGAAAGCGTGCTCCCAGATGTCAACACCAATCAGGGGGACAAGAGTGAGCAGAGGGTCCTGGTTTGCGGTGGTGGCGATCTCGAGGCGTTTGGTAGCAGGGTTGAGACCCTGATATCATTGAGCACGCCATTTCGTGCAGAGATAACAAACCACGTACGAGCCAGCCCCAGCCAGAGCCCTGGATACCGAGAGTCGCGGCGTTGAACTCCTTTTGCAGGTTGTCGAGGCTGCCAAATTGAGCAATGATGGCCTCCTTGAGGGGACCGTCTTTAAGAGCGCCTCCGGGGCCGCCCTTCTCCGCCGATGGGGCGAGGTTCTTCCAGAAGAGCGAGTGGTTGATGTGGCCTGATGAACGCGATAAGAATCCGTCTGCATGACTCGTTGAGAGAGATGCACGCACCTCCGCCGTTGAACTTGAGGGCTGCCTGGAGAGCGATGCGTTCCTTCGGGCTTGCCGCCTTGGCGTAGGCAGTCTCAGCAGCGTTCAAAGCATTGACATAAGTCTGATGGTGCTTGGTGTGATGGAGAGTCATGATCTGCGTCGAGATGTAGGGCTCGAGGGCATCGTAAGCGTACGGGAGCTCAGGGAGAGTGTTCGACATGGCGGTAGATGAGAGGCGATAATGTTGTGACGTCACGGAACTTCGAATTATAAATCCGAAAATCCATGATCTAATCGTGAGCGCGTTAGCATATCGCTGCAATCACGGTTGTAATCCGTAATCCGTAACCCCCGCTTCCATTTAGGAGATTGCAGGAGATTGAGGCGGAACAACGGCATCTGATCTCGCTATCCAGTCAGCATCATTACCTACTCATCGACGGAGCATGTTTTGGCTCGCAGTAAAAGATGTCCTCCAAGTGTCCACGAAAGCAATTTCCATGGATCTGGTCGGAGATCGTTCGAAGAACCATCGCAAGGAAAGATAAGTGCGGTCTGCATCGCCCTTCCTAATCGGGTTGCGTAGGACGAGCACGATCTCACGTGATCGTCCCATCCTCTTCACACTACGCTTGACGTGTCCGGGGGTCATCATGTCCGGAATGAATTTGTCTCTCTACAGCATCCAGTCGTTCATCATCCTGGATAGCGAGGGTTCTCGTGTCCTGGCCAAATATTACAATCCCAAAAGCTATCCGCAGGGCGAGTCTAAAGAGTTTACCACTTTGAAGGAGCAGAAGGCATTCGAGAAGGGTTTGTGGCAGAAGACCAAGAAGCAAGGAGGCGAGTTTTATTTTCTGACGCTCCTCATCCTCGCTCCGTGCGCTCTCGAGATCTCACCCCTGGTCTTGTAGGCGATATCATCTTGTACGATGGGCACCTTGCAGTATACAAGCATTCTTTGGACCTCATCATGTACTTGATTGCTGGTCCCACCGAAAACGAGCTCATGCTTTCGACGGCGCTGAACAACTTCTTCGAGGCCCTTTCCCTTTTGTTACGCAATCAGGTCGAAAAGAGGAACGTATTGGAGAATCTGGATCTGGTGTTGTTGTGTCTGGACGAAACTATCGACGATGGGTGCGTATCCGTAACGGTTCTGGAATGCAAACTTCACGCGTTTTATAGTATCATCGTCGACACCGACTCGACCGCCATCGCTTCGCGCGTCAGTAGACCCCGAGCTGACACGACAGAAATCGTCATCAACGAGCAGACCATTATGAGCGCATACCAGACTGTAAAAGAAAGGATGGCGCAGAGAATAGGACAATTGTAGATTATGATTCGTGTTCCCTCCCTATCGTTTGTGCGTATCATCTGGAATGAAAGCGACGGAGGCTGCTAAATATGGCTTACTCCCAACCACATTCACGCATATCTGTGCTTTCAACTTCATCTCAATCGTCCTCTGTTGAACACCTCTCTCCTGCTGCCTCTTCCACGCGGTTTTCCCTCCCATCAGGTCCAGGAACCCCAGCCCCCAAACCTGCTGGTGTACGACCAAACATATATGACCGGAATCTGAACAAAACACGAATAACCGAAGTCTCTGGCGCGGCTTACACCTTTCTCTTCTCTGAGATCGTGCAATATACCCAGAAGAGGGTCAGCGGGATAAACGACTTGGAGAGGAGGCTGAACACGCTGGGATATCGTATCGGAACGCGGGTGCTCGAGTTGATGGTATGGCGAGCTGAAGCTGCCTCCAAAGCCCCTAAGCGCGAGATACGCTTCCTGCCGGCTCTAATGTCCATCCATACACAAGTATGGCGTGCGGTGTTTGGAAAACCGGCTGACGCGATTGAGAAGAGTGTCGAGAATGCGGACGAGTACATGATCGTCGACAACGACCCACTCGTCGAGCGATATATATCCGTTCCGAAAGACATGAGTCAACTCAGCTGCTCCTCGTTTACTGCTGGTATCGTTGAGGCCGTGTTGGATGGTCTGGGATTTGTGCGTGTGCGGTTTCTGTCTGCTATGCGATGAGCCCTGACCGGCAACCTAGCCCGCTCGCGTTACTGCTCACAATACCCCCACGGCCCAGCATCCCTCACGCACAACCATTCTCATCAAGCTCGAAAAGTCGGTGTTAGAGCGGGAGGAGGTTCTCAAGTGATTGGATCGTTTCTGTGCTCCAACTGTACTTGGCTTGTAGGATACAATACACATCGATCGGGTGCGTAAATCAATAACCTAGAAAAGGCCAAGCAAGTCCTCCTGGGGCTGCGATTGCTGAGGTGCTGGTATTGGAGGCGCCAGAGCAGACGACGAAGCCGGTGGAGCGGACACTGATGCTGGAGATCCAAACACACTTCCCCCAAACGCGTTGCCACCGAATGCACTCATAGGGCCCGGTCCTCCCATTCCCATGTTCGCAGAACCAAAAATGGAGACGAGATCATCAAGAGGGTTCTCCGAGAGCCCAGTGACGATGCCTTGAGCCGCTGGCTGTGCCAACATCTGAGTTGCGGCAAGCCCAGAGGGAGCCTCGTTAGTGATGGTATCGTCACCGAAATCGCTGCTGAGTGCTCAGTGGAAACGATTAACAAAGCAAAAGTGAAAGTCGCACAGGAGATTCTCTGCTTGCTGTCCTTGGGCAACAGTTTCCAGCGCTTTTCGTGCAGAAAAGACATCCCTGCTTCCGATGTCAAGAGAGATAAATGGAAGTGATCAGGACGCACTCTTCGCCTTTCTGCAGAGAATCTGCTCCAACACGTCCACGCCCAACAAACGTCTCTTCTGGTTTGTGGTAGACACTGGCAAGACTTGAAATTTCACCCAAGAGCTGTTCCAGCAGAGCAGGTGCTACTGTCGTCTGGGGTATAGATATCGGCGGTCGCTGGGATAAAACTACAGCCTGAAACAGCATCAGACAGAAACATAAAAAACGCTTGATTTACCTTGGCTGCAGCTGTGTCTGTAGACAACAGTCTCCAATAAATGTACGCTCGGTCTCGCACATCTGGAGAGTCACTTTCTTTGGTTGCCGTGTCTAAGATCTTTTGGACGATGCCCTGAGATGATTCGGGCTTCTTCAGGAACAGTTTGACAACGGCCGTAAGCGTTTGTAGCTGTACGACATTGGTTTCCTCCATGAACGAGTCAACGAATATCGCCAGTAGATCCGCCGCGTTGTCGATTTTATTACCGTACTCTCCGATTATCCAAATCAGCGACGCCTTGGCTTCTGGCTCGTCCAATTCTTCGAGATTGGCACAAAGTGTTGGGATGACACCCTCGTACGTCGAAGGGTATTTCCGGAAGATATCCTGTCAAATGGTCAGTCGCTTTCTGATGGGTCCAACGGTATTTACCTTCATGACAACAACAGCCTCTTGCACAACGTAGCTGACCCGAGTTCCGATAAGTTCCAGTAACACGCTCACGCAGCGTTCTGCCGCGGCATCGATTTTAACCGCGGTTTGCCCAATAGCCTTGATGCTTTTGCGAACGAAATCTACATCAACCTCAGAAGCATACCTGCAGATTTTCAGATTGAAGACAACATGGTGGCAAAGAAAAATACTCACTCCTTGAGCTCACTGAGTAACGCATCCAAGTTGTTGTCCGAGGCCAGGCGGACCATGATATCCAACTTCTCGACCTTGACATATAGCGGGTCATTGTATTTGCAAAAGAACACCCTCATCTCGTTTGCCAGGATTTCAGGTCGTTTCTGTAAGAGCAGATTGATGTTTCTCAGCGCAACCCACTGGACCTCCGGCGGCGAAGACAACAATGTGACAAGAGGAGGGGCCATTTTCCGAAGAAATTGTTTGACCAGATCCTCACGGGAAACACCGCGAATGTGAATCATCACAACTTTGACCGCGGCAAGTACCACACTGCCATTGACGTGCTGAAATTGAGGCAAGACCCGTTCGCAGATATGTTCGCTCTCTTTTTCATCCTGAGGACCATAGCGAGCCAACGCGTTTAGAAGGGTGATACGCCCCCATTCGGAACATTCAGGCAAAGCAATGAGCAGTCGATTCAAAACTTGAGAGGACAGCGTCCAGATACCCGGATCGTTGGGGCCAGAAGGATTCAAGGAAGCGGCCTCGTGTATGTCAGTGAGTGCGGAGACCGTATTTGCGACCACCTGGACATATCCTGATTGTGGCATGCGCAGTTACACTGCGGAATTGACGCACCGTAGGATTGCTGTCCGAGATCATGTCATGCAATTGATCTAAGAACCCATTCTCCAGAACCAGTTCTGGCTTCAGATCGTAAAGCTTGGCGACGCAGAGTGCTGCTGTCTTCCGCACGTATGGATTCTCGTCGCGTAGGCATCGTTGCAGAGGATCACAGAGATAGTCGATGATCTTTTGGGCCCGTAACACGCCCATCGTCCGTATCGCCAGTGCTCGTACAAGGGGATTGGGGTCCTCAGAGTCCTTAACGAAAGTGTTCACCGCCAGAATGACCAGTTCTGGTTGCGTCTTCGCATAGTTCATGAGATACCTAGATGCTTTACGATGAGGATGAGGGACGACGAGCAGAGATCGGACAAACAGATACACCAGCTTCTTCTGCTCGAGATCATCCGTTTGCATGTTCTTGAGTACATCTGGGAACAAACCGCTGACGTCTAGGAACTGTGTCGGTTATTTGGTGCAAGGAACGATGTCGGCCAGTTAAACGCACCTTTTCCCACAGTCATGGATGCAATAACACGCTTGATAGCGTCCTTTCGCTTGTCCGGCCATCCACTGTTCAGTCGATGCTCAATTCGTAGTTCTCTCCTTTGCGTGGGCCGCGCGCGCTCATTACGGTGTGGAACTTGAGAAGGGACGGAGGTCGGTGATGATATCGGTGATGAATTGTTGCGGATGTCAGTATGAGCCGTGGGCCCTCACGTGAGTGCGACGCGTCCTCTGAATCTCAATCACCTCAGTGCACCGGACATTGGAACGAATACCATGACCTCTGTGTACTCTTCGCCCGGTTTCGATTTCTCTAACCAATTACGGTCAGCCAAACCCACATTCTTTTGCTGTCTTCAAACCTCCTCAGAAACAACTTCATCGCTGAGAAGGGTCTGCCGCTGCCCAGGGCCACGAGCACTGGGACTACGATCGTCGGATGTCTCTTCAAAGATGGGATTGTGCTCGGCGCCGATACGAGAGCAACTGCTGGAGCCATCGTAGCGGATAAGAACTGCGAAAAGGTGTGCATTTATCAGGCGAGATGGACGCGCGTCGCTCAACACTCTCGACGCAGATCCACTACATCACAGATTCCATACGCTGCTGCGGTGCTGGAACTGCTGCCGACACGGAATTCACTACTGCTCTTATATCTTCGAACATGGAGCTACACGGACTATCAACTGGACGTAAACCGCGCGTTGTGACGGCCATGACTATGCTCAAGCAGATGCTATTCCGGTATGTTTCTGCATTCTTTATCAATTGAGAAGGCTATGAATTAATCCATTTATAAGATACCAAGGTCATGTCGGTGCTGCTCTAGTCTTGGGAGGCGTCGACGTGACAGGCCCGCATCTCTTCACCATCCACCCTCACGGTTCAACAGACAAGCTTCCCTACGTGACCATGGGATCGGGTAGTCTTGCAGCCATGGCTGTGTTTGAAAGCGGCTGGAAAGCTGACATGGAGGTATGCATGTCTGCGTCTCCGCACACCGCGCTCACTCCACGTACGCGCAGCGCGAGGATGCACTCCAACTTGTCAAAGATGCCATCTCCGCTGGTATCTTCAACGATCTCGGATCGGGTTCCAACGTAGACGCGTGCATCATCACTGCATCGCATACCGAGATGCTCCGCAACGTCGAGATGCCGAATGAGCGGGTTCAGAAGGAACGGCAATATGGTTTCCGCCGGGGTACTACCGCTTGGAAAACGGAGAACATCAGGAGCCTTGTTGTTAACGAAGAAGTGACTCTCATTCCTGCTGGTGATGAGATGGACACTTCGTAATTGGTCATGTACAATATTGCAAAACGAGATCGAGATGTCCAACGCCGGCGATCGCAATGAGAGGTTCGGACGGTGTTATCGAAAGTCGTCTAGGCCGAAAAGACTGCACAACTGACAAAAAAGCTACTCTGACAAAGGGTGGAGAAAGCACGTGAGCCCAATAAGGCAGCTGCCAAAGGCGGTCCCGGTCATTTTTTTGACTCTCGACCACGATGGCTCCCTCAGCATCCAAGCAAAAGCGACTCGCAGAGAAGGCAGCCAAGAAAGCTGCGACCGGAGGCGATGGCTCTACGACTGGCACACCCACCTTCGGCTCTCGCGATGGTAGCTCCGCGAACACTCCATTGACGAGCGTCACTGCTGCGAACAGCACAGAGGACTTGACGAGCATGGCCAAGCTCGCCCTCGCTACCGATCGGTGAGTCTCGCAACTTTGCATTGCGCACAAATCTAGACTCATCGCCGTGTAGGAGCGCTACTGGTGTCCTGGTATCCGATGTCAAGGGACGGGATATCAAAATCGACTCTTACACTCTATCATTTCATGGACGGCTCCTGATAGAGGGTGCCGAGATCGCTCTCAACTACGGACAGCGATATGGTCTACTGGGTGCTAACGGATCGGGAAAGGTGAGTGAGTGAGCCTTTGCTTGAACAGGATGCAGGATTGATCACGATCGTGCCAGTCGACATTCCTGCAATCCATCGGCGCTCGAGACATCGAGATCCCGGACCACATGGATATCTACCTCGTGTCCGGTGAGGCCGAACCGTCTGACGTGAACGCGGTGGATTTCATTGTGGCCTCTGCAAAGGCCAAAGTCGCAAAACTCGAGGCCCACATTGAGGAGCTCTCTGTTGCTGATGACGTCGATGAGCTGGCTCTCGAGTCCGCATACGAGATGCTAGAAGAAATGGACCCCGCGACCTTCGAGACCAAGGCCGGAAGTATTCTTCACGGTCTCGGGTTCTCGCAGACCATGATGAAGAAGCCCACCAAGGATATGAGTGGTGGATGGCGTATGCGTGTGGCCCTAGCACGTGCCCTCTTCATCAAGCCTCACGTTCTACTGCTCGATGAACCTACCAACCATCTCGATCTCGGAGCCGTCGTATGGTTAGAGGCGTACCTCAGCACCTACAACCACATCTTGGTCATCACCAGTCACTCGCAGGACTTCATGGACAGTGTTTGCACAAACATCATGGACTTGACGCACAAAAAGAAACTGGTCTATTACACGGGTAACTACACCACCTACGTGCGGACCAAGACGGAGAATGAGGTCAACCAAATGAAAGCGTACCACAAGCAACAGGAAGAAATTGCGCACATCAAGAAGTCAGTATCATCGTCCTCACTCTGCCCGTATCATCTTTACTGATGAGATCAGGTTCATTGCATCTGCTGGAACATATGCGAACTTGGTGCGACAGGCCAAGTCCAAGCAGAAGATTATCGACAAGATGGAGGCTGCTGGCTTGATCGAGAAAGTTGAGGAGAGACGGGCGCTGCGGTTCAATTTCGAGGATATCCGCAAGCTGCCTCCGCCCATCATCGCATTCGACTCTGTGGCCTTTTCTTATTCGGGCAAGAAGGAGGACTACCTATATGAAAAGCTGAGCTTCGGTATCGAGTGAGTCGACATGCTTTGTATCGGACCTTCGACTGATTCCTTCAAGCATGGACTCACGGGTAGCCATTCTCGGTGCCAATGGTACCGGAAAGTCAACGCTCCTTCATCTGATCACTGGAGCGCTGCAGCCATGCGAAGGCACAGTTTCCAAGCATGTCAGTGTGCTTTTTTTGCGATGAGGAAATCCGGCTCATCTCGTTACCCAGGCTGCCCTGAAGCTGGCAAAATACTCTCAGCACAGTGCCGATCAACTGCCCTACGAGCAGGCCCCCATCGAATACTTCCAGTCGCTTTATCATGAAAAGTTTCCGGAGATCGACACCCAAGGCTGGCGGTCGCAGCTGGGTCGTTTCGGTCTATCCGGTGCCCACCAGACTTCGCCCATCAAGCAGCTCTCGGATGGACTGCGTAATCGAGTGGTGTTCTCGCAGCTGGCCATGGAACATCCGCACATCCTTCTCCTCGACGAGCCCACCAATCATTTGGACATGGAGTCGATCGACGCTTTGGCGCAGGCAATCAAGGAGTTCGAGGGCGGAGTCGTCATCGTATCGCACGACTTCCGACTGATCTCTCAAGTTGCTGAAGAGTTGTGGGAGGTCGCGGACCACACGATCAAGAATTTGACCAAGGCGGACATCAGCATTACGGATTACAAGAAGAACCTCGTCAAGCAGAGTCAGGCTGCAATCGAGAAAGCCAAACTGTTCAGTAAGACCACAACGAAGAGCAAGGCATAGAGCCTGGCTGGCTGGATATGTAGACCAGATGTGCCCTCCTAGTAGACTTTGTATCTGTATCATCGTGTTACTACAACATGTACCCCACGAAATTCCAAGATGACGATGCATGATAATATCTCACTGCCTGGCCGTTTTTGCATACAAGAACATTTGCATTGCAACACAACACCCCAGTGCTCCTACGCTCTATGAATGACGAATGTGTATTATTTTGCCACGCCCGAATCAGTTCAACAATCCCTCCTCGTTGTCAGAGACAGCGCTGCTGCAATTTGGTGAACTGAGCTCAGAATACCGCGCGATCTTCAGCCGCTGTGAGGGAGGGATAGCGTGCTCGTCCACGCCCTGAGGTAGTCCACCGTGCAAAACACCGACACGCTTCATTGCCAGCAACTGCGCTTGGGTTAGCCTCGGAATCAAGACACAGAAGAAAGACACATACGTTGTGAGCAGCATTCGAGTGGTCATATACACCCCCGAAGAACGCTGTGGTGGCATCCTTGCCAATGTACTTGACAATGTAATGCGCGCCACCGGGATGCTCGTCGATGAACGAGGCTACGTCATGGATGAAGCCAGCGATGAGAATGAGCGGTCGCTTAGCCGCCTGTTCTCGGAAGGACTCCCATGAGATAACAGGCAGATCGTTGCTATCTGTTGGCCACGCCAGCTTCTCTTGTGTCTCGCGAAGACGTTTCAACTGCATCGTAAGCTGGCCCTTGCGAACTTCGTTGTCGGGGAAAACTTTGAGGTGGGTCGCGAAGCCAAGCTGCTGGCAGACCCAGATGAACCATTTTGTCGGATCGTACTGGTACCACTTGATCGCGTTTCGGTAGTCCATCGGGAACTGGTGGTGGAAGTTGTGGTAACCCTCGCCAATCGTAGCAAACGCAGTCAACATGTGGTCACGAGGACTGTGCTTGTCGTCGAACGGAGAATCGCCAAGCCAATGCGCGAGAGAGTTCACGCAGAAGGTGGAGTGGTGAACGAAACAGAGCCGGGCGAAGCCAGCGTAGAAATAGCCACCGCGCGCATCGTTCCACAAAAGCCAAGGAATGATCGTGGGGACGACGAAACTGAAGACAGCAACGAGAGTGAGATAGTGACGGTGTTGCCAGCGCACGACTTCGTTCTTGGAGAGGTCGCTGACGTCAGCGACACCGGGTTTGCGGCGGGGCTTGAGCAGCATCCAGCCGATGTGAGAGTACCAGAAGCCCTCTCCGGCGTTGTAAGGATCGAGTTCGGTGTCGGTGTAGCGATGGTGAGCACGATGGCCCCGGGACCACCACTTGATCGACCCTTCGACGGCACCCGCACCAGCAATAGCCAAGAAGTACTGTAATGGCTTTCCGGCATTGTACGAGCGATGGGCCCAGAGACGGTGATAACCCGCCGTAATTCCTGCATGAATGTAAATCTTGCTTTCGCAAGGCGTTGAAGCGAGAGAACACACCAAGCCCCGTGAAATAGTAGTAAAACACAGAGAAAAGCGCCGTCTCCCATCGCAATCTAGTCGTACAGACACCAATGATGCTCATGACGGGCGTAACAGTGAGAATGGCCACATTGAGCCAGTTGAGTTCGTTCAGCAGGTTGCTCCAAGTGATGGGAGGCAACGGCTTCGTCGTCTTGAGAGTGTGGGAGACGTAATTCTCGATTTCCGGAATGTCCACGGGATCGGCCATGGGTGGCGAGGCCTTGCGAGGATATACGGACGACATGGGGGTTGTGGAGAAAGAGTCGATCTAGACCCCACTGTTAAATAATGACAAGCCCAAAACTTTGGGGTTTCGGCGAATGCCGACACACGCTCGTCCCAGCACGTGATCCCTTGAATAGACGGAATCCTACGTGAAATCACTGGCAGTAACGGTGCACTCGCCCGCGGGCACGCTCCGTAACTTTGCCGTTTACATTGGCCGAAAAGCTTTAAATTCAAAAGCCTGCAGACCGTATTATGGTCGATGTCATGTAATGGGGTCGGGTTCCGACTCGGAGTTAGGGCGGATCAAATCCAGAACTCGAAACCACCCGGCCTTACACATGTGAATAGAGCCGGTGAGTTCAAGACTGCTACATGTCGATTTCGAGTCCACAATTTGAATACAGTCCGGAATCAAGTGAGCTATATCTTTTTAAGTTCATCTACTTATGCGGCCGCCCTGCCTTGTCTATACATTTCCACTCTCATATTAGTTCAGTCGACACCAGTTTCCTTGCACCCGGTCTGCTCCGAGCTCCGATATTCCCCCGCGTTGACCCTAGAGGGTCGCATGTTCAAATCTCAGCCTTGGTGAAGAGTGAATCTTATTTTATATCCCCCATAGGCCTCGGTACATAATGCGTATATTTCCTTCACTTCTCGCCTACTCGATCCGTATACTAGCTTATTAGAAGCCGCTGGCCAGGCCAGAGTATGATCAACTCCCCATCTTTATCAGATAAACATGATTGCTGGGTTCTGTATTAGGTGATCTGTCGCCCACACGAAGTCATGCCAAAGTTCACGCAGCAGGATTATTCTTGGCCCATATCACATGCATGGTTAACATGCTTTCCGGCGAGGCCTGTGTGCCGACGCAAGTCTCCGTGGTCCAGTCGGAATTTACACATGGATTCTCATATACCGAAAATACAACTTGTATTGGGTTACAAAGACGCGATGATCTCTGTTCAAAGTGAGCCACCCAGCTCCTTGGCGATGATGACCGCAGCCTTCTCGCCGATTGCAACAGTTGCCGAGTAGGTGTTCTAGACAGGCAATCAGCCTGATTTTCTGGTGTGACTGAGCATGCTGGCAGACTTACGGCGCTGACGTTCGAGGGAGCGATGGACAAGTCGTCAACTTTAAGGTTGCTCACGCCGTACACATTGAGTTTGCTGTCAACGACACCTCCTTCGGCCTTGGGCTTCATGGCACAGGTTCCCAGCTAGACGAGAAAGATCAGGCCAAGAATAGACCAAACAGGAAAACTGGGCTGACCGAATGCCAGGTCGTTTGGACCCACTGGCGGAGATAGGCGTCAATGGCCTTGTCGTCCTCAGCCGAGTAGACGATTTTCGGTGCATCGATGGGCACAGGTCCCTTTTCAGTGTATGCAGCATTGCTGCCCTCGCCGAACTGGGGCCCAGCAGGAGGCAGGGCACTCGCGAACGAGGGGAGGCGGCGGATGATTTCACGTCCCTTCTTGTAGCCCCAGCGCATCGCAGCTACATCAGCAGGGCTGGCAAAGGTTATCTTCGTCAGTGCGGCTCAAGGGACCTTGGTTCGGTACTCACTCTGACAAAAAGCCGGCCTGGAAGTCAGGGTGGGCGTAAGGATCAGCGGACGATATGTGCAGATAGCCTCGGGAGGATGGATAGCCCTGGAGGAGTCAGACAAACACCGGCAAGTCCGTGATCATGAACTGACCAAGAAGCAGGCCGAACACAAGAACCGCAGAGGCGGGAGGGCAGATTGATCTCCAGGCAATCTGTGCTGATGTATCAGCGATGATGGAAGCACCAGACATGTGCTGATACCAACCCAGGCACATTGGAAAGCCAGAACAGAGGCCTGTCAGGATAATCTCTGAGCTGCTTGTTCCAAGTCTCGGTGAACTCAGGTCCGATTTCAGCCAGTTCCTCGGGGAACGGCCGAATCTTGATGGCGGCGTCGACACCACTGAAGGAGATTAGATAAGGCAGAATCCGATGAGATAAGATGCGCACTTGGTGGCGAAGATACCACTGGAGTTCTGCTCCCAGTCCGCCAGACCGGGTCCCCATGTTTCGGGCTCGCCGCGGTAGACCGGGTCCATTGTTGGAGCATCGGGCATCGCGATGTAGGGTGTCACCGCGAAGGTGTGATCTGGCATTGTTCAGTTGGCATTTGCCGATCAGAAGGACCGAAATACCTTGGTAGTTATCGCCCACCCCGGAGAGCTCGGACACGATGGGAATGCCGGCTTTCTCCAAGATATCCTTGCGCCCAATGCCAGAGCGCTCGAGAATCAGCGGCGAACCCATGGCACCAGCCGACACAACGACCAATTTGGTCGCTTTGACAGTTCGAATGTCCTGGGATGCATCTTCGTGGATGTTCTTGTTGAAGAGATATTCGACCCCGGTGGCAACGCCGTTTCTACGCAATCGTTCAGTCGAGTTCTGGAGACCTTCCCAGAAGAAAAGACGGACTCGACCACGATCTTGTTGACAATGCAACCGTCAGCAACGGTCAGATTCGGGTAGTCTGGCTTGAAGACATAGTAGTGCTAGACAGGTCAGATCGATGAGCAAAGATGCCTTGTGGCCCAACTCACTGCCGCATCGGAGCGACGGCCGTCGCTGGAAATCCATTTAGGCATGGGCTAGAACAATGAGTCAGGTCAAGCGAATGATCATCACTACCTAGAAGCAACTTCGACTCACGAAGAAGACGTTTAGTGATTCGGGGCCAAACGAGTTCCCTTCTTTCCCCAAAGGGCGCTTCTTCTCGACCTGTGGGCCAATCTCGAGGAACTCTTTGGCGATCGGGAACAGCGTGTGGCCTCCGAGCGACGACACTCTCAGCGGGCCAGTGGATCCATGCGTGGGACGGGCAGGATCAACTTCGTAGGTTTCGGCCTGAGAAGGAAATAGGGATGAGTGCACGATCGGACGCGGGGATGGGAACTTCCTCCTACCTTGGCCAGCAGTGGAATAAGGTCGTCGCCAGACCACCCGGCGTTGCCAAAATCGTTTTCCCACGCGTCAAAGTCGGACTTTGCGGGCCGGTTGTACAGCATGAAGTTGATCGAAGATCCACCGCCGACACAGCGTCCAGATGGGACGATCACAGAGCGTCCGTTGACGCTCTCGGACGGCTGCGACTGGGTGAACTGGGTGACCTTGGACGTCGGCATCAAGTGCTTGAGGTACTGTCCCGCCATGACATGGTCTTTGACATCCTTGGTCGATGGTCCACTCTCAAGAAGAAGGATCTTGAGATCAGGGAAAGCCTTTGCGAGACGACCCGCAGTGACACATGCGGCAGTACCTCCGCCAGCGAAGACGAGGTCGTATGAAGGTTCGAGAGAATGGGGGGCGGTCATTGGAGGTGTGGAGTGGGTGGGTTGTGTCGACGAACGGGTGTGATTCTTATAGGCAGTGCGAAGGCATATACAGAAGGAATTCTCGATCAGTCACTGTTGGCCACGTCCAAAAACCTGTGCAGCACCTCGGGGATCTCAGGGACCTACCCGAACCCTCGTTGTCTTCTCCGCGTTAGAGAGAGCGGAAGTAGCAACTCCCCATCTATCAGATATCCTTGCTACTTGCCAGAACACATACGATCATCATCAGCGTCTAGTAACGTCCATCATCAGTGTCGAACATCACAGACACCCATCTCTGACTGATATCGTTCATGTGGATCGACCCATCGATGTCCTCCCCATGAGCATGTGTTGGACAATCCCTGGGCTGCAATCGTTACAGTCTTCCAATGATTTTGGGTATCAGAGATTGAACTGAGGAGAGGAAGAGCGATATCGGAGAGTTAAAGAAGGCGTTGGGATTGCTGATCGTATTCCGGATTGGGAGCACAACGAGGGCGGTATTGATCTGAGGCCAAGCAAAGCAAGGTGCTTATTTCGACATGCACCACGGAGGCTGTGAAGTCATCAGCTTGTCGCCGTCAGACGCCGTTCGGTTGTCAGCGGCGGGAACATGATGGGACGCCTCTCGAAGTCAGGTGTCCGAGGGCGTCCGTCAATCGCTCGGGTTCTGTGAAATCGAGCGAGGAGTCGCGTTGAGCGGAGAACATTCCGAATCATGGCCCGTCGATCATCACGTTTACGGAGCTCATCGAAGACCGGACATGTCATGCTGAGATATCATGCGCCAGATGCGCCAGCTGATGATCATTTGTGTTGCATTTAGAACGCGCCATGGAGCTCGGACTTGCATTTCTGCTGACCCAGGCTGTGGGCCATTTGCTGATCATCACCAGATCGTGGCCATGGTCCCAACTGTCTCCGCCGACGTCGGATTCATCGGGTGCTCCATCCCAAGGTTGGAACAGAACCATGAAACGCGGCTGGACCGGAACTTTCCAGGTCGCAGTTTCGGCGGCTGAGACATGGTGCACTGCTCTGAGTCAAATGCCAGTCTGCCACCAGAAACACAAGGACCAGTCTGCAGGGATAGATTAACAGCAGATATCAGCAACAGTGGAGCATAGACATTTTCAGAGGAAAAGAACCATTCCTCACTGCAATGATTGATATACCCTGACATAGATGTGATGAGGCTTGTGGTCAGGAACGAAGCAGATATAGAACAGTCGATGGCTGGCTTCACTTGTGGCTGCGATTATTTCGCGGGAGCCTTGAGGAGAGAAGGATCGGAAGTCGAGATCTTATGTAACCCATGCTTCCTTCTTTGGGACTGTGGTCATCTTGCTCTTGGCTGGTGAGATCTCCCCCGAGTCATCAGTGGTAGGCATCTTGTAACTGTGTCTCTCGACGTGATGGAAGGCCATGCGGGTGCGAATGTACGGAAGTATCCCCTCATGGACAAGCGGACATCTGCGTATGTCTGCTGGACTTTAAAGCTTCTGGGGTTGCATGGAAATGTCTTACTCCCGGTCACCCCTTTCTCTTTCTACCAACGATGGCTCCCCCGCACATTCCTGGAATCAACATCCCGTTCTTGTACGTCTGTTTCTTGTCCAACTCGTCCTTTATGCTTATTCTCCACGAAGAACCGGCCCGATGGTGAGCCGATCGACCTCGACGGAGGAGAGTCAGTAATGGCTAATACGCGTCGGCAGGTCCTCGGTTACATGTGGACCTACTTCCTCTACGGGGTCCTCGTTGTTCAAGTTTGTTCGTGGACTGCTCACTCCGGCGTGCTCGCGCCTAAATTCATCGTCTCGCAGATATTTACTCTGAGAGTTTTCCCAACGACCGGAAGCTCATGAAAGTTGTGGTCTATTCCATGTTCTTCTTGGAGACCATCTTCACTATCTTTTCTACCATCGCCGCCTGGCAAATGTTCGGCGACGGCTGGGGCGACCCAAACACCCTTCTTTTCCTTCCCTGGTCTTTCATCCCGCTTCCGGAACTGAATGGCATCCGTACGTCTCGGCCTTTTCTCCTGCTCGCCCACTGTTAATCCCCGAACAGTCGCTTCGATGGCGCAGGGCTTCTACGTCTGGCGCATTTGGACTCTGACGAAGAGCATCTGGGTGCCCATTGTCATCAGCATGGTGAGTTGTCTCACCTTCGCCGACGGAGGCCGTGTAGCTGACAGTTATCCAGGTCTCACTGATGCAGATGGCGGCCTCCTTCTATTTCGGTATTGCGGTAATTCTGGTCGCTTCGATCCGTCCCGATTTGATCTAAACAGGTTGTAGGTGACCTTGGGCAACCTGAGCACCCTAAAACTCCTCCAGTCGACAAGCGAAGTGACGGTCGGCATCTTTGGGTTTCACTTGATTCACTCTCTCTCAACGCGCATTTCGACAGATCTGGCTCGTCGGCAGTGGGGTCTGCGATATTCTTATCACCATCGCCTTGGTCACCATTGTATGAGCTGCCCTTTGCCAGCCGATTATTGTGCTGACGGACCGGTCTAGCTCGCCCGTCGCAAGGGAGGCTCGCAGTTCGCGCGGACCTCCGGTGCGCTGAATAAGCTCATCCGGTTCAGTGTCGAGACCGGTCTGATCACCACGACCGGAGCCGTCGTCGACCTCATCCTATGGCTGAGCATGCCCCACTTCAACTGGCATTTCATCTTGTGAGTCGCACGAACGGGCTGTTGTGCCGCGATGGACTGACCAATGGTTGTCCTCAGCTTCTTGACGATCGGTCGCCTATACTCCAATGTGCTCGTGGCAACGCTCAATGCGCGCCCCGTTCTCCAGGGTGGCAGTGTCGTGTCCGCTATGCAAGCACACGCCAACACGTCCATGTTCAACGACGCGACCTCCGACCCAAAGCACAACATCAGCGGTATGAATCCCCGCGTGGGCATGCCCGGTGTTCGGATCACGCACGCGAGCCGCATGGAAGATGATCGGGGAGAAAACATCGTCATGGCTGTAGGTGGATCAGATTCCGCCACTTTCACGTCCTCATCTCCGAGCAGGACTTCCGCAACGGCAACAAGGGTGGCCTGGACAACCGCATGAAACTATCGGACGACGATTACAACAAGGTCCCGGAGTTTTAATCCTGCGCTCTTTCTCGGTCCCTCTGATGGAAAGACCATATGGACTATTTATTCAGTTTGGGTCGTTTACTTATTGTTGTAATTTACTTTAAAATACTGTACATTTAACGTGCACGTTCAAACAACGAATCGGGGACACCCGCTGATTATCTACTCCAACACGAATGCCAGCACATTCAATCAGGCGGACTGTCTTGTCTATTGCACCCTTATTGTTACGATTTCCGGTCTCAAAACAACTGCTCCTCCTGTTCCTCCACCTGATGCCGATTAAGATTATATTGAACTTTTCATAATTCTCCCAAAGAACGCCTTGTCATTAGAGCTGTAATGTCTGTCTATCTCCAGCTTCGATCACCACCGAAGCCTTGGTCTGTGATGCAGGCGAAGTCTCATGGACCAGTTTCCCCTCGGCTCCACCCAATCGCGAGCAAGCCCGGAGCGCATCCGAATGGAACGTAGCCGGGAGACCACCCACGGGCTCCAGCAGAAGAGGCAGCATGCGCGTATGGAACACCCGGTGTGCAACCGACGCACCCTGGTCCACTATCAGTCAGAGGACCTGCATCACAACGGATAGACGCACGAATTGCTGGAAGATCCCACCGACTACAGCGGTCACAGCGTCGCCCTGTACCTTGTACAACCCGACGTCTTTCAAAATCTTCTCTTTGTTCAGAGGCGATCCCTCCTCGAGCATGGAGGCGGCTACTGTTGGTGTCCATCGCATGACACGTCCGAGACCCCATTGGGAGCCGATGTGCTGTCCGAGAAAATACGTGTTCAATACTCGCGATACGATATCTTGCAAGTCATGGCTGGGCTTCAGCTTGGGTGAAGATGCCAAGAGAATGAGCAGGTATGATTCGAGCACGCGCCGACCTGTGTGAGAAACGCAGTGAGCAGACAGTCCAATCCCACGAACAGAGGAGAGAGTATATTTGTGCAGACACATACCCATGAAAGAAAACTGCCCATTATGCCCGTGGAACGCTGCCGGATGACTCGCGTGCGTGAGTATCCTCGCCGACAACTCAGGCGGAAATTTTAGCGGCTCAAACAGCCCATTCAAATGCTCCGAGAACAGCGCGTCTGGTTTCGAGGCCCGGCCGGGCGTCGACGAGCCGCCGGACACCTGCCGCGTCTCTGACCTCGAGCGTGTCGCGGTGATGGTTGACCCCGTCCGACGCGCCGCGGCGCCAGACCCTTCCGCAATGTGCAGGACTCGGTCGCGCGTGGTGGAGGAGCCGACCTCGCGTGGCCGCCGCCTGAGCTCCGCGGCCGCGGGCTTGTACGTAGCAACCCCAACCTGGTCGTCTCGCGGCCGCACATCCGACTTCTCCATCCATCGCACGTCCGGCTCGAGCGCGGCAGGACGGGCATATGACAATACGGGCTCGGTTCGCCTCGTGTGCGGGGGAGCGGGACGTGTTTTGAGTGCGGCTACGCTGTAATGTCTAGCAGCTGGCGGGGAAATGCATATAGCAGGTGTAACGGCGGAAACCGGGACGACGTTACCTGGCACTTGAGAGGAAACGGACTGGACAGATGACTGGGGTTGGCCGACGATTGTACGCCGAATGCAGCGGGCGGACAGTGAGCAAGACATGGCCTCGTCTGCGCGACGGAGAACGGAGGAAAAAAAGAAATGTTCACGTGAGTCAGGTGACGTAAGCGACACTGGTTACGCCTGGGTCTCGACATTAACGTAAATTCTCAGCTTTATACGTTCAACTGTGCTTCGGCCTGAAAACGGGCTTGTAAATAGAGTCATTTGTTGGTTTTCAGTCAATCCAGGGCGATCGCAAGCCATTCGAAAGCAGGGTAGATATGTCATGCTACACAAATATAGAAAGATTATCGTTTGCCGTACTTCGACTTGAGATCCTGGGTCAGTTGCCTCAGCATTGACACAGTGACGACAGCCGGATCGAGCGACACGGTGCTCAAAGTGGGAGATGGTGTTCCCGGTATCGGTGTTCCGTGGGCAGTTCCGTTTCCGTTGATTTGGGGCGGGCTGGCCTGGGATGTCGAGACAGACATCCGTCGTCGTTTGGAGACCGATGAGCTGTTTCCTGATCAGCTCACAGCACTGCAGCGGCAGCCAGAAGACAAACCTGGCATCTTCACTGACACTGACACTCCGCGTTCTCCGTCGCCGGGAGGAAGAGAAGGCGCGAGAAGCCAACTGGAAATGCAGCTCCCGAGCGGCATTTTTGAGGCGTTCGAGGGTGGCCAGACTGTCTTTGGTGCAGACAAAATATGTTGCAGTCGAGTCCAGTACCACCAACTCTCTCAGATGCTCCAGAAATGGGAAGAGGGGAAAATCTGGTTGGCTCAGAACTCAGGGAGACCCCACCGGCGAACAAATACTCACCGCGACCAATATCCCGGTAGGCCCTCACATCAACCCACACAGCATCTGCGCCGTCAGCATCGAGAAGCGGGTTACGGAGCCAGGCGCCAATAGCCGCGAAGGCGGATTCGGTATCCCAGATCTCTGCTGACGGCAACGGAGGCAAAACACGTTGTCCGTGAGACAGGCCAACGAGATCCAAGGCCAGATTCGCCGTTTCGTTGAGGATCTCGACAGCCGAGGAGATCAGTCCCCACTCCGAGGACTCGGCCCACTCCGCGAGGAAGGCGGTGTATACAGAATCACAGAGGTTCTTGAAAACACCTGTCCACCGTTAGTAATGTGATCTGACGAAGAAAAAAAGGAAGGAACCTTGCGCGGTTAGCTCCTGCCCGAGGCGCCCGGTCACATCCACATCCATGTGGGTCAACGCATCACTAAACATGAGATCCAGATCGTCCGACACTGCTGCAACGGGAACGACGCGAAATCCAGTGATGGTGCCCGCGTCGACGAGTTTTTTAGCCTCCAGGAGAGTCAAATATCAGATATCGTCGATAGGAACCTCGACCCACCATCTCCAACATATCATCTTCCAATCCGGATTGCCAAACGAAGAACACCAGACTGGGCACAAAATGCCGGTCCTCGGGCAAAGCGCTGACGAGATCCCGCAACCGAGAGCAGTCGTCGAGGACGAGATACTTGCGATCAAGTTCGTCATTCACCCCGCCCAGGGGAGTGCACTCGAAAACGACCAATCCGGGATATCCCTTGCCTGGCGCGATCACTGGGATGGCCAGAACAGTCTCATTCACCCAGCTCGAATCGGCTTTCTCGACATCGAATTTTGTCTGAGCCCAGATCGCTGTCGCATCAACCTCGGGGTTAAGTGACAACCATATGTGCCATTGACTTTTGAGCTTGAGCGCCTTGCGTATGATCTGGAGAAAAGAGCCCGGTGCCCAGCGACGGTCGTGCTCTGCCTTGTTCTAGACCGAGTTGAGACATGGCCGTATCTGCACCACACACACACACCTCCTCAAACCGCGAAAGAAGTTCATCGTCCGTTTTCCGGGGCTGATACGTCCTCTGCCGGCGCCGTTTCGTTGGCGTGACTGACATGGACGCGGAGCTCTCCTCGTCGTCATCCCTGAGAGAGCGCCCGTATCTCCGGCTGCGAATCGTAGCGGAGTAACGCTCGCCTCTCTGGCAGGCCGCGATCCACTCCGCATGGTCCGTCGCTAGTTTCTGCCACCGTTTAAACGACTCGCGCACCAGAAGACCACGCGACTCGAATTCCCGAGCCTGCGTCTCAAGATCAATGTCAGTAGCTTTGCCTTTCCCCTTCCGATCAGGCGGTGAGATCTGCTTCGTTGGAGAGAAGCTAGTTCTCAGCGGTGTCGATGATGGAGTCATCACCAACGGACTGAGCATTCCGGCACTGGGCGCCAGATCCGTCCTGAGCGAAGCAAGCAGACGGTTGCCGGTTTTCATTGGCTGGATGAGTGGCTCGCCCAAGCCTGCAGTCAGATTGAAGAAGCCGGACTGCAAGGGCGGCGCAGTGGGCGTCGACGGCAACGACACGGGCTGCACTTTTTCCAGAGCGGGGGGATTGATTGGGGTAATCGGCCCATTGATTTTGATGGTCAAGGAGGTATCGATTTGGGGTAAGACGGGACCAGAACTATAACTCGCCAGCCCAGTGGATGACACACCAAATATAGGTTTGGCTGGCTGGGGTTGATGGATAGGTTGAGATGGTGCGGCGGGGGCGACGGGGGCGATGGCCTGCGGCTGCATTGGAACAGGGAGTGCTGGCGGCGGCATGTTCGTTAAGTGGCCAAATGACGGTACGAATTCAGGTGCCTTGGGGTTGAGAGGATCAGATGTTGTATTTGTTCCTCCACCTCCGAATGAATTTGTCACTGGAGCAGCACTTGCGGGGGTCGGTAATGTCGAAGTTCCATTTGCCGACGAGAAGGGCGAAGAATTCATCCGTGTCGAGGGAGAACCAAACAGGGATCCGTTCGGACGACTGCTAGAAGCAGCGATCGCAGTGAATGCGTTTCCAGCGCCGATGTTCCCAAAAGCACTCGACCGATTGCCGAAAACATTGCTCGTAGAGGTGATCTTTGTGAAAGCATTCGCAGTCAGAGGCGAGATGCTGGAATTTGGGAAGGCGGATGCAGATGGTGGAAAGCCAGAAGATGAGCTTGCAGTTGGAAATGCGGAAGCTGTCACTGGGGGCAAGAACGTAGAAGTTGAAACCGTTTCAGGAGCCACGGTCAAAGCTTCATCATCCAAGTCTGATTCCATGTCATCCACGTCTTGCTCAGTGACTCCTTCCTCCTCTCCTTCCATAGCCTCCTCCGTTTCATCTTCCACTTCCACTTCCTCTTCCTCTTCTTCCGCCTCATCCACTTGTTCGTCTGCTTCTGATGGCTCTGCTCGAACGATCAAATCCAAGTCTGTATAGCCTTCGCGGAGGTCATCAATTTCCTTCACCGTCCCCGTCCCGAAGATACTGTCCAACAGGCATGCAACCATGAACACCATCGGACGCCCGTCTTCTGTTTCCAGCAGTTTCTCCACTAATTGCTGGAACGTGGCCATGCCCTGGCCCCCGACTTTGAGTTCGCTGCTTCTCGTGATTGTCCCGCTCGCGCTTTGCACGTGCGACCGAAACTGGACGGCCAGTTTATACAGTGGGTGTGCCTGGATTTGCGGTGGGATTTGTTCGGGGCCCTGGTTCCGGATGAATATGAGGCATCTGTAGATCCACATCTCCACTTCACAGGGGAAAGCGTACGCAGGCCCAAATTCGGATTCGTCGCGCAAGTCATTGTACAGCTCTTTCAACGATTGCGTGCAATTCGACAACAGCCCAGTCTCCGTCGGCTTGTCAAAACTCTTGTCATCGCGCATCTTTCGGAAGGCGAGGATATGGAATCGCATGCACCGCTCGATGCATTCCAGCACAACTGGTGAGGCAAGCCGTTGTATCGTCAAATCGGCCCGTATTTGACGCGTTCTGTCCCTGATGAAACTGTGCGTAGCTTCAAAGCCACCACGTGACATCAAATCCTGTAGCATGTAGTCCATTGTTGCCTGGACATCGGTCAGAGCTGTAGGGTGATGAGCGCGGTTGGCACCTTGAGGATCGGAAGCGGTCGCAAGTCAGATGGGGTCACTTTGTCTCCTCGGGCGCGTTCGTACTTTGTCACGGCGTGTGGGTGATCTACGTATCGAGTGCCGGGTAGCTGGATCACAATGAGATTCAGGCCATCACATATGTTTTAGAGAAACACTGACCTGTTCCCAAACCTCGAGATTGAACTCTCGTTCCCTCCGATACCGCTCTCTACGGGAACACATGTGCATACATGTACCAGCCATTGTTATAGGGTTATGGATGTCCCCCTTCTCAGAAGACATTTTGCCCGTACGAACGGCCACTTTGGCCTCCAGTTCCCACAGATGTACAAGCTGCACTCAGGTCAATTACAGGCAGCAAGCGAAACAGGATTAGAAAAGAAAGAATGGGGCGATGTTAAAAGAGCGATATCATCGAGGAAAAGGGGGTGAGGAAGTCTAGGCAGATATACTCACGTCCTTGTAAACTGCTTCCTTTTCCTCCATCGTTTGATTCGCGGGCTCGTCCTCGGGCGCGACGAAAAGCGGCGCAAAAACGGGATCGTCAAGTTCTACGGTATTCTCCAGGTGCTCGTATGGGGAGGCAGGCTTGCTCGAGGTGGGCTTGACTTCATCCGGCTCTGAGTGGTATCCGTTGTTCTTCAGTCCACCTCCGCCCCGACCTTTCCCGTGCCCATGGGATCCTCTTGGCCGACCACCACTACCACTAGACAAGGGCTGATCCATGGCAGACGCGACCCACTGCTTGTTCTTCCCCCCGCGACGCGCTCCGCCGCCGAAGTCGTGAGTGTTGTGCATCGCCCTCGGCCGTGAGTGAGCGTTCACGCAGGAGCGAAGGTAGCACGGACGCGAAAATGAGGGGTTAAAACAGACGCTCTAGTGTCAGAGACCACGACCCGGGCGAAGAAACGGAGAATGAGACGGAGTTGCGGGCGAGACAGGTTCGAGGTGACAACAATAAGATCAAGTGGCGATGCAATTGATGAGATCATTGATCCTCATGCCCCGCGATCGCCAACTTACGAACTGAACATCTCTTGTTGCCCATGGCTATCCCACCGGGGCTCGCTAGCAACTCAGCGGAATACTCCTCCGGAAATATAGGCGATCACGACTGGCTGCCTGCGTATCCAAATGCAGAATTGGATGCAGGCACGCAAAGTAATCTATTCAAGCACTGCACCAATGCATTTGTGTTCCGAGAGGAAAACGTGCTGCTCGGCTACAAGAAGCGCGGGCTAGGTGTGAATAAGTAATCAATCTCCCCAATGACTGAAAAGAAAGGATCAATTCGACTTGACTAGATATAACGGATTCGGTGAGTAGTGTGGCTTCTTTACTTTGGTTCCCACATCTCTGCCCTCGTCCCTGTGCGAAGGTGGGAAGGTAGAGCCGGGGGAAACAGTCGCAGGAGCTGCTGTACGGGAGCTTCAGGTGCCGTCATAAAGGTCACTCTCTTGGTGTTTCACAACTCCAACACAACTAGGAGGAAGCCGGCATCGCAGCCCCGCTTGTCCGGGTTGGCACTCTCATCTTCGTCGTCCCAGACCAGAAATGGATGCAAATTGATGTTTTCCGGGCGGATGAGTACAGTGGAGATATCACGGAGTATGGAGTCTACTTGCACGTTCGCAACCCGATCCACTCATTGGGATGTAGGTCAGAGGAAATGCGGCCACAATGGTTCTCTCAAAGCAATCTGCCATTCGACGACATGTGGGCTGCCGACCGATATTGGTTTCCGTTACTTGTTTCAGGGCAACATTTCATCGGACGTCTCGACTTTGACAATGGAGGAGAGGATAATGGGTATATTCTCAGAAGGTGGTGGATTGGGAAGGTGGAGTGAAAGTCTCGTGCGATTTCTACAGATCTAGGCCACGTCAAACGCTACGATTTCTATTTTCCTTCGGCGAGTGCCTTCTTTAGCAAGGCCAAGGCCAAATCCGCGGATCCCCACGAACTCTGGTATCCATATCCGCCGTGGCTAGTTTTGCGTTTGGTTCGATGGAACAGTTTTGAGAGAGTGAGCACTCACCCGTAATTGAAGACAACCGGCACCTTTCCTCGGCCCGCAGTTTCGACCCAGTCCGTCTCGAGTCGGATGCCGCCCTTTCGAGCGGGCCGGAGACCACATCCTTCTTCAATGATGATCGGCTTGAGGTCGTCCAAGACTGGTTCTCGTTCAGCTCTGATTTCTGGAGGCGCCAGTTCGGGGCAGAGAGCGAAGGCGCGTTCGAGAATGTTTTGGGTTGTTTCAGGTCGAGGGATTGGATACCAGTCGTTTTCCACTTTGATTCCTCCGACGATGATCTGCAGGCTTGGCTCAGCTTATTGTCCCCGCGAAAAGCAGGGCACAGACGTCACCGCTGCGGCGTGGAATAATATACGTCCACAATCCGTTCTTGCTGCTGATTGCGCGACCAAATGTGATCCATGGCGCGCGCAGCAGCACAGTTTGGCCGCGGATCGGATAAACGTCTTTGTCCTCGACACCACCCATCGCACGCGCGCCGAGACCAGCACAGACCACCACGGCGTCAGGTGCGGAAACGATCTTGCGTGCGCTGAAGATCCCTCCGCCCCCTTCGATGACCTCCGCGATGTGCTGCACCGTTCCGCGCACAATTGCCCCGCCGGCAGCGAGGAATCGTGATAAGAGATAGTTGAGGTAGACTGGGCTGTCGATTGTAAGCGTGTTGAACGATATTCCTTGGGCGCAGTTCGGCGGAAGTTCCTCGGGTGCAATCATGGTGAACTGTCCGACGATATTAAAACTGGAATTCGAGAATTCCGGCTAAGATCCTACCCACCTCCGGCATCACCGACAGGACCTCAGGGTGAGCGATAGGCTCCGAGAAGTATTCTTGCTCTCTTATCCTCAGGAAACAGCCCTCCGCAGGCCCTCCTGGAGCGGAGAGCTCCCACATCACTTTGAACGTGTCTTGATCCATTTCTGTCAGATCGATAGCACTGATTATCAGTGGAACTTGTCGAGTGTGGGACAAGCAAACTGCGCACTGCGTTGTCGAAGATCGGGACCCGCAAGACTGACATGATGAGCACCCTGATTATTTTTATGGTCCATGCCGGGGATCGGACAAGCAAGCGACTCACGGCCCAGTGGCTAGTGTATTTGATGTTCTTGGTATCACTGACATCGTCCAGAAGAACTGCTGAATGGGAGTTGCGATGACGTACCTGGGGAATATTTCAGCCAGGATAGTGACACTATATCCTCCTTGCTCCTGGATGCGCAATGCTGTTGTCAATCCGACCACACCTAGAAAAAATCGCCCCTATCTATTTAGAGATCCCAAGAACCCATACAAGGAAGGTCAAAACCCGCACCAGCGCCGATGACGACTATTGATTTCGTTTGAGTCATGGTTCGAGTGAGGGACAAAGTGCCGGCGTCGGTTAGTGGGGTGTTATAAAGGACTTTTGCCGCCGGGGAAGCGGAAGATCGTTCGTCAGACTCAGGGACTCTGGCCCCGATCGCTGTAGGCCAACGCTCTCTAGTGAAGGTTGGAAGCCGCGGCCATGAGAACGAAAAGAAAAATCCATCACATCCCATGCCAATGTCAATTGTTGCCAATGCGCTCAATTGGCTCCGTGTACATTGGTCGAATACGCGTCTTCAGGATACACTCTGCATGCATTAGACTAGTGCAGACTAGAAACCCATCGCCTTTAAAGTAGTGGATAGACCAAGCCCTTGGATTTGTTTCTCCGCGTCGTCCGTTGACAACCCTCGTTCTCGCTTCCAAGGCGCCCTTCCTTTCATTATAAGGCGCTATCGCATCGCAAACGGATGCTTTATAGCGCCTTCTCGAGATTCCATCGATAACAAGGAGGGAAACCAACACCCTACTGCTCTCACGAAGCCAATTCTTATCAGGTTGCTTATCGCTTCAAATGGTATCAAATTGAGCTAGAGAGTGAAGCAGCAGTGGATTGACGGGCCTAGAACGATACATAGCTGACTGCAAGTCGACAAACAGGCATTGAGCGACGCCGAAGCACCATCAGCGACTGACGAGCGCATTGGATGATGGCGATAATGAGTTGCTCATCCATGAGGACGAGACAAATGTGCGGGAGAGACTGAAGCAGGATTTCAGCATGTGTCGTAACGAATCATCCGTCTGAACAGCTCTGCACTGAGAAAGAAGACGGCCACCCTTTTGTTCTGTTATAGCATGTCTCATCGCCATTCCACCGTCTAAAGCTTGTTGAGAGACCCATACAGAGCGAGATGAAAGGAGCGAGGAAAGTCCAGGTGGTTGCAGGACTTGTGGAGTACAGTCAATGTCAATGTCAGCGGCGATGAACAGGTGCGAAATTTCTGTCGGCGGAGGCGGCCGAAGAATGGCCAGAAGTTTCATATATAGTTGTCTGAGCGGTGTAGATCCAGCGACGGGGATTCGGTATCACTGTGACTCCTGGGAGTCGATTCACAGACCGTGTCTGAACTTTGAGGCGAGAACTGATTCATGGCTAGACTAACTTTGATGTGAGAGACGAACAGGAGCAGAAACTGATCCAAAAGCCCTGGAATAGTAGACCACAGTGAAGGTACGCTGCGAGTAGATCCAAATAAAGATTGTGCGAGGAAGAGAGGAGAAATCTGATCAAGGAGTTGCAGGTGGCGGTGCGATTTTCGAGACGCGTTTCCTCCCCCTCCATCACTCATGTCTCTCAAAGTGCCCAAAGCGAGCAACGTCCCCATCTTCAAAGATGGTTACAAGCACCTTCAAGGGCTCGATGAAGCCGTTCTCCGAAACATCGAGGCCGTTGTCGAACTTTCTGACCTTGTCCGCACAAGTTTTGGTCCCAACGGTAAAAATTCGATATCTGCTTACCGCACGCGTCCTGACGTCTGTGATTAGGCCGAAACAAGCTCATTGTCAACCACCTGGGGAAACTGTTTGTGACTTCGGATGCGGCTACGATCATCCGCGAGATCGAGGTCGTGCACCCTGCAGCCAAGTTGTTGGTCATGGCCTCGCAAGCTCAGGAATCGGAGATGGGAGACTCGACGAATCTGGTCATCATCCTTGGAGGAGAACTTCTGAAGAAGGCTGAAAATCTCCTGGTGTCTGGGCTCAAACCGGCGGATATCATCCAGGGCTACGAGCTTGCATGTGCAAAGGCTTTGACGGAGCTAGACAGTGCGTAATCGGCGCTTAATTCCAGTCTCAATGCCGATGTGTATTCTTCAAGATCTGTCCACATTCAACCTGCCGACACCCTTGACACCCTCAACTTTGGCTGCTGCACTGAAGCCAGCAATCGCCTCGAAACAATATGGTTACGAAGATCAGTTAGCCAACCTCATAACTGAGGCTGCGCTTGCGATCATGCCGACAAATCCTAAAAACTTCAACGTTGACAACGTCCGAGTGGTCAAAATCATGGGTGGCAGCCTTGGAGCCAGTCGTGTGGTTCAGGGCATGGTATTTCCCAGAGAACCTGAAGGTGTGTTACTGGACGCTTTTTCCCCGAATGATTTTTCAATCAAGATACGTTCAGGCACCGTCAAATCCGCCAAAAGAGCCAAAGTCGCTGTGTTCACTTCGGCTCTTGACAACGCCCAAACAGAGACAAAAGGAACTGTGCTCATAAAAAATGCAGAGGAGATGCTGAACTTTACGACTGGAGAAGAAAAACATCTGGAAATGGTAACTCTTCCTCCCAATTGCGATTTCGCGTTGAGGATTTTATCAGATTATCTCCCAAATCGCGGATTCCGGAGTGTCTGTGATCATTGGCGGGTCATCCATGTCAGATCTTACGCTGCACTACCTGAACCGATATAATATCGCCGTGCTCAAAGTTCTGTCCAAATTCGATCTTCGCCGGCTGTGCCGAGTAGTTGGTGCGACGCCATTAGCACGCATGGGTCCCCCTACGCCCGAAGAAATGGGCTACGTCGATATCTTCGAGACGATCGAAATAGGTGGCGATCGTGTCACCGTTCTCCGCCAGCTGATCGATGGCGACGAGGGCTACAACCCAACCAGCAAAGCTGATCCGACCCGGACAGCAACTATTGTGCTACGCGGAGCCACGACGAACCGATTGGATGACCTCGAGCGAGCCATTGACGACGGCGCCAACGTCCTGAAAGGGTTGATCAAGGACGGACGGATGGTCCCTGGAGCTGGCGCCGTCGAGATTGAGCTGGCGAAGCGTATCGAGAACTATGGAGCTGGGCTCAAAGGCCTGCCGCAGCATGGTGTGCGCAAGTTCGCCAATGCACTGGAGTGTGTGCCGCGGACGCTGGCGGAGAATGCTCTTGGTGGTGCTGAGGGTAACGAGGTTGTGAGCAGACTCTGGGCCAAGCACGAGGCCGGCAGCGCCGCCTGGGGTGTCGACGTTGAAGTGCGTCCAATCGCTTACTTGTTTCACTCCAAACTGATAAACATTGAAGAACGAGACCGATGGCACACTTGACACCGCTGCTCACAAGATCTTCGACTCGCTTGCGTCCAAAGCATGGGCTATACGGCTTGCCACGGAAGCCGCAGTCTCAGTGCTCAATGTCGATAGCATCATCATGAGCAAGCCTGCAGGTGGCCCGAAGATCCCTCAGCAAGCGGGCAATTGGGACAACGATGACTAAGACAAATGTATTACAGCTACCGTATAGAAAGAATTGCTAATATCCTTGTAAGACGCGTCTGCGAATACGCACTGATGATGAATATCACGAGGTCGTCTCACAAATCAGAATCGGGGATTATATCCGATCGTCAGTTTGACATCAACCAAACGCGTCTTCTCTCTCTTCCACCATCTAACATCATGCCTACCACTGCCATTGCCGACTTTGCTGCGTTCCAGGAGGCGGTATGCCGCTCCAGTTGCGGGGATGTCCTTGACCTGCTCACATTGTTACCTTGATCGCCTAGATTAACAGCGAGACCCCCGTTATCATCGATTTCTGGGCAACTTGGTGTGGACCGTGCAAAATGATCAGCCCCATATTCGAGAAGCTTTCCAACTCTCCGGAAAATGCCGCTCTCAAGTTCTACAAGGTCGACACGGATGCGAATGAGCGCGCCGCGACGGAGGCTGGTGTCCGCGTGGTACGCGCTGCACCGGGTTAAGCCATCCCCTACTCAGTCTGATCGATTCCTGGTAGATGCCGACCTTCATGGTTTTCCATAAGGGAAACAAGATCGCCGAGTCTCCTGGTGCCGTTCCTCAGAAACTCGCTGTGTGTATGCCGACTCTAGCAAGGGGTGCGATCTGACCGTTTCTCAAGGCTTTGATCAAAGAGGGTGTCGCCGCTGCCACAGAATCCGCTACTGCCAAAGAATCCGCTGCTGCCGTTGAGGCGCCTGCCGCCGAATCGTCTGCATGAAAGTGGCTCTAGGTAGTCGCATAGAGCGTCCTCTAAGTAGATAACCGTCGACTGTAACAAATCAATGTATGGAGGTTGTTGTCCGTGAGTGTGACAACTTCGCACCTTGGCGATTGAAGAATCGTCGTAAGTCGGTGTGCAGAATCCATGACCGGGCATGCTGCCAAGTACAATCTTTCGGCTTTTCGGTGAGCAGTCACCAGTGAGTTAGACTAGACCAGGCTTGAACCGGTTGTCAGTTCGCCGGTCGACGGCTGTGCAAACCATTCACGTCACGTGGAAGAAAATTTCTGCTTTCTGAGTCCTGACCATCGCAAGTTCTCAACCGTGCCGCAATGCATCTCATGTATACTCTGGATGAGGCTGGGAACCGTATTTACACACTCAAGGTTTGTTTCAGTCCCTCATTTCGTCTGCAAAAGTTGATCGGTCTTGTAGAAATTGACTGATTCGGGCCGTATCACAAAGTCTGCACATCCCGGTCCGTTCACCTCCTTGTGCACGCTAGCCCGTCCCCTTATCTGTTCTCCCGTGCACTACAGCCCGTTTCTCTCCCGATGACAAATTCTCTCGGCATCGAGTGACCATCAAGAAACGCCATGGTGTGCTGCTCACTCAACAGCCGGCGAGACCTCTGTGATCATGGCTGTCCTCGCAATCTCTATATCTCTGGCGAAGAAGAGCAAATGATGCGCGAGGGATCAGTCATGCGTATGTGCTTCCGACCAGCAAGCATACCGTGTCCCTCTTCGGTGTCAGGCCGCTCGTCCGACGGACCTCTTCGGTCCCCGACCTTATCTATATTTCTAAACGTTGACAATCTATCGACTTATCATGCCTCCCCATCTCGGTCACCCTCTCCAATGATAACCGTTTCTTGTCCCCGCTCTCAAAAGTTTTCGGCAGCCAGCCATTACAATCTTTTGCTATCATGCGGGCTGATGATGGGTACCATCATGGCTCACAGCTCCCGCTGTCCACATCGACGATGATGTGGGTTCCAGTGTTCCCAGCACTTGACAAGGACCCATATCGATATAAAGTTGAAGATCAGGCAATCGGATCCAGCAAGCCAGAGAAATCGATCAAGAATGGGTTTGTGCTGGGCGATCTTCATTGGGAATATCCCTGGTCTGCAGCTGTTTGACTTTTCAGTCCGTTAGCATGTACCAGTGCATTCAATCTTGCTGCTCAGCCCATGTGTCGGCGAGGGTCTATTTAACAAGCCGACACGGTCATAAGTTGTTTGTGCAGAGCAATGGCCAGAGAGCGAGTCAAAGGAAACTTAGCGTGTGTACCAGTATGGCTACGAGTCAACGCCAGTTGTGTCTACAGTCATTTACCACCTAATGATACAGCAAAAACTTACACGCCCTAATGCGGTCCGTTCCAGACCAATTTCTCAGATCGGACTTGATGACCTCATAGATTATATCCTAGAGAGTAGAATTCAACCGATAGTTGCTACATAAGGAGTAGTATCGTACAATATCGAGCCTTATCTATTCCAGGATTGCTTATTTGGGTCAAGTCAGCTAATGAGCCAGTCACATCTTCCTTTCGGCTTCCTTTACATAACGGTTCCGAGGCTACTCCGAGCTGTCGGAATCGTCATTCGGGCCATTCATCTCATCATCCGATGCATCCGAAGAGCCTCCTGTGGACAACGAGGCGCTGCCCCCATCTTCCTGAGCATCCTGGGCTGCCTTCTTCTTTGCTGGAGGCCGCAGGAGCAACTTCTCCTTGAAGTCCGTGCGTTGATCCAATTAGGACGGTGTGATGTGACACAACGTGATGTTCCCACGAGAGCCACTTTTGGTCTCTCTTTGCAGTTTTTGTTCTTCATGATTCAGTTTGCATGCAACCCATCTCGGATGTTCTGGTAAATGTTCACTATGAGTTCGACCACCAAAGGGTTCAATAGCACCATCATACAATTGAAATTGGGTATGCCTGTGCTTGATTACTCCGCATTTATGTTTTGAAACCCAAGCCTGAATGATTTGATTGCAAGGGCCAAAGATATCCGCTGAGCTATGCCTCTATCCCTTTTAGTAGTCTAAAGAACACATCCTAATGATGTCCCATGCAAAGTCCGAAGGTAAGCAGGCCACGGGAACAGGTGCTATTGCCATTTGTATCATTAGGTCATGGTGTATCATTAGATGGTAAATGACTGTAAGCAAGTGGTGGTGATTCGATGAGCGACATGATGATGTGTATGTAAGCAAAAAATCTTGTCCACTCTCTCCCAATGCCTGTCGCGTCTGTCTTCCCTCTGCGTCCGACTTTCTGTCAATAACATTTTGAATTAGTGTACCTACCACCGATCAAGCTCCCGCGAAGACCTCATGGGCGGACGACGTGGACGAGGCTGGCAAGTCTCAGTCTACCACGGGATCTCATCCACTCATGTTCTTGATATCTAGAGCAACCCAAGAACGAGGATTCTATCGATGAGAACGGGATCCGAACTACAATTGAGTATACCGTGAACGAGGATGGTAAGAGAGTAAAGGTGAGTGTGTGTGTTGCGAGAGATCGGTGCACAAGCTGATCTCTGTCTGTAGATCATCAGACGCAGCAAGCGCACACTGCAAAAGTCTGTTGTCGACCATGCTGTCGCAGAGCGCTTGAAATGGGCCAAATTCGGACGAGACAAGGGCTCAGCCAAGGGCCCCGATCGAGCTACGACTACTGTTGGAGAGGAAGTCTTCCTAAAAATCAGTGCCGGCAACAAGGTGACGGTCACCTACTCGTATTTTGGCACACACTTGACAATCTTCAGAGTGCCAGCGACGATAAAGTGGAAGAGGAGAGTGCGAAGACAAAACTTACCAAGGCTGGTGCTGGCAAGGTCGTGTGTCGGCTGTGTAAGGGAGAGCACTTTACTGCCAAATGCCCTCACAAGGAGGCTCTGGCTGGTTTGGAGATGGGTAGGGTACAATTATCAGCTCCTGCCTCTCAAAGCTGACGCTCGCACATCAGATCCCGCTGCCGTCGACGAGTCGGGTGCTGCTGAAGCTTCCGGCCCTGCTCACGGTCTCGCTGGAAACGCCACTGGGAAATACATTCCTCCCAGTCAACGCAACCCGCGTGGACCTGGTGCTCCGGGAGCTCCGGGTGCACCGGGAGGTCGCGACGATCTGCCGACACTCCGTGTCACGAATCTGTCGGAGGACACACAAGAAAACGATCTCAGGGAGCTCTTTGGTGTCTTCGGTCGGGTCGCACGTGTCTACGTTGGTCGGGATCGCGAGACGGGTGCTGGAAAGGGCTTTGCGTTTGTCAGCTTCGAGGAAAGATCTGTTGCACAGAAGGCGATGGAAAAGGTGAACGGCAGAGGTTATGACAATCTGATCTTGAGCGTCCAGTGGAGTCGTCAGTCCCCATTCCTATTGCCGCACACACAGACGTCTAACTTATAACAGAACCCCGTCCGGAACAGCGATGATCTCCAGCAACATCCTCTTCGCTACGAATTGTACTCCTTCGCATGTGTATTTGACTGTCGTCCCTGTACCTCGAGACCATACTGTTCAGGCAAGAGCATGTGCCATGAAATAGTGCTCCGTTGAATCGCAGCCTCTCGTGTAAAATACCGCTTGGCAACCACCTCCATTTTGTGATGACCTATAGTGATTATTTGAGCATTCAGACCCTCTACGAAGCTTCTTTGATATGTGACTGCGGGTCTCTGTCGAACTTACATGGAGTTTTCTCGCCATGTCTCTTCCTCTCTTCTCATAAACACCATAACCGAGCATATACTCGCCTCCGGAACTCAGGATATCGCTACCTTCTGCCCATTGTGACGTGCGAAAAGTACGTGGGAGAGATGGTGTGAATTGAAGCACCCAGGATCTCTCTCGATGTTGTCCGCTTGCACTGAGCTTTTCGTGGGTGAATGCTGAACGCTGAATCCTCACTCGTGGACAATAGGTGTATACAAGTTGGAGTGACAGAGTTGTTGGCAGCAAGTGCCACAGGTTTATGCAACTCGATTCTACAAAGTTCAGTTGGCAAGCTCGTGTCGAGAATGGCCAATATATTGAATGCTATAAGCCTTCTCCCTACGCTGACTGTAGCAACTGATTAGTTTGGGGATACATTGCAAGTTTTGATCACTAACCTTGATCTCCAACTTCCCGGCCAATAGGTCTGCAAGTTCGGACACGGAAGAGTCTGTCGCAGCTGGTGTTGCCGACGCTGCTGGTGCCGTGCTCGTCTCCACGACCAGCTCGTCCTCGTCTTGTTCGTTGTCATCGCTATCAAGAACAATCTTCCCTCCCCGAGCCTCAAGCAAGTCTCCAAGCTTGGAAAACACAGGCTGATCCTCCACCTCGTCATCTGCGTATACGATCTTAAGCGCAGGGAGTTTCCCACTTTCGATGGCATCGCACAGGGCCTCGTAATGTGTTTCGGTGAAGTCGTTGGCCGCAACTTTGAGGCTGTGAAGTCTGGGAAACTCTTCCTCAGCGAAGAGCGCGAATAGGGCGTCGGCACCCTCTTCGCCGAGTAGACAGCCAGTGATGTAGAGCGACTCGATATCTCGCGCTTTCCCGATTGCTTCAACCAGTTTCTCCCACCCTCTTGGGCTATCACGCTCGTCCGAATTTGTAATGACGTTGTCGCAGTAGTGGAACATTCGTAGTCGTGTGCACTCTACCAGAGCCGATGCGACCGCAATCGTCCCGTCTTCGTAGAAATCGTTCCGGTTCATCTGGATGATTTCCAAATTGGTATGTGCCCGGATGACTTCTGCCCACACGATCGCCGACGCGTCGCGCATCAGGTTCTGACTTGTGACGAGAATTCGGAGGGGAGAGGTTTTTCCCGCATCTTTGATGTTCTTGGCCAACGTCACCAGCGCCCCAGCGAGTATCTGCCCACCCGTGCCGTCCATACCGAGGTCCGCAAGCTTCACTGTCTCAAGAGAGAGAGATTGAGAAAGGAGTGGAACAAGGAGCTCGACAGAGCGCTGTCCAAATGCGTTATGGCTCAGATCCAAGGTCGTGAGCTGGGAGCATTGGAGAAGGGCGTTACAGATGTGTGGCAAAGCAAGCGGAATCACGTCGATCCCTTGCGATATGAAGATACTAGACAGAAGCGCTGTCTTTTCCATATTTAGCACCATCCTATATGCCTTCACGATCGCGTACCTTCAATTTTGGCGTCTTTTGAATGAACTCTCCCAGCACCTTCGCGCCTCCGATTCCGAATGTATTTTTGCGAAGGATCAGCTGCTCGATATCGGCTCCATCTATGTCTTTAAATGTATCTTGCGCCGATTCTTCGCTCTCCAGCCTCAACTGGCGATTGCTGAAATCGACTGTAGTAGTGGGAGACATTTGGGATAGGCTAATGATTAGATCAATGACTGCTACGAGAACTTGAGCTGTCATCGGAAGACACTTCGTAAGTTCTGTCACGAGTCAGTCACACCCCCATGATCTCATCCTCTGCTAAATTGTGAGTAGGCGCCCAGGTGGTCGGCGAACGACACTTCTCCACCCTTGTGCGATAAACCTGACTCCTCGAACTCTGTTATCAGCTGTGGATTCCAATCAGAATCCTCTCAGATGCAAGCCTCGGTCTATATGGCTGTGACTACTATACCACCGCGGTTCCGCTCTGACTCGAGTGTTCCTACCGACCCCTACCGTCTTCTGAAGTCTATGGGCCCCTCTAGGAGCAACCCACTCCCTACGCAGGGAGGAATTGCTCCTCTGAATACGCAGAGCCCTCCCTCTCGGCGCCCACTTTCCACCATGGTCGCAAACCCCAGCATGAAGATGCAGCCGCCGTTTATGAATCCTGAATGCGATCATCTACCCAATATCAACATTCAGTCCCCCTCTCGTCATCCTGCTTCCAAACCGCCCGACCGTCTGCTGGAATCTAAGCCCATTCTGCTGCCGCCTAAACCCAATGTGCGCTTGTCCCGGGTTGCTCGCGGTTCGCAACGGAACGACTAAAGTCGTCACTCAGATGGATGTGGTCGCGCTCGACGATCAGGGTAAAGGTGAAAGCAGGAGTCGTCTGTTGGGTCTGACCACGAAGGTGGGCAGATATAGTCATGCATCTTTGTTGCTCGTAGCTCATATGACCGTGTCAGTTCCTTCCAACTCGAGCACCCCTTGGAGCACCAATATGTTTGAATTTCTTGCGGAAGTACTGTCCGTTCAGGAGCCGGTGCCTCCGAGTTCATGTCTTGTTTCTACGTGAGGGCACTGGAGAACCTGAGGAAGTGTGTGTCAATGGGCTATCTGGAAGATGCCGAGGTGCTGGTGAAAATGCTGGAAACCAGGGCTGTACCAGAAGACATCTGAAATTAGAGGTGAGTTCGTCTTGAACCTCTCCGCATTCAAGATGTCGATCAAAACAGGAAATCATATCTTCACGGGCGGGCTCGAACGAAGCCGGAGAACGGCTGGAACCAATGCACACTGTTGATATCCAGGTACTGGTAAATTCCACCATCGTCTTTCATTGTCGCTGAGACATGTACCCAGCAGCCTGCACCTCCCTGCCCGGAGGAAGACCTACCGAGCACCAGCAAGCCTGTAGTTCGGTTCCCGGCTCCGGCCCAATCGAATTCGAGTCATGAAAGTCAATCTACGCCAGCCGCGGTGTTCGACCACAACAACTCGTTTCACGACCAGGACACGGATTTATGGGGTCAGAAAGGACAAGAACCAGCGGGGAGTGATTCGGAGGCGGAGAGCCATAGCAATGACACCAAAGCAGTGACATCTTCCGTAAGCATGCGTCCTTTTATTTCGCGTTAGTGTTACTTATCGTCAAGCAACAGCGGGAGACATCCATGTCCTCATCTGTCTGCCGAAACTGGTCTCGCACCGGCGGCTGCGTATTTGGGCCTCAGTGCAATTTCGCGCATGTGACACCAACCCAATCACTGCCAATTCGCCGTCCTCTGCCTGCAGCCAAAGAAGTCTGCCGTAAATGGCTCCGGAACGTATGCAATCGAGGCTCAAACTGTCCATATATCCACGAAGATGTCAAGTACGACGATCCAGAACCTCCACCGGCGCTGCCTCCGGAACCGCCCATCACAGTGATCTTGCACGACCACACAAAAGTCAAGATCGGACCGGGATTTGAGGTGTCTGATGTCGCAAGTAGCGAGGAGACTGCATGGCTGATTCTCGGGAACGTGCCAAATCGGATCCTGTTGGAGGACAGAGAGATACAGAGACTGGTGCAAGGGTTCGGAGAAGTCCTGGATGTCGTTCCTCTATCTAGCAAAGACAAAAAGGAGGGGTCTGCCAAAGTGCGGTTCGCCAGTCACTCTGCAGCGCAACAGGCAACCCGGGCTCTGGACGGCAAGGTTTTGTCTGGCAAAACTCGGCTTAGTGCGCAGATTGCCGTGAACTCAAGGACTGGGATGGCTACGATGCAGGACCGGACCATCCGACTGGTTTGGGAGATTCCGCACAAGACAGCGTATTGTGGATATTCCGACTATATGCGGGTCGAGCGGGCTCTAGCATCGGCCCGAGCAAAGCCGTTCGGTGATAACTATGTCTATGCGGCGAACCACATCGGGCTGCCTTCGTTAGGCGCGTTTACGCTCAAAATCACCAACATCCCACCTGATGCGACGGAGAAGATGATGGATCGGTTCGGGAATCCGGATGAAGTCGTTTGGGCGCGCGCCAATTACTCTGCCCTCCAGCCAGCGGTCGAAGGGATCAAGCACTTGCTCCAGACAACAAGCGCCGGTTTCCTAGAGCTTGACGTCCAGACTGCTCCCTTTTCGCATGGGGCTGTCAAAGCTTGGGCCGTCTACGAGAGTCGCACCGCAGCTCGAATCGCAGCTGGATTGCTGCACAATCGGAAACCCAGGTGCATCGGCAGATCCCGGCTGTCGGTGAAGCACGTGCAAACTTTGATATACTCATTGGCCACTGTGCAGTACGACCGGGATGCCCGACTCATCGATGCGTTGAGGGATGAAGCGCATCGGGCCGGAATGGGCAGCTCGGCTGTCGTGACTCGACGGAATGTATCGACCGCGCTTGTCCGCCTGTCGGCTCAGTGCACACAGGATCTCGGCATGCTCAAAGCCGAGTTCGAACGGATTCTCAGGGGTGATATCCTCAGAGTGGACGGCGTGTCTGTCTGGAACGCCTACTTCTCAAGACCAGACGGGATGCAATTCACTCGAATGATCTCAGCCAGAACAGGTTCGCGGATCGTATCTGATCCGATCCGGCGCTGCATCAAGCTGTTTGGGACCATGTACCAGCGAGCATTGGCGCGGAAGCACCTCCTTCAGAAGCTGCATGAGGTCCAAGCCCAGCGGGTCGACTTGATCCGAGCCGAAAATCGCGTGATCAGCGCGTTTATTACGTCTCAACTGAGCGGGCTGGCCCGGCGGTTTGGCCCCGAGAATGTTGTAGTGGATATCCGAGACGGCAAGATCCTGTTCCGGGGTGGCGAGGAAATTTATCGTGCGGGGGTCGAGGCTGTTCACGCGGCTCAACAGTCTGTTTTGGGGCACGAGGTGGCCAATACCACGTCGTGCCCGGTTTGCTTCAACACAGTGGTGTCACCCATCACGCTCTCTCGCTGTGGACATGCCTACTGCAGCATCTGCTTCTCCCAGTACATTCTCGCGTCGATCGAGAACCGGAGATTTCCCCTCACGTGCCTGGGTGGAGACGCGAAATGCACTGAGCTGATACCGCTCTCGGCTGTGCGGTCTGTGCTGGATCAGAAAGACTTCAACTCGGTCGTCGAGGTGGCACTCTCCTCCTTTGTCCACAGCCACGCCAAGGAGCTCCACTACTGCCCTTCACCCGACTGCCAGCAGATCTACCGCACGGGGCCCAAGGGGACCGTCGTGCACTGTCCCTCGTGTCTGCTGCGGATCTGCTCGTTCTGCCACACAGAAGCGCACGACGGGATCGTGTGCCAGGACAGCTGGCAGGACACTGATAAGCTTTTCGCGAGCTGGATCAACGGCCACGACGTGAAGAAATGCGCTGGGTGCGGCATCCCCATCGAGCGTGAGGAGGGCTGCCACCATGTCACGTGCACGCAGTGTCACACACATATGTGTTGGGTCTGCAGCAAGACGTTTCCGGAGGGAGATGGGATTTATGCACACATGCGTGCGGAGCATGGTGGCATTGGCTTGTAGGTGTACTGTATGTGTATGTCCTGCCGTGTATATATACGTGTTGCCAAGTGCTTGAGATTAATTATATATTCCATGAACGTTACTATATTCGCCTAGTCGACAGATACAACACAATAAGATAAAATATCACTGCTGATACTCGTACACAACAAATCTCTCATACGGCAACTTGGGAGGATGCCCTTGACGAGGCAGAGAGTCCGGCAACTCGGGCCTGCTGGCCAAGAAAGGAACGTGGTCGCCCTTCTGGTCCCTGTAGCCATCCTCTGGATATTCTTGAAGCTCCGTCGGGTATGCGACATTGGCGGGTGCATAAACAATGTACCCATCCATCGTCAGGTGGTCGCCCCGCCGATTCCAGAATCCCACGCGTCTCCGCGCGCGCCACGTTGGTGGCGGCGTCCGCTGCACCGGGACCCCGAAGACAGGATGTCGGGGCGGGTCTTGCGGGGGTTCCGGGAGCGGATTCGAGCGGGGCGGGGTGACACTCCCGTGCCGAGGCGGGGACGTGCTGCTACTCGCCGCAGCGAGGCTACTTCTATTGGGGCTTGGGCTCGCGCCCATGCCCGAGGTCGAAATCTTATGCTTGTGTCTCTTCTTCGGGGTGCGGACACTGCCGCCCTCAGGAATCACATCTAACGTCGCAGATGGCCCAAGCGGTCTGATCGGTAACCTCTGCGTCGCGGGAATAATCAACGGGCTGAGCAATCCAGCGCCAGGTTCGTCGGACAATTGAGACGCCCCGCTCATGCTGTGACCATCACCAGACCGACCTAGACTGTTGCTGGCGAAATGGCTGCTGCCCCCGAAATTCGCAGGCAGAGTCGCCGTGCGCGAAAGCGAGTTGGTGCTGAGCCGGTCCATCTGCCTCGTCAGATGCGGGACAGACGGCGTTGGAACAGGCGTGGGAACAGACGGTGTGGGAACAGACCCTCCTGGGGGCACGGAGGGAATCGGCACAGAAGAATTAGGGACAGAGGGAATCGGCACAGAGGGAGTCGGAAAAGACGGGACAGGGACAGAAGGGACCGGAACAGAGTTATTGGGGACAGAGGGAATGGGGACAGTGGATTTTGGCACGGATTGAGACAATGCTGGCCCATAAAGGGGTGGGCCATTGCCTCGGGTGCGGTAGTGCTCTGGAGTACGCACAATGTTCGACGAAAACGTCGGCTGGAACTCCCGAGACGGCGGCGGCTCCGAGTTTCGCTGCAGTGTCCTCGGTCGATTCGGGGTTGTGATAGCAGAATCTGACGCATTGCGCGCCGGTGGTGATATCCGGGGCTGTGGTGTAGGTGCTTGACCCGGCATCTCTCGGCCGGGAGACACATACATCGGTGGGGGCATTTGGCCGGAGGGGGCGTTAGCGTTGAGACCTGCAGGCGCGATTGATGGCGGCGGCGGCGATCGAACAGGTGATCGAGCCCGAGCAGCATTGATGACATCTGTGGGCAGTGTGGTAGCATCCTCTGGCCCCAGCCCTCGGGGATTCCACACCCAAGGAGTGGCGGCCATCGCACCTTCGTCGTTCTTGGGGCCGAAAAGCTCGTCTCTGGGTCAAATGTGATCAAACAGCACTCCCCCTCCCTCGCAGTAGAGCGACATACCTCGGGACCATGTTTTCCAACCCCAACGGATTATCCGAAAGCTTCGACGCCATATACGCCGCACTAGGCGCGCGGGGGACACGCTTGTACGGATTGTAGCTTCCCGCGGCAGCAATTTGCGCCTGTTGCACCTGCCACTCCGCCGCGCGCTGCTCGGCCCACCCTGGCCCGGGGACCCAGTCCACCGCATAGTTCTGGGGCTGCTGTCGGCGGGACGAGGACGCGGCAGTCACGGCGGCGGCCGCAGACGAGGCTGCGTTCCATCGGCTCGCGTTGAAGGCGGGGTTGACCACCCACGTCCCGTTTCTCCAGGCCTGCGCGTTGACTTGCATGTTGGGCGGCTGGGGAGGGGGAGCACCAGCGAAGGGCCGCTGGGGGAAGTTCGCAGGGATGTAGCTGCGCTGCATCATGGGGTATGGGTACGCCATCGGCAGCAGCCAAGATGTCTAGAGAGAGATCGGTCGGGTCGGGTAGAGATTGTATATTTAACTCACGTACCAAGAACGCGAGATATGAGGCGCTGGGCTTTCTCTCTTGAGTGGATGTGGTTGTGTGGGCACTCAAAATAGCCAAACAATGGAGGGCGGAAGCAAATCTCAGCCGCAATCCGAGGTCTAAAGGGGATCGGAGGCGGGATGGAATTCGAGGGACCAGACGAGGTGAGTATTGAGAATGCGGAAGGTTGTTCCCTTCTTATTCTCGGGATCCTACGAGCCTGGGCCACTTGGCCGTTCAACGACAAGTCTGGCACCGCTTATAATGTCACACCGTCACTGCACCCTCCACCTTTATGAACTCTTTCATGAGACACCACTTGTCCTCGTTCTGGGATTTCCCACCTTGTTCTCTGTGATCCTAAATTTCTCATGGGCTCTGGATGGGCTCTCTTTTGCGAGATGATTCTGAAGTCTAAGCCCCGAGGGTCACATAATATCGCGACCGCGTGTGCTCGGATTCGCACTCACTGCGGAACCGGGCGGTTCCCGACTGCTATGTAAACAGCACGACATACACTGCCTTGCCTGATCATCCTCGTGTCTGCTGTCTCGTCATCTGCACCGCGCTCCCTGCGCCAATCAGGCTGGCCTCGGTAGGCGTGCCCTGATACAGGTCATACCAGTACGAATCTCCGGACCGGGACACCAGTCCACCATCGCGCTCGTATACTATATCCAAGTAGCTCATTCGCCCGGGACGGTCTACCCCCACGCAGACTTTGCTACCCTAGGCTAAATTCTGTTGGGACGCTTGCTCATACGTATTGGCACGGTCTGCTCTTGCTTCGGCCTACGTTTTGCGCGTAGTTCGCCGATGGTATGTTTTTGATACAGGTCCCGAAGTGTGGATACAAATGCCCATTCCGGACCGAGGAGGCATCACAGTGACACCATAGATGACACTTTCAAGTCCTCGACCACACCGAAGTTACAATTTACAACAGAGCTACTGTACAACACAAGTCCTTTGAGTGATTATCCGAGTTCCTTGCTGGGACAACAAAAGCTACCAACGCGGGCTCCTCTTTCTGAGCAGTCTATCCGGGATACGGCTTCGATACAAGTCCATAGGATGTAATGCGATGCTGTTCGATGATTGCTCGGACTGCTGATAGTAGTTCGGGTATCTGTTTGCAGTCAGCGACATGACATGGAGCTATGAGCCTCGCACCGTGCGAGATCGCTTGTTTCTATCGGCCAACGTTCACGTCTGAATAGCATTGATTCACAGGGTTTCAGATGCTCGGAATTTCACAGCAACTGACAGAGATTTGTTCGCCGGATTTCTAGCAAGAATAGTGCGCAAGGGAAAGAATAGGATGCTCTGGATCCTGATCAGATCCGCGGAATGTCAGATACGATTCCCACCCACGGATGCAAAGAACAGGCACTGAAACAGGGAGTAGAGCCATCGAGATAAGGCGAGGACAAGACGGCTGGTGTCTGCAGATATGAAGGATGCAGCTGCATGTAGTGTCAGGTGCAGTTCATAACTCAGATAACTGGTCGTACTCGGGGTAATCCACGACAGAATCCAGTCACGATAAGGAGTAGTCTGGGTCAATCGATTGAGAGTGCCATTCACATGCATAAGAGTTTCGAGTGTGGTGTTCGATAGTTGATGTAGTGTGGTCGACAGTCCTGAAGCCGAACGTTCAACATCCTTCTGAGCGGCGAGCACAGACTTGGCCTGCTCGATTGATGTGTTCATGAGATCGGCATTCTCGACGATGCTCCCCGAGAGAATCGCGAGCCTCTGCGGGGGGTCGTCAGAGCCAGAAGTGTCGCAGCTTGAGAAGGATCACTTGATGCATATCCACAAATTGGACGACCAGATTGGACCACTCGTGCTGAGCAAATGCCTGAGGGAAAGTCTAGGGAGATGATTTGTTTCACCGCGAAGTCACATACGACTGAAGCCGAGACTTGGACACTCTGATCTCGAAATAGAGCAAGCGCAGCTTGCATATGATCGGTTAACGAACTCTCAAGTGCAGGAAACACTTGGTGCAGAGATTGTACGTGCTAGTTCGCAACAGCTCAGACATGTTACCCGCACCCTCTGAGACTATGAACGCACCTCTCGCATTATCGTTTTGAGCTCGATGCGCATGTGCTGCACAAGTTCCGACGCATCTGTGTGTGCCGAGGTACGATACATCGCAAGCTCAGCAAACGCCTAGGATACAGCATAAAAAAATAGATCAAGCACCAAGATAGAGAATGCGCACAGACTGCAACTCTGCCTGTATGCGGGCCTGAGTCGTGCGTATATGCGCCTCTACCCCATCAGAGGTCGATTTCAGAGAGAATACAAGATCACCCAAGTCCTGTCGGAGGATTGCAGCAGAATCACCGGCGAAGCATCATTCACCGACCTCGGCTTGAGCTTCCCACTGCTGTCTGTGACTTGCTTCCGACCGCTCTTTGGCAAGCAAGATCTCCATCAACGCATCCGACTTGAGAGTGATGTTTCTATAGATACTTTTGGCAGTGTCTGTAGCGTCAATGGACGTGAGACGCTGATAAGATGCGATAATGAATCATACCTATATCGTTCCAGCGACGGTAAGCAAAGCACAGCTGGGCTACGGAGGTCTCGGTGCCGATAATTGAAGGAGGATAGATCATCCGCACGAATTCTCTGCAAATGCCCAGAATAGCTCGCCCAGTGCTGCGTGCTCCTCCCCAAAGCCCTGCATTCAGTAGTCAGTCGCGCTTTCCCGAATGAAAGCGGTGATAATGAGATCATACTCGACACATTTCCCATGCGAGATCTTGTGGGACACCCGCGCGGAGTCCACCGAGTACGTGGCGCACTCCAAGGGAATCGAAGAGTGTTCCGCTGTTTCCAGTTCGCAGATTGTCATCGAGATGGCCGCTGCCGGATGTGTTTCAGGACTGTCGCATGGCCGATCACCGGGGAGCACGCACCCCGGACCCTCTCGTCCATATTGTGCTCTAGGTCTCCGCACTGTGTGCGGATCTTCGATGCCACACGGCCGAAACAATCCGGTCGCTGGGCGTACCGCTCCAGAGCATCTGCACGCGTGTTGATATCATCGGTGCACGCGAGAGAGGGAGATGGATGGTACCGTGATCATGCAAGAGACCCGTGACTTCAGATGCGAGCGCGTGGTCTGCGACTGTGAGGTGTCTCAAACGCGGGGAGGACATCAAAGCCAAGCGAGCGCACTGCCGCTGTTCTCAGCAATGTTCGTTGGCACCCAACTTCGTGGCCAGAGTACCGCCACGCAGGAAGTGACGCAAAGGTGGATTAGTAAACACCGTCTGGTCGCCATGGATCTCAGACGGTGGAGGGAGTAGATGAGATGACAGTCGACGCGTTTGATCCGTGGCGGAGATCACGGCGATTGGAAGAGTGTGAGGAATCCGAACGCGATTTAATTGGGTCGAATTGACTACGATGATTAGAGTTCGATGGCAAGGTAAGTACGCGGTGGGTAATAAGCTATTTACAGGGGATACTATCTGTACAACAACAACTAGTGAGACAATATGGTAGTACTACAGTGGGGGATGATGGGATGCTATGCAGGATTAAGATGCTCAAATGTCCGTCCAAGTAAGTTAGTTAAATATAGTTCGTGAGGAGATCATGCGTGGCGGTCTCGTCGTGGGTTGGTGCCAGCCTGGATCTGTTGCTCCCAGATTGCGGGCCCTTCGTTCGGAATCCAGTCTCCGGTGCGCGCATCGCGCTCAAAGTCGCCGTCCTTGTAACCGTACCTCGTCTGCAGCAGCTTCAGCAGCGGCTTCCGCAGAGCCGGATCCATGCGGACAGTCTCGCCGGGGTTGTAGCTGCCCACGTGATGCCGAGCAAGACTCTCCTCGAACAGCGCCTCTTCGAACGTGCAGCCACAGTTGAGGTAGCCCGCTGGTGCCATGCGCGGAGGGTACACTCGACGTTCCCGACGGGAGTCGTGCCAAGCACAGAGAGCGTTCCCGGCTCGATTGACGGAGCAGAACTGACTGATCCGCGCATTCGTCCGCGCTCGCCATGAGGCCTGGAAAGCGGCAGAAGGCGCTGGAGAGCTGTTGGCTGGTGGAGAGCCGGAAGACCGCTGAGACGCTCGAGATTCAAGGGTGTAGATTTGGCTGCGTTGGCGCTCGACCACTCGCTCAAGGTCCCGGACTCGTTTCCAAAGGTTCCCATTCTCGATGTCCTTGGGGTGTGGAGATGAGTGGGAGGCGTCGATTGTCGTCGCAGGATAACCTCTGAAGGACTCGCGAACATCTGCCGTGTAAGATGGAGACCCTGGAGAGATGGATTCCGGGGAGCTGCCATAAGAGTATCCAGAGGTGTCCAAGAACGGGGTGCTCGTGCTGGGCGCATAGCCAGACTGCGCAGGGAGCAGGGAAGACTGTGGCTGATTCCATCCCATGGCGTTTGGAAGGAGCGCCATATTGCTCGCGGGTAGCGGTACTTCACCCATGGCTGCGCTTAAGCTCGACGTGCCGCTCGAGCCTGATGAACGGGATGACCGATGATCAGACGTGTCAGGACCAGGATACTGATGATACGAATCAGCTCAAGTGCGTCAATGACACGTGAAAATGCGGCTTACAGGCATTGAGGGGTACCCCGAATACGCGAATTGCTGGTTCTCGTCGGATGTACGACGGCGGGAGGAGGACGAGGAGGAAGAGGAAGAGTTCCAGAAAGCAGGAGCAGTGGCCATGTCTAAAATATCGTCTATGCGCAAGATGTCGTCTATGCGTGAGCTGTGGTAGCGCGGAGGCTGGATTGGGTAGGGTCGAATGCGTCTAGAACTATTAGTGGATGTCGTATCGGAGTGTCGTCGGTGATAAGCCAGAAGAGAAGGGGACAGTGCAGAAAAGAGATGAGGGAGAGGCACGACTGTGATATTATCGGTAGCATGAGGGTTATTATATTCCGTCCGTCCGAGCGGTTGATCTTGAGAATCGTTAGACATTGCAGTGCAGATCACTCTAGGTCGTTGAAGAGCCTTGAGATCATTGCGACAACGCGCCGGCAGGGCTTTAAAACACTGTTGCATAACCTGGGAGATGGATGAGAGCAGAGCGTTGCTAACTAGCAATGAGATGCGACGGGCTGTACACCGTACACGATGGTCGCTTCCTGCCACGCAACCGAGAGACGACCAACCTGATCGATTGATCCCACGGATAGGTATTTTTTTGCAGATCCCGCTGTCAGATGCCTGGGAAAATCTTTGTTGTGTGCATGAGCATCAGCCGCATCACCCCGTGCAGTCCACCTGACGACAACTGATGCGCGAATCAGCCCTGGCGGGACAGATCTTCAGGGCAGAATCTGGGGCAGGGACGTGTCCAGAGAACGATACTTGTCCAAGTCTTCAAGCTTCGGTTCTGAAGCCACCAAAGACTGCACTATTGTTGCGTCCATCCCTCGCCTGATCCTTCCTCTTTGAACATGGCAACCAGCGGTCACCAGCTCCGTTTCATCCATTTCGAAGTTGATTTCTGCGGCAAGATTTGGGAGAGCGTCAATTTCTGACCGGCATTGACGGATGCGAGCATTTCGATGGATGATCAGCGCATCGGAAGATGCGAGGTCTGCCTTGACGGATATTGCATGGAGGAAGGCGGAGGTGGACGTTGATTTCTCAGGCTCTTTGGAGTACACCAGAGCTTCTTTGAAGTCAGACTACGGTTCAGTCGTCTTACAGGCAGATTGGATGGAGCTATAGCCCAAGATGCCGTCCCGTTTACTGATCCATCCGTTTCCAAGGATGGCTGATGTCTTGTCTGATGTCTTTGGCTGTTCGGACATGCACTTCTTTGTTAAATCTTTGTTCACAACTGGAGAGAGCTCAAGAACTCAGATGGATGATCACGGATGGCGAGCGACTGGTGACCGCCCCGATGGACGGGAGACATGTCCGTTCTTTGTGAAAGACGTTACACAAGGCTATGCAGGCAGCGACTGCCCGAAAGTGATCTGGAGCGGGATGCGAACAGAGTGAGGAGGAACAGCGCCCTCGATGTTGTCCGGAGATTCAGGACTTCGGCTCTTGTATTTTGTCGTGCTTGACAACATCGCACCAGGCTTTGCCGGTGGGTAGCTGGGAGCTGAGAAAGCAGAGACAGTCATGGTGAGAACGACATTGCGTGTCGATCAAGACTTGCCTCAGGTCCTTCGGGACCGCTACATCACCAGTGGCCAGATCAATGTTGAGCACCCGAGTTACTTCTACTGCAGGTATGTTGGGGCATCTGTGATCCTCGTCGCATCAGAGATACGAGCTGAAGTCATCGAGCTTACATCCGGAACAAGCGTGGAACTGGCGTGCAATGAACTGACGGCCCGAATGCACCTCTTTGGGGGGTGCAGATGTACTGCATGATTTCACTGATACGACACTCCTTGGGTAGGTCGTGCGTGCTTCCATGGCTCATGACAGTCGGCTTGAACAAGGACTTGCCAAGAGCTAATGACACGGTGGACAAAGAAAATCAGAGACGACGATTCAAGTTCAAAGAAGGGCAAGTGTTCCAGAGTCACATGACTGTACTTCGACTGTGCTTCGGATTCGGAATCTCAAAGCCAAGCCGAGCAAATGAGCCGAATGGCAAAAGATTGAGATACAGTACATACAGAAGTGTGTAAGCCGGTATTCCAAGTCTTCAACCGATTCGATTCACCACTGCCATTTCCCAACCGAAACGTTCGCTACTGATGCACGTGCTTGATGAGGCGCGCTTTCTCGAATCAGACCATAAATTGCCTGTCAATCCATCGATCATAAAGTTCTTTCCCTCCTTCCACTTTCTTCTCGCTTTTTCAAAAATGGTCTTCAAGGTAGCTGGTAAGTATATCAGGCGACTGAATATGGAAGTCTCTTATGCTATCCTGCAGATGTCTCCCTCGCTGCGTTCGGTCGCAAAGAAATCGAAATCGCAGAGGTCACTTGGTTTTTTTCTCGACCCTGAAGGTCTGGTGTTTACTCTATATGCAGAACGAGATGCCTGGTCTCATTTACCTGAGGAAAAAGGTATGTTCACCGTCTCTCATCGTTTCGATCGGTTGTTGACACCCCTGGTCAGTATGGACCTTCGCAGCCTTTGAAGGGTGCTCGTATCGCCGGATGTCTTCACATGTACCAGTTTCAGACGATTTGTTTGGATATGTTCTCATCCTCGATCCAGGACCATCCAAACCGCCGTCCTTATTGAGACTTTGACCATCCTCGGCGCTGAGGTCACCTGGTCGTCTTGCGTACGTCGCTGATCGAGTTCCGACTTGATTCAAGTCTGACTAGTTTTCTAGAACATTTTCTCGACTCAGGACCACGCTGCCGCTGCGTGAGTTTGTTTTAGAATGTCTCGTGATCGATGTGATCTCACAAGTCCTCAGTATCGCTGCGACCGGCGTCCCCGTCTTCGCTTGGAAGGGCGAGACAGAGGAAGAGTACAACTGGTGCATCGAGCAGACCATCGCTGGCTTTGCTGGTGGACAACCCCTCAACATGATCCTTGACGATGGAGGTGATCTTACCACCATCGTTCACCAGAAATACCCCCAATACCTTGCTGGTGTGTTGAACGTTGCCCATCTTCTTCGACATCGCTAATTTCTCCCTAGGTATCAACGGTGTCTCTGAGGAAACCACCACCGGTGTTCACCACCTCTACAAGGCTTTCCGTGACGGCACCTTGAAGATCCCCGCCATCAATGTCAACGACTCGGTCACCAAGTCCAAGTTCGACAACTACTACGGATGCCGTGAATCTCTCGTCGATGGTATCAAGCGTGCCACCGACGTCATGCTCGCTGGAAAGGTTGCTGTCGTTGCTGGCTTCGGAGACGTTGGCAAGGGTGTACGTGGTCTCACAGAGTTGTTTTATTATCTAACATGGTGTCTCCAGTGTGCCGAGTCGCTGCGCTCTTACGGAGCCCGTGTGCTCATCACAGAAATCGACCCCATCAACGCTCTGCAGGCTGCCATGGCTGGCTACGAGGTCACCACAATGGAGGATGCTGCTCCCCGTTCCAATGTCTTCGTCACCACCACTGGTAACCGGGACATCATCACCGCTAAGCACTTCCTTGAGATGCCCGAGGATGCCATCGTTTGCAAGTATGTGTTTATCTGACCGTCTTAGGCACCGCCGCTGACAAAAGCATCAGTATCGGCCACTTTGACGTCGAGATCGATGTCGCCTGGCTGAAGGCTAACGCTGTGTCTGCTTCCAACGTCAAGCCCCAGGTCGACCGCTTCACCATGGCCTCTGGTCGTCACATCATCCTCCTTGCTGAGGGCCGTCTTGTCAACTTGGGGTACGTGTATGCGACACGGCATAGAACATCTTGCTCACCACAGGTTCCAGATGCGCCACTGGACACCCGTCCTTCGTTATGTCTTGCTCGTTCGCCAACCAGGTTCTGGCTCAGATCGCTCTCTGGACCACTCCGGAGAAGTTCCCTCTCGGTGTGCACATGCTTCCCAAGGAGCTCGATGAGGAAGTCGCCCGGGCTCACCTTGCCCAACTCAATGTCAAGCTCACGGTTCTCTCCGAGACCCAAGCCTCGTACCTTGACCTGCCGGTCAACGGTCCCTACAAGGCCAACCACTACCGGTACTAGAAGGCTGTTGTGCTGTGTTTGAGATGGCCTCAACGAGCCCTCGCCAACCAACGGGATCTTCAACGTCCTACATAGCTTATATATCGTGGATGTCGTGTTTTGTTCCGTGGAGACTTCAAAAGTCTAGAGGCAGGGAGTTCCTTCGTGGAGTAGGATGGAGTGATGCGTGCTGATGGAAAGGGGACTGGAGTTGTTTGCAGTGTACTTTGTATTCGTAGCATAAGTAGGCCTCAACGCGCCTTTGTTGTGTAACTTGAACAGACTTGAACGCGGTCGGTGAAGATCACTATTCAATTTCGAGCTGATCTGCGAGGTGATTTCTGGCCATTTTATCGAGATCAACAATCCGATGGCATCTTGACATGAGCGGTCGGGATGGCATTGCCTCCACCTCTTTCGCAACAGCCCGCTCATGATGGCACATGAAGTCTCTGCACTGGGGCCAATCGATCCAGCATCGGTGCCCCAGGAACACGATGAAGAAGAGAAACATGCGCCCTGGATCGTCCGCAAACTCATCGGCGTGAGTACATAGAGAGGGAGTCTCACCTGGGGAGGCTACGAATTGACGGGCGCATCTAGTCAATGACCGGGCGCCTCGTCATGACTGGCTACGAGTCCCTTCGTGCAGCAGGCACATCTATCGTCTGTCTCTCTCCGGTCAGTGGTTGCCGCCGCATCTCGGTCAAGTACAGGGCCCTCAATATCTTCTGATAGTGGGGAGACTCATCTCCCCTCATGTTGCCCTGCATCCGTTTCCGTGATCTCGCTGTTCACACTGTGGTTGCCGCGACGGTGCGTCCTTGAAACGGTATCTCGCTCAGCATTCTGAAGAATTCGATCCAGGGTGGCATGGCTGTCGTCGCTGCGCCGGTGCTCGGTTCTGTAGGGACGGAGGTCATCTCTGTGTTTGGCGACACTATCTTGGTCGAGATTGGTCTGCACGCTGGTTTTGAAATGACCGCAGCGGCGGCGGATGAGCTTGTTAGCGAGCCCATCAAGAAGATTATACCGATCCACTCGAAGCGATTGGAGACCACCGGCGTCAAGGAGCTGCTCATCACCCTCAAATACAAGATGACGATGACCGATGCAGCTCTGGGCTACTTCCGAAGCAGTGTGCACAAGTGGGTTTGATCTTTTTCATGCGATATGTACCTCCCAACTCTTGGACAGGGACAATTCGTTGTTTTCAACGGTGAAAGACTATCTGGCCATCGAGAAAGGATGGTTCTCGCCCTACCTTTTTGCCAGTGCCCGACGGCCTATTATCCCCCGGACGATGTCACCAGACGTCGTCTTTTGTCATGGGCCTTTCCTTGAGGGTTTGTGGGCTTTGCATGCGATGATACAGGTCTCATGCATCACCAGGCGACTACCAGATCGGCAAGACATTGCTAGCCGAATCCGCGCAAGTGCTTGCATTCTGCAAGCCTGCACCGGTGACTCCTGCAGAGACTCCTGAAGAGAAACCACAGGGCCTGATACCCAAGCTGCCGTCCTTGACAAACATGTTGCGCTCGCGGCCTGCTTCTCCTTCTGAACCGGAGCATGTGCTAACAGCGCTCCCTCCTCCTCCGAAACCCCGACGGATGGTGGTCGTGACTGTGGGACTGAAGCCACACCGAACGCTGTGGACCACCTCTGCTCGACCGGGCGAGAGTGTGATAAATTATATCCTTCTGAACGGATGCCCCGCCATCGTCGTGCCCGTCAAAGTGGGCGCCCCGTTGGTGGCATGGGATTCGATGACTTTACAAGAGCTGTGGAAGGTTGAGTTGCCTGCCAGCGACTCTGATATCAGCGGAGGCAAGTTTGGGGGGATCGTCGCCGTCTTGTTCGAATATCTTGATCTCTGTGTCGATTGGGACCGCGTCTCGATTGGTGAAGAGGGCGTTTCGGCCGAGGTGGATTCCCGTCAAGCTTTGAAGAATGCCCTCGGCCTCTTGCTCGCTGCCACTGTTCGCAGCAAGGACAGCAAACAAGTCAAAAAAGAGATTGACAAGGAACGGAGTGGCATAGCGATGTGGCGCATCCCTTGATTTGCATGTCTTTTCAGATGTTCAAATAGATAGCACACAGGCTTGCTGGGAGCTCATACTTATTACATCATCACGCATCCTGGTCAATATATGTCAACAAACGCGACACGGTGCACGTGGTGCGTTGGAAGAGCACAATAAGCGCCAACAAACTTAGCGCGTGTCACTGTGATGGGTGACAAGGTCACTAGCTCTGCTCTGTTCCCCGAGCCTTCCATAGTCGCAGAAGTTTGCTCCTTCTGTTTTTCATACACAGGGACGCAAGAAGAACCCAAGCCCTACCGAAACAGATTTCTTTCCTCCCCAATGTCAACGCAGCCAAGTACTACCACCCCCACACTTGGCTCCAGGAAGCGTAGTAGCAGCCCGTCTTCTCCGCAGCCTTCGAAGCGACAGAACACCGGCGCAGCTTCGAGCTCTCCTTCATTCCGTTATCCTTCCACACCCTCGTCCTCACGAACAACCAGTTTTCTGTCGTCAGACCCCGTGGACACTCCTTCGAACCCGTTCGGTAGAACGAATGCCTGGAACCGACTGCAAGTCCTACCCCCGCCGACATCTTTCGGAAAGCATCTGCCATTAAGGTTCCAACTCATCCGACGCGGAGTACCTCGGCAATCTATCGAGGGTGTATTCCGTATCGTCCAGGTGCCGCAGAGTTATACTTTAGTGCATCTCAAGAGCCTCCTCGACTTTCTATTCGGCGGCGCATATGGTCAGATACCGGCGGACATGGATGACGGCGAGGACCGACGATATCTTTTCGAATTGAAGAAGGATGTCAAGATGCTGAGCTCCGGGTTCAAGCCTGGGCAGATGAAGTCTGCAACAACTTGGGCATACTCCTCCACTATACTCGATCCCTTTCTCTATTCCTCAAATGATGACGACGCGTCGGTTGTAATTGTTGACGGGGAAGAAGTTGCGGATGACGCTACGGACGAAGACAGGGACACGGAGAAAGAGCCCGATACAAACAGATGGATGGCGGAAGAGGATGTTACGATCGCGCATGTTTGGCCTGCTGGAGGGGAAACGAGCCGCGGCATCGTCTATGTGAGTAACCTAAATAGTTCTGCTTACAACAAGGATGCTGACGCGTCCTCAGTCTCACTCGCAAACATTGCAAGTTCATATCACGGTGAACGCATCTCCAATCGCACCCCGCCGAGGGCGAGGAAATCTGCCGCATGTGTTCTCCGCCCGCGGGTTGGCTTATTTGGAGCCGCTGGGAGATGATGAAAGGGATCTCGAAGAAGAAGACGAAACGGCGTTACTGGACCCATCAAATTGGAACGACCCCGAGAATGCTTTCGAGACATGGTATCACAACCACACCTCAATTCCATACGCGGGATTCGAAAAGCAGGCTGATGCTCGCTTCCAAGAGTCGACTCCTTCATCTCTGCTGCTCTCTTCACCTTCACATCCATCATCCTCGTCTTCCACTGTGCCCTCCTCGCCCTCTATAATGTTCCCGCTGATTCCGAGTGACTTTCCGAAGTACACACCGGCACCGAGACCTGCTCAGCGGAAACGGCTAGGGCAGCTGCAGCACCACCTCGGTGCGCTCACAGAACAGGTCAAGAAGCATACACAGGCCGAAAGGGAAAAGGAGAGGACCAAGGCCGCAAGGAAATCTAGCATTCCTCGCAAACGCGAACGCGCTCGATCAGCCGAGCTCTAATCACTTTGAACACCGGTAATGGGTGAAGATGAATTTTAACTAGTCAGTAGTCAATAGTCAGTACTTAGCATTAGATAGCACACAGAAATCTTACAGAAATCTTCAAGACGTCGTGTGATGTATTGCTTGAGGCAACCAGTTCCGACTGACTGACTGACTGATTGGCGGCAGCAACGACAGACCGCCCGGCGCGTGGCCGCATGACATCGGAGTCATGTGGTGTCAAATGTCATAATCTTGAAGACTACTTAAGATTGGAAAGTGCAGACAGCCACTCTGTATAGTCCGACAACTCCCTTCATTAAGCATGCCCGCGATTCGTACAGCAGAGCCCGAAACATCAGGCTACACATTCTTCTGGTCGACCGACCACGTCAAGTAAGCATGGACAAGGCTGAACGACGGCCGTTCAGATCTGATGGTCTGTGGATTTGTTAGTGGTTGGGCCTCGCAGTGGTACGCCGCCCCGTTCGAGGCACAAGTCAATATCGATGGGAACGAAGAAACGATACACTTTCCATCCAACGAACACTGGATGATGCTGGCAAGTCACGCGGGACTCCAACTCAAGTGATCGTTGCTGATATGGCAATAACCACCAGCAAAAGGCTCTTCTTTTCTCCGATTTCAGCGTCGTCGAGAAGGTCCGAGCCATCAAAGGGACATCGAAGAGCGAGCTCTCAGCGGTGAAAAAGCTCGGTCGGCAAGTCAAGAACTTCGACGATGTGATCTGGGTCAAGCATAGGGAAAGAATCGTCACAGAAGGATCCGTGCACAAATTCCGACAGAATGGAGAGCTTCGAGCGAAGCTGTTTGCTACCGGAGACACCTGTCTCGTTGAGGCGAGTCCCCGAGATAGGATTTGGGGGATTGGATGCAGTGAGGCAAATGCCTTGTCGGGCAAGGGCGAGAAGAAGTGGGGCATGAATCTTCTGGGAAAGGCATTGGTGAACGCGAGGGCAATCCTGAGAGAAGAAGAGCAGGTGAAGGACGAGAGAGAGCGTGATCCACCACCGGAAACAGCCTGATGGTTCATACGCTATCGTACAACACTGCAGATGATGGCTAGATTAGAATCGATTCCGTTTACGCACAGGTTTCGCCGCCTCAGGCGCAGTCCTACAACGATGAGTCGCTAACCAAGCCGACAACAGATGGGCTTACTTGCGACCTTTCCCCCTTGTATTCTCTTGTCCCTCAAGACCGCGAAGAGTGTTCATCAACACCCCCATGTTCACTCCCGCTGCCGAACCAGACTCGTCAACCTCCATGGGATCATAAGGCATACCCCCACTGCCCGAGCCTCCAGCGCGCCGGTTTCCTCCTTTCTCTTTCGCAACCTCTTTCAAAACGCTCTGTAAAGCCTCGTCATGAGCTGCCAGATCCGCTTTTCGAGAAGCTGTTTGAGATGCAACGGCAGTGAGTTTCGCGTCGAGCGTCTGGAGCACAGCAGCCGTGGTGCTAGCCCAGTCGCGCAGTGCAGCAAGTACAGCATCGATGGCACCCGGTGCGAGATCGCGGCCCATGGTGTATTCTACTTCAAGTTGAGAAGCTTTCTGGTCGAGACGCCCGCGGAGGATATCGAGATAAATGGCATCAATGATCAAGTCTTCGAGCTCCCGTACATTGGGCATGTCGAGGGCACGGAGGAGATCGTTATACGGCAAGATCTGGAAACTAAAGAGTAAGGCTATATGAAGAATCAGGGTTGGGGGGCCACGCACGCGACGTTCGGCCGCCAATGTGACAATCGACAGATGCTTGAGCTTTGTAGTTTGGGCAGCATTCAGAGCTGGATAAGTGTCCTTGTTAACTGAGGAGATATTAAAAGGATCAATGAGAATCGAGGTCAAAGTAGCGAACGCATGTAGGTCTCATAGGTGCCATAGGCAAACAGTTCCAACAGGGCGAGTGACTTGGAGTGAGCTTCGGTCTTCCCAAGCTAAGCCGATCTCAGAACGTGCATAGGTCCGGAATCCATTGTATATCCCACCTCTTGAATGTTGGGAAGCTCCAATAGCTCGGAGAAGACCAAGACGCCTGGTGCACTGGTCGCATCTCCAACGAGTTTTGCGGCAGCCGCGCCCTTGGCGGACTTCGACATGAGGATGAAAGGCTCCAGCTTGCTTGCAAAATTAGATCCTAAATCCATGGCGTCTGACAATGTGTAAGAGAGTAACTGGATGGATTCGGCTGCAGTAACAAACAGGTCAAGGGCTTGTTGCACAGCCACCGATGCCTCTTTCCTCTCCGACCACGTCTTGCACTCGATGGAACCTTGCCTGCGTGCATTATGTCCCTAAAGTGTATAGAAATGTATCCTACTTACGATAGGAAAAAGAATGGTTGGTTTGGTAGCTTTCACCAGTGTGGGCGCCAAGTCACATGGAAAATGTCCAGCCGAGAACTCAACGCAGCGCCGTCCTCGAAAACAGTCCTCATAAAAGTCCTACCTGCGTCTATTGCCTAGAACTTCTTCAGTACAATCTGCCCGGACCCGGATACTCGCACGTTACGCTAGCATAGCTAGATTCCGTTTGGTGATGTTTGCCCGGCCTCCATGTCAACTTCCTCCAAACGCCCAGCATCTCGGTCACCCGATGGCGCTCGGCCGAGCAAAAGGAATATCCCATCTTCTCCTCCCGAGGAGGGGGAGGTGGCGGACGATAATCCAGCTTCTACCTCCTCTGTCGTTGTCGTCCAGCCCACACTTACCTTGAAAGAGAAAATCCCATTCCCCTTCAAGAAGAAAGATGCCCCGGCAGCGCTTGTTGCTGGGAACATATTTGAGAAATCTCTTCCACCTAAACCCGTCCTTCCCGAGAAACCCAAAGTAACTGATCCAAGCATGGACACCAAACAACGCAAAGTGGGACGCGGGGAGCATAGAGACGCGCCATCTTCATCCAGTAGATATCATTCACCCCCAAGCCGCCATCGACGATCCCCTTCTCCACGACGTTCAGCATCTCCAAGGCACCGACCACGCTCACCTGAACCGCGGCGGTACGACGACCGCAGGTGGTATGACTCGCATGATCGAGACAGAAGCTACCGGCCCCGCGATTGGGAGCCCCGAGGGAGACGGGACGAGTACCGCCCCTACGACGGGGCATCTCGAGGAGACTTTTATAGACCTACGTCTCCTCCTCCGTACCGACCGGTGTCGCCGCGACACGCACCTTTCTCTCCACGTTCTCCTGCGTCACGACTCCAGCATTCTGCTTCCTCCCACGGAATAGCGCCGCCGTCACCTCAAACGCGCCCGCATTCTCCATCATTGGGTATACAACCGCCGCAACCTACGGATGCTCCACCCCCGCCCCCGCCACCGGATCCTCGGTTGGGTCATAGTCTTCCTCCGCCGCCGGCGTCGTTGCCTCCTCGTCCCCCAGCACCTCTCCATATACGGTCTCCTCCGTCAATGCGGCCTCCCATGCAGTCCCTTGTACCGCCACCAGACATGCGGCCCGAGCCTCCGCGGCCGATCATTCGGAAGTCTCCTCCGTTGCTTCGCTCTAGTGAGGCTGAAAAGCAAGCCTATGGGCGAGTGTTCGAAGGGTGTGGAAAGCAATCAGATTACCAGGTCACAACCAAGTTGGGCGAAGGGACTTTCGGGTGAGTCGTTTTTATGGCTTGCATGGTGCATCAGTCAGACGATTCGTGCAGTGAAGTCCACAAGGCCATCCACTCGCAAAGTAATCGACTAGTCGCTCTGAAGCGCATCCTCATGCACAACGAGAAGGAGGGAATGCCAGTCACTGCTCTGCGGGAGATCAAGATTCTCAAAGCATTGAAACACCCTGCCATCGTCAACATACTGGACATGTTTGTTGTTCGGAGCACAGAGAAAGAGCCGCTCTCTGTCTACATGGTTTTCCCCTACATGGACCACGACTTGGCAGGTCTGCTCGAGAACGAACGCGTCAAACTCCAGCCGAGTCAGATCAAGTTGTACATGAAGCAGCTGCTAGAAGGGACGGAGTACATGCATCGGGTTGGTACACCTCTCCCAACCGCGACTGTTTTTTACCACTTGCTGCAGAACCACATCCTCCACCGGGATATGAAAGCAGCGAATCTGCTCATCAGTAACTCCGGGACGCTTTTGATTGCCGATTTTGGTCTGGCGCGCGCCTTTGATTCTGGGGACAACGTGAATCGAGTCGGCAAGGAGCGCAGGTACACTAACTGTGTCGTGACGCGATGGTACCGGCCACCCGAATTGTTGATGGGGGCACGGCAATACGGTGGGGAGGTTGATATGTGGGGAATTGGATGTGTTCTCGGCGAAATGTTTGTTCGACGGCCGATTCTCCCGGGAACCAGCGATCTCGACCAGCTGGAGAAGATCTGGACACTTTGTGGAACGCCCAATCAGCACAATTGGCCAAACTACGATCACCTCCCGGGCTGCGAAGGCGTTAAGCAACGGTTCGACCAGACTCGCATGCGCAAGTTGAAGAGTGTTTATGAATTGTAAGCGACGCTTTCAAGACATTTTTCAATCGCTCAAACCCGCTACTCAGTCTCGGCGTTGAAACTTGCGATTTGTTGGACAAACTTTTGACCTGCAGCCCTCGCGATCGGCTCACGGCAGCGCAAGCTTTGGATCACGACTATTTCTGGACTGACCCGATGCCCGCTGACCCGAAAAGGTATGTCTCTTGTGTGAAATGCTCTCTTTCCGCGCTGAACGTCGAGTCAGCCTTCCCACGTACGAAGCTTCGCACGAGTTCGACAAGCGTGGTCTCCGGCAGCACATGCAGCAGCAGCAGCACATGCACCAGCAGCAGCAGATGCACCAACAGCAGCAACTACACCACCATCAACAGCAACAGATGCACCAGCCCCACATGGGGTATAAACCACCCATTCCTCCAGGCCGCCATCAAAACGGTCGACATGGACAAGGGGCTGTTCGGGGACCACCGAGTGGATGGCGCGGCCCCGATCAACGGAGCCAGCCGCCTCGCCCCCCGAATCTGCCCGCTGGATTGCCCGCCCGACCTCCAGGGCCGCCACCGCCGTTGGTAAACAACAGCTTGCCCAGAAGACCACCAGCCGGGGAGCAGCCACCCGTCGAAAACCTGAATTATGGATAACTGCATAACATGGCATATCATTACAGCATCATCGATATATCTCACTTGTATTTTTACAACTACATACACTGTTATACAACTCACTGCCCGCCCAATGAAATATGACATCATCATTCATGACCAGGCTGCGTCGACATGATTAAGAGACGAATGGCCAGCAGATGCTATCATCGCCACCACAACGGATATGTCTGCAAAATCGTCAGGTCAAGTCGACTGCAGCAGGATCGTCGGCAAAAGTGCTCACCATCGTTTTTACCGCCCTGGAATGCCTTTCCAGCCTCGACAGCCCTGCGGGCAAACGGTGTCTCGTCGATAGGCGACGGAGACTGCAGCACATCGGTCCCCGCACAAGATGTTCCGCGTTCTTTGCAGGTCGCCAGCCGCCTGGCTCGTGAGCACAAGGCTTCGCCCAGCAATCCGGCGAGCGTCCGTCGGCGCAATCGGGCCGAGTCTTCATTGGGGTTCACTGGCCCCACGAGTTCGCGTACGCGTGCAACCTCGTCCAACACATCCTCGTCCCAAAGGTTATCGCCGAGCCCATCGCTCGCCAGGATCAGGATATCTCCCGCTTGGACCGGGAGTACGAAAGTGTGGGCTGCCGATCGCGGCGTGACGTCGCCTTCGGCACCAACTGACTGATCGTCCCTCGACCAGGAGTTCCACCAGCTGGGGTCGCTTGCCTTGTTCGGTATCGACACAGGTTTTGAAGCTCCGGCAGCACTGAGCTGCACCGGTGTATTCCATCGCCACCACATCTCTTCACTCCGCCAGGCGACCTTGTCCTCTCGGACAAGCAAACCCATACAGTCACCCAAATGCGCGATCTTCAGGACAGGCCGGAGCTCGCCTTCGTTGTCGGATGCCAGATCAAGCACTGGTTCCGGCTTGACCCTTTCTACGGAATCTAGATTCACCCAACCTTCCGGTTCCTTGCCCTTTCCAGGACTTGGAACATAATCTAACACAGCAACCAGGGCTGTGCTGCCTCCGACCCGAAGAGGAACCGTCTTGGTTTGAACAGGCGGAACTTTGAGTGAGGCTCCCATTCTCCTGAGATCCGGAGGAGATGAGGGAGACGCGGGCACTTCGACAACATGCGCCCGGATTGTGCGTTCATATGCCCGCTCCAGGATGCTCAATACGTCCAGTCCATCGGCCAGTTCCTCCAGTTCCTCCTCTAGCGAAACTTCCAAGTCTTCAAGATTCAGTTCATCTAGTGCCGATCCGTAGAGTGAAGGGGAAACAGAGTGCGAGTCGTAGACTGAGCTTGGCACATACGGATCATATGAATCGTGCGAGGGGAGCGTAGACGATGGCAAGTGATCCCAGAAAGCGGAAGAGTGCCGGGGTTGTGAATGCGAGCAGTTCGAAGGACCCGCGTGGAGGACTCTGGCGCCATGTGTTGCGTGGTCGATTTCGTCAGCACAGAAATGCATCAAGCGACGCGCAAATAGAGCGGAGGCGCTTGGGCCGGTCGGTGGTGCTGAGACAGGAGGTGAGAACGTGCTGTTGGATAGACGGTAATACGGTCATGTCGAGGACACTCACCAAGGCTCTTGACCCTTGACCATCCACCGACGCCATCGGCGACACCCATCGCGTTCTCTCGTACGAAATAGGCATCCTCTCCAACTTGAACAGCCAGCGGCGCGTCGGTGTTCATCTCTGTGACATCCAACCCCCGCACCCGGGGAAACGGACCTTTCTTCGCGATCCCATAGGCCCCGATGTCCAGCGTGTACTTGTGGCCCCGTCTCCGCTGTGTGCGGGCTGTCCCCGACGGTTGAGCATTAGGGTGCTTCGGGGTCACGTTCGGTGTGTACGAGAGGAAGAGGGCGCGCTGCGCGGTATGTGGGTGACTATTTGATGGAGCGTGTGGGGAAGCGAGAGCCAACGGCGCATGGGTAGGATGCGGGTTCGTTTGTGGACCTTCGAGCTCGGCTCTGGCTTCTCCAGGGACGCGGTGCGTGGTGAGTCGGGCATTCGCGGGCGGAGGCGGGGGAGCGGATGCGTCAAAAAATGACGCGATGGAGTTGGGGTTGGAGTAAAGCGTGCGTGAGGTCGCGGAGTTGGACCGTACGCGACCAACCCTCGGTAGAGCTGTATAGAAGGTGGGTCGCTTCATCGCAGGCCGGAGGCGAGGCGAGGCAGGCCTGGTGCCTGCAGCTGCAGAGGAGGAGGACAAAGTTATACTCCCGGTTTCTCCCGGTGAAAAACACACGCCTAACGCCGACCACACCTGACACACCCCAGGGACCTCCAATTATTATGTAAAATGGCTTCGAGGCCCCCTCCGGAGGCCATCAAACCACCCCCTACCCCCCCTGATCGGAGGCCATCCTGGAGGCGCCTTCCTAATTGGTACTCTGCCCAGCCATTCATCCACAGCCAGCATGGTAGGCTAGGCATTGACCCGAGTGTTTATAGGTGCTTTAGTAGTCAGTATAAAGCCTCAGACAATGTCTTAGCTCACAAAAGCTTGTATTTCTTGCTTGCAAATGGCAGACCACTGGGCGCACAAAATTTGGGATTTGAGCACATGAGCACTCCTCAGGTGCATAGAGCAGCAGTATATATATTAATTCGAGATTGAGCATGAGGTAGCTGTGCCCACACGCAAAAATGAGATGTTGCTGAAGGGATGGTTTATGGCCTCCACAACCTCCCAGGGGCAGAAAAAAAGGTGTTGGGTAGCCCACAGGCCATTGAATTCTGCTTCAATAGATCAATTTGACGCTTATGCTTTGTCAAAACAACAGCCCAGGATATAAATTGGATGCTGGAGCAGTGGCAGAACAAGCCTCCACCGCCTCCAGGACTGGGGACCAAAAGCGGTTATTGTAGATTCAGCCACATAAACCATATTTCTGATCTTGTTTGTCCTAGTTGGAATGTCTAGGTATTCAAGAGAGACAGGCGGCTACATAGATCAGATGCTAGCACCAATAGCAGAACTGGCCTCCATGGCCTCCACAGCCAGTGACCAAAAGCGGTTTTTTGGGTTCAGCCATATAAACCATGTCCATGATGTTGAAGGTCTTCATTATAATTATGAGGGTCCTTTAGTTAAATTGCTCACCACATGAATCAGATGCTGGAGCAAATGGCAGAACTGGCCTCCGCTGCCTCCACAGGTTATCACTTGAAGAGTCTGAATGAGATGACAATGTAACAGATATATATTCTCCTGGCTGACCGCATTCTGTCATTTTCACCTCTACATGCTAGTTTAATTGCTGCAGAATGTTAAAATTAGAGGATGGGAGACCCTGGAGGCACTGGAGGCACATGCAAGATCCAATCAATGTCATCAATATCATCAATGCCATCAATAGCATCAAGAGCATCACCGATCATTGGTATATTGATCAGCCAATCAGATGATGAATAAACATCGAACATCTAGTATATTCACTCCTGAGAGACACAGACTACATGTATGCTCATACTGAAAGTGGATTAGTGGTCCCAGGACATGCCCCAATGACATATTACATCCTTGTCTCAAGAACATATCATTGAAATTCGGAGTTGGCAAATGAACTGAAAGTACTCCACTGTACCACTCATCTTCAGTTGACTTTCAGTTCATTTGCCAACTCCGAATTTCAATGATATGTTCTTGAGACAAGGATGTAATATGTCATTGGGGCATGTCCTGGGACCACTAATCCACTTTCAGTATGAGCATACATGTAGTCTGTGTCTCTCAGGAGTGAATATACTAGATGTTCGATGTTTATTCATCATCTGATTGGCTGATCAATATACCAATGATCGGTGATGCTCTTGATGCTATTGATGGCATTGATGATATTGATGACATTGATTGGATCTTGCATGTGCCTCCAGTGCCTCCAGGGTCTCCCATCCTCTAATTTTAACATTCTGCAGCAATTAAACTAGCATGTAGAGGTGAAAATGACAGAATGCGGTCAGCCAGGAGAATATATATCTGTTACATTGTCATCTCATTCAGACTCTTCAAGTGATAACCTGTGGAGGCAGCGGAGGCCAGTTCTGCCATTTGCTCCAGCATCTGATTCATGTGGTGAGCAATTTAACTAAAGGACCCTCATAATTATAATGAAGACCTTCAACATCATGGACATGGTTTATATGGCTGAACCCAAAAAACCGCTTTTGGTCACTGGCTGTGGAGGCCATGGAGGCCAGTTCTGCTATTGGTGCTAGCATCTGATCTATGTAGCCGCCTGTCTCTCTTGAATACCTAGACATTCCAACTAGGACAAACAAGATCAGAAATATGGTTTATGTGGCTGAATCTACAATAACCGCTTTTGGTCCCCAGTCCTGGAGGCGGTGGAGGCTTGTTCTGCCACTGCTCCAGCATCCAATTTATATCCTGGGCTGTTGTTTTGACAAAGCATAAGCGTCAAATTGATCTATTGAAGCAGAATTCAATGGCCTGTGGGCTACCCAACACCTTTTTTTCTGCCCCTGGGAGGTTGTGGAGGCCATAAACCATCCCTTCAGCAACATCTCATTTTTGCGTGTGGGCACAGCTACCTCATGCTCAATCTCGAATTAATATATATACTGCTGCTCTATGCACCTGAGGAGTGCTCATGTGCTCAAATCCCAAATTTTGTGCGCCCAGTGGTCTGCCATTTGCAAGCAAGAAATACAAGCTTTTGTGAGCTAAGACATTGTCTGAGGCTTTATACTGACTACTAAAGCACCTATAAACACTCGGGTCAATGCCTAGCCTACCATGCTGGCTGTGGATGAATGGCTGGGCAGAGTACCAATTAGGAAGGCGCCTCCAGGATGGCCTCCGATCAGGGGGGGTAGGGGGTGGTTTGATGGCCTCCGGAGGGGGCCTCGAAGCCATTTTACATAATAATTGGAGGTCCCTGGGGTGACCTGACAAGCGTCACGCTGATGTCACTCGGCCTGATGCGGCCTGAGGCGGCGATTGGCGGCGTTCTTGGGAACTAACCCTCACTGTTCGGGCCGAGCGGAAACCTTACATATACATAGCGGCGGTTCAGAGATGAACAGTGAATTCCTGCAGCGCTGCATGACGTATCGGAAGATCATGGCGAAGAACCACCTTTTCCTTCACAATCACCACATACATGGCCGAACAACCTTTCAAGATCTCCATCCCTGATGATAAACTGATCCTGCTCAAGAAAAAGCTCGAACTGACGACGTTTCCGGACGAACTCGAGGACGCCCAATGGGCATATGGTGCTCCACTTGCTGATGTTAAACGGATCGTCGGGCGCTGGGCAGGTGGCTACGATTGGCGGGAGCACGAAGCCAAGATCAACGCCGAGTTACCCCAGTTCACGAGGGACATCGACGTGGACGGGCATGGCACGCTCAACATACACTACGTGCACCAAAGCAGCACAAGGGTCAAAAATGCCATCCCGCTTCTCTTTGTTCATGGATGTGCGTGCCTGCTGTGCGACGTCGAGGAGAGGCCGACAGGACGGACTGCTCACAGGGCCGGGCAGCTTCTTGGAGGCCCGCAAGTTCATTCCTCTCATTGCAGGGGACAGCTCCGATGGCCCTGCGTTCCACATCGTGGCCATCAGTCTTCCGGGCTTTGGATTCTCACAGGCACCAAAGACGAAGGGCTTCGATATAGCGCAACATGCCGAGGTGTGCCACAAGCTCATGCTTGCGTTGGGCTACGACGAATATGGTGCGTTGGCATGCGTTCAGAATTCTGTGTTGGAACTGAATCTTATGGCAGTGACCCAAGGAGGCGACTGGGGATATGCGGTATGTATTTTCTGCTTGGAACGCGAAGATGTATCGTAATGCCTGGCACTTAGATAACCCGAATGATGGGCAAGCTGTATGGTCCCAAGCACGTCAAAGCATGGCATACCAATATGGTCTGGTGCGCCGGCTGGTTCTTTTATGCGACTGGCTGTTGAAGAACAATTTCCAGGGGTGTAGAATCAGAGAATGGCGACAGATCCCTGCTTTCGGAGAAGGATCTGTTTGCTATCGATCGTGTCGATTGGTATTACTCACAGGGAAACGGCTACTCAGTGCAACAGCGGACTGCCCCGCAGACAGTGGGATATTCTCTTGCCGATTCTCCGGCTGGATTGCTGGCGTGGATCTACGAAAAACTGGTCACCTGGACCGACGCATATCCTTGGGAAGACGATGAAGGCAAGGTCACGTCCCATGTTCTATCGCGCCATTGATATTTCTTGTCAGTCCTGACCTGGATCTCCATCTACTGGTTCTCTCGCGCAGGCCCAACTGCTTCGCTTCGCATCTATTACGAAGCAGGAAAAGGGGTGCTTGAGGATGTGTTCACCACTGCGGACCCACCTAACATCCCGATCGGCCTCTCTCATTTCCCCAAAGACATTATCATCTTCCCACGAAGGTAGAGTATGCCTCGACGCACATGTTCCCTTGCTCACCTCGTGATACTCAGCTGGACCCGGGCCATTGGCGACATCATCTTCGAGCGAGACCATGAATCCGGTGGACATTTCCCTGCCTATGAGCGCCCGCAAGAGCTTGCTGAGGATCTTCGGCTCATGTTTGGGCAAGGTGGACCAGCGTTCGGTATCGTTTCCGCGGGAAATGGGTATGACTGAGGATATCATTTGATGATCTACAACTGCGGCGTCTCGCTGCTGACAAGGTAAAAGAATATGCGCCGATGGATCAATCGGTTGCTTGTATTTTGTGCTTGAATACGACTCACAGAAAATTGCAAATAAAAGTTTGGCTCCCTCAATGAGCTTAAGATAAATGCATGCACAAGATTATAAATCGCCGCCAGATCTTCTCATTTAACGCGGTCACGTGGATCAGCTGGACTAGACAGATCAGTTGATTGTTCTTCGTGATGAAATCGCAGTATGTTGGAAGCGTGACTCAGTCCTATGAAGAGCGTGAGTAGTTTCCATGAAACTGCGAACTTCTGGGCGAACATAACACGTCTCCGCAAGCCTATCGGCCACATTTATAAGCCAGTCTGGTTGGCATGTCTGACGCTCGAAGACATGCCCCACGAAGTACATTTCGCAAGATTGAGTCTCAATGCTTCCCGTCGACGCGACAATCAGCGTGAAAATCAGAGCAACAGACACAGCGATAGATGCACAGTCAGGTGAGGATTGCTCGATCACCCGGGCCTGCCGGGCCGAATAGATATCCTCCACGGAGAACATCGATACTCCAGTGACCTTCATCCCTTCAACATCCGCGTCCGCGATGCCCGCCACCCTGGTCAACCTATCCATCATCTTCGCTGCCGTACTTGCGGTACTGGTCGTCTGCATCTACTTTTGGAATCACCGCCTCGAGACGGCCGAGAGCAGCCGGCGCGCCCATGGGAACAAGACACAAGAGACCGTGCGTCCGAAGATCTGGGATATATTCGTGGATGCCGACGGTGGGAGTGTTGCCGGGACTCGGTGGGACGCGATGTTGGTCAGTCTGGGAGCGGTCACACATATTAGGGAAACTGCCCGCTCAACCACGTCTTGTGAAGCCCATTTCAGTTACGGGAGTCGGAAACCAGCCGAATGATCCCAACCCGGATCGAATCCTAGTAACCACCAGTTCCCAGGAGTTCAGTTTCTGGCACTGGTTTTACACACCTCAAACCGCGGCTGCTTCATTCACAAAGCAGTGTAGACCCATGGAGTCCACAGTTCCCCCGACGCGCAGAATCCGAGTCGCTGTCATTATCGCGCTCCCACAAAGCGCTATCGCCATGAAGGATGACGAGAAGGCCTATTGCATGGGCGTCCATCAGACGAAGCAGTCGTTAGATCTCGAGAGTCTGCGCCAAATTTGACACGGATAGAATAGAGTTGAGCGACAGCGCCGATGTACAGTAAGCGGTGAGAGGCGCCGGTGAGAGAACGACCAAAAGTATCCAGATCGTCTGAAAGCAAACCTCCGGCGGTATCATTCTGACCTGCTGCGCACCAAATTTAGCCCTCGGCAAGACATCGGCAGGTACAGCCACCTTATACCTGTCATCCGCAAGCGACTGGTCCCACGACAATGGGCGCTCTCCTTGTCTGTCTCATGCAGCCATGATCACCTCTGCGGTCGGCATCCCCATCGTCTTCGCCCTTGCCCTTGTCTCGATCTTATTCATCACATGCTTCTGGAACCGCCGAGAGAACATCTTTGTCACGGTCAGCCCCCAGCCGGGCCATGCGCTCCGGGAGCGGCCGCGCATCTGGGACCTGGACACGGCCGCGCCGATGCTTGTAGACGCGGTTAGAATGTGGGAAAACATATACGTGTGTCGTTGCCGTGCTCTCTCTCCGTGCCCTGAGTCGCTCTGAACGCGATGTCCGCAGCCGTTCGCCGTCACGCGACAGAAACGCCCGGCGCCGCCGGCACTCGACCCAGCCCCTTCATCCGGCTCAACAAGTGCATTTGCAGCCCTCGTCTCGAGATTCCGTCGGACGCCGCCGCCGGGCACCAAGACCGAACCGATTCCACTACAAGACGCTTTGGAGGACGTGCAAGTGGCGGTTACGATCGCTATGCCGTGGGAGCCGCACACACGGCCGCACGAGGCTCCCGAAGGCGCAGAATCCCCCGTCTACTGCATTGGGGTGTATAGAACCGCCCTCGGCAATCTGGATACTATCGTGCATACCTGTCAGTGCAGGACCTCCCTACAGATTCTGCGAAGGCTCACTGTGGCGTTTACCAGAGCTGTCTGTAATACTTGTACCACGCGTGATGCTTTTACGAATCGCGATGACTCCCTGAGGATCTGACCTGATTCCGAACGCGACGCTACTTTCCACTGACACACGTCCTGCTTCTGCCAAGTGAATCATCTGAAGGTGGAATGGCTACAGATGTCATGGATACACTGATTCATAGACAAATATTACAAAGTCCAAGTGGTCTCACCCGCTACAATACACTGGGCAGCATCCATGGATCATCAATGACTTGTCTATCATCCGCCGGGCGGGACCACTTGTCTGGACAAGCAAGGAAGTACCCGTCCAGTGCACTGACAAACCGCTCCTGGTATTCTGTGGGCGGGATGACAGTCACCTCCTTCCCAGAGTTCAGTCCTTGCTTCGCTTTGTACTCCAGTGTCTTGGCAAAGGTATAACTGCCTATCGAGCAGTCAGCTCTATCAGTGACTTGCACGTACTGTTCCGCGGAAAGAAACGCACCGATGGTATCGACCAGCCCGCAAGCAATCTGCTTCCTCTCCTTATCCACTCCAAGCAGTAGACTGTAGTCCATGATATTGCTTCTCGCCAGAAACTCCGCGTCGCTTCTAATGGCCTCCCGCAATACGGCTTTGGAATGCGGTTGGACCAGTGTCAGCGTGCGCTGTTGACCTTCGATCCATTCCCCGTCGAACAAGGTCTTGCTCCCCGTGGACTTGACTTTGCGCCCCTGGATGCCTTTGAGATCGAAGGTCTTGTCGACGGTCTGCTGATAGAACAGATTCTCCATGACCAGCAGATCAGCTTTGGACTGGACGTTCCCTGTTTCCAGATTTCGAATTTCGATTGTATAGAAACCAATGAGTTTCGCGAGCACCGTCGCCTTGCTTGCTGTGGCGTCCATATATTTGAAGTATGACGGCGCGAGCTCAATCAAGACTTGCCTATCTATCCATTTGGTTCTGTTTCTGATCATTGAACATGGGTCACTCACAAATCGGCGACATTCCAAGCATTGACCAATGTTTTGATGATAAAACGGTCGTCCGACGTCTTCCAAAAGTTGGACTTGCTCTTGCCGCCTTCAGCAGCCCAATTTGCGCTCCGCGAAAGACTCTTCACAAAGACATCCTCGATCCCACACCGTTTGCGGAGACTGTCAAACTGCTTCGCGTAATACACCGTACAGCTGAATTTGAGTCGTTTCCCGACAGTCCAATCGTATTTGATGTGGGGTCGCTCGTCAATCGCAAATGCATCGGCAGGGGCAAGCAGGCCGTGGTGGTTCTTGGAGAAGATCGAGGGACGCGGGATCTCGCTGTTCTTCAGCATGTATCGCATCGCACTAGAAAGCCCGTTGGTCAGCGTGTTTGTGAAGGTCGAAGGCGATGCTGTCGATAGATCAGCTTGAGGCTCCGTTCGTTCATCCTGGTCTCTATCCCTCTCCTTATCCTCTTTGCCGCCAATGGTATGGTCGCTGTCGACTGAAATGATGCTGGCAGCCTTCCCTCGGCGGATGTGCGTATCGCCGAAGGCCAGAAAGCTACCAGACATGGAGGACCCTGGCCGAGAACTCGAAGTCGAATGACCATCCGACACCGAAGCCGCATCAATTTCCTGCAGAATCTTTCCCGCTGTCTCGCTGTCGAGGGGAATAACCTCGCCGCCCGCTTCGTGGCGGGTGATTTGTGGGACATCTGGCTTAGACCATGCCGATGGTGGTGCAAGAGACGAGCCTGAGGCCTTTGAGACAGAAGAAGACCCCTTCGTAGCTGCACTTCCCAGGCTTCCAAACCGGGACCCCCCGGGAATAACGGTGTTGACGAGAGACGCGCCATCCAGTGTTGGAGACTTTTGCCGCAAGACCTCGCGGAGAGAGAGCAGGGACGTCGCATCTCGGGGATGCTCTTTGCGCGAAATGACGGCCGAATATTCTTCTGGCTCATACCAAACCGTGCCTTCAACGTCTGGATCCGGTTCTGCAAGATGATGATTGGCGAAAAGTTTGGCAGAGAAGAACGAGGATGATGATGATGATGAGGGTGCGATTATGGGGGGAGTTAGTGCTGCTGCTGCTGCGGCCGCTGCAGCTGAGGTTGAGTTGTTCTTGATATAGTACATAGATGCTAGTTCTTGTCTATAATCCGCCGTGCTGAGGGAATCTGGTCAGCCCCGGCTATCACAGAGAAAATACACGACATACCTCATCGCAAACGCAATGATGCTTCCCCAGTCATCTTCCCTAATGATTACATCGCACCCGGGTGCAACATGACACGTTCTGTTCCACCACTCGGGTTCAACCGACTGGATCTTCGGCTGAACCTTCCTCTTGCCTCTGCCAGGAATATGTTTCGTTTGCCACGCCATCAGCCTCTTCTCGGCACCTCTCGCAGCGCCCAAGAATGTACGCCGGACGTCATTCAAGGAAGAGACGGGCGTGGTACCCAGTTTGCTATACAGATCCTGCTCCGTGCGGTGGAATGTCTGCCGCATCGTACCGAGCACTTCGATGGGATCAGCGCCCGGTGCGATCAACGCCGAAGCAGGTAACGGCACTGGGTCGGATGCAGCCCTGCTGAAGGAAGGTACAGAGTCAGGGAAGTACTCCTGGGCTGCCCGAGAGATCTGCGGAGTGGTTGGGGCGCTAGGAGGGAGCCCGGTGATGGGATAAGGTTTATTCGTCCTCGGTGTCAGGGCGTCTAATTCATCCTCTGTTTCCGCCTCGCTAGCAGAGTCGTCGTATGCATCGTCCACAGAGGGTAATCGAGGCAAAGCCTTTCGGAATCCGACAAGTGTGCTGCCCATCAAACTAGTTTCCTGTCCTACAGTGAGCCTGGCGCTTGAACATTGCAGACAAAATCGCGCACCAGTTGGTCCATGTGATCAGCGATCCCCTCCCACCACGCTTTGATCTCCCTTCTCAGCGTTCTCTTCTCATCATCAGCATCGTTGACCATCACAGACGTAGTTGTCGACTGTGAGTCGTGCTTGCCAAGTTTGTCCCCGAATTTACGCGTGATCTGTAGCCTCGGAACACGGACTTCGAAGATATCATCGATCATAGAAAGCGAAAACGACACGGTGCGATTCTGAACTTGGAAATGCCGGACAATGTACAGGCGGGAGATCGGTAGAATCTCCTTGTCATCCTTTGAGGGAGTAGTGTGAATACACAGAAACGGTGTTGGCCTGCACAATGCTGGGGAGTAGATGAGCAGTTCAATGAACTTCCCAAATGAATACAATCTGTGGATTCACTTCAGCGACAACCAAAAATGAGGCGATCAACCTACTGTGCCCCATCGTTCATCTCGGTCTTCTCTGACCGACTGTAACATATCGAGCAGCTGAGCCACGACTCAATCTCGTCACGGTCACCCGTGCTCTCTTGAACTTTGACGTCAACGCGCATCCCACCGTGGACCAGACGCATCACATGATCACCCTGCTTCCAAGAGCAGCCGGGCTTCTGGCACGGATCTGCTGCACTGGCAGCCAAGCTGCGCACTGAATCGCCCAAGCTTTGGTCAACATCATGCCTCGAATAATGCCGGTATGTGGTCCACTTTGGCTGATCGCAAGTTGCAAAGACGGGCTGGGAGCATTCACCATCTTGGTCTTCCCTAGATGCTGGCACGTGTCTGGATACGAGCGCGCTGAGCTCCTGCATCCTCGCAAAGCCACGTGACCCACACAGAGCCTTGCCTCGGGTTTCTCGATCGCGTTCCCTGGGATCCCAACCCAGGATACTCGACAACCCGGCTTTCTCGTCGCCTTTCAGACGTCGCCCGGGTGCCAACTGCTCGCGTTCGGCCAGATCCGCGATCAACCGTGGCGGAGGAACACGGATTCCTGCAGAGGAGGAGAGACTGGGGGATGCGGTATTTAGCATGGCAAGCACGGATGTAAATGGTAAGGATATTGGCTCGACTGCAGGTGGCGTCGTAGGTGATGATGGACGGAAGAATGATGTTCGCGGATCGCCCATGAAAGAAAATCTTCGCAGACGACTACCGCCATCTTCGGACAAGCGAGGAATAGCTGAAGCAGGCGCACTATCTGGTGCCGAAAGATCGAGCGACATCCCGCTCCGGTGAGTAGAAGCGATGGAGTGACTTCGATGCAACGAGTTCTTCTTGGAAAAGAAAGACAGGATGCCCGGAAGAATGTTGTTCTGACGGCGGCTGCTGCGAGAAGATACGCTTTCGGGGGTCTGAGAATTCTGCTGAGGTGCCGGCGATGGTTCCGTGCTTATCGACACTCGCGGCTTCGGTGCAGGAAATGTAATCGCCACCCCGGAATTGGATAGAAGATGTTGCTCCAGCATTAAAGAAAGATGCATATAGACTGATAGTCTCAGGACTTTGCTCAATGCGTGGTGTTGCAACGGCGACGTGACGCCCGCAAATGTGAAAGTCCCTCCAACCAACTTCGTATTTGGTTGCACAGAGGCTGTGTGCTATGAGAATGTGTCGAATGAGCAGGAATGGTAACTGACTAGAATCCCACTCGGCCAGCCCATACAGTATCGTTGCCGAATCGTTCGTCGCCATGCCATGATCAATTTCCCTAGGCATGACAAATACTGCGGCAGTAAAGGTGCATCCCACGTTCGGGTGCGCAGATGGAATGATATCGAAACCAACGTCCTCTCTTGGAAGGCGAGGCGTGGTTTGCCCCTGCGGCGCAACACATAACAGTAGATGCTTTGGAACAGGATTCGGGTTTGGGATATCAGGTTGAGAAACGAGTTCACGGATCTGATGCAGCGCGGAAGATGCAGCGTCTGTAGGGAACGATACAGGAGCGGCAGGAGTGGTCGGAGTGCCTTGAGAAGAGGACGAGAGACTTGAGGATGCCGACGCGGTTCGCGCGGTAGCACTGCTGGAGACAACCTTTTCAGCAAGCACCTTAGAGTCGTCGGATTCCGCGTTGGAATGTGTTCTCGAAAGCGCTTGTGATTGCGGGGTCCGTCGCCTCCTCCTCCTGATACCGGCTAGCCACTTGCCCCGCGTTACGGCATCGCTGAGGCCGTCTAGGGCATCCTCAAGAGCAGCTGCCCATGCTTCTTTCTCGTTCGAGTCATCCCGTCCTTGATTTGTTCCACTGTCCTTCCCCTCCTTCAGTCCTACCTCCGGTTCCGATGAAAGGATGTACCGGATGAACAACCCGCGATGGGCGCGTGCATCAATAGAGAGAGTCGTTAGTGCCGAGCTGGAGTTTGAATGAGAGTGTGGATGCCCGATGGCTGGAAGGGCTGGAAGTGGTTTCCCCCCCATACACGATTAAGCTGGTACGGAAGGAGGGGTGAGGGATTATGATATCATACATCAAATACTTTCCCACGACAGCTTGATCGTATTCGCTACCAGGCATTAGCGCTCTTCTGAGACCTCATTGCTCGATAAGCGCTTGATGTGCCTCACCTAGTCTGGCTCCGGAACGCCAATCGAGCCACACATCTCTTCAGACTTGAACGAGGTCAAACTCCAAGGCTGTGTGGGAAGATCAATCAGAGACTGTTCCTTTCATTGTGTTGTGGGTGGAATGCACCTTTCCCAACCGCACTGAGAGTGCTCGCAAGAGGTCGAGTCGAGACTTGGGCGGTGAGCTCCGAGTAGTGATATCGTGCCTGAAGACCAGATGTTCGTAGACCCGAGATGTATATCGACGCCTCTCGATTCTCACCCACTCTCTGGTCCGAGAGAGGTCCGACAGAATGACCTTGCTCGACCTCCCCGACGAACTCCTTTCTGAAATAGTGTCCTTTCTTCGCTCGGTGGACCTTTCTAGTCTCATGTTGGTCTCGTCCCGCCTTCGACGTTTGTCCGTACTTCCCTTCCTACACGCAACAGGATTCCCGAATGAGGATCTGCAGAACGGCAAACTAAGCACCACCACACTTGGCTTCAGCCACCTCGCTATCGCTATCGGGGTTGGTCTCGCGCCTTTGCGTGGTCTCTCACTGGAACAGGGCAGCCCCCCAGGGTACAGCCATAGGGACGGACGAAAGCTCATACGCTTGTTGGGTTCATTCGAGAAATCTATGATCCAATTGGACGAAATTATCCTTCCCCCGACCATGCAGATGTTTGCATCCACACGCGAGATAGCGACGTTCATCGTCACCGCCATCCCACACAGCGCACTCGATATCGTCGTCTTTGTGATGAACGGTCGACTCAAGATTTCATCACGACGCTTGCAACCAACAGAATACATCCCTCTCCTCGCGCAACCCCGGATGATGGGCATCAGTCTGCTGGATCTGCCCGTCGTATTCCTGATCGCAGTTGTTCCCGTAGTCGCTGTCGCAAGCGTCGTGTACAATGCTGGAACCTTCCTGCTCGCGAGACACCGCGCGATGCACCATATACCCTGGTGCGATGAAAGCCGAATCACACATGACTTGGGGAAATCCCCCCACCGCACGATGCGTTATCGAGATCCGTTGCATGAAGGAGGCAAGGATTTCGGGATGCGTGTCCAAAAGCTTCGTGGTGGAGAATTGACGCTGGTGACACTCGGCAATCGCGAAAAGACGACATTGGAGTTGATTCCTCATCCAGAGCTGACGGGTGCACGATATTCCGCCATTTTGGACGCACTGGAGCTGCGCGAGTACCTCTACGTCTTACGGATCACGGCCAGATGCGGGATCGCGTTGGGGTCGATTTTGGGTGTGGTCATCCGGCATCCAAATGTGACTGTACTAGAGCTTGGTGAGGACGCTCTGGATGGTGTTACAAGCGAGGGTTCGACTAGGGTATGCCGCAAGAGGATGAAAAGAATCCAGGCGCCCAAACATCACGCCGAGTCTCTTAAACTCGTCTTCCCGCGAGTTTCGGTTTGGGATCTGTTCTGAAAGTCAGTGGAGGACTACTAGAGCGCAGTGTCATACTTGCCTTGCACAGTAATTACTTCACTGTATATAAGTTATTATCCATGTCGATCTCAGCGAGCGAGTCCAAGCGTGGCGAGTCGTCGCATCAGGGACCATATCTCACTCGTGCATCCAATGCCAGCGGCCCATCCAGTCAGAAAACCGACACTCGAATGTCTGCAAAGAGTATCGGGCACGGTTTCGATGCGCGAGGGGCAGAGTCCTTACTTTTTTATCGTTATGAGCGGAATTCGCACAAGAATCTGACAGAAATCTAGTCAGTCATTTGAACGGGCGACGATGCACGAAAAACATGCTCGTCATCAGAGTCATCATCGGGGTGGCCAGCCCTTCAGACTCCTCAGAGCGAAGGTTAGAAGCGACTCAGCTTTGACTATTGGTCTTCGAGTGGGAATTGTCGCGAGCGGGAGACCAGCCTGCGCGTTTATTGTTAGAACAATCTTTTTGCGCGCAAAAAACGAACAAACGAGCCCATCATTGGAGCGTCATTGAGATGGCCAGACTCTCAGTCTCCTCCGGGCAAAGAAAGCAAAGGAGACTTATCTTTTTCGTGAGTGTTTCGAGCGAATTGTATAAGTACGCCGGTCCATCGATCTAGACGAGACGGCTTGTTAGGAATGCGGTTCGCGACGGAAATCAGAGACCCATCATCGAGATATCCTTGAGATGGCCAGCCTCTCAACCTCTCTGGGTGGAGAGAAGAATTGACTTATCTGCATATTATGATCGAGGGGTCGATATCCAGAGAGTTTGGTCTGCGAGATAAGCGTGAAACTGGGATTAGGTCATGTCAAAAGATAGGTCTTAGCCTAAGGTGCAGTTTTCGACTGTGGGCTTGATCTAGAAGCCGTGACGAGAACTTTGAGGAGTCATGGAGGGCTCATCACTGGAAGCGTCATCGGGGTGGCCAAACTCTCAGCTTCCTCCGAGCTAGAGAAGATAGAGAGAACAAGGAGCTAAGGGGTGTTAGTGGAACAACGGGACGGGAACACGCGCTAGATGATGGATATTTAGCAAAAGAATAACCTACCCGCCCAAACTCAGCCGCCGAGCCCCTCATCTCATATCGACCCGCCCTCAAGCAGACTCACTCTGCTGCGGCCAGCTGCGCAAAAGACCAAACCGGCCGGATCCGTGCGTCGAGTATTTTGAGACGAGCTCTGAGTTTGCGAATGAAGGACGAGTCGAGCTTGAGGATTGGGAAGGAGCACTGCTCGATGCGGTTGAGAACGAGGGAGGCGCCAACAGAGCCAGCTTTGCGACGGGAGCGGGAACATCGTCTTTGAGCCAAGGAAGAGGTGAGGAACAAGCCGACATAGCGACGCTGCCGACAGGCGCGAACACGACCTCTGCTTGCGAATTGAACGTAGACAGAACAGACACCCAGTCGGACTCGGGCGAGGAGCTCCCGTGGTCCGATCGATGCCAGCTCGGCTGAGCGCTAGGGGGCTCCGAGCCGTACGGGGTGCTCCAGACCGTCTTGAAGACCATGGGGCGCAGTGACAGCTCGCCACGAGACATCGGAGGAGGCAACTGGACCGGGGTGACCGGAGGGGGTCTGGAAGCAGCTGCAGGCACAACAACGGCAGGCTTGACAATCGGCGGCGAGCGCTTTGAGACAATCAACTTCTTCATCTTGGAGATGAAAGGGGCAGCGAAAGCAAGAGGATCCGATGGCTCTCTCTTGTAGAAATGCTTGATCTTTTTGATTCCGCGGCGAAGTTCAGTGACAGAAGGCCGGTACCTGGGATCCTGGTGCAGTCCGCGAAGTAACAGACGATACAGAGGTTCTGAGATGCGGAAGGTGGCCATCAGGTAGAGCGGATCCTCCAGGAACATGGCGAACTGGAAATCGCCAGTGTCTGCTTGCTTCCACGGACAGCGGCCGCCGATCATGTTCAACAAAAGAATGCAGCAAGCCCACACATCGCCAGCAGCAGCCGAATATGACTTGATCAGTGGACCGAGCTCAAGGACCTCTGCATTCGACCAGCCAGTCAGCATCTCATTGGCTTTTCAATGGAGTCGAGGAACGAACCAGGTGGCATGTAGGGAAGAGACCCCGCCATGCTCAAATGTGCACGCTCGCAGTCCACCGCGACTCCAAAATCACAGATCTTCACCGTCAGACCATCTTCACTGCACAAAATGTTCTCCGGTTTGAGGTCCCGATGACCAAGACCGTTGTCGTGTATGTGCTCGACAGCATCCAGAATCTGAAGAAATGTAGACTTGAGAGCGGCATCGCTGACGTATGTGAGCCCTCGTTCGACATGCTGCATCATCGTCCCCTGCATCAAGTCGAGCACAGCAAAGATGAGGTCACTGTCGAAGAAGTCTCGATGGAGAGTGACAATCGATGGGTGTTCGGAGCATTCGTAATGAGCATCGAGCTCTCGCGAGATCCGCCTAGAAGGCGGCCCAAGGCACTTGACCGCAAAGTATCGAGGCTTGCTGACCGGCGAAGTCAAGTCGAGAGCGCGATAGACCACACCGAAAGAGCCGGATCCGATACGACTAAGCAGTTTCAAGCGGCCACAATCCACAATCCGGCCAGTCAGATCGGGAATGTGAGTGTGTTTAGGCATGTGAAGCAAAGGATTTGGTTATGAAACAGGTGAAGATGGGTGTCAAGAAGAAACAAAAGTATTGAACGATGGTCCACCCTTGTGAAGATTTATAGATTGCGGATATCTCAGACACGGGGCTCCCAGCTGCTGCCGTGGGTCTCACCTTGACATCCGGCCGCAAGGGACTTACTAAGAGTGTCGTACAAAAGATTCTGGAGGTCGTCTGTGGGGTCAACTCCGTCTCTTCTCTCTCCCCGAAGTTGGGCCTGAGATTGAAAACCGATGGGTTTCTTGAGAACTGGATCGGCCTAGAGAGCTGCGAAATGATGAGCGCATGGCGCAAATGTATCATTTCTGGTGTCTCAGACAAGCCTGCGCATGTTGTGGATTGCGTCCCGTCTGAGAATCAGTGTGGTTGGAGGATCTGCCAGCGTTGGAAGTGGCTGGCCTCCTCACCACTCTCAATCCCAGACATGTGATGATGAATTATCCAGCACTCACTTCTCATTTGTCCGACTAGCTCGACTGTACGGACTGCTTCGCGTGCCGATCAATTGTTCCCATTGCATGTCACAGGGTAACGTAGCATCACGTCCGGCCCATGCCGACGTCGCCGTCATCAAAAATCCACCCTCCGTCTACACAACCATGACCTAGTGCGAGCCCTTGTCTGCATCCTCATGCATCATTAACAACGCCGACAGCGTTATCTTCGGTCGCGCTATCCCTAAGGAGTACCTGTCGATGGCCACTCTCAGCACCCTCGCTGCCGTCGGGGTATGGAAGACTTCCGGCAGCAAGGCTGCACCCAAGTCCGTCGAAGAGGCCAAGGCTTCCATCCCTATCTCTGCCGGTTCTGGGTGCGCAAATTCGCTCCTCTCTGAATGCTTCAATGCTGACACGTCCCGCCCGAAACAGTGAGGAGGAAGAGTTGTGCGTCGCATTTTCCTGCTCGTACGGAACCACGACGATGACTGACGGTCTAGGATGGGCAGTATCCGCAAATTCATCGCAGAGGCGGAGAAGGAGGGTGCTGGTGCGGCGTCGAAGCATTAGAATGGATACCACAAAATGTCTGGAGGATAGAAAGATTGCACGACGTCGCCCGACAACTTCCGAAATCATCCGCACCCATGAAGTTCTTAGAGAATTCACTTGCTTTCACCCTCCGCGACTTTTTGGCCATGGAAATGTTGTGGGGAGATAGTCAACTGGTAAAATGGATGCTGCGTATTGTACAATGACGGATATATGTTTGAGTGAGTAAAGTAAATGTCCGGACATGAATGAATGAATGATGCAAGATGATGGATGATGTGTTAAAGAAACTTCTCTTTGTATATCCACGCGAGGCCGACGTCGCTCTGGCCTTGCTTCACCTGGAAAGTGATGAGAAGAGAGGTCGAAGATGCAGCAGGAGGACCAACCGCAGCACGATACCATTTTGCTGCTTCCTTCCGATCTTTCTTGGCGCCTTTGCCGTTCGCGAGACAGAATCCCAGATCCATCTGAGCGTCGGCATCGCCCATTCTGGCAGCCACACTGTAGTAACTGAATCCCATCTTTTGGTCCTTGGGGACGCCCCAGCCATGGAAGAAACACTGGCCGACCTCGTAAACGGCCAAGACAAGCTCAGACTGGACTGCGCTCTCGTTGATGGGTCCACCAGAGCGGGCGGCCTCGAGATCGTCCACGGCGTTTTCTGCAGCCCGCCGTAACCACTTGAAAGCAGCTTTCTCGTTCTTCTTGCAGCCCCAGCCATGGCGCTGGGCGAGACCCCACATCAGCATCCCCACGCCACAGCCGCCATCAACCGTTGCTGCGCGCTCAAACGCGATGGCACTTTCGGGAAGCCGGTCGGCTTCGTGGTGCTGGATCCCGAGTTGGAGAAAGTCTTGGGCTGTTTGGGAGCCAGCAGGTGAGCGTGAAGACGGCGCCGGAGACGAAGGGACCGATGAGAAAGCAACGCGCTTAGGCCCACTTTGCATGGGTGAAGGAGGTGGGAACCGTTTGTCCGCCGTTGGAGAAGGACTCGCGCTGTCCAGTTGGTAATAAGAGTACTGTGAGTACAGACTCACAGGCGAGCCTGGTCGTAATGAAGGAGGTCGTCCTGTAAGGTGGCTGGGATCTGAGTCAGGAGTCACAGGTGATAATTGAGTGCTGTTTATATGTTGTGACATCGCAGCAGACTCTCGGCTGTACACTGATGAAGTAGCGCTCTTGGGGCGGGCGTTGCGATCATAGGAGATGGGCTGCCGCGAAGCGTGGGCAGTGTCAGAGGACACCGCTTTCGCTGCGTTTCGTCGGCTGGCGTTGCGCTCCAACACACGCCGTTTCTGCTCAGTTTCCCAAGCCTCGGGAACTCCCACCTCGGCCGCAGAGTGAGCAGGAAGCGTGAAGTTGGGCGTGCTCGGCTGTGCGAACGCTGCTTTGCCAGCTTCGTACGGAGAATAACCAGGGACACTCTGTTCGGTTGGATGCTCTGACACATATACAGCTGGTATCCCTCCCCATGTCTGTTGTGGCTCAGGTGTAGCACCTCCGGGAACGGTATGGGCATCACTGCCAGATTGCCAAGAGCCCTTCAGGGTCGGAGTACTGGAGAAAGTATGGGATGGACTGTGGTTCTCGAACCCTCCATAGCCATAGCCCAGTTCCGGGCCGTCTCCGTCTCTCGCAAAGTCCATGTATGAATTCCTGTCATTGTCGCCGTAGGAGGACTCGGCCCAAGTCGCGCTAGATTGTCGATTGAAGTGCCATGCAGTAAGGGAGAGACAGGCAGATGCGCTGCTTGATAAGGTTCTTGGAGGGTATCAATCTGGAGGCGCTCGCGGCTGTTGCCTGGGTCGGCTGAAGGCGTTGCAGTTGCTGCTTGGGCTGCCGGCTCGAAGTCTTACGAACAAGAGTTGTGAGGGGTGAGTTGTGGTCAAGGGTGTATTGCTGGTCAACAGCAGACATAGGAATAACAGGAGCACTGGCGTGAGCTGGTGATGGAAAGAAGGAAAGCGATGAATCACGAACATTTCCCTGCCGAGTCCACAGTTGATGCAAGCCATAACTTGGACGGAGCCCCTTACTCCAATTTTGCTCTTTCTTTACTCCTTCTCCTTCAATGGCGTCCAACTACAAGCGGCATTCCATGCCCGTCGTGCCGCGTCCACTCCAACTTGCTAATGGCGCCACACCTTCGCCCTCGCCTCTTTCCGCATCTGCTTCGTATTCCATCCCACCAAGCCCGCTGGCTGGGAGTCCACGGCCAGGAGTCCAGGGACGGCCGCCCCACAAGCGGCGTCCATCTTCAATCATATACAACCCGCCCACTCCAACCTCACGGCATGCGCGGCCACTTGCGCGGAGTAGTTCGGTTGGAGGGGAGCGCGACCGAAGAACACCCACAGTTGAACGGGCGCCCACCACGTTAGCTGAAAAGTGAGCCTCATTCTCACGATATCAGTTTATGTGTGCGTTCGTAGTCCATTTGGAACGCATAATCCCCGTTTCGGACGTGTGCATTCTAGCTTTTGATTCTCAACCTCATTGATAGGCACGCCGATCTTTTGCATTTCATCGCCCAGAAGGAGTCCAAATGCTTAGAAATGCGTTCGCAGCTATCCGTGCACGAAGCGGAACTGCTCCAATGTTCGCCGTTCTTCCTGTCCCGCTGAAGCCTGGTCTCAATTTTCACAGTGAAGCGCAAGTGGGAACGGATCGTTTCGCGAGGGTTCATCTCCCCTCATAACCCTAGTACCCCGTCTCTTCCTTCTTCCAATGCTACGGTCGCTACGGCCCCTTCTTCGAATCTGGCTCCGACCTTGTCAACCCCATCGTCGGCAAATACGTCGTTGACATCTGGCAGCGATCTTCCTACCTCGGCTAACGGTGCCGCTGTTTTTGACGGCGTTCGCGCTGGTGTGCAAGGAGTTCGCGCAGGAATGGAGGGTGTCGGGCGCTTGATTGCGGCTTCTTTACCGGCAGTTCCCTTCAGCCCACCTGCCCCCTCTTATTTCGGCCCCAATGCCGCCAGTCCACTCCGTCCGGAACCACCCGCCCTTCAGCGAAGCACCAGTGGGAAAATGCACTCGGCGCGTTCAAGCACCAGCACAAACGCGAGCAGTTCTACAACGTCCCGATTCAACAGTTCGACGAGACTGTCGCAATCGAGTGCATCAAGTATCGAGGAGGAAACGACGCCCTCTCTCGGAGAGACGTCTTCAGAGCAGTGCGACGAAGACGCATGGGGCTCGTTTGCGGATGGTGACGGAGAGGCTGGCTGGACAGGTGGAGCTGACCACGACGATGATCCTTGGGGAGATCTGGATGTTGCAGAGGACGACGGCGGCCAGATACTTATGGTCCAGGATACCGGTGCAACTCCCGTCGTTAGCCCTAACCCGATGTTCGGGCCAGAGGAGCCTCAGGTCGACCAGCGAATGGCGGCTCGCCGGGACGGACGGGGCCAAGCAGCGATCGAGTATCAAGACAGAGAGAACACACATCTGATTCCAGCGCTGAGGCTGAAGCTGAATTTTTCGCTGCTGCAGCCCTAGCAGGTTCAACAACAATCACCTCCGGGCATTATCGTACTAGCACATCCAACCAGAAACCGCAAAAACCGCAAACCCTCGCTTCACTGGTCGATGGGCTTGCCAGCACCAATACAGTGGCGCCGATGAGCGCCTGGGTGGGCAATGTCGGGAAAAAGTGGGAGGAGCTGACTGGGACCCCAGGGTGAGTGAGGTGTGACTTGTTCTGATATCGGTGGCTCACTGCGGTGGGACAGTTTCGCAAAGAACAGCAAACGGGCGTCGCTCCTCTTCTCTGACATCGCATTAGCTTTGCAAGTTACATCGCCACCATCTTCGCCACAAGCGTTTCCGCCACCATCAAAGTCCCCCTCGCCGGCCCCTTCGGTCCGCTCGCTGCTGGACGCTGACAACGATTTCGATGCCCCGGCGCTGACTCCCACACTGATCCCTTCCGCGACGCTCCAGCCGACACCAAAGACTCCCCTGTCAACCCGAATCCGAAAGGAGCCTGGAGGAAACACGGGCGCTGCTCAGGCACTAAAGCAGGAGGAGGACGATGAATGGGGCTGGTAGAGGACCTATTTGCTTGATCTGTCTTGACGGCCATTTCGCATCACTTTCGTTTTTGGAACATATCCTAGTGCACAGCATGCATCCCATTACCACCACCTGTAAATATAGTCATGCACATATAGAACTTTTCTGGGAACTATATTTGCCTAATTGGGACCGCTGGTGTTGGTGGCGCTTGGCGCGTCGCACTCCCCTTTCCTTCTTCAACGATGACCCGAGGTCTGAGGGTTTGGACGGATGGCGCATGCAGGGGGAACGGGTACGACGATGCCATAGGAGCTGCTGTGGCAATGTTTAGCTGGCCTCTGGGCCGCCGCAAGCGTCGAATCTTACCCCGATACTCTGACCCGCGCCCGACAAGCCAACGTCAGGACCTCCTTCCCGTGTCTCGCACGGCTCTCAGACTGAAACTCCGACGAACCAGGTGCAGAGTTGACGGGCATCGTTCTGGCCCTCGAAACAGCGCTCAGCGCCAAACAAAGAGGAGGGAAGAAAGGGAGATTCTACGAGCTTATTGTGAACACCGATTCGAGATATGCCGTGGGGTGCATGGTCGACTGGTTGGAGGGCTGGAAAGACCGTGGCTGGATCAATTCTCGCGGTACGTGTGGTCTGTTCTCGGTCTGTGCAACATGGCTTGGACGACGAGGCAGGTCTGCCGGTTGCGAACCGCGATCTTATTATAGAAGCGTCTGATCTCGTGGATGAGCTCGAGGACGAATACTCCTGCTCGGTTTACTTCAACTGGATTCCCCGTGAGGAAAACACTCGCGCCGACGAATTCGTAAAGGAGGTCTTGGATGAAGCGGACTACGACTCAGACTGAAACTTGGTCCGGAGTATTTGACAGTGCTGTCAGTGTATGTAGTCTAGATGTGTTGTTACATGAATTGATGATGTCTACGAGTAGCATGATACAGATGTGCATGAATCCTCCCCAATTAAACGTGGCGCTAGCGTAGGAATTAACCGGCCATGGCGTACTTGGACCGTTTGCGTAGGATGTGGCCATAGCGCAGCAGAAGATAGAACACAATCATCAAAAGGAACGAGAGGCCGGCGAGCAGACCAGAGCCGGGCCCTAGACCCAAATTCGTGAAGTAAATTCGTCCAAACAGTCTGTCGAACGGTCAGCACATTGCCGTGCAAAGATAAGAAACACAAGACTGACGGGAAGACGCTGGCGATGATAGACCGTAGCAGATCGTTCCCGGCCAGGACCGAGGCGGCGTGCTTAGGATACGCCCCGGTAATATATATCAGGATGCTCTGGAAGTTGAGGAAGATGCCCGGCAGGTAGAGTGCTGCGCCGATGACAGGCACGATCCAGTGGATGCTGGGTTTGGAGCAGAATCCGAAGATCAGGACGCTGGTCGGGATAAAGATGCTCCCCATCAGCCCGATTTCCAGGCGTATTTCAGGAGGAACAGGTTTCCCCGCTTCGATCCCTCTCGCAAACCGTGGGGTGATGTGGTACAGCTGATACAAGCAGTAAACAGTGTACTGGACAAAAGATGGTCAGCCAGCTCGAAAGGAAGGAGGCGAAAGGCGCGTACTGTGAGACCACCGGACACGATGAAACTGAGGAAGGGGAGACCGCTCAGTCCGAGATTGAAATGGTAGATGTCCGTGAAGACCAGTGGGAACGCTTCAAACCAGAGATAGAAGATCGCATCTGCAACGCGGTGAGACGATGTGACTGCGGAAAAAGTCTGATGCATACAAACAAAGCCCAGATAGATACTCGAGAAGGCAAGGGCCGGCTCGGTGATCAGGATCAGAGGACGAACCAACGCCTCGTACGCGATGTCGCCTTTGGTCTTCGTCTCTTCCTCCCGCTCGCCGGCTGTGCGCAGCTCCATGTTGCCGGTGAGCTTTCTGAGCCGTTCCGCACGTCTGACCAGGATCGTCGCCTCGTACGTCTCGGGCAACAGCAGGGTCAAAAAGATCACTGAGAAACCGGTGACCCAGAGCAATTCCCACATTGGCCATCGCCACGATTCAGCTTGTGCGGCGAATCCACCAATGACCGGGCCCGTGATGGGCCCGGCGACGGCGCCCAAGGCCCAAATCCCAATGACATAGGGCATTTGTGGTCCAGGGAAGATGTCCCCCATCGATGCACCCTGAGAGCAGCGTCAGGACAACACCTTGTAGAAGGAATGAGAAGCGCACCCCAGTCGCCAACGCGGGGCTGCCGAGGAAGCCCGTCAAAAATCGCAGAACCAGAATCGTTTGAATGTTCTTGGCCGCAGCGAGTGGAACTTGCAGGACGACGAACAGGAACAGGCCGATAAGGTAGACGGGATTTCGACCGAAAATCGGCAGTTCCTGCAGTGGTGCAAGGAACATGGGCCCGATAGCATATCCTGGAAGAGAACATTTGATCAGAAGAGACGATAGGCGTTCAGTCGGCGAAGACTGACCGACGATATAGAGAGTCAATCCCAGAGTGGCCACGACCAAAGACACATTAAATTCGGCGATGATGCCGGGGATCGATGGCGTGTAGATCGCAGAGCCGACGTAGATGCTGAAGGTGAGCAGACTGATCTCAAAGGCGACAAAGGCTCGTTTGCGGAAAGTCCAATTTCTAGGAACATTTAGCACATACGTCGGTTAGAGCGGGGCGGTGACGACCGACCTGGGATTTTCAGGGTCATCATCGCCATACCAGCCAACGAGAAAGGGGTCCGGCAATTCCGAGACATCCTCGACACCCTTCTTCTGTTCCTCGACATCGCCCTGGAGCGTGACGAAGGTCGACTCGCGCTTGAGTTCTGTGTCGGGCTTCGGCGCAGCACGAGGGGGGCGTGCCTCTTCACTCAGTGTTGCTGCATCTGATGCGGGATACACGGTCTGTTTCGCGGGCCGATGCTCAGGAAGGAGGTATCTCGCGGGGACGACGAAATCAGGCCGCTGCTCTGGGTATGGGAACAGGCGGCCATTGGAGAGGCGGTTGACGATTTGCCCAACGGCCGCGTCGCGGAAAAGATCCCAAACCATGATAGCGTCGTTTTTAGAGTGGGGGGGAGGAAGGGGAAGGACTGAACGTGCTGATTAGCGACCAGGAATGGCGCCTTTATATTTTTTAACCGCGATTGGATGAATCATCGTATTGGTGAGCATGTTGAACGTCGATCTTGTTAGGAGGGTCTTGGTAATCTTTTCTGATGACCAAATTTGAGGATACGGATCAGAGATCGGTGCCGTAAATGGGTGCAAATGCAGCCTCGGGGATGCCGTCTGGGCGATCTTTTAGCTTTCTGCGAATCGCAGCCTTGGCCTCGAGTGAAAAGCCATGCATGTGCGGTTCTCTGTTTCATCCGTCTGCAAATTTGCTTATGTAAAGTCGTGGTGTTGATATGAGGAGGGACGCGTCATTGCGGCCGGAATACACCAGGTGAGTCAGACAGTGTCAAGATGGACGATCCGGCAGTTTTTAATAGATTTGAGCGGATTTTGATCGCGTGGAGCAGCATTTGTGGTTTTGGAAGAAACAATTGATGCAGTGATGTGCTGCTGGATTCGTCTTTTTCATCCGCCTACAGCCCGAGATTAAGCCGCACAACGAACCTTCAACCATACACCCTCCATTCACCGGCGCCGCAAGCCGCTGGAACCTGCGACTGACCAGACGGCACAGAATGAATGTTACGTAACTCACAACCAATTAAAGTCCAACAAAGACCAAAGACTCCACCTCGATCAAGACACGCCCGATCCATCGAATACTGAAATCTGCTCCGAACAGATCGCTGATTGCAAGACCCAATTGGGCAAAGCCCGAACATGAAATCCCTGCAGCTTACTTTCCGAGTCTGTAGGGCATCCCGGCTCGGATTCAGAGCGCTCTGAATGAATCATCTGCCCGAAGAAACATCCGATCTGATTCATCGGAGGCTCTTGTCGATCGGTGCTCTCCCCATCCACCAATTCGCGTCATTTGGCCTGAAAAATATTTCCACTTCACAACCGGACGGCCAGCCTGCGAGGCGACATGACTCTGACTCAAATCTCCTCGTACTTACCACAGCCTGCCTTCGCCAATTTGGAAAATCGCATGATGTCTTGAAGACCGAGTTCTTGCAACACTCGGGTTCGTTCCATCCATCACCTTCTTACAGCGGGTGCTTTCGATCAGAGCTCACAGCTAATTCAGCGGTGGATCGACAATGCGTCCTCACCATCCAGCTACCGGGAGGGCCTTCGCGGTCGTACAAATCAGAACCGTTCCCAGACAGCGAAGATGCCGTCGAAGGAGCGGCAGATTCTGCCATCAAGGACGGTGCACTTGACTTCATCCTTTTTGGAGAGAACGAGATTCTCAAGCTCAAATCGAACACCGACGAGGGTCTCGAACACGGCTCGACCGCATCGTCCGATGAGTTGGAAGCTGTAGAGACGCTTGAAGAGTGCTGGAGGATCTGGAGAGGTGACGCAAGCCACCTGCTTTGGTTTCGCTTCGATGAGGTCTCTGTCCCTGGTTGTGCGTGTACAGACTGATTAATCCATCTTGCCCGAGACTGATCGTCTTCCAGTATGTGGTTGTGCACTGAAAATCGAACTGACTCCGCACTGCTACCGAGTTTACTCCAGCCAGCTGGATTACGCAGATCTGCAGTCCGCTAAAACACACTGCGCTCGGAACGCCATCGCGAACGGCGCTCTCCATTTTATCCAGCACGGCGACGGGCAGATAGAACCGCGGTCGTGTCCCATGTCCCTACCCGCATCACTCCAGTCAGGCTCGCGATGGAACCTCCAGAATTTCTTCGAGTCCTTCGCTAGGCCCAGTGCGGAAGAATTCTCGAGCAAAATCGCGGGGATGATCGATGGTCAGGGGCTGCTCTCGAAGCTCGCGTCTCGCTGTGGCTCAAATGCGCTCTGCACTTACTACCGCCTGCAGTCTGGCCAACGTATGTATGTCCGCCGCCACCATCCAACACATTGATAACTGGTGCATCAAAGTGTACGGGGCTCTCATTCGTCTGACGCGTGCAGCCAAGTCCTGGTCGTATCTTCTAGAGCCCCGATGTCCCACGTACAAGGAAGCGCGGGCCGCAGTCGCCCTCCTCGCCCTTTCCCAGGGATTGGGCAATGTCCTGCGTGAGTTTCGTTCGGGCTCACCAGCAGCAGTCACTGCCGTCCCAGAAGCGGCTCGCAGCTTTGTGTCCAAGACGGCCTATGCCTTCTTGAGCAAGTACACATCGGTGAGATCCGCGCGTGTGGCATATCAGTATCAATTTGACGACTGTGATCGGCGTTCGTGATTTCCACCCATATCCCGCGCGTCCTGAATCTGCCCAGGACATGGATGTACGCTCAGTGTCACCCTCGAGCCACACGAGACGGACACACGGCAATATGTCGCCCCTCCGCTGTATGGATCTCGACAAGATGCGAAAGTGGCCGTTGTGTATCTTGCATTTGAACAAGGAGTGGCCGATTTCATGATTTGCCGCGGTCAAGTCCCACCTGGCCACCAGCCATGTTTCGACTTGACAAACGGCCCACCGTCAATGCCGAGCTCGAAAAAGCACAAAATGGCTGATGGGCCATCACAACCACCACCACCGAGCAAGAAACAGAAGAGCAAGGAGCATCAAGAATCTGAGCTCGAAGAGGGTGAAGTGTTGGAGTAGACCGCATCAGTTTTCAACGATATCGAGTCCTGGGATTACAATTTACTGCGTCTGTGAACCATATCCCCGGATACCCTCCGCAAATGACCAATACGTCTCCAATTTGCGGGACGCAGAGATGTCTACCCCTTGAGCAGTGATAGTCGCAATTTGATACTGCGCGGAGGGCTTAGCGCCGAATCGCGAAGCAGAAAGTGCGGGCCTACCTGATCGATACTGCGGGCATCTCGGTAATACAGAACCTGCATGCTTTGCTCCAAGATTTTGCGAGCTTCATCTTCAGTCAATGTTTCCTCGCGACCCTCCACGGCCCGGCGGAGCAACGGCTGGGCGATGTGAGCGCCGTAGCCAGTTGCAAGCGTGGATGCCGTGTAGGTTGTACCAATCAGATCGACATACGCCAAGAACCTGGGGCTTCGATGAGTATGCCTGCTTGTACAGGATCATCGAGCCTACCGTTTGCCATCTTTGAAGCCCCCCACAAGTAACGAGTTCCATAGCGGGTTCATCTTCGAGCGGCGTGCATACATGACCTCAGAGAGATAGTTGTGGATCTCGGCAGGACCAAGGGAGTGTCCATCGGCAGCAGAGAATTCGTCCACCATTAGCTCGTCGAGGATGGTTTGGATATATTGGAAGTCGCTCATATCGCCACTGGCGCCCAGGACGGTGTAGTTCCCAACAGGGACCAGTCGCTGGATATCACGGAATCGGGCGAGCGAGCCGTACGACGCTAGAAGAGGGACAGAGATTACACTACCGCACAACTGGGGAGGGTCATGGCGCGCACCGAGGTTATCCGCAGCCATCATGATTCCATCCTTGTACTTGATAGCAAGCACACTGGTGCCAGTGACGATGGGTTGTTGCGTGTGCTGGATTCCGGCCGAGAAAGCGTCCTTGGGTGCATTGCTCGGTCGTTGGTGGATCGGGTAGGTACCGTAAAGATCCACTGCGTCGTTCCTCTGATTCCACTTCTGAATTACCGAAGACTTGGGATCCAAAGAATACGCACCGGTCGCCCCCAGTTGGTCGGAAAGTGGTCCATGGATGATCAAAGTGAATGTGCAAGAGACGCGTATGTATGTGTGACTGTGACAGACGCGTAATCGTCGCGTGCCAGCGGTTTCCGGCTATCTGCCATAACGTCTTTGAACTAGGCGCACACAATTTCTGGCTGTTACGCTCTCTTGACCTTTATGCCTGGCTCCTCTCTGTAATGTCACGTTCAGCTCACCACCTCGAGTACGCCAGCCCTCTCGTCCGTGCCCCTTCCCCCGCCAGCACAGTCGGCAGCGTGCATGGTCCCGACCAGACCTCGGATGATGGGCTCGATGATCGGGCCTTTGAGCGAAAAATGGAGGAGAAGCTCAAACTGCGTCAATCTCTGCACGAGGAGGAGATTGCCAACAAGGAGCCACTCATTCGACGTCCCGGCACTGCGCGCGAGGAACGAGGTATGCCTCCGTTCCATGGTCCCTCTACCACGATCCCTTTCTTTCTTCGAAGTTCGTTTTCTCAAATGAAATGGCAAGGTCAAGCACTGTCCTTCGCCGATGGGAAAACCACTTCCTCTTCGCTTGCCTATCATCATCTGCGTTTAAAGTACGACTGACACAGATCAATGAACAGATCTTTCCGAACGCATAATTCGAGAACTCCGCGCCAAAGTCACAGAGATCGAGGATAACGAGTTGTTTGAGCAAACCATGTTACGGGGCTCTCAAGCAGGGATCGAGCAATACACTATCCCAACAGACGTGGACGCAGTCATGCTCAGCATGATGCCTCAGCCGGGCACATCCTTGACGCTGGAGCAACAGCAGATGACGAATGGGCCGTGGAACCAGGTCCAAGGCGTGTATCAGTTCGAAGGGCTCAACGGGCCGGCCACGCCGTCCAAAACACCCGCCAAACGGGCGACAAAAGGCAAAGGGAAGAGCCGCAAGTGACATACTGCAAGCATTGGCCGAAATCGCACATACCATGTATTATCTAGCCGCATAATATGTATCCTGGCAGTGTACGTCCGCAGTCTAATCTGGATCGTCAGAGAAGAAATCAGGCAGTGCTTCCTCAACAGCCTTGATTGTCTCCGCGATACTTCTCCTAGCCTTTTTCGGAGTTTCAGAAACGGGAAGAAACATAGAATATGAGAGAATAACCCACAGCCAGTCGACACTCGCCGTGCATATATGTTGCACTGCCCCATCTCTCGTGATCCCTTTGCAGCTGCTTCAGTCGGCCCAAAACATCTGCCATCCCAAGCGCCAGCACCTGGTCGCTGCGCGTCTTGTCTTTCCAGAAATCCAACCAGCTCGATGTGCATCCATTCTGATGCCATGTAGCCCCACACGCAGGCGCGTGCTCGAAACGTGGCGGATTCGTGCGCAGATGCTCCCAGGTCCGCGTTAGCCGGTAATACCCAGCAAGAAGCCGCAGCTGCTGTGCGGAGTTGATCACAAGCCGGCCTTCGTCATCCACGTCACCTTCATGCAGAGCGGCCGTCGTGCTCGACGAAGCTGTGCTGGCGGAAGTAGCACCCGCACCCAGACTTAGACCTAGACCCGGAGGACCGACGGTCGGTGCCACAGTCGAGGTGTTCGTCTTCGGTTTCAGCAGTCCATCAACGGACGCGCGTTTGACTATCACCGCTTTCTGCATGACTTCAAGATAGGCCGCACCCCGCAAGACGCGCAGGTCCAATTCGTCTGCGAGGGTCATCGCCAGGTACGCATACTGCACTGAGGAGCTCATGAGCTGCCGTAGGAGAAGGATCATCGTGGACAGCAGTTTCTCGTGGTTGCACATCTGCGCCAGCCGTACCAGTCGCGTCAGCTGTGCCGTACTCTCCGCCGACGAAGTTGCCGGCGCAGACACTGAGCTAGGAGAGAAGGTGTATGCATTAGGCGGAGGGATAGCCGTGAGGATCGGCGAGGGCTTGCGATTGACATATTCCTGGATCGCATCCAGCGTCCAAGTCTCCATCCCCTTGAACGAGTATTTGTTAGCAATCCGCGTGATGTCCATGAGCTGTGCGAGATTCGCGTCAGCCGAGTGGATGACACTGAGTTCTGGAGGTCTTGGGAAGCGCATCAGTCGCGGGATAGACAGACAAGTAACTGAACACACAAGGCATACAGCGCCCAAAAGAAGTGGCGGAACTCGTCCACTGTATCTCCTGTCAGGACGATGGGGTTCTCGTCAGAGCGTCCCTCCTCCAGGTCAGAGCCTTGCGGCAGAGAGAACATGGCCTGGAAGGAGGAAGAATCTGGCCGCAGATTAGAGTAGACTGATCTCCTGGTGTAGAGTCACGTACCTTTCGACAGGATGGTCCGGTGCACCTGCAATGCCAAGCGTCAACGACCGTTCATAGGGAGTGCCAGCTCGTGCGCACATTGAATAGTGTGTTCTGCACTAGAATTATACAGCTGCCATCGTCGAAATAGTATGTGTCGTCCCGAATACGACTTCCCCGTGTCGGGGCCGGGAGCTTCCTCTTGAGGGGACCTGCATCCAGTTGAGACAAGCTGGAGTCCGAGCGCTTTCGCTTCAAAGGTGTCGTCTTTGGGTGCTCTTGTGGGGAAACATCAAGGGGCACAGGAGGATTCGACGTTGACGCCGACATCAAGATGGCGTGGGAAAACCATATGCGAAGATCACAGATCAGAAGCGGTAGCGAACAGCTGAGGGAAACGATACACTAATTCAATTAGGTGCTAACAATACAGGATTAAAGATTGCGTCTAGCTACAAATGCGTGGTCCATGAGGCAAAAGAAAGTCCGTAAAAGTCGTCAGAAAGTCCGCGGATGTTAAATCCGCTGAGCGAGTGTGATGGAATTGTCGTCGATGTTGGTGGACATGTACACGCTCTTGAGGAACGTGCCGCCAAGGAGCGCTTGCGTTTGGTTGAAGCCGCCGATCCCCGAGGTGCAGTCGCCAGTCTTCTTGCCGAACGACGCAAAGAGCAGGTCCTTGGCGTCGATCGGGAACGACTTGCCCCCGAATTGGACCGCCACAGTCGCAGTCGTGTTGCACGGGATAGTCCCCGACCCGGTGGCCTCGCTGAACACAGCGCCTGGGATCTGCGCATGAATCGCAGCGGCGTCGGCCGTCGGGAACACCGCGATCGTCGTGCCCGTGTCCAGAATGGCGGCGCTGTGGCTGAGGGGGATCGTCGCGCCGTTCACCGTCACCCCATCCATCTGAGCGACCCAGAAAGCAGAGGTATCGGAGGATTTGACGGTGACGGCTGTGCTGGCGTCGAATTTGCTGGGATCCATGCCGCCGAAAGTGATCTCTCCGCCATTGGGATCATCCACCAACCGCGGCAGAGCATAGGACGCGATGCCCTGAGAGATCGTGCCGGAATTGACCAATGCCTCGATGGGCGTCGGCAGCTTGGTCGGATCGGCCACTGCGGAGGCTACCAATCCCTGACACTCATATGAGCGCATGCGTCTCAAGCGTGCCAAAGAACTCACAGATTTGGCTGTGCCCATTAGCCCGTCAGCGACAGCATCCGACGCAAAGGAGTTGCTGATCTTGTCCGCCAGTCCGAAAGTGTAGTTGCTCAAAAGTATTCCACCAAACACCACAGTGTCGTTGACAAGAGAACCGCTCGCGGAGCCAGAGCCGTAGACGATGTTGAACGGATCGTTAAGTGAGATGAGGCTGCTAGATGTCGAGGAATCGAGGAATTTGTGGTTGCCCTGTTACATTGCCGCTCAGTAACGAACGAAGGGTTTCAGTCGGAGAAACGTACGCAGCCCTGAGGGTTCCCTGATTGTCCTGTGAAACACAATGGTTGCCCGACTTCAACCAGAGAACCGCTGCAACAATTGAGCCTCGTCGACACTCAGGTATCAGCAAGGGAAAACTTACACGATCCAGAATCGACGATAACCTTGTAGTCTTGCGAGGGACTGCCGATGGACAAGATCATCACAAAGGATGTGTCGGCGCCACTTTAAGATAGCAGATGAGACCATGTTGACGATTGCAGAAGAGACACTCACTCGGAATCGACCTCTGAAGAGTCATTGGTCAGGACGGCAGGCGTATTCGAAGCACTGGCGAACACAAATGAATAGAGCATCATCGATAGAACAGCAGGTACCCACGGTTGGAAGGATTGGGCCGCCACCAGCTGGTTCCCTGCACCTGAGCTGAATTCGGGGACGGACCCGTCAAATCCGGCCGGGAGGACGCTGTAGCGTTTGCGTTGGGCCTGGATGTGTTCTGCGCGGCGATGAAGGTTGGCCAGCAGCTCGTGTTGCGGGGGATTAGGAAGACCTGCGGCTCTAGCAGCAATGCGCGTCGCATGGTTCAGGTCAATTTGATGCCGCTGCACAGACCTCAGTCAAAGAGACTCGGTCAAGAGAGAACCGAGAACGCACGATCTCAGGATGCAGGCTCGGATTCCGTTCCACGCGGCGCAAAGGAACCGAAATCAGTCCCTCGGTTGCGGCCTGGCGCGTGCGAAGCGGTCGTGTTTCCGCGGGAGTAAAAAGTAGAAGAGCGACGCTCAGAATAGAGGTAAGAAGCATTGCGTTAAGGCGTGCAGGTGAGTATTAAGTGGTTGTGTGGGAGTTGAAACGTGTGGACGTCGAGAGTCGTAAGAAAAGACAGAACAGTCGTGAAAGGCTCGACCGGGAGCGAGTGAGTGTCGGGCGTAAAAGGAAGAATCTAGAAAGTAGTGGAGGGGCACGTTGTCGCTCGAACACTCTTATAGTTCACAAAAGCGATGACAGACGGCATGTGCATGGATTGAGAACAATGAACAATGGTGCCTATTGTTCTCGGGTTGTACAAAGAAATGTGACATACACGCCTCTGACCCTGATTGGAAGCGGCAAAGAAGGGAGATGGTCACGGTAGACCATGCAACCACCGAAGTGTTCGCACTGCTCTAGGAACAAGGGAGAGAGCTTCAGAGAACGGTGACAGGGCTGGTTGATTACATAACTAGCTTGATTGATTGAAGTGTAAGGGAGCGCATCAACACGTGCCAAGTTACAGTGTCCGAACAGCACAGGGCTACAGTTACAAATTTGCTATACAAATGCGTACATCACGAGCACAGTTGCCAAGGAAAGCAGAGACCCCAATCCCGATACTTGAACGTTGAAAGAGCCTCCGGTAGTGGGAGTTGCCGAAGCTGCAGCCGGCGTCGCCGATAGTGAAGATGCAGTCGATGTGCCACTAGGGCTGGCACTCGCTGGGCTTGCAGCCGCAATTTGTGTTACTGGAGGGCATTGTGGGGCCACAAGCGAGGACCCATAGTTGCTCGCAATCCACAGTACGACTCCGTTTGTCCAGCCAAAGCCGGCCTGCACGACATACTCCCCTCCGCGACCAGCAGAGTCGATGTCCGAGATTGAGAACTTTTCAAACATCTTCAGGGGACGGGGTGAGACTACATCAGAGGCAGAGATATTGAAACGAACGTTGCCTGTGTTATTGACACTTTGAGTGACATTCAACTCCGAGTCCGACAAGCGCGGCAGCACTCCGGGATGGAGCCCCCGGTCGCATGCCTATGCCAGAATAAGCGCAAGGACACCCTGGACAGATGATACTCACCAACTGCACAAAGCACTGGCGAAGTAGCGATTGGCAAGCTGCACTCGCAGGGCCTCGGCCCAGCCCCCGCCCGTCGCGTTGCCTCCATTGAAGACAGTGCCATTTAGCGCATTTAGATCTGCAACGGGGCCAGACGAAGTGACATTGACAGTCGCGTTGTAATTCTGCAGCGGAAGGGCCGATTCTGACAGGCCCAGTTGGCCAGCGGGGATGAGCGAGAACGTGTTCTGCCCCGCAGCTGGAGTGGGGATAGACCCCTGAGACACATTCGAGGGCAAGGCGGCCAGTGCTTGAAGAACGATATATTGATGCGGCGGCCATGCGTTGGGAGCATCCCTATCGCTTGATTAAACAAGAGAACATTCGAGCATGGCGCATCGAAAACACACCACTGTAACCCGGTCTCGATGAACGAGACGGGCATTGTCCCATTGTATCTATTGAGCACCATATTCACAGCCGCAAAGGCACCGAACGCGTTCGAGCTGTTACGCGCAATCTCCGCCGGAATGATGCCGCTCCAGTACGGATAGAACGCGGCCATCGTAAAGACATTGTTTTGGGCGTTCGTATCCAGATTGAAATCGTAGAATGCAAGCTGAGGTACCGTGAAAATCGGATGATGGGCTTGGAAGAGCGCTTACTTTAGTCGCATTCCAAAACAGGTCCAAGATACCGTCTTTGATGGTAGCCGCAGCAGCCCGATGAGACGTTGCTGCGGTTGCGTTTCTGGTCTTGTTATACAAGTCCGCCATTATCACACGGTTCTTGTCTGGATCGAATTAGCCTAGGATAGCGACGAAGTGACAAAGGACTGACACATGATGCTGTTCAGATCGACTGGTAACGTCTTCCTGACATTCAAATTGCGCAGATTGGAGCTCGTGTCCGTGATCCATCGTGACGAATAGTCCCAGCCTGTTTCGGCACCGCTGGCCAGCTCAGCATAGAGATCAGCAGACTGCGTTGCGTTCAGCGAAGGTTGTGATGGATCGTGGACGGTCAAGTAATCTGGCTCGCGTTTAGTCGCGAGCGGTGAAGACCGAGGGCAAAGACGCTACCAGTCAGGTAGGACTCCGGTCGTGGGGCAGTGTTGTTCACTTTGTATTGGATCATCGAGTGTGTTTTGTTTGTGAGCGGGCTCTTCACGGTAACCGTTCGATGGGCCGCCCACCAAGCGATTTCTCGCTACGAGATTCAGACGACAAAAGCTATATTAAAGAGCAAACGCACCTCAGCGATGGGCAGGGCTCTGGTCAGGATTCCCGTGTCGTTCGATGCAGATACGTAACGCGCGAGCATTTGGATGAAGAGCGGTGGTTGGGACCGATCGAGATCTGCAGCAGAGCTCGAGTGACCGCTCTCAGCTGACAGAGTAACTCACAGTAGATTCGCCCCCCGTTGGGAATGAAACCAAACCGCTCAATCTCGTCCATGAAGTTTTGGAGTGTGTCATTGACGATGGTGAACAACTCGGACTCCAAGAGGCCCTCCACAATCCAATACGAGTCCCAATAGTACTGCTCGCGGAAACGGCCACCTGATCCACCGTGTCAGCCAGAGGTTTCAAAGTCGAACGAAAGCCATACCGGGAACGACGAAAGTGTGATTCAGAGGAATGAGCGAACTTTCGCATCTCACCCCGTCGCATAGGGTGCTGGCATTTGTGCCTCTAACCAGCTGCGTCCAGAAGCCATTCACCGTCTGCGAGAATGCCTTGAGGAGCGGATCCGTCACGTTCTTTAAGAAAGCTGGGGTCGTGGTGAATCCAGGGAGGACGACAGCCTCGAGTTCCTGTCCTTCGCCGGTAAAGTCAGCGTCCACAAAGCTCACGACTTGGCCCTCCGTGAGAGCGGTGCCGCTGCTGTTCAACGCCGCAAAATCAGCAAGCACAGTGCTCCTGTTTTTCGAAGTCGGCTGCGGAAAGTTTGGATCATTTTCACGCGGTCACATGGGCGACGTACTTTGTCGACGATGGTTTTGGGGTCCGTGAAGATACCCGCCAGGTTGAGCGTCTGGAGAACCTGCACCATACCCATCAGGAAGGGAAGCCACGAGCGTGTTTTAGGTGCGAACCGAGCCTGCGCAGAAGATCTCTGAAGGACACCAGGCTTGAACGGGGGGAAGAGCAGCTTGAGATGGGACAAGGGCCCCTGCCGAGCCGGATGGCGTGGCAGTCAGCGTCGCGACTGCGACCTGGGACACGGTTGTCGTTGGAAAACTCTGGGATGCAGAGAAGCTGATCGAATGGGCGCTTCCGGTACTACTCGACTGAGACACCGCTCCACGCCCTAGACACGCGGCGATGACGACGGCAAGAATCCCGGGCGGAAGCATTGCAGCAGCCTTGAATGCAAGCTACGAGCAGGAAGATGGTGGTCGGACTTGGACTGGGTCCGTTCGACCTGTCGATCCGTCTTCCCCGCTTTATAAACGCCGGGTCTCAATCTTACAGTCCCCATGTGACCGGAAATCAGGAGGGGAATGAATGGATCCATTATGCATGACGAGTATATGCGGTTGTTATTAGAACGCTCCATCGGTCGTTTCGATGATTGGCGAGCGGGCGCGGCGCCTCGCTGCGTGTCAGATGACCCCCCGCCAACTGACAGAGATGCAACGCAAGCTTTGCATGACAGGTGGCGGCAGGTGGAAGGGGAGCGATGCGGAGAGACTCAGAGCGGCACCGTTAATGTCGGGTCGATTAGGCCTGGACGAGGCGGAAAGAGAGCAAGGGCTCGGACTGCAAGATTCAATCGAGAGGGACGACCGGTCCTAGCAAAGAGCAGCAGTTCGCGAGCACGATGATTATTTGTGACTTGATGCCAATCACACAAACATAAAAACCTCACTCATAATCTCAGCTGGAACCAACTCATACTACTAGACTGATCCGCCTGGCAAATGCTCTTTCCTCTTCCTTTGCTCTTACTCCAATCTCCGTCTACGACCTCCTTGTCTTCAATGCTGTCATCGCTCTCTTGGGGTGCTGGGTCGCATCTGGATTACACTATTCTGTGAGCAGCGGCGAGCGCCCCATCTGGTGCTTGGAGTCCGAATGTCGCAGTCTCTGCTAAGGCTTTTGCCGCTCTTGCCGCTACGGTTATCAAGCTCGTTACACTGCATTGCGAACTTACATCGCTTCCTTGGGGGACTGGATCACCGATCAAGCTAAAATTACATTCGGTCTACGGCGGACTCGCGCATCAAGATCCCAGGGTGCTGCGCAGTTCAACTCCACATAAAGACGTCTACACACACCTCTTTCGCCCTCATTCCAGCTCAAACAATGATGGTCTCGCCTTCCTTGCCTGCGAGCCTTCCGGTGATTCTGCTTTTGCTGCCCCTGGTCTGCAGCGAACCCATCCACATCCCGCTTGTCAATCGAAGGACTGATCGAGTCCGCACTCTTACCGACCACTTTGCTGCCGGGTCGTCTGCGCGGTCAAGATATGGCTATGCTACCGGTCTTCCATCCACGTCTTCAAGGATTCGACGGGGTAGCACGATCGACTTCTCAATGGAAGACCAGGTAAGCGGTGCGGCTGATGCGTCGGGTCGTTCACTCACAGCGACCAGGGAGCCGACGCGAGTTACATTGGCAGTGTTTCCATTGGCACGCCGTAAGCACATGTTCTTCTTACCTTGTCGCTAAATTGATAATCACGTTGTTGGATAGACCACAGACCTTCTCGGTTATACTGGACACCGGAAGTTCCGACCTTTGGGTCGTGGACTCACAGTGTCTAAGCTGTGGCGGGGGCAGCTCCTTCACGTCTTCATCTTCGTCGTCGTTTCTGCAATCAAGCAGCCAATCAGTGGAAATCGTCTATGGCTCTGGGCAGGTGGCCGGAACTGTAGCTACAGATACTGTTAGCATGGGCAGCCTCAGTGTTTCCTCGCAGGGGTTCTGTGCGTACTACATCTCTTGTAGAAAGAAGCTGAATCTGAAGCTTTACGACTAGTATTGGCAGAGCAGCTTACGCAGAATCTCATCCAGGGTCAAGTTTCCGGCCTGATTGGTCTGGCCTTCCAGAGCCTAGCGCAGACGCAGGCTGTCCCTTTCTGGCAAGCCCTGATCAACGCTAATCAACTGTCGTCACCCGAAATGTCATTCCACTTGCTTCGCTCCTTAAGCTCGGGGGATGCGCCAGGGGGGACATTCACGCTCGGGGGCACCAACGCATCGTTGTACACAGGGGACATCGACTTCCAGAATCTCGTCCAGTCTCCCGCAGGTGCGGCACAGACATACTGGCTCTTGGACATGTCAGCCGTCACGGTTCAAGGGAACGCGGTCACTCTACCACAGGGAGATTCGGTCACAGCTGCTATTGACACTGGAACGAGCCTGATCGGTGCTCCCAGCAGCACCGTTTCAGCGATCTGGGCTGCCGTTGATGGGGCAAGTCCTCTCTCCGCCTCGATAGGCCAAGGATACTACCAGTTCCGTGCGTTGCACTTGTCGTCTGTGTCTTGGCCTGTGGACGTACTGAGATCCAACAGCCTGCTCTACCAACGTGAGCGTGACCCTCTCGTTCGGAGGCAAAGCCTGGCCTATTAGCCCTGAGGATATGAATCTGGGGCCCATTCAGCAAGGCAGCTCTTTTTGCGTCGGAGCCATATTCGACTTGACGCTTGGCTCACAAGCCAGTTCAGGCAGTCCCGGCTGGGTGGTCGGGGACACTTTCCTGGTCAGCTCCTACTCTCATCAGCAATTCAATTCTGTTTGACGACGAATGTCGACAGAAAAATGTGTACACCGTATTCCGACAAAACCCAGCGTCTGTTGGGTTTGCCCAGCTTTCTTCGGACCCCACTGTGTCGTCTTCAACGAGTGGAACTGCTGTCATCCCAGGGAACCCTGGCCTACCGACCGGGTCAGCGTCGGGATCAGCGTCGGGATCGACCTCGACGACTGTTACTTGTAAGTCCCAGCGGTCAACAAAATCCATGCATATTGACCTAGTGCCTCTAGCTGCGGCGATTGCCCTCGCTGTGCCCAGCAAGGCATCCATCCTGCTACTGTTTTTAGCCATTTCAGCAATTTGCGGACTGTCATTATAATGTGAATCTATGTAGATGCAGAGAATTATCAACGATATCGAAGAGAGACAATAGATAATACTGTTCATACATGAGAACAAGACGCGATGTCGAGAGTTGAAATTTCAAGTGTGATGGATTGAACCCTTGAACGACAACCGACGCTTACCTTTCTTTAGGCTTTTTGGGCATCAAACCACGCTGGGATAACACCTGAATACTCAACTCCAATAAACTTATCGTATCGATTGATGCCTAAGACGTGGTAATGGCCGAGATGCTAATGGGGTTCCGGTGACGAGTCCAGGAACCAAACAAACACGCGCTGCTTAGCAGCTTCCTCTATGCCTATCCCCATTTCCTACGCCGAACGCGCTCGAGGCGCAGGAAAACCTACGTCTGCTCCGTCTCCCAGTCGCCAGCCAGTGCCCCGTGGGAGGACAACAAATGGATCCGTCGGCCCTGTTTTGAGTAGAGGCGGGGGATTGATTACCGATGCTGCAGGTCCATCCGCACCGGCAGCCGCTTCGCATTTGGGGACGCCGGTGTCTCCATCTCAAGCGCAGTCAACTCCATCTATTTCTGTTTCTACGAGCGCATTGGCAGATGACACGCTCGCACACACAACACCCAACTCGAGAACAACGACTGCGCCGCTCTCGCCTCATCCCACATCGCCGCCTTCCGTGTCTTCCTCTAACGCAGCCATGTCATCACCGTCTTCACCGACGTTCATGTCAAAAGAGAGCCCTGCACCGCTCTCGCCCAATGTCTGGGCTGTGCGCGCCGCTCAGCGTGCGTCTACTTCGTCCTCTCCAAATCCGTCGCCACATCGGTCTGCGTCCCCAGTGGGATCCGCCGTACCGGTTCCTCTGCCTCCGCTAGGACCCCCGAGGGATGATGAAGATGCGTTCGTCGTGCGCGTGAGGCATTCGAACTCGACCGCCAGTGTGGGAAATGGTGGACTGTCACCTAAGCGGATGGGCGCTGAGATGACGCGGCCAACTGCGGAATCTGTCACGGTGAACGGACATGGACTGGCAGCTCAGAGGCAAGAAGCGGGACGGGGATCAACAGGTGCGTAGTACACGTCTTACGCCACCTGCGCCGCTCCTTGCGCCTCAGCTCTTGCCTAGATGATGAACTTACTCATCTCCTCACTATAGGACCTTCCTCTCCATCTGTGTCTCCTCCAGCTTCTGTTGCCGTGTTCCCGCCAAAAGCACCGTCTCCCAAGCAATCCTCCCGTCACCAATCTTCATCTCACACCCAAGCGATTCAGCCAATGCCAGTGCCACACCCAAGGTCTGGCGCAACCACCTCGTCCTCGGCTTCGGCTTCCTCATCCCCTAATCCCAATCTAAATCCGACTGTTGTTGCGAGCAACTCCCCACCTGCTTCATCTTCGGCTTCGGCTCGCGGGAGCGACCGAAAAATAGGGACATCGCAATTATCGGTATTTCCCACACCGGGAGAAGCCTCGCCTGCTACGGAGACGACGTCCATACAGGTTAACGGGGCTTTGCTCTCCCCGTTGCCTCCGTTCTCGCGATCATCGCTCCCGGGGGAGGAGCCCCAGGCATCTACCTCTCAACTGCCTGTCACAGCACCCCCAGCAATATCAACATCGTCGTCGCGATCGAGCTCGAAGAAGGGTCGAAAGTGGGTGCCGATACCACCTGAAGAGTTGAGAGCTGCTGCCGAGGAGCACCAGAGAGCAACGAATGGCTACAGCAACGATTATGGTGGCCACCGTCATGGTCACGGTTCCGGTCGCTTCAACCGGGAAAGGATGTCCAGGAATTATAGTCAAAGCCACAGCGGAACAACCTCGCGAGCAGAAAGTGTGGCTTCGGCCAGTCGCGGGTCAGTTGACCGAGCACCCAGTCCGATTCCAGTGGTCATGCCGCCACATCTACAGTATGGCACGGGGCAGATGGCACTAGCACAGCCATCTTGGGGCGGGTATCAACCACCTCAGCCAATGTACAACGCGCCGGCTTACTATGGCGCACCATACGGTTATGAGCCTCCAGTACCGTACGGGGGCTACTGGGCCCCACCCTGGTATCCGCCACCGCAGCCGCCAATGCCTCCGCCCCTCGACACAAAGCCGGAACGGGAGCGGGAGCGGCCCCCTCCGCCAACAGAATCAGCTCCGATCTCCGTCTCCACCAGCTTGGGTTCGTTGCCCACTCAAGAGCCTTCGGTGGTGTTCGGGACGGTCGATGATTCAACCACCGAAATGCCCGCCAGTGCCTCGCAGTTCCCGACATCTGCAAGCGTGAACGCACATTCGCCTGTGTTTGCAATTGGCGTATCGCCCAGGACGCAGGCAAGAAGACTGGAAGAGCAGCCGCAAAAGCAGATCATTGATGTGACTGCTACGGAGCATGGGCGATGGGAGTTTGGTACAACCAGAGAAGAAACGCACGCGGAGATTCCGAGTGGACAATACTATCAGCCACCACCACCACCTTGGATGATCTACGGGGGATACGCCCCATACGATGGCCAATATAGCGCTCCGTACGCGATGCCTCCACATGGCATGGCACCTGGTGGAATCCCTCCTGCGGTGATGGGAGCTGGATATGCAATGCCTCAGCCTGAACCCGATTGGCAGGTTAGGGACTTCGGGTACAATTCTGGGCCTGGATATACGCGAGAACCATTCATGCCACGGCCGGATCACATGGTCCAGCACCCTGATGGTCCGCTGGACTTTTCTGCTGGGGGGCGTGGAAGCTACCATGGTGGAAGACGAGCGCGGGCCGGATTCCGTGGCTACGGCAGAGGGGGAGGATTTCAGCGAGGAGGATTCCAGCAGCGACCGGCGCCGCCGTTCAGTGTATTGCCGGCACCGGAGCTGCGGACTCGTATCACGTTCCCGATTGACCGGCTGCGAGAAGAGATCCTCGGCCAGCTCGAGTTCTATCTGAGTCCAGATAACATGGCAACAGACTTTTATCTGCGGCAGCAGGTGCGTTGTAGTTGTTGTCTTCTTTTCTTTGTGCGCGACTGATCGCGATATTGCAGATGGATTCCGAGGGCTGGATCCCCGTCGAGGTGCTCGGATCGTTCAAGCGAGTGCAAGCGAAGACGAAGGATCTCGCCCTCGTCCGCGATGTGCTGAGCCTGTCCGAATATGCTGAGATCCGGGGGAACTGGGTGAGGAGCCGAGAATGCGGCAAGCGGTATGTGCTGCCCACGGCGAAGCAGAGCGTCGTGGAGGTCGAGGCGGAGCGCAGTGTGTACGATCTGGTCATGCAGAGCAAGAGCAGCAGCAGCGAGTCCGTCCCAGCCGAGGAGGACGACGCAGAAGAGGACGACGAAGAGGACGAAGTCGTGTTTGTGCTGGACAACCACGAGGCATCTGCCTGGAACCCGCAACGGAGAGTGTAGCCCGGGCCCGTTGCATTTGCGTCATCCCATTTGTTGTAGGTTATTGTACTACTCGCTCGCTGCTTCTTGCCTTACATTGCCTATCATATACGTACTTATCTGTTACCGTCGATACTTGTCCAGGTTCTGCTCGATTTGCGCATATACGCTAGTGCCACCCAGTTGCTTCCGCTCCTCGTACTCCGGCGTGCCCATCGGATGGCCGCCGGACCGCGCGTCCCGGACATGCAGCTTCTCAGGAGCCGGCAACAAACATCTCGGCAGCGATGTCGAGCTCGACACCGATGCCGCGCCAGACGGGAGCATGTACTCCGCTAAAACCATTTCAGTCACCCCCGGAGGCTCGCTTGGTCGAGCCGCGGGACGCGTAGACCCGTAGCCGGTATGCCTCGATTTAGGCGTCGGAGAGTTCTGCGGATACACGTTGCGGCTGTTCCTCCGCTGTTTCGGCATCCAGGTGGCTCGCTGCTCCTCGCCGTGCGGGCGGCGTGGAAGTTGTGTCATCGGCTGGCACATGTGCGGCTTGACGTCGTCGTCGTCGCCGGGCTGCGCACGAGTCGCTTGGGGAGGCTTCTCCGAGCTGGCCCGCCGCCTAAAGAAGAACAGCCCTGCCAACAGGATCACGGCACCGACAGTCGACAGTGGCACGACGAAGGCAGCGGCAGGTGGAGGCGCGGCCTTGGTCGTAAGCACATTGGCGGTTGACAGTGGAAACACCGAAGATTTGATCGCTTGCGTTGTAGCAGCCAAGTTTGGCGCCGGTTGTGTCTCTGAGAAGAAGTATTGACTTTGTTGAGGCGGAGACAGAGAAGACGAGATGACGGGAACGGCTTGGCTTGGAGCGAAAGGTGCTTGAGCTGCGACTGGTGCTTGAGGAACGTTGGCGGCTGCGGCTGGTAAGGATTGTTGGATAGAGTTGGGGCCGGATGAGGCTGCGCCGGTGGCTAGGAAACCGGTGAAGGAACGTCGTCGAGCACTTTGGCAAAGACCGCTTACGATCGATGGTGAACACTGGCGACCGCATCTTCGCACCGCCAGCTGCGCTTTCCTCAAGCAAGATATAGTATTGGCCCGAGGTAGGTGCGGTCGAAATCGTACTATCTTGTTGGTTGTATCGATCCGGGAGAGACAAGATAGATAACACACTTACAATGGAGCTTGGTAGACCCCCGCACTCTCCGTGATCGGCGGTTTCATGCCTGGTCCACATGTCGAGACTGATTCGTCCTCTAGTCCTGATCCAAAAGCATCCCTCGAAGAGAAACCGGCGGGAGCGGAGACAACAGAAGCAGGGCTGGCACAGAGCTTGAGTGTCGGGGACGAGAGCGCGGCAGATGCAAGCCATTTGACAGGGATTGTTGTCCCGGGAGCGTAGATGTCGCCTCCGAGCGGAGTGGCCCATCCAATGCTTGAGGGGGAGTTTCGGGACGATAGTTCCGAGCTGGCTTTTGACATTGCGTTCAGGATAGACTCGAGATTAGGGAAACTGAAACTAAAGGGGAGAGATTTGATTCGGGTAGTCCGAGCGAGAATAGGACGCCGCCCACGGCGCTTGCGATGAATCATCTTGAAATCAATGGGATCAAGAGACGAAGGAGTAAAGACAGTGGGGTTGGCTGTAAGATAATGTGGCGGTAGTGGCAAGAGATGGTTTTGGCAGTTCAGTCTAGGTTCAATGGCACGTGGTCACCACACGGTCACGTGATGGAAGCGTGCCTAAAACATCATAGAACTCAGCTCACGCTAACGACACAGATAGACACAGGACAAAATTCAATTGACTGGGCCGAGGGATATAGTCTCCGCCCTCAAATACGTTGCTAAACCCTGAGAATCTGAATCAGGAAGATCTTTGACCAGCTCTTCCAGCTCCGCTCTCGTCAGGAAGCGGTGATCCTCCCAAGCAAAGCCAGGCACGACGACCTCCGTGATCAAGCACCCCAGCTGTCTCTTCTCCTCTAAGGTCTCCGCGCTTGCGACATCCTCGTCGAGAAGTTTTGACATCTTCCAGACACCAGTACCTACGAGCAGCTGTCGGGTCTCGTTCGGTCCCGTGCCGATCACCTTCCGCTCGATGACGGGAGGGATGTCGCCTTTTCCTGGCGTGATTAACGTATATTCGGCCTGGCCTTGGTGCAGAACGTGGTATGTCTGTCCATGGATTGTCATGCCTGTCAGTCCCGAATATCACGACCCGCGAAGAGCTCACCACCGATTTGTTCATGTGGATCACACCGCTTGGGCGATCGTAGTCGAGCAGGTAGTAGATTGAAGTGGCTAGTGATCTACGGACTCCCCCGACGAATGGGCTGGGCACTTCATCCGTCTGTCGGTCTGTTTCCAGATAATATCCTTGTGGACTGTGTTATGGAAGGTACTAGACAGCAGTCGCCAGCGACGCGCTGCACTCACCCCCTTCGGGATGCTTCAGCAATCCCAGCTCTTTCACGAGGGGGCTCGAAGTGGCGGATTCTCCGGGAGTAGTCATCATATGTAGGGGGAGGCCGCTTTCTTTCTCCCTTATCTGAGTCCCTCTTTTATAGAGCGCGGTAGCAGATACGCGATTGCCGACTGTGTGATAATCGTCTTCCCGCTCTGGCTCCTCTTTCCCAAACCACGTTTCAGGACACTGATTTCGGTAGATGTCGACTCCGTTGAATGCTCGAGTTGATCTCACCCCTATTGAGTCTAAACACTTGAACTCTTCGCTTCCGTAAAAGGAAACACGCACGCACGATCGCTGTTGGTCATCGGACACTCGGGGCCGAGATCACTCGAGAAGCCTCGTGTGTATAAGAAGAGGGTGATTGCCCCGGATTCACGGCTAGTAACCCACCATGGCAGCCGCGCGCGTCCGACTCCGGGAGATAGTGACAGAGGACCCAAGCAGCTGGGACCAAGCCTGGGTGCAAGGGACCACGCCGTGGGACACCGGGGCGATCCAGCCTCCGCTGCGCGAGGTCGTCGAGTCCGGCGAGCTGCAGCTGCCGACGACCGGGCGCGCGCTGGTGCCGGGATGCGGCTCGGGCTTCGATGCGGTGTACCTCGCCTCCCGCGGATTCGAGACGTTGGCGCTGGACATCTCGAAGACGGCAGCGCAGATCGCGTCCAGGTGCGCCGCGATACGGACTTGAGTCCCCGCGCTGCGCCTATCCTCAGGATCTGTCTGCAGCAATATTCCCGCCGGGTCTAAAGTCCGCATAGAAGTGTGCGACTTTTTTAAATTCACGTCAGATGAGAAATTCGACGTCGTCTACGACTATACGTGAGGAGCTCGCTGACTTGTTTTTCGTCAGAGAGATTGATTGCATGTCGACAGATTTTTTGTTGCCATCCCTCCCTCGAGACGCAACGAATGGGGCGCGCAGATGAACTCACTCGTCAAACCAGGCGGCTATCTGATAACGCTCATCTATCCCATCGAGCCCCAGTCGGACGTAGGCCCTCCCTTCTTCGTTCGTCCGGAGCACTACCTTGAGCCGCTCGGGGACGGCTGGGAAAAGGTGGTGGATAGAGTTCCCACGATCTCCAACCCCACCCATGTGGGAATTGAGCACCTCGTCGTGTGGAAAAAGTTGTGAGGCGCTCATGATCAGAGAGATCAGTACTTAGCAGGAGTACTTACTTGGAACCTCGGCTTAATCAGTGACAGATGCTATGCTTGTTTTCATGGAGTGTGGCTTGATAGGATTGACGATTCTTTATCCCTGGAAAGGCGGCGTCGCGAACTTCTGATAAGCCCAGACCACGACGACGACACAAGAGCGAGAAGACTAGAAATGTGGACGAGCAGCAGTCCACAGGCGTGTCCCATGTTAGGATGATCGATCCCCTGCCGAGACGGTCTTCGGCTATACTTCATACCCGGAAATCTTGAACCGTCCGGTCTCAAAACGGACGTGTCTGAAATGCTCCCGAGCTTTTGATAATCGCACAAGGGGTACTTACAGGGACTGCAGAGATCAAGTGCGACGTACTGTATCTCACACACGTTTGTACGGCAGTTTCCGCTTGACCTGAAATGATTCCTCCCCGTTCGCTGATTCCTTGTCCTGGTGCTAAGTACTCGAGTGTGCTAGCAGGATCAACAGCTGATGTGATCTCTCGGCGAGTTCGGATGTCGTCGACCCATCAAACCGCAATGATGGTCGCGTTTCGAGTGCTGCCCGCGAGAATCGGGAGGTGCACCGCCCCTGGCGACCCATGCTTCAACTGTCAGCCTCGCATGCTGGACACACTCTCACGCCCGCACTTGCCAGCCCGCTGCCAGACGCCTGTAGTCGTACATTACGCTGCGAGGTGGATGATTGTGTGCATTTGGCGGGTATGAATCAGCTCACATATCCAGTTGCTGCCGCGCTGGTACTTACGGTTGCTATGCGCCCTCCCACACCGGATCAAGCGAGATCACCCAGCCTCTTACGGACAAATTATCTCCCCCCTGCTAGCAGGCCGTGGACGGACAGGCCCCGGGCCTGGACGCATGCAGAGACCTCCAGAGGCCTTGTCAATGGATGGCCCCTAATGAGAGTTTCAGGCCCACGAGTGGCGGAAACGCAGCCGCTTCGAGTGATTCAAGATGGGCACGCTTCGCATCGGGGGCCGGATGCGTTTGTGCAATTTGTTATCGCAGCATGATCGGAAGCGCTTCGATTCCGGGGATTTTCGAAATCACAAATCTTGGTTGGGCCTGCCTGTGGCGTCGCAAGCTCATATCCATGATCGCCATTTATATACCCTTCTAATAGCCACTTGCGAGCCGCACCGCGTCTGTTTCCGGCCCACCCCATATGCCGCCCTCGCGACGCAACGTCTGGCCACCCACACCCCCGCCCCCGTCGTCCGAGCAGGATCGTCTGGAACGCTTGGAAGCTGAGAAGGAGGCTAAACGGGTGCGTCGCATTGTCGCGGCAGAGGCCGCGTCGCCCTCTCGGTATCTCTGATCTTATTCGGCGCGCTCCAGGTGAGCAATGCCATCGACGAGCAGCTGGAGGTGGAGCGAGAACAGCGGCGTCGGCCGGCTAATGCCACCGTCCTGCTCTTAGGTCAGCTTTTTCATTATCCGCCGCACGCGCCGCCTCTTCTGAAACACGTCGCTTGCCTCAGGACAGGCCGAGTCGGGCAAATCTACGATTCTGAAGAACATCCAGCTGCACTTTGCTCCCAAGGCCTTCCAAGCGGAGGTGAGACACACCCTTTGTCTCCCATCGAAAGCTGCTGAATCCGTCTGTCTGGCAGGCCGAGGCCTGGCGCCCCGTCATCCAGCTGAACCTCGTCCGCTCAGTCAACTTCATTCTCGGCCTGTTAGCCATCCGACATCCGAGCACGTACATGGGTGGCAACGCGCCTGCCGCATCCGACGCGACTGCCTTCAGTGGGCAACTCCGCCGGCTGTCCATCAGCCTCGCGCCGCTCCGGCAGGTGGAGGAGACGCTCTCGAACCGCATCGCCGGGGCCCGGCCACCCGAGGACACCAGCAGTAACCACGCAGACAACGAGCGGTACAATCCTGCGAAAGCTTCCGAAATTATGCTTCGCTCGGGTAGCAATTGGACCGCGTTTCTCCGGTTCCGCCGTGGCTCGATGGCGGATGCTGACCGCACCGAGAAGGCCGAAGCTGTCCAGATTCGGCGGATTCTGAGTGCCTGCGCCAAGGACATCGTCGAAGTGTGGACGGCCGCAGAGATCCAGCAGGGATTGAGGGACCGCGAGATCACGCTGCAGGAACAGTCGGGATTGTGAGTCCAGCAGCCTTGTTGGCGCGCTGCTCTCCTAATTCTCGATAGCTTCCTGGACCAGGTCGAACGAATATGTCGCGAAGATTACATCCCAACTCCCAACGACATTTTGCGCGCGCGAGTGCACACTGTGGGCCCGGAAGAGCATATTATTTATATGGAGAATGGTGCGTGAGCACAGAGTTTTATTGAGACGTTACCTCCAACTTTCCAGGCGGGGAGAATGTCAAATCATGGACCGTATACGATGTCGGTGGTTCGACCAGTCAACGAGGTTCGTTGGTTGCATTATTTCTCACACAGACCGCTCTGAATCATCATCGGCAGCCGCATGGGCGCAATTCTTCGACGATGGTATGCGCTTTCCTATGGGGATACCGACGACTGCTGAGGCTAAATGTCAGTGCATGCAATCATTTTCATGGCTCCGATGTCAGGTACGGTGCCTGCATGACTGTCTCTGCGGCCTTTTCATTGATCTCCCGTAGCCTTCAACGACACACTTGCCGAAAACCGGTCAGTCAACCGCCTGGTCAGCTGCTTCGCGAAACGCACATCCGGCTTTGATCTGATCGCTTCCTGGTCAGGCCGACTCGCTCAAGTTGTGGAGGACGATCTGCAGCAACAAGCTGCTTGTCGCCGTTGAATTCATCTTGGTCCGTCATGCTTCGCGGTTGCCGTCCCGGAACTGCCGACCGATGATGGCGATTAGTTCTTGAACAAAGTCGACATCTTGACCCGCAAAATCGAGTCGGGCATCCGGTTCTCGGACCATGTCACGTCGTACAGGGACAAGCCCAATGAGCCCAAGGAGATCATCAAATGTTGGTTAATGTGTCTGGCGGCATTCCGAAGCTGACTGCATTCCAGATCTGTCGGACGCCTTTGCCACTATCAATCAAACGTACTCCCCCCGGAAGCGCAAGATCCATCGACATGTAACATGTGCAGTGGTTCGTCTCGCCCATCGATCGTGACAGTGTTGTTTTGATGCTCCGCACAGGACACAGAGGCTACTTCGATCGTCATAAACGACGGTAAGTGCCAGGCATGGCATCGAGATCAGCGCGCTCATGTTTCACAGTGCGGGAGGTCATCTTACTGAAGGCCCTGGCCGCAACCAGCATCCTGTGAAGCATCATCCATCATATTTAGACCATTGTTGTATCACCACACCACTCACTACCTCGCTTCCGGCGACGTTAATTAGTAGTACCTATCATCTACCCCGCAATGTATTACACACCACCTAATAATGGTTCTCATTCACTCTGCCAGCGCCGCCGGCCGCAGCACGAGCCCAAACCTGTCGACGACAATTTGCACGATGTCCCGCCATTCGGTCATCGCGCCCATCCCTGTAGTCGTCATTGAGACAAGCCGTCAGGAACAGCTGATCTCACTCACCGATGTCCCCGCACGCCAGCTTCTTGCCGATCGGACCCACCACTTGATACTTGACGACATCCCGCACGATGCGCACATGCTCGGAAGTCAGCGGGTGTTCGTACATGAGCGTGTTCATAGCAGGGAAGATGTATGTCGGCGTCGTGGGAGCCAGAGCACGCATCAATGACGTCTAGACCGTGATTAAGCTACTTAGTGGGGACGGAGGGAGTCGGTAAAGCAATCGCACTGCTAGATTATCGCACGTGCCGTGCGCGATCTTGGAGAGCGTGTTGGCAGAGCAGGGGGCAACAAGGACGATATCTGCCCAACGCCGCAGCTCGATATGCAGGATGGGGTCGCCGATTTTGTAGTTCGACTGATCCAGCTTCAGTGCTGCCTGTCTTTCGGATTCGGAAACGACTTACAGGCCACTCGTCAGCGTCCACCCAGACGCGCACCCCCTGCTTCCTGATTGAATCCGCGTCGAAAAAAACGAGGGAGGGCTTCGTTGCGACCACCTCTATCTGGACATTCCCGAACTGTCTTGCTCGTCCGGTGGGTGCGTTGACTAAGCTAAGATGTACGACGAACGCGAAGCAATTCCTCCACTATCAGCGGTGCCTTGACAGACGCAACGCTGCCAGTGGTGATGAGCAGGACGTGGGTGTGTCCAGGACGTCGCTCGAGTTCAGCGATAAACGTCATGGTCGAGAACAAATCAATGATTAACCGATCGTAGCCCCACAATAGCATCATAGAGCATGATCACCAATGCCTCACTTCATGAGTCATACTACTTGTTACTCAAAACAAGATAGAATTTCAAAGTATATTCTCTTCAGATAGGTGCACAGAAATGTCCAGAAAGATTGGTATGACTAGCTTCTCACGCATCTACTCTTTAATTGGATGTTGCGCCATAGTACGGCTGCTGCACTCCGCCAGCATTGATGGGCTCGTAGGTACCGTTCCCTACGTCTGCGGGGAACAAGAGGTTGAGTAAGAGCAAGCGGAAGCGATCAGTGGCACACGTACAGCGGAAGCCACCATGTCCGTAACGTTCCTCGGCCTTCATCTTCTTGTAGATGAGCCAGAAGGCATGAATGTGTCCAGGAATGTATCCGAAGCTGCAGGTGTGCGTCATTAGCGGAGGGCAGGTGTGCGACAGGCACATGAGACTTGCATCGTGAGGAGGATGTTGATAAGGAGGTCGCAGCTGCAACCTGTGAGGAAAGCAGCGGCGGCGGGAGGGAAGAGGATGGCAATCTGTGAGGCGGTCAATTCCAAGAATAGCCGTCTTTGAAGAGAACGAGACGCACGAGGATGAGAAGAACGTCTGAACCTTTGACCATGTTGTATGTATGTCGATTGGGAAACGTAGAAGGGTCGTAAACGTGAACGGAGGAGGTAGAGTGGTGTGTGGGCTGCGGGCGTAGCACAGGTTGATCTTAAATGGTCCACGATGCTGTGACGTCGCCCTACGTCACGCGTTTGATTCAATCAAATGCAGCACCCCCTTGTCCCCCGAGTCACGAGGAACTTTGGTCGCCAAGTGGCCTTGTCAATTGCTCCCTGCCGCGATGGAACCTGCTTCGACTCGTAGTTTTGCCTAGTTTCTCGCTGAATGAGGACCCATATGGCATCGATCCATCACTAGTACTCATCACCACACGATTATTTCATTTGTAGACCTCTTCCAAAGCATTTATTTGGCTCGGATGTTACGACTCTCTGGATTCCACACAGTCAAAAACTTTGAGTTTCCGGGATCAGGCTGTTTATAGGAATGCGCGGTCCGGGGCTTGAGCACCGACCACTTCGCCACTTGTCACGGTCAGCGTGACCCGTGACAGAAAATTTTGACTCGATTCAGTCATCAGTTCTTAATCTATGTATGTGTCGCTTTGTTCGCCTTCTTCCCAGATCTATCAGCCATCCAAGACCGAGAGGTTCTAATCCGCCCGCGTTTTTACCTCCGAGGAACATGTCGACGGAGGCTGGCACACACAAAGACCCTGTTACGGGAGAGCTGATCTCCAAGACGTACGTCGGCAGTAGCTTTTGCGCTCCAGCTCCATCTGATTATCTGGATGTGCACAGGGAGCTCAAGCGCCGCGAAAAGGCGCGTGCTAAGGAAGCTAGCAAGGCTTCCAAAGCGGCGCAGCAGCCGGAAGCGACGGTGGTCAAGTCCGCGAAGCCTGCTGAGGAGGAACTGAGCCCCAACGTGAGCGCACCAGTCTCAACCACGATGCACTTGTTAATCATACGAGCTACAGCAATACTTCGAGCTACGATCTCGTCGAATTCTCGCCCTCAAGCAATCTCAGAACCCAAATCCTTATCCTCACAAGTTCCATGTTACCCAGTCAATCAGTCGGTATATCGAGCACTACGGACCGGAGGGCGTGATCGCACCTGGTCAAAAGCTCACCACGAAAGTGGAAGCTCTCGCCGGTAGGATACACAACATCCGTCCCAGCGGTTCGAAGCTGGTCTTCTACGATCTTCACGGCGAGGGAAAGAAGGTGCAAATTATGGCGAGTCAGCAGGACGCAAAGGATCCGGAGTCGTTCGTTGCAACCCACGAGCTGTTTAAGCGTGGTGACATCGTCGGAGTGATCGGGACACCGTCCCGAACGAAGATGGGAGAGCTCAGTATCTCGCCCCAAGAAATCGTGCTTCTCGCACCGAATCTGCACCAACTTCCGTCGACCCACTTTGGCTTGAAGGACCAGGAGACGCGCTATCGCAAGCGGTATCTGGACCTCATTCTGAACGACAACACCCGCAATCTATTTGTGACTCGGAGCAAGATCTTGACCTACATTCGCCGTTTCCTCGATGCCCTCGGGTTCATGGAAGTCGAGACACCGATAACTTCGCTTCTTGCGGGTGGTGCGACTGCCAAGCCGTTTGTCACGCACCATAACGACCTGGACCTGGACCTCTTTCTCCGGATTGCGCCAGAGCTGTACCTGAAGCAGCTGGTTGTCGGCGGACTAGACAGGGTGTACGAGATTGGACGGGTGTTCCGAAACGAAGGCATCGATCTGACTCATAACCCCGAATTCACCATCTGCGAGTTCTATATGGCATATGCGGACATGGAGGATCTCATGGAGATGACCGAGGCGATGATTGAGGGTCTGGTGAGATATCTGTTCGGCGGGACCAAGGTGACATTCCATCCGGACGGAAACAAGGGTCAGGAGGGTGCCAGAGAGATGGTACTCGATTTCCAGCGACCATGGAAGCGGTTCGACATGATTGAAACCCTGGAGGAGAAGCTGAGCGTCAAGTTTCCTCCTGGAGAGACTCTCCACACCGATGCAGCCAATGTGTTCTTGAGAGAACTCTGCGTCAAGGTGTGTTCTGCCCGTGCTGTGTGTAGGCTGGACTAACTCCGCTGCAGCACAACGTAGACTGCAGCGAGCCGCGGACGAACGCTCGGTTGTTGGACAAGCTGGTGGGCGAGTTCATCGAGCCTTTGTGCATCTCTCCGTCCTTCATTGTCGGACATCCGCAAGTGATGTCGCCGCTGGCCAAGTACCACCGATCGCGGCCTGGTCTTTGCGAACGATTCGAGGGCTTCATGTGTGGAAAGGAGTTCTGTAATGCCTATACGGAGCTGAATGATCCGTTCGAGCAACGGCTTCGGTTCGAGGAACAAGTCCGTCAGAAGGACCAGGGCGATGATGAGGCTCAGGGCATCGACGAGACATTCATCGACGCGTGAGTGCTGCTTGTTTGGGCAACCCCATTCGGTTTCTGACTCGGCGTTCCAGACTGGAACACGCCCTCCCGCCGACCGGAGGCTGGGGCATCGGCATCGACCGACTGGTTATGTTCCTCACCGACTCGAACAGTGCGTGGGCCTGTTTGTCATGCTCTGTTGTTACTGATGGCTCTCTAGACATCAAAGAGGTCTTGCTGTTCCCAGCGATGAAGCCCTTGGAAAGCACGGCGTCTGGCACAGCTGCTGCTCCGTCAGAACCCGCCGTTGTGCCTTCGTAGACGAATATCGAGTAACCAACCTTAGCTTGAATACGATTACCAAATTGAATCGCCGGGCCTCGAGCTGCCTCCTTACGTTCAGGAGCGGGGCTACACAGTGTCCGCTACTGCTGACATGTATCACCTCCTCATCGGTGCTACGGGGTTGCTGTGGGTCCAATCAACGCGGGCTATCCGGATTCGTGCACATCAATTACCCGATTGGCTACCCGCGATCTGTGCGGGGTAAGCTTAGCCTAATACTACCGCGTTGGTCGTTGCTACTTCTGTTTGCCCCGAGTGTGTGGTTTGCTTTCTTCTCATCTCGGACTTGCTGCTGTTGCCTACTTGGCTTTGGTTTTTGGGCTGGACCCAGCTATAGGCTTCATACATATAAACACGCTGGTTCTTCAGCGAATGGTTTCTCCAGGTCAATTGCGAGCTCCTTCTCAAGCATCCGCGTTCCTCCTCCTCCACTCAAGAGAAACCCATCTCGACCGACCAGACTAGACCAGACCAGACCCTCAATTGCCATGCGCTCTTCCTCCCTGATCATCTTCCTGCTCCCCGTCGCGGTCCTTGCAAGCTCGCTCGACACTCGCCATCGGCACCACGGGCACGCGGTGGCTCTGCGGCGCACCGCAGAGACCGCTGCCGCGAACGGGAACGGCACGGAGAAACGCGCGACGGCGGCGACGGCGTTCAATGGCGCGCGAATGACGTGGTACGGGACGGGCACCGGGGCGGACGCGTGCACGGGCAAGGACCACCGGTCGACGGACTACGTCGTCGCGATGGACTTCCACCTGTTCCGGAGCCAGGCGGGCAACGCGGCGTGCTGCGGGCGGCGGCTCAAGCTGGAGTACAACGGGAAGACGGCGTATGCGACGTGTGTGGACGAGGTGCGGCTTGTCACCGCGCTGTCTCGCTCCGGTCCTGACTTGCCGGCAGTGTGCTAGCTGCTACAAAGAAGGCCAGCTGGATCTGACGCAAGGACTGTTCAAGTACTTTGCGGCACTGTCAGAAGGTGCGTCCGAGTTCTGCCGTTCATTTGCCATTGCTACAGCATCTGACAGGGATAATATACGGCTCATGGTCGTATGCGGACAACCACGCCGCTGCCGTGGGCGACGGGGCTCCGACAAACGACACGAGTGCCAGTCAAGTTCACACGTTCTCAGCAACTTCCTCCTCGTTTTCAGCTGCGTCCGAGCCCTCCGCTGTCGAAACCCCTGTCAGCGCCGACACGGAAGTACCAGAGTCGGCTGTTTCTCCTTCGCCAGATCCAGCGCCGGTGCCAACGCAGGCCATTACCAACGTCATTGACTCGCGCGCCCTCAATGAAGCCGCCGACGAGTCTGCTGCACTTCTTGGCGTGACGGTGCCCGGTGTTCCCGGGCTCATGCTAGTGATCGGGGCGTTCTTGGCTGCCCAACTCTGATCTTGCGTTGTATGATACTCTGTCTCCCGGGGTTGTCTCCCAGTCTCAAGCCGGCTTGGGTTCTTGTCTGTACATTGTGTCTGTGTTTGTACTCCTGTAAATGATACGAATTGTGCACGTTGATTCGGAGGACCACGCCCAAGCCTCGCTGGTTCAAAACGAACAAACATGCGACTGGGGTGAGTCTCTCTATCGATTAGATGCACCACGCCTGGCCGGCTCAGATCTGTCAATAAAATGGCCGCCCTGGACCTGTAGCACAGCCTCGCTTGATGTAAGCTGCTCCACCGGCAGTGGCGTTGGGCTGAAAAGGGCAACGTGGTACGTACACAACGTTTCTCCGCCCTGCCGTAAAAGAAGAATGGAGCCGTTACGAGGGCGTGTTTATTTTGCAACCAACAACCACGTTGTCTCCTTCCCCCATCTCCTTCCCTCAACCGTATAAGTTCTTGATCGACAAGGACGCTCTCACTCTCTTTGATTTTGAAACATAGTACACACACTCGCTCTGTTATGTTGAATCCCGCTCTCCTCACTGCTGTTCTCGTCCTCTATGCCGGCTCTGTTTCCGCCAGCCCGCACAATGCACCGCGCAGCCACCACCGACAGATGCAAGTCGGTAGCGTCAAGACGTTCAATGCCTCTGATGCTGTTGCCCTCGAAAAGCGGCAGTCGAGCTTCTCTGGCGTGCGCATGACCTGGTACCCGACGGACACTGGCGCGTGCGTCTCGGCTAGCTGCTTTCGACGTTCATTTCTGTTTAACTTCTCGCAGCGACGCGTGCACGGGCAAGAACCACCTCTCGACTGATTGGGTTAGTACCAGCTTGCTTCGAGTCAATGTGAACATGATATATCTGTGCAGGTTGTTGCGATGGACTTCGGGCTGTTCGGGGATGGGTCTGCCTGCTGCGGACGGCAGATACAAATCGCATACGGTGGAAAGACTGCGGTTGCCACGTGCGTTGACGAGGTGCGTTCAACTTCAGGATTTGGGACCCCATTTATTCACACACATAACTAGTGTGCGAGCTGTTACAACCACGGTGAACTGGATCTGACCGAAGGCTTGTTCACCTACTTTGTTGGTGATCCCGGGATTGGTGGGTTTTACTATTTACGTGATTGCAATAGCTGATGTAACTTGAACATAGGTGTGTTTGATGCGTCTTGGGTGTATGCCGATGGCACGACGACGACGTCAACCTCGACTCACACGACACCCACCACCACGTCGACAACCCACACGACACCTACCACCACTTCGACACACCACACGACGCCGACTACCACATCGACCTATGTCGCGCCCACTACCTCATCGACTTACGTCGAGCCGACCACATCATCGACTTACGTTGCGCCGACTACTACATCATCGACCTACGTCGCACCGACCACAACTTCGTCGACTTACGTTGCGCCGACCACAACTTCGACGCACTCGACCACACACACCACCCCGACCACCACTCACACGACGTCCACTCACACTACTCCGACTACGACGTCGACCCACACCACTCCGACCACCACTCACACCACATCGACCCACACCACTCCGACTACCACTTCGACGACTCACACTCCAACCACCAGCTCGACTCACACAACGCCGACTACGACTTCGACCAAGCACACTTCGTCGCACACGTCCACGCATTCCGCGGCTGCGCTCGTGGCCCACGCATCGTCCTCTTCTGCGTTGAAGCAGTCGTCCGCGAAGCCGTCATCCGTGAAGCCTACATCAGTAAAGCCTACGGTTGCGGCGACAACTGAATCGCCGTTGACGCTTGTCGGCAGCGTCGCAACGACTGCGTCTGTGGCTGCCACCCAGGCAATTGCCAACGCGGGTGCCGACACGACGCCGTCTGTTCCTGCGCCTGGTGGTGCACTGAGTGGCGCGGTCGCCCACGGCGCGTCAGGCCAATCTGTGTTGCTTGTGGCCCTTCTGAGCTCTGTGGTTGTGTTCGTGCTCTAGACAGTCGGTATTCCAGGAGATACCGATACATGCTTGCCGGACAGGCAATCCTGCATTCGATTGACGCATCATACATAACGGACTTCCTCCCGGACTGCACTATCACTTACATACGTAGATTGTTGCCGGCAACCACCGAATACAACTCGCTGAAGTTATCTCATCCTTCCCAGCCGCCCATGATCGATCCCAACATTTCTGGGCATCTGCATTGATTACGTTTGCTGGCCACTCCCTTTTCGCTCTCACGTAGGCTACGCAGCTCCCCTCCTTGGTCTCCCGTCCTCGCTGTTGTCCGTTTCTTTCCCTGCTTGATTGCAAACACCTGCCAGCCGAAGCAAGCGTTTACCTCAAGCGATCATGGAATCACCTCCTCGGCAAGTGGTGTGACGAATCAAAATGCTGGCCCCGCAAGGCTCTTGATACCTAGTCCCATACAATTACTGCCCCGTACTAAGTATCGAGTCTCGACCATGACAGACTAGATGCGCCTTCAAACGCTGACAGCGACTGAGTCGATGGACAGGCGTGGACGCATGGTGCTCGCCGAGGCACCGAGATAGCCTCTCCTCTCCTTGCCCGAGACCGCGACTCCTTGCTCCGCCAAGCACAGTGCCGTGATGTCACCTGCTCCTTGTGGCTCCTGTGAAGAGCAAACTGGGCGGGGAGAAAAAAAATCTCGCATGCAGGTTTAGGCGACAACAAGGCATTGATGGCGATCACTGATATTATCTACCGGGCACTTGACAACATTTGACAACCCTCTCCTACCCTCTCTCTACTCCCCCCTTCATCACGCACGTCTCGGGTCCGCCCTCCCTCACGCTCATTAGCTTTAACCATACATAAACAATGCTCTCTGCGGCGTCCATCTCACTCGCGATTTTATTGACGACTGCGTCCTCTGTCGTCGCCAGCCACTCGCATGAGGCGCGCAAGCACAATGCTGTCTTCCGTAGTAGCAGCCGCTCCACCAACGAGACCGAGTCCACTCTTTCCAAGCGCAGTAACAGCGGCACCATGACCTGGTATCCGACCGACACTGGCCCGTAAGTTGCTTTGTCGTCCTGTTGTTTTTTCACGTGCGGCGACTGATGCCCGTCTCAGAGATGCATGCACGGGCAAGACACACAGCGACAGCGACTGGGTGAGTTACCGTCTCTTCCACTGTTCTGCAGCTCACCATTTGTCAGTATGTCGCGATGGACCGGCGGATGTTTGGGGATGGGTCCCCGTGTTGCAACAAGCAGATCACCATCTCGTACAATGGCAAGCAGACAACAGCCACTTGCGTGGACGAGGTTTGTTCTTTTATCATTATAGTCATACTCGCATGCTCATAAAGTATGCTATAGTGCATGACCTGCGACACTCCGACCTCGCTGGACATGACCAAGGGCCTGTTCCAGTTCTTCGAGTCAGATCTCGGCCAAGGTGTCTTCCAAGGCGACTGGTGGTATGCTGGTAGCGGTGGTGGAAATGATGGCGGAAACGGCGGTGGCAACCAACAGACAACGACCACCGCCCAGAAGACCACTACCACCCACAAGACGACGGCCACCCCGACCACGACGTGGACCCCGCCGCCCCCGCCCCCGCCTACCACCACGTCCACCAAGACGACCCACAAGACGACCGCGACGCCCACGACGACTAGCACAACGAGCACGACCAGCACCACAAGCACGACCAGCAGCACGTCCACGCACCACACGTCGTCGTCCGCCAAGCCGTCGTCGTCCTCTGCCAAGCCCTCATCGTCGTCCGCCAAGCCCTCGTCTTCGTCCTCGGCCTCTGCTAAGCCGTCTTTCTTCGTGAAGCCCTCGTCCGTCGCCCAGCCGTCCTCGACTTCCTCCTCCGTCGCCCCTGTCCCTACGGACGTTGTTGCCAACGTTGGTGGCGGCCCGGTCGCCGGCTCCGCTGCCGGCACCTCTGCCGGAGACTCGTCCTCCCCTGTCTCCGTGCAGGGTGCCCTGACTGGCAGCGGCAAAAGCGCGGGCACGGCCCTCAGTGCCCCGGCCCGGCTCGTCGCAGCCGCCGCGCTCCTCGCGTTCTTCTTCTGATCCGATTTAACATCTGATTACATATACCCCCCAATCTCATCTCGCTAATGTGGATACACTCGTCAACTTATCATCATCATCGTCCGGCCCATTGAGATTAGCGTAGCACAGTCCCACTTCTTCTGTCCATCTGTTGCAATTGATTTGCATTATTCAATAAACGACTTAGCGTTGTCCCTAAAACTCGTCCTCGTCTTTCCAGTTCTTGGCCTGATCCCAGTAGCCTTTCAGTTTATCCCCCAACAACTCTCTCGCAGCGTGGTCCGTGGGACAACTCCGGCCCTTGAAGTCGTGGAACGACCGATCCCGGAGCATGCCTTCCCAAATAAGCACACACTTGTTGTCTTCGAGTGGCACGCCCCCGTCCTGCTCCTGCTCCTGCTGCTCCTTGCCGTCCTCTTTGGCCTTTGCCTTGTCCCCATCGTCGCCACCGTCGTCCAACACCACGTCTTCTCCACCGCGAGGCCTGGCTGCCTGTGTCCAATCGATTCGGTTGAGCATCAGCTTCTTGTAGTGTCGCAGATACTTGGCCGCCCCTTCGACATAGACCATGCTGAACTGCTTGTTGAATATGCAGACTCCGGTCAGGTTGTTCTGCTCTGCGTTCTTTCGCACTTTAAAACGGTGAGCGGGGTCCGATAGCGTAAGCACCCTGCAGGCCATCCATAAGTAAGTACAGGCAGAGCAAATGGGGGGACTACGCACCTGAACACCGCCCCGTATACTCCACGTTTGTCCTCCTCCGCCTTCTTCGTCTCTAACTTCTCACGTCGCTCCTCGTCAGTCAACTTCCTCTCCGCGTTCGTCTTGTCGTGCACGTGCTTCCGCATCGCTACTTCCCGCCGGATTCTCGCCTCCACCCGTGTCGGGTCTTGCACAGCATCCGACGTCAGCACCTTCATCATGTTCGACAGCCGGACTGCAAAACGTTGATAATCTTATCCAGGAATATGAAGCAAAATACCAACCTTTCGGCGCGTCAGGGGGAATAAGCCCCATGGCCACCCGATCCCGCTTATCTTGTAGCTCGGCAGCCCGCTTGAGCTTACGCATCTTCTTCCGTTCCTGTGTATCCTCGTTTGAACAACTGGGAAAGTCGGCATCCAAACAACCTTACCTTCTTCGTCAACATCAGGGGCTTCAGCTGCACCGAGTCTTTGTCGCCAGGGGCAGGAATGGGAATGGGATGCTGGATGTATATCGAAATAGGCGACTCGTTGTTCCGGATATTAAGATGCTCGATCCCAAGCTCGATATCCTCATACTTTTTGTTGGGCAGCAACGGCTGGTCCCACCATTCAGCATCTGGCGGTGGAGGCCGCTAAACATGCCGCTTAACACATGATGGAAGACTGGAACGCAGAGCAGACCTTGATCCCCCGCTCGATGCCCATGTCCCCATCCAAACCCGCTTTCCTCGCGCTCTCCGCGATACGCTGCTTCAGGGCCTCGAGCTGCTGCTCCTGACGCATCTGGCTCCCCAATGCAACGTACTTGCCCTTGGGATTGAATCGGAAATTCCGGCCAGTGCGCTCCCGTGGGGCGCCCTCGAACAATCCAGGTTCTTTGGATGACGACGCCGCCGCTGCTGCCGCTGTATAGGGATTCGCAGACTCGACGACAACCGGCACGACCGGGGCCGGAGGCGGCGTGGGTGCGTTACGCACATTGGCCTGCGTGGACAGATGAGCGGGGCACGAGACAATGTGCTCAGAGCCTACCTTGATGGATGCGAACTTGGGCTGCATCGGCTTATAACGGTCCTTCTTCGACTGAGGAGCCGCGGGCGTCGTGTCCAGGAGTAGAGGGTGGGCGGCCATCTTCAGCCCGACGCTCTGTGGTGCGGGCTCTGCAGCCGCTCGCGCTTTGTTCTTCGACGCTTGCGATACGGCCTGCGCGTTTACATCAGGCAGGGTAGTTTTTTGAAGAGCAAGGCACGCACGGCATACGGGTTGTCCTTCACTGCAAGCCTGCTCTGCGCATCCTGGATCATGTTCTTCACTTTCTTCGTGTCGATTGCGGGTGCCGGCGGTTTCGCTGCGGCGGGAGTGGGTGCGGAGGACGAGACGGCGGACAATGCGGGGTTCTTCATCGCAGCCAGCTTGGCCGCGATTTCCGCGCGCTTCTGTGCGATGAGGGCGGCACCTGTGAGCTGCACATACCGGAGGTCGATCAGTATGTAGGTCTCTTCTGAGTAGCGCAGACACTTACGGCTGGCGCGGCGGCCACATTCGTCGGTTTCTGTGGTAAGAGAGGTTATAGAATCGCGTCAGAGTGATATTGGGTGGGGTGAATTCACCTTGGGTGAACGAGAAACCACTCACGTCGCTACGGAGGGGGTGTCAAACCCATATTAGCTTGGTGCATGTCCGGCGAGCGAAGGAGAGCTTGCCTTTTGAGTTTTTTGTTGCTAGATGTTTCGCCTGTCCCATCGAAGGCGCGTTTCTTGTCGCTCATCCTGTCGCGTGGAGTGTCGGCGACGAGGAGTACTGTGTGCGTTTGTTTACTGTCAATCAATCAATTCTACCCTCCATCACCTACTTCATCATGTTTTCTCTGCAGTCGCTGGCGCGCACGGTGCTCTCCGCCGCCCGCCGCCCCCTGCAGCCGCACACGGTGTTCACGCGTGAGCGCAACAACCTCGCGCCGCGGAAAGTCAAGCACGTCAAGCGGCACAAGGGCCGTGTGCCCATCCCCATCGGCGGGTCGATCAAAGGCACGACGCTCGCGTACGGCGACTGGGGCCTGCGCATTAAGGGAAATGGCGCGCGTCTCACTGCGAAGCAGCTGGAGACTGTCGAGGAGGTCGTGAAGAAGAAGCTGAAGATTATCAAGGGCGTCAAGGTCTACCTGCGCATCTTCCCGGATATCCCTGTCTGCATCAAGGTGTGTCGGGGAGCGCTCTTAGCAGGCGCTGCAGTGGTTTATGAGACGCGAAATAGGGAAACGAAACCCGTATGGGGAAAGGAAAGGGTACATTCGAGTTCTGGGCTTCCCGGTAACAAAGCTACACCCTTCCCAAGTAAGCGGAACTCATGGTCTGCAGAGTCTCCACCGGTCGCGTTGTTGTTGAAATCGGTGGGACCCCCATCCGAGAGGAGCTCGCACGCGAAGGTCTGCACCGTCTAGCCCTTCGCCTTCCTGCACTCATATGCACGGCTTATAGCTCTCCGCATCGCCGCCGCGAAACTGCCCACCAAAATGGAGTTCATCCGACGGAGCACACCACCTCGACTAGGCACGCTCATCCTCCGGCCGCCGCCCACACTCGCGCAAGCGCCCGTGCCTATTATTCCTGACGCCGCGCTCGCACCCGAGACGACGGTCAATGTGTAGTAGGAATAGTAATCGAACCTGTTCCGGTTATCAACGACGACCACCGAGGAATATCTCCGGTGTCATGCGTTGCTTTCGCTCAAGGTCAATCTGTCGTTCCACGCATCGAGTGCCGGAGCAGCGGGATCGACCGTCGTCAACCTGTGGGAAGTCTGGCCCACAAGCATACCGGACTGTGGACGGCTCGGCATCTAAGAGTGTCAATGAGGGGCGGCGCGACGGACATGGCGACCGCAAACGCATGCGGTGTGGCTGACAGAACATTGAGTGGCGTGTGGGATTATTTACCCGGATCCATACTCGCGAGCCATCCAATCTTGAGCTGGAGTTTCAACACAGGAAGCACACCCGACGTTTAACCACCGGCCGACACAGAAGGAGGACCTGATCTTATTGCAACGCTGATCATGTCTAGCTCACCTTTGGGAATGGCTTTCAATGGGCGCGTCCCGCCGAATGAATTTTCAGTCTCCTGCCGATCGTCGGTGCACATTCAGGATCCGGTAAGCGCTGTAAGTTGAGTCTGCGGCAGAGTAGGTAATAGACGACCGGTAGAGGCCAGAGGTTCATGTGAATTGTATCCGGTGCTATTTCACCAGCCATGTTACCGTTTCCCACCCATGTCTATACCGAACTCGCAGTTACTTCCAATTCGGATATGACCCCACTTTTGCGTTTCGCCCTGGAACAGAATCTATATCATACGCTGTATCGACAATCTGCGCGACGTATCTGTTTTTCCTCGAGCTATTTGTTTCAAACTGAGGGTGGCTGGCCAATGTAAATGAGGTTCATTCATCAGACAAGTCCGAGTCCACTTCGCACGCTCATTTTCCACTGGCTCTCAACAACGCGCTCCCCGTCCTGTCCTGCCGATGACACCGAAACGACTACTGAGCAGACTTGGAGAGGAGAGGAAATCACAAATTACGACTCGTTTGGGTATCATCCAGGTCCACCAAAAAAGGCACACACATCCCTCCACATCCATCGCGATGCATCTTCATCCGTGTCAGGGAACCTTTTGTTCCCACGGCCACACCTTGCATCCGGTGCCGGAGCAGCGGAAACGGCCGTTGACTTGCGCGAAATCTGCCCCACATGCATAGCAGAACTGCGGATGGGTCAGCGAAATGAGCGAGTCAATGAGGGCGGCGCGACGGACGTGGTGCCCACAAACACAGGTCATGTGGCTGGAAGCAGATATAAGACCGAGCTCGGAAGTGTTGTGCGGGATTCACTCACTTGCATCCATACTGAGATGGCATGTGATTGTCAGATGGGAGTCTAGAGGGAGGGAGATGGTGCTGCACCTGTCGCTCGATGGTCTGCCGACACTGGGAACGAAGATCAACTCCACTGGGACGAGCTTGCCAATGGGCGGACGGGCTCACTTTCGGGCATCGCTTCCAACTCTCACGCTCGATCAGCTCCAAAAACTCCCGGTCTCCTATGGATTGTCGGTGCATAGGCAGAACCGGTACGCGCTGCAGGTCAAGTCTGGGGCGCAGAGGGTAAGTGATGACCAGTCGAACACAGATATGTAGTCGTCGACAAACCTTCATGCCACTTGCACCTACACGCTTTGCAGATATAGCCGCGGCACCGCAGGCACTGCACCTGCACCGCCGGTTTCCCTCTGAGCGTCGGCGACGTGGCCAGGTCGAAACTCTCCCCGCAGCGGTATGGGCTGTTATCCCACGATCGTCGTTAGCGCACCAGTCCAGCACGAGATTGTAATGGGTGCACCAACCAGTCAATGATGTCCATCGACGCAAGATGTTCGGCAAAGTCCCAATCTTGCATGTTATCTGGGCCCAGGACGATCTCCGCGATGTTCCTCGAGATCCTAGACGCGCGTTTGCCAGGGGGACAGCCCTGGGCCGATCAGCGGTCAGTTCCCGGCGAAGCGATGCATAATGCACTCGTAGATACTCACCGGGCACAATTCGGCTCGCACGAAGTTGGCTTTCAACCCCGGCTCAGACATCTCCATGGGCCCCATCACCGTCCCGTATGCACGGGGGTTGAATATCACATTGAGGTGCCTGAAGATCGAGGACGAGAAGCACGCCTGGTGCCGCCGGTCGGGTGATAGTAAGCAAGCGGCGCAGAGAGAGGGATTCCACGCACCCCGCAGAACGCGTGCTTGCACGACTTGAAGTACAGCCCATATAAGATTCGTTCCCTGCGCGGTATGTGCAACTGGCTGTTGAGAAAGACATCAATGAGAAGGGCGGGGGAGGGGGATCAGCAACGTGATTGCAAACTCACTCCTTGGCCGCCTGCCACGGCGTCGACGACAGCTGCATATCCCGCAGACAGATCCCGCACTGTACTGCTCAGCTCAGCCCTCAGTCCGCGAGTCGAGCGCCGACGCACCCCCGCGTTCCATGCTCGCTTTCTTTATGTTCTCCCGAATCGCCTGCGCCTGGCGCTGGTCCGGGTTCGTGAGGTTCTCGTACAGCGCGCGGTGCGTCTCGATGGCTCCCCAGCCAGGCTGCTCGGTCTGAAATACGCCGCACGGCGTGGTAAGAAATTGGAGGCTGCGGAAGCGTGTCTTCGCACGCGGACGAGCGGGTCTGCGCACCTTGTCCCACGGCATGCCGATGCCAGAGCTGGCGCGCTTGAGACGCTCCATGAACGGGGGCATGCGCCTCGCCAGACGGTGCGATTGTAAGTAGTGCGTGCGAGGAAGAGAGCAAGTGGGCGGTGAGCTGATGTCGCCAAGCGTCTGGCTGCCAAGTTTTGTCAGTTGAGAATTCCCCCGGAGCGGTCCGCGACTTGCATCGTCCAGTGTCCTTCTTCCGGATGCAGTAAGTAGAGGAATCAGGATCCCAGTGCGCCTCCGTAGTTCCGCAGCGGAAATTGACTGGCTTCTGTTGATACCATGCCGTTTCCGGTGACGTATTGAGTTCAGCGTCGTCAAGTCGAGTCACCGATGTCTGTGGAGAGTCTAGCTAGAGCTATCTGAATTCGGACGATCTCCTGGACACGCGCGCGATCTGAATTTTGGCAGATGGGCTTCGCGGCGAACGATGATAGTCTCGATACTTTCGATAGTGGTATCATAAATACCCCGCGGGGAGCTGCTCTTAAGCCCGCGCGCGTCCCATCCCGACGAAGCGACAGTGACGGCGGCATCACCAAGGCAGTTCCAGGCTCCACGATTCCGACTATTTCCCGAGCGCAGTCGCTGCATGACTGTGATTCCTTCCAGTCCAACCAGCTCAATGCTCCGTTTAGCTAGGACCGGTGCTTTGAGACTTGCCGCTTTTCCGGACCCGTGCCCGGGACACTGAGCCGGTCTGTATTCTGCGATAAGGGCGCGTACCGCCCAGATCTGATACTCTTGCTTCAAAATCCACAGCACTCTGCACTCCGACCTCGCCGATCAGATTCACGGCTAGGAACACTTGCACAGATGACCGTGACAGCGACTGAAGGAAGACCTGCCATTGCAGGTGGCAGTACTATCAATCATTCCCATCAATTTGATGTGATCGCTTGACGGTTACAGGCCTGCTCCCAACTTCACCGTCCAGCACACATACATCCCCAGTGATCATCCGTGCTGCGGACGCTTGGATCTCGTCTGAAATCGCTTATGCGGCCGCGCATTTTGCGGGACGTCTCAGCAGGCCTCAACAAGCCTTAGTCTATAGATGGCTATCAACTCGTGGCTGACCTGCGCTATGGTTCCGTCCCTATCCCGTCGTACATTCCCTAGCGAATATCGCTGAAAAAATACCGCTTTCTGTGCTCTATCTTGCACCGCATCCCGGATCCGCCAAGGCCTGCATGTATCATATATCATATATGCTTGCTACCCTCTCCCTGCACATCAGTCCAAGTTGACGTTGAACATTTTGACAGGGGCTGCTGATTGGATTTAGCGGCGCCCTTGTCCTCCCCACGCCTCAGGCTCCAGGTCAGTTCATAGCTATCCGCTTAGAGTATTCCTTGACGCGCTGATATTGAATCTAGAATCTGTACAGCCTTTCCGACGGACAGGGTCCACATAAAACGACATCCACGACGGGGATACATGCTTTACCTTTCCGCATCGAGCGACAGCCCCCCACCCCCCCTCTCCTCCTCCGTTTTCTCTGAGTCACCAGCGATGAACGTGCAGTTTTCGTTCGGCCAGAACCGGTCGTACTTCTGCAGCGCGGGGTCCGCGTACGCATGGTGGCGCGCTCTCTGCTCTGAATGAGTTACACACCGTGCTGACTGATCTCGCACGGATGGCAGGAGCGCGAACGCGATCCCGGCTGGCCTCACGCGCCTGCTGCTCAACCGGAACCACATCGACGCCCTCGCGGCGCCGCACGACGTGTCGTTCCCGATGGAGGCCAACACATTCGGCGCGTGCTGGCGGACGGCGGCGGGGCGCAACGCGTTCGAGGGTGCGTGTCCTATCCTATCCTACCCCCATGCTGCTGCTCGCGATCCGCATACATACCCATCTGATCCGCGCCACTGCCAGCGAACTTCCTCGGTCGGCCGTATACGCGCCTGATGCGCTTCATGCAGGCGACGCACCGCCGCGGCGACAAGACGACGCGCACGGTGTTCGGGCCGGGGCAGAGCTACTTCTCGATGTCGGGTGCAGGGTACAGCTGGCAGAAGCTGCCCCTTGCGCTCGAGGACGATCTGCTCGATTGCATGAAGACGCGCCGGCCGGTGGCTGTGGCGCTCGGCGTTGGGGGCGCGTACGTTGCGCTGTACAGCGACGGGACGGTGACGTTTGATCTCAGGGGGCATTATCCGATGGTGGATCGGCTTATCCGCGATACGACGGAGGCCGCGAGGAAGCGCGGCGTGATGGTGGGTGCATATCGATTTATTTATTTTTCCGTGGGACTCAATTTTTTGCGCGCAGTATGTTGCACTGAACCCGTTCATCGCTGGCGAATACTACGCGGTATATGGCGACGGCTCTGCGACGTGGAACTTCCCGACCAAGTGGGGCGCGGATGTGACCCATGTCAGCCAGCAGATCCAGGCTGTTCCCGTGCAAAGTTCGCCAAGTGTCGTTTCCGCCGCCGGAGGAACCAGTCCTCCGCTGTCCACTGCTGGGGGATCGAGTCCGGCTGCCCAGCTTCCCGCTGTGCCTAGTCCGGCACCGACTCCTGCGCCAGAAATGCCGAATCCGATTGCACTCCCGCATCCTTCTGTTCCTGAGCAAGTGCAGTCCGTAGCTATCCCCCAATCTGGGGTCGTGCCCCAGTCCGTGGTCATGCCCCAGCCCGTGGTCATGCCCCAGCCCGTGGTCATGCCTCAGCCCGTGGCGAACCCAGCAGTCCACGCTCCTTCCGTCGGCGGGCCCGCCGGCAGCGCCCTACCTTCTCCGTCTCCTTCCATCGGACATCAGCGGCCGCCATCCGTGTCGAGTGTCAACTCCCATGCGTCGGGATCGCCGATGATCCAGCCACAATACACGGGCTCGAGTTCGGCGTCTGGCAGCCAGCAGCGCCCGCCGTCCATGCACTCCCATTCTGCGTCGTACTCCGCTGGGGGATCGCCGACGATGCAAGCGCAAGGTTATGGACACGCTCAGCACGCTTCGATGAGCGCTCCTTACACGACGTCGCCGCTGTCGGAGACCAGTTCTCCTGCATTTGGACACGAAGCATGGACGTCGCAGAACATGGGCCAGGTGCCGCAAGTCTCCTCGACAACGGCTACGACGACGACGAGCGCAGGGTACCAGGCATCGACGTCCCAAAATGCTTCAGCCAGCAGCATGAACCACGTGCAGCAGGCGGTGTCGACGTCCCAAAACATGGTTCCGCAAACCTCGACGGCTACGACGACGACGACGAGCTCAGGGTACCAGCCATCAACGACTGAGAATATTTCAGCAGCAAGCAGCATGAACCACGTGCAGCAGGACGCATCGACGTCCCAGAACATGGTGCCACAAACTTCTTCGACGACGGCGACGAGCTCGGGGTACCAGGCATCGACGTCGCAGAATATTTCGTCAAGCAATATGAATTCCATGCAGCAGACCTCATCAATGGCGAGCTCGGGCAGTCCGTCGGTTCCATCATATGGGTCGTCCAACATCACATCAGGTGGCACGCAGTCCGCTTCGACCGGTGTACCAACCTCGGGGGGAACGACATCCAGCTATCAGGCTACATCGCCGGCGACAGCGAGCGTCACGTACGCCGCAACAGCGGACAACGCCTACCCCGCAGAGAGCACGTTCGTGCCCCCGCCGGCGTACGCGCCGTTGCCTGCCGCCGCGGAATACACTGTGCCGCAGTTGCAGCCCCAGCGGCCACCGCGGCCATCGGCACAGGCGACGGCGCCGCAGAAGCTGTCATGGTCGAGCGGGCTCTCGCTGGGGCTCAAGGCGGCGCAGGGCCTGAACAACATCGTCAACGCGATGAACGGGACGCCCACTGCGAACACGCAGTATCAGTACCAGAACCAGGCGAATCAGTACCAGTACCAGAACCAGAACCAGGCGGCGACGACCGCGTCGACGACGGGCGCTCTGCTGGGGCTTGTGGGGAACACCCTTAACGTCGATCCCAGTCTGATCCAGGTGGCGAGCGGGGTCGCGACGCTCGCCAGCGCCGGCGCTTCCGCTCTGCAGGGCGGCGGGGCGGCGGGTGGGAATGTGAACAACAATTACGCTGTGGGCGGGAATCAGGTCATGCAGGAGACGATCGTGCAGCAGCAGGATATCGCCGTGGTCGATTACACAGGAGGCGGCGGCGTTGTGGTGGAGGACATTTCGACGACCACTGTGGTTCAGGAGACGGTGTATTGAAATGGTAACTACGCTCTCATGCATGTATGTACATATATATATATATCACAATACTCTCATACCCTGCTTGTCCACTCCCACCATGGAGACATCGGGCACGATTACTTGGAAAGTCGGCCAAGACACGGTCCAGACCGCCTACTGGGTCTACGGCGACCTCAGCAAAGCCGCGATCCCGCTCATCGTGCTGCACGGCGGCCCGGGCGTTCCGCACGGCTACATCCAGCCCCTCGCGCAGCTCGCCCAGCGCGGGGCCCACAACGCGGTGATCATGTACGACCAGCTCGGCTGTGGGCGCTCGACGCACCTCGCGGACAAGCCGGGCGCGTTCTGGACCGTCGAGCTGTTCATGGACGAGCTCGAGCACGTGGTGGCGCACTTGCGCATCGGCCGGTTCGCGCTGCTCGGGCACTCGTGGGGCGGCATGCTCGCCGCGACGTACGCCGCGCACCGGCGGCCCGCGCACCTGCACCGCCTCGTCATCTCCGACTCGCCGGCGTCGATGGCGCTGTGGGTCGAGGGGTGCGGCCAGCTGCTGGCGCAGTTCCCCGCGGGCTTCCGCGCGCTGCTGGCCCGCCACGAGGCGGCCGGGACGACCGAGAGCCAGGAGTACCAGGACGCGCTGCAGGAGTTCTACAGAAAGCACGTGTGTCGGCTGGAGGTCTGGCCCGAGGATCTGAACCAGGCGTTTGCGGACCTCGCAAAGGATCCGACGGTGTACATGACGATGTGCGTGCAAAACCCACCAATCGCGTTGGTTCTATGTACATACTCACCCCGGGCCGGTGCCAACCAGGAATGGGCCGTCCGAGTTCACGGTCACGGGCTCGCTCAAGACCTGGTCCGTCGTCGACGAGCTGCAGCACATCACAGCCCCGACGCTCGTGCTCAACGGCCGCTTCGACGAGGCGCGCAACCTCGCCGTCGCGCCGTTCTTCACGCACATCCGTGGTCCCGTCAAGTGGGTCGAGTTCGCCGAGAGCAGCCACATGCCGTTCTACGAGGAGCAGGAGCGCTACCTCGAGGTCGTCGCAGAGTTCCTGGCCCAGTAGGTTCCGTAGCTAGCACGTCCAAGTCACATCCAAGGGTTTCATAAGTGGTAGTAGGTGGTAGTCCAAAGAGTTATCGCGATCACGTGGCTCGCGTGGAAGTGCGCGCGATGTGTGTCAAACCATGTTTGTATCTGTGGAGTGGAGAGCCTCCTGCATGTCTGGTGTGCTGGACCTTCCTCGCTTGTGGTACGGTGTTTCCGAGTATGGCAAGATCGTGGATGTGGAAGCCGAGATGCCGGACAAGAATTCAAAGAGCAAGACCCAAGATCGTTAATTCCTGGCCCGCAAGTATATGACAGCACCTGACCCGAGGCTAGTAACGACCGGGACTAGAAGGGCCTGAGCGACGAGGAGGGAAGAAGCGGCAGATTCAGGGTCGGCGGCCCATTATCGCTCTCGATTCGGTCGACGGCGACGTCGACCCTGGAGTCATTGGCCCAACGAGACAGCACGTGAAGCAAGTGTCGGTCGAGGACCAGAAGGCGCTGGCGGTCAAGACCGTGACCGTGCCCTGCGCACGTGTCGCCATCACCGTCAACGAAGCTGAACGCGGCGACGAAACGGATCCGAGATTCGAGCGACGACAACAAAGCCGTACCAAAATACGTACGTTGGTCCTGTCGCAGTGGACGTCCTGCCTGAACATCGTATCGGACTTTTCATGTAGGAAGGGATCGCCGACGGCAACATGTCGGTCGAGCAGCGTAACGAGGCTGTGCAGGTGCCGGTGTACGAGGTGAGCGCGCGCGCCATGTCCGCGTCTTTCAAGTGTGGCAGGGAGCCCTCATCTACGCCAAAAGTCTCGCTGCCTTGATGGCATCGTTTCCCGTACACAAGCCGCAGACATCGCTTGGACCAGCAGCGCGAAACGATACGTGATCATGAATACGGACGAGGACCCGCACTCTCGCCCCTCCAGGAGCGGAACCAGAATCTGGCCGACGGTTCGCTCGGCGAAGGCGGCAAAGGCAGGAACTTGATGGGTCGCATGACTGTTCGTCAGCTCAGCAGTTTGTCCGGCTCGGATGCCCGCGAACAAGTTTCCGTAAAGCAGATTCAGTTGTTTCAGATGTACAGAACGCACTGGGAGACTTGGTCCCTGTAATTTCTCGATTTCTGACTGGTAATTACGGCACTGGCTGACCTGGATTATAACTTACTGTATTGCATCGCACTTGTGCCTGTTTGGGAGTGGTACTGTACCTGTTTGGAGCATGTCCTCACATCCTTAGCGCTTGGAGCAAAGTGTGCGTCTAAAAAAAAAGGAAGAGACCGAAAACTCCGATTTGTTGGCTGCCGAACAGTCCTGTGCAGTCGGGCTCCCTCCGTGTGCCGTAGGGGGCCAAGAGCGTGCGTGACCGAACCTTGCGTGCTTCTTCCTCTCGAGCCTCCGCACCCGTGGCGAGCCTAAACCGGGGAAGCCCGCCGTGCGGAGACCTCCGTGGGGCGCTTACCGCAGCGGAGGATTCTCCACCTCCGTCTTGCTTCGCTTCTCTTATGTACGCTCGCCGAAGCGAGAGCCGATCCTCCGCTGATCGATGAATCCTAAGTATTATTTTCCTGAGTGGGAGTATATAAACCTCGACCGCCCCAAGCGGGGTGGGCCTCAGCTGTTGTTCGCAACGCCCACTCGGAGGATACACACACTCAGGACCATGTTCGCCCAGATCTTGACCTCGCTCCTGCTCGTCCACGGCCTTTTTGCGGTCGGTTCCCCCATACGTGGCCATCCGCTCGAGACTGACTATGCCCACGCCCCCCCCCCCAGACCCAGCTGAAGCCGGGGCAGTACCACGTCGTCAACCTCGCGCACCCGTACGCGCCGGTCTCCGTCGACGCGGCGCACAGCCGCGTGTACGTCCCGCCCGCGTTCTCGGGGGGCCACAGCCTCGTACGTCCACGTCCACGCGCTGCGCAGAGCCCCACGGCTGACGAGCAACATACTGCAGTGGGACGTCCTCACACCCCCGGGCGCGCTCGACGGGATCACCATGCACAGCGTCGATGCCGGCCGGTGGGCGCAAGTAACCCCTGGACAGGTGACACGCGTTTCCGTTCCTCCGCATCGCCGTGAATGGCATTAACTCACTCGATCTTCTTCTCGCGCGCGCAGGGCCAGTACATCGGCACGACCGCCAACAGGTCCAGCACGTTCGCGCTCGTGCTATCCGGAACGGCCGACTTCCCGGGCGACGGCGGGATGATCCCCGACTCGCACATCGACTACTGGACGGTGAGCCAACCAAAACCCCAGCCACTCCTCTCGTCTGCCGACGCTCATCCTCCCTATTTTGCGCGCAGATTGGCGCACCGGACGGATCGGTGTGGACGTACAACCCTGACGCTGGATCCGAGGCAAGCGGCCGTTTCCTGCTGCAGCGATTGAGCATTGGCGCTGAAATCACATCATTCCGGCTAGGTGCTGCTGCTTCCGCCGACGGCAGACAACTCCGCGAGCCAGTTCTGGATGTTCGCGGCCCCGGGCGCCATTCCGTTTCTTCCGCGCGATCTCAGCGAGACGAGGGAGCTGGGTTACTTCAGCCCGGCAGTCGATTTCGACGCGAACAGTGACAGTTTGTAAATAGTTGAAAATGAACTTTAATTATCCGAATCGGGATCTGATCCAACAGTCTTTGTCACCTAGTAGTCACGTGGATCGCGTTTCTATCCGCACTGTCACTGAGACTCGCACTATGATGGACGATTCGTTTGAGCTGTACGATCTGCGCGTCGAAGTCATATGCCCACCCGGAGAGCGCATTCTCTGCGGTGCCAAGCCAGGGGACCACTTTACGCTCGAAGGGGAGATGCTGCATCTACCCCCCGGTCAGGGCTTCTCCATCTACTCGCTGTGCAAGTCGTGCCATTACCTGCGTCGCCGACATGTAAGCTGACCTCCCGTCAAGCGGCAGTCCTCTCGCTCCTCGCTGCGAAACAGCGCGTCTCGCACGCGAACGACTGGATCACGACGGACACCGACGTCGCCTGCCCAGACCCGAACTGCAAGTCGGTCCTGCGCATCACGAGGACCGGCAGACGCCTGTTCAGACACGGGGACGTCACCGCAGTTCCGCTTCCGCCTAAAACCTCCCAGTCTGATTCAGCTGCACATGCTACGTAGATCCTGTCCAATCAAACGCGTTGCTCCGCCAGCCACCCTTGACCCGCTCGAACTGCTCCCTCTCCTCCTTCCTGCGCTCCGCTCGGTCGAATTCGCTTCTCGCACGCAAGGCCTGCTCCTCCGCTGCTGCAGCGGTTCTTTCGCTTTCCCCACGAGCTCGCGGGCCCCGTCCACGACCGTATCCAGCACCGATGGGCCGGCTGATTCTGGGATGCCCTTGTTGGGAAACAGCTGCGCTCCTCCGCCCACTGCGAGCACCGTCTCCTCGACCGGATCGTCGTTGTTCTCGGGCACGGTCATCGTTGTGTGAATGATGCCTTTGAATGTAGCGTCCGTGTGCGACGTCGACGTGCCAGTGGGCTGCGTCGACGGCGAGCTCTCGAAGAACGCGGGTGCCGTGGCTAACGCAGCTGCGTAGTAGTCTTGTATTGTGGGTTCTTCATTCCTTCTTGCTCCGATCCGCGCGGCCTCTTCAGTCACCGCAGTCACCAATCGATCCGCCCACTCGACGGCACTGTGTACTTGTTGCTCTAGTACTGACCGCAGGACGAGCCGGACGACGGGTGCTGAGAGCGGTTGGAGGAGCAGGGTGTTGAGGATGGAGTGTCGACTATGTCGGATGTTGAACGCCAGCCCTGGAACGTCGACCGTCACATCTCGGACCTTGAAGAGCGGTTCTCCCGGCGTCCTCCGCTCCTCGTCGATGGTCTCGATATCCACATCCAGCACAATTCCCTCGCCGCTGGCCCCCGGCTGTCCAATGTCGACGTCGATGATGCCCTCGTCAGAATATCGCAGGAAAGAGAGCGGCCCCTTGTAGTCGACAAAGTACCCGAATCCGTGTGCAGAGCACCGCACTCCCTCGACCCTTGCCCTTGTCCGACTGGAGGCCTGAAGCACAGCGTCCGGGACTGTCATATCCAACTTGAATTCATTCCAGTTTTGCACGAGCACGGAGTCGGGCGACAGCGATGCACTGGTCGACGACGGTGTCAGCAGCACTGCGTCGACCGCGACATCGAGCGTCTTCGACTTGTACTCCACCCGGGGCATCGGCAAGTTCCGGATGTTCTTGAGCACTCGCGGGATGAGCCAGCGGAGGAGCCTGCTCCTCAGCGTGTCCCGCCACGACCCTCTACCTCTCACGCTAAGGAACATATCTTCGGTGGCGGCGACGGTGTGCTGGATGGCCTGTAAAAGCTGTCGCGTGCTCTTGTCCGTCTGGAGCGCATCAGAGAAAGCCTGTGCCTCCGAGACCATCTGCCGGAAATCCCGTGCCCATCGTGCATTTTCTTGCGCCGCGAGCAGCAGCTTGCCCGTATCGTACAACTCCTCCGCCCCACGCTTGGCTTTCGCCGATCGAGCAAAGGACGGGTCGCTCAGTGCCCGTTCGAACCAGACTCCCACTACGGAGAGGTACTCGCGCAAGTCAGAGTTCGGCGCTGCTAGCACATCTGTAATAGCCGCCTTGAACGAATGCAGCAACGGGTCTAGGGAGTGGTGCGAGGCGAATCGCTCGAGGAGGATCTTCAGGTCTCCCAGTGCTTCAGCGAAGGACTCTGACATATCGATCTCAGCGGAAACCGCAACATGTTCGTCAGACGCTGCTTTTGTCAACGATCCCAGCTTGTCTGAGTATTTCTGCAGCAGCCGCAGCACCGTGGACATCGCATCCTTGTATTCAGGACGGCTTTGGATCTGGCTGACAGACTGTATCCACCGTCAGTCGGCAGGATTCATTCATGAATATATGACATGGAAACGCACGAGTTGTATTCGTTCAATGATGTTCTCCTTGACTCGTTCTGCAGATTGCAGACCCACGGCGGCAATGTCGTCCTGAGCACGCTCTGCCGCTTCTTTCACCTCCAATACCGCTTCCTCTGCTTGGCTAGCCGCATTTCCGTCACCGCCGGACCCAGTCGTGGCCACTTGGGCAATGCTGAATGCGGCAGCCTCCACGTTGGCCGCGGCCTGCCCGATTTCGGACGCGGTTTCCGCGACGATCTCGCGTGTCGTAGTGAGGATATCCGAAACCAGGATGCGGAACGCGCTTTCGGTGAGCAGGAGGCGAGTGAGGGGCTTGATGGATGCGACTAGCCGCGCAGTATCCCCCGGGATCTGTTTGCGGTCTTTCTGTCTAAGTTGGTTAAGCAGAGTGCGTTGCCTGGGCCTATGTCCTCGACGCACCGATTTTGACCGGCGCTCCGTTGACTGTGACCTCCGCGTTGAGCTGGATTGGCACTTCGTCGTTGGCATCATTCAAAGTCCGTGAGGCGTGATAGTACAGCTCCTGTATCTTGTCGTCGTCTAGCATCATATGAGCACGGCCTCAGATAGTATTCATCGACGCACAGTTCTTCTCCAGTCCAATCCGGAGGACAGCGTCCAGCAACTCCTGCGCCGCGCCCACGGCATCGACTTCGCGCTCGTTCAGCCCAGCACTGTTGAGCCCACTCGGACTCTGCAGATCGACCAGAGATATCAGACTCCTCAGACCAGTCGAGGTCTGCTCTTGGGACGGCAGCTTCCCCGCACTCAGCGCTGCGAACACGTCCGCGAACTTTTCGTACCCCGATCGCGTGGGGCCGGGATAGGTACCATTGGTCTCATCTGTGGAGGATTCGCGAAGGAGAGGACGCGTTTCGGGAGATTCCTTGCGGCGGGTTGAGCAGCAAGAGCCCATAGGCGTAACTAGCAATGCGCGCGCGATAGAGATGGCAGGCTGCTCGTCAAGTGCGACACTATGATGTCATGCACTCGGGCAGTTGACAGATAGGGGCGGCCGAATACACACGCGGTTGGTACAGCGAGCCTTGCCTCGCTTCAGAGAGAATTCATCCTTGTAGTTATATCTGGTAGTTTTATAACGAAAAATCGAGATTTATGACATAATTTTAGTGGGAGATTTCGACATCACTTTCCATCCAAAGACACCATACCATTCAAGACATTTGCTTCACACTGAGCCTGAACCGCTCGTAGAAGGAGGTCGTCACAACTTTATGGGAGCCAAGCGAGCTCGCTTTGATCTTGCACAGCTCTGCATGCGTTCGATCAATGAAAGCTCAGTCAATGGGATGCGATCAGTGCGTACCACCCATCGCAACATTCCAAGGAAACCTAGACCAACCGTCTGCGTGCACCTTCTTCTCAAAGTCATAAAGATACGCATACGACGCGCGCAGCCTCGCCACAAGACCCTCATCCGCCATCGTCGCCAATTCGCCCAGCTTCGGGCCCGACGCAAAGTCACGTGAGAGTGTTCGAAGTGCGTCTTGTCGAGCGGTGATCTCTTTGCCTGTAAAAAGCGACTTGGCAGGGGAGGAAGGTAATTCCTTGGCAGACCGTCCGCTCAATACAAGGGCGTGTCGAACATACAAACGTTGCACATGGGTGGCGATGATGCCCAGATCGCTCCGCGGCCCGACGTCCTTCTCTTTCGCGCGTGCATCCGCAAAAGAGGCGTATTTGCGCCACGGATCTGCGAGCGCGTCATCGAGAACGTGTGGAGACTGCTGCTCGAACGGCCGGAAGAGGTCCTCGATGGATCGCAGCCACACAGCTTCCTGGCGTGACGCCTCGTCTTGCAGAACATCCATGATGAACGGACGAGAGAGCGACGGGATGGCAGAGGTGCAACGTCGTTGGACAGGCACTCTGTTTGACTGGTGCGCGAATTGGCTCTCGTTCGCCTTGGATTTCCACTTCGGTCCGCGGGGATTGCCGTGTGGACGTGCGAGGTCGTTTCGATAGACATGATCTTTGATCAGATAACCAGTCTTGGGAGAGTCGAGAATTTTGCAGAATCTGGAAGAGTTCCAGATCGTGACTAGTAATCGGTGGGATGACATACTTGTAAGCCAGCATGATTGTTTCCGGGTGATCGTATCCATTCAGGACAATAGAACTGTCGTGGAACGTCGAGTATCGCCCAATCATAGACGGATTGCGAAGCGATCCAAGCAGGTACGACTGCAACTCAAATACCTTTTCTGCTTCTGATGTTCCGGAGAAATTAATATTGAAGGTGGACACAGATGTGTCGTTTCGTTGGAAATTCGCGGCGAGTTCGCGCGGTTCGACAGAGAATCTCTCCGGGGCGTTTCTGAATGGTTCGACAATGCTCTTGTCCCATATCACCACGGCTGTGTCCCCGTCATAGTCACCTGCACACCATCAGAGCTCGGCCATCGCCGAGACAACAAGAGCACTCACCGCCAGCCAGGTAGTCAATCAACCGGCGCGAGCCTTTCACCGAACAAACGATCACATCCACCACATCGTGGAGTTCGATTTCTTGACAGCTTTGACTTTTCTTACGTCTGTGGGGACTTTGCACGGGTTGCGGGTCATCTATCGAGCGCCATCATCGGCGCGAGCCAGTGCTGCGCATATGCTAATTCTCACCAGAACGTCCCCCAGGATGATGTCCGTCTCCAAGCCATCCGAGCCAACATTGAATTCTCGACGAGAGCTCTTGAAATGGATCTCGTTTTCGCCCAAGACCTCCCAAGCGTCTGACAGGATGCAGCAGTCAGCCTGAGTCGGCTAGATAAACGAGGCACAATTGACCGGGCACAACAAAAGCGCTTGCACTCTGCAGGACGTCATATCTGAAATGATGGGATCGGTACTTGATTTTCTTCAGTGCAATTTGTTTGAGTTTATCCCTGAGAACGGGAAGAGACTGCGGGGTAAAACCAGCATCTATCAAAACGATGTCACTCAGATGCAGGCATCCGTAAATCGACGAGAACAGCGCACCGAGGAGTGCCATCACAGTTTCGGCGAGAGATGAAGGGCATCCGGAGATGTAATCGGGCCACCAAGCAGTCGAACGCTCGTGGAAAACTCGATCAAAACGATCTCCAGTAAGATCCCCGTCCTCGTCCTCGTCCTCTTCGTGTTGTTCCTCCATCTCGTCTCGATATCCGCTAGTCAGGCCGCGAAATCGGGCTACCCCCTTGTCCTCCCGCACCCGGCGGGCAAAATGCACGCCTTCGCTTCTTTCAACGGCCGACCAGAGCTTGAACATATCCAGATTGTCTCCATCATAGTCATGCGAGCCCAGAAGACCAGATCGTCTACGCCTGCCGCGAGATACCGTTCTTGCAAGCCCAAGAACACCGAAGCCGGGACACCGTTGTGCTCGAGGTTGATGATGACCTCGGGGGAGATGCGCGTCGGGGTCTTGGTCCGGGAGAAGCGCAGAATGTCGAGAGTGGTGTTCGCGCGGTGCCGTTGGCTCTGCGCCCCGAGCCGGATTTTCACCTGTGATGGATCGCGGAAGGCAGCCTTAGGAACCGTGTCCAGATTCGTACCCGGGAATTGTAGAAGCATGCCCTGCAAACAGCTAAGCGCTAAACGCTATCTAGAACCCGGCGGACGTACCTTTCTTCCTCCATACCGCATTTGCAGTGCAGTCGGGGTCGACTCGAGATTGAACATCCGTCGGACCTTGAGATGCAACGCAGGAGTAGACAGCCCACAGCCGTCAGTCATATTACTCCCCTCGCTGGACCCTGTTCAAACGAAAAGGTCGGGAGCTTGCAGACGGCAGCTTCAGTCTACGCACCGAGATCTCGTATCTCCTCCACATGTTCTGGCGCAATTTCCGGGCCAGGGACAGAATTCGACAGCCCGAGAGCGAATCGGGAGGCCCACTTGCAGAGAATCTATGGCTGGATTGATCATCAAGTTCCCTCGACCGTCCCCAGATGACTCGCCTGATCATCATTCATCGTCAACGGGTTGAACTGATCGATGAACTCAAAGAGGCTCAGCCCAGCGCCAGATCTATCATCCACAACCAGCCCGTTCTCGCATCTCTCACGCGTCCGAAACAGGAAGACGGTTCCTTCCTTCGCGAAAAACGCGCGGAAGACGCGGTTGAAGATCACAAACGGCTTACGGAAGAACGATTGGAATGACCGGTCGTTGCTCGATGAGTAGAAAGTGCTCGTAGGCACGCGAAGCCGGATGAAGCTGGTCGATCCAAAATGGCGGTAGAGCCGGCAGGACGAGCCCAGCGAGGGACGAGACAACCGTACCGTCGCCACACCCGCCTTATCCAGCCCGATATCACCCGCAAAGCAGATCTTGCCGCCGTAATACCCCCCGTCCTCGATCTCAGCGCAGTTGCCCAGCCCAGCGAGCGGATCCGCCGACAGCGCAAGTTCTTCCCGATCTAGCTCGGACCAGGGGCACTAGCGACACCTTGAAACGGATGGAAAAGGGAGAGAGAAAGCGACGTACCTGAGCCTGTCGTTCGGCCGAAAACGCAGCGTCGCCCTCGATGCCTCGGGCTTGCTCCTTGGTCAGCACCTGCAGCGCTCGCGGGACCGAATCCGCGTTGGAACCCTGCAGTCCCTCCAAGACATCGCATCGAGCCTCAGTAAGGCGTTCGGAGCTGACGAGGCGGGCTGTCTCCCAAATGACACCGGTCGGTAGCTGGCTGATTCCTCGAAATGCCTCCTCGTCCTCAAGTGTTTGAAAGCCAGCCTGCGCGACGCGAATCAACGTATGAAAAGTTTTATGTTTGCAGCAGCGTACTATGATGTAGGGATCCGTCACAGCTTCGTCCAGGCGACAGGACGAGGTGCGAAACTGGATTGAAGACTTTGCAGGACGACGTTGCTTCACTCGGCGATACCCACGATATGCAGTCGATTCTGCGGCAAACAAACGTTTGCGCTTGAGAACATTACTCGAAGCTATGCGCAAGGCCGTTGACACTCTGATACTCTCTCGGCCCACCAGACTTACGAAATTTTGTGTCGTCATCGAAAGCCTTCCACAGTTCCGCATCCGAGTCCTGGACGTCAGCGATGAGTTGCAGATAGCACTCATACAAAATGCGTTGTGCAAACTACCTCCTGGTCTGATTCAGCAGAGATGGGGCTCATGTCGCAGAGAAAGGAGAAAGTCTGTTCTCGAATTGTTCCGTTATGATCATATGAGACTTTCTCAGGGTTGAGAATGACCCTTCCTTTTGAGCCTGCTTCCCAGAGGAGAAAGGATACGCACACCCAATCACGGAATCACTATGAGCCCACGTCCACCTCCACAGCCGTAAAGAATGTCGATAATCTGCCTCAGTCAGGCTGAGGGTCGTTTGGCAACATAGACTCGCCGCCAATGCCGCCATCACCCGCACGGGAAATCCCGAACAAATCATCGATGTTCTCATCCTCCATCCGCTGCAATGTAGCCGCAGCAGCGCCCGTCCTCTCCGCAGTCCACAGGGGCACACTATTCGAAGAGCGCGCGCTCGGGCTTCTGCAGGAGCACATGTCCATGTCCCTGCGCCGCGTCGGCGGCAAGTCCGACGGTGGGATCGACCTCATGGGCTGGTGGTGGCTGCCGCCCCTGCTCGGCCCAGCGCGCCCGACGCACCAGGCGGGGACGACCGGCGCCGCTTCCGCGTCCTCGCGCAGTGCAAGGCAGAGAAGAAGAAGATGAGCCCCAAGTACGTGCGCGAGATGGAAGGCGTGTTGCACCGGCACATGGCGGCGGCGGACGCGTCCGCCTCAGGCTCTGTGCCGCAGTACCCTCTTGTTGCTATGCTTGTATCCGAGTCCCCGTTCACCAAATCTACTATTCTGCGCGCACAGTCCTCGCCTGTCCCCTTTCTCCTGCTCCATGTGCCACCACTGGAAGATGCCGACCCTGATGCGGCGCAGAGGGGGGAGGCGGACGAAGAACGGGCAGCAGACCGGGGTGGCATCGGATCGGCTGTCTGGAATCCCGCATTGGGTGGGACGAAGGGATTGCTGCGAGGGCAGTTTGAGGCTAGGTGGGAGCTCTCTGGGAGAGGGACAGGTCGGCCGGGTCTATGGTGGAACGGACGGCGGCTGCGTAGTTGGACACCGCAGTGCGAAATTCCCGACCTCGTTATCCCCAGCGACGCTCAGTTTGCCGGCGCCCAAACGCCGTCGTGAAAGGCATGATTCATTCTACAGATGTGTGCGTGATGTACATGAAAGATAATGGATAAATGTACGGTGGTAATACAGGTTAGATCAGGACAGTAGTGAAGCGTCCTCGAGATACTGATGCATCAACATGTCCTTGACTGAGACGCGATGAGCGACTGGAACGAACCAAGATTTGACCTGAACTTACTGTTCGCCAGGATATACTGGGTCGATGTTCGATCCTGCACGTGGAGAATGAGAAGAAAGGATAGAGGGCAGTTGAGCATATTTCCACATACGGTGACGACTGTCAAATGGCAGTAGAAGATTCGATGGGATGGGGACTGCTCTCGCATTATCCCCGCTGCAATATGGTCAGGGACGAGGACGGCTCCAGTACGGAAAACGGACCGAATTTCTTTCTCAGATCTGACAGGGGAGGTTAGAAGTCTGGAAGCAGCACCCATCGTCACGTACAGTTTGATGCAGCCTCAAACGTGTTTGCCCGGTTCCCATACGAGTTCACGTAGTCGACAAGCTGGATGCCAGAATCCTGTGGATCGAGGTTAGGAGAAAACCCTGACTAGTAGGCCATAAAGGGAAGCCCGCACCAGTTTACTCTTCATGATATCGATCTTGTTCAGGAAGAGTATGATGTTCGTGTTGGCTAGTAATTTGTTCGACACGATCATGGTCCATAGATTGACGGAGTCGGCCTGTCAAGCAGAATGGAACCGGAGCATGGAAATCAAGCGCAAGGGGACTGACCAGCCGATTGACCCTCGGCTCCTCAGCCAGAACTTCGTCGAATGCGCTGATCGGCACCAGATGTATCAGGGAATGCATGTCGTCAAAGTAAGGCGCCCAGGCAGCTGTTCGGTGTCCATCAGCGTGCGATCTTTTCGACAGAGAAAAGTTTCCTACCTCGCTGCAATGGCCGACATCCGAAAACGTAACACTCGCATATCAACTGTCTGACTCACCAGCGACCGGTGACCGCCCACTATCACAGGGTCAGCCGAGTCTGCGGAGCAGAAAATGGAAGAGACTCGCCATCGTAGATTCGCCAATCGCGACTGATGCTTCCCGTCATGCCACCTAGACGATATGGGTGACAGACATCGCGCGGAGGAAACCAGAATTACCGGAGGTCATCTTGATCCGATACTCGGAGACTCCCTGAGAGGCAGTGAGCAGGGAACGGAGAAGATCTGAACAGCATACCAAAGTCTTGAGGCGAGCTCGTAAGATGTGGTCTGCAGCAGATGTCAATCCCCCAAAGTTCAGACGAGATACGAAGTGTCCGAACCGTCGGACGGAACATATCGCAGGCTTGTCACTTCATCCAGGCAGTCCAGAAAACTGTGCAAAGAAAGTCAGCTAGCGCGACCCCACGCGTGAAAATACGTGGCATACAAGCCAGCCGCTTCCTGCAATCGTAGATTCTGTCGCTCCAGCAGTGCCTGGACCGTGCTGTTTTCCCATAACGCCGCCATATCTTTCGCTAGGGCGTTGAGAATCGGCCCTGGATCATTCGGGTCTTCCCAATCGACGGCCTTCTCGCTGTCGAAGCTGTCCTTATCGCTCGTCACTAGCCGTTCAAACACGTCCTTCCAGGGCATGGCGCTGTTGACCGCGACCTCGCGAAGCACGTTCCTCGGACGCTCGGCGTAAGGAACACTCGTAAGTTGAGCCAGTCGCGCTGCGTCAGACGTGTCTGGCCCCACGGGAATCAGCCGCTGCATAAGAATCTCCTCAACCTGGATGAGGGGGGACAGCCGCATTTTCAGGTCAGCGAGTTCGTCGTCGACGACGGGAGCAGAGGAGTCGCGGTACGGGTTATTCTCAGCGCGTGTAATCACGTCCAGAATGACGTGAATCGAACGCGCTACATTGAGCTGGACGATCGCCCGCCATGATGCACGTTCTGCTCGGAAGGCCTGGGGCTATGAGAATAAGCACCGTGGAAAAGCGTGGCGACCTACTTTGGGGTCGTACATAAGTTGGAAGTCTATGCCGGGGCAATCAGCACTAGCCCGATGGCCAAGAACCACCGCTACGCACTTTTTAGAGTAGTCGATTTCCCTGCGCGGTTTTCAGTACACGATATCTGGCAGAAGACTGGGCAATACCTGATTCACTCTGGCCTGCGGGACGTCGGTGACGGTGCGAGGGAAGAGGAAAGGTAAGAGCTCACCCAGCAACAAAACTTTTACGGGTTTCGGACCTCTCCTCTCCTGGGCTTTCTCCTTGCTCAGCTGCTCGTCAATGGAGTCCGAAATTTCCTTCGCCTCCTTCTCCAACAGCAGCCGCACTTCGCGCTGCTCGGGTGTTTCTCCCTCTGGCGGCTTCAATAGAATCGCGAACGGGTCGTCGTCCATAGACCGCGAGAGAACCTTGCTTGGCATGATCGGCTGACGGGCTCGAGGGTGGTGGAAAGTCGAGGAAACGACTAGACGGGCGATGAATGCCCTTGAACGCCCGCGGACGATGCACTAGAGATGTTAAATAATGTTGACTGGAGGCACATGCCACAGAGCTCTCACGACGCTTCTTTCTGACTTGATTGTCCCGTCACGGCGAAGGATGGCCCGAAAAGAGTGCGGCTGGAGGCGTGAGCGGCGAGTGAGAGAGAGAGGTGCTATAGCTCGTAGAGTTGTGGACGCGCAGTGATTATGAGCGATCGTCAACGAAAAGCATCGTTAGGCGAGGCATTGAGGTGCTGATAGCAGGCACGCAACGGGTGATCATCACGACACGGTGACAAGTCGGCAATCGAACAAAATTAGACGTAATCGGACGCGATGGTGTGCAGCTTAGGGCTGAGAATGGCAGAGGACATGACGGTAGCTGATGTCTACCTCGATACAAGACCGGTTGAATGCCGTTCTTGGGATTTCTAATATACGGCCAGAATGTCATCAGGATTATCAGCTCAAAGGAGGTCATTTTGGGTTCCAGTGACCCTGCTGATTGTATCCAAGTGGGAAGATATTGTCTGTGCGTTTCTGACTCGGGGTTCTAGAAAGGGTCGACGCCATTTGCCGGTAGCTATCTTCAAGGTGTGCAGAGCCGTGCCCGAGGTTGTGCCCGTTCTGCTCAGTTCTGAATCTGCTTAGCTTCTCAGGAGTCCAGTGGGCTAGCACGCGAAACTCAAACGACGTCACCCAATTGGAGATGAAACTGACGCGCCCCACGGACTGGGCCCAGATGCCTCACCTGTCCATGCATAGTCCAAATGCACATTTCTGATCCGAGCCGTCCAGACGTTGTTGCACTCCCGAAGTATTAGGCATTGGCTCCCTCGAACGTAACAGGAAACACCCGCTCGATGCCTGGAGGGGGGGAACAGTTGATGATAGACATGGAACCATGGTCGGCGGGCGGTGAGATCACGGCGACCAATGCAACTCCGCTTTCATCGAGGCTCGTGGAGGAAGCCCTCGTCGTCAGCTTCCTCGATTGCGGTGCACGAATTATGATGGATCAGCGGTCATGTCAGCTCGGGGGCGAAGCCAAAGTTGCCGTACAGGCAGCGGGATTGACGTCCTCGTGCTCCGAGATGAGTGGAACGCAGATATCGCCGTGTCCACAGCTATAAGGAGCAAGTGAGATCATAAGGGTTTGGCCAAAGCTTACCAGATGTCGGGTGACGATGGTCGCTGCATTGAGGCTGCCACGACACGGCAGTGCCAGCGTCCTGATCGCATGCCCGGTAAACGGCAAGGGAGCACTTGCATCATATCCGGCACCTTCAGGCGGACCGGGTCACGACGACAAACAACAAGGAACTCGTCGGATGCACATAGTGAAACTGAACGTTAAACTTCGCTCGCCCCAACGGCGGCCCAGACGCATACCGGAATGTGTCTTTCTGTCAGCGGCGTCTCCCTCCAGCTTCATTGCACGCCAACATCCCAGCAAGGACAAACGAACAATATCACCTCCGCCGAAGTCGGCGGACCTGCTCACAGCGCTGCAATATATGCCTTTTCAGCAAGAAGACAAGGATAGGTATCATCCACAACCGACAGTCACATAGACATGTGCGCGGCTGTTGATGTTGTTCGGTCCATGAGAACGCTGCAGGGGCTGTTCTCCGAGCATGGCGGGCGAGATTGATCATTTCCCACCTTCAAAAAGAATAAGGGCGAGGCCGAAACGCCTGCGGAAACTGAGCGAGAAACGCCGATAGAGGTAGTTCGGTGGACCAGGGGGGCACGGCACTACGGACCAACTAGTTCGCCGATATGAATGTATGGTGGCAACAGAGAGCAGGGTGTGTTTGGCACATGTATTTGATGGGATCGATCTCTGTTCCGTGTCCACACCTTGATTTGCAACCTCCGAGAAGGATCGGACTTCGTGGACTTCGGAGTCCTCACACAGGCCTCAAATACTCGATGGAACCTGTCTAAAATCCCCATCTCAAATCCCCGACATCTCCCAAACCCATCCAAACCCACCGGCTCGAGCCACAGAACCCGTCATGCCTGTGACTTGGCACACCCTCCCCATTGAACTCCAGCTTTTCGTCGTCGACAATCTTGACGGGCAGATGTGAGGATGTTCTCCGCGGTAGACCAGGGCACGTATAGGGCGTGTGTTCCCGCTTTGTTCAGGGTGAGTATTCAATTGACGTCGATCCGGGCATGCTCAGCAAGCTTTTTTTCGACAGGATGTTAAGCTCAATAGCCAGTCCGATCTTGGACGATTCCTCGAGAATGTTCCTCGCGCCTACTGCCGGCATATTGAGTGTCTTGATGTAGGAACCGAGGGCGGACCGAGAGCATTTGCGGATGCGCTCATTTCGCTGCTGCTTGCGTCACCCCGCCTCTCGCAACTCCTCCTACGCGTCGAGGGCTCTCCCCACCAGAGCGTCATCTCCTGCTTCCCCTTTCTCGCCAACTTGCGCCATCTCACTATCCGCAACTGTGCGGAAGAGTCTGTTTTGCCTTTGTGAGTGAACGAACTTTTTGAGCATGCGTTCTAGAAGCGAAGCAGGGCAAGAGGGACATTCGACATTCCCCTTGCTTCGTGGTGAAAGCCAAAGCTTCGGGTCGCGCCAATTAATAAACTCTCGTCATCATCTGACATTCTTTTTGCAGGAGCGAGCGATTGGTGGTATCCATCGCGGCCTCAGTTCCGTACCTGCAGTACCTGTCACTAGAAAGGGTCTCCCGCTCTACACTCCATGCGCCGGAGATCGTGGGCAAGTACCCATTTGTGCCCTTGGTCAACGGCGACAACGATATTGCCGATCACCCTTTGCTCGGGTCGGAGCTATCTCTGCCGTCACTGCTCTCGATACCCTCCCTTCGGCAATTGACTATCCGGGACACCCACCTTGGGGACCCCAGATGGGAAACGGCCCCTGTTGCTTGTCGGCTTGAGATGCTCGACCTGGGCAGTTGTGTGCACGAACTGGATCTGCCGAACCGTGTCGCTATCGAACGCATCACTTCGGCTGTCGGACCGACGCTCTCGACATTCTCCCTCGACACTGCCCTGTCCTCGCCCATCTTTTCCAAGGCGGCCACCCCCCTCGGTCAACTCCGCCAGCTGCACATCTCGCCCTTCTTCCCCGTGGACGATGTCGTGGACACCATGGCCGCGCTCGCTGGGTCCCCCATCGAAGCCCTCAGTGTCCAGTGCTTTCCCGACGATGTGACCGATGTATGCGCTGCTTTGGAGGCTTTCTTGGCGATGCGAGTCACTCGAGGACCCCAGTTCTACGACAAGCTAGCCCGCGTCGATGTGACCATCGCCGGCCCGGATCCCAATCCCGAAACCGAGCGAGCCCAGGCTACGAAACGGCTGCAAGACTTTTGCCGCGACCTGCGTGTGACGAGCAAGGTTCTCAAGCCCCGCTTTGGGGACCGGCTGCGATCCAATTCGTGTGCCTTCTAGACGATGTGTGCGTAACTTATTGTATATTTTTTGTTGTTGTTGTACAGTAGTAGTATTCAGTTACAACCAGTTTCCGATGCTCAAACTGCCTGAAGCTCGGCTTCGTTGAGATGTACATATAAGTTACAGTCCGCTCAGGAACGCGTCAAGGGCGTCAGAGAAGTGATCGAGGCTGCTGATATCCGACGCGAGGATTCACGCTTGGGGATGACTGGCATCGGGCGCTGCAGCGTAAACGGCGTGACACCATATGCCTCCACAATCTTTTCGCTTTCCGCCGGCCGCTGAGCGTTGAACTCAGGGACCGAGTCTTGATCGGGGAAGAAGTGGCGGGCGCCCAGGAAAAGCGCGACATTCACGAAACCTGAAAGAGGCACGTCAATCAGATGATGAGTGTCTGTTTCCGACAGGATACTCGCCGCCCAGGTCGAAGACGACACCCGCTACTGCGTAGACCGGGAGTGGGACGTGCACGCCACAGAACGCGGAGAAGCGCACCACGCTGATGGGTATTATGGTGACTGCATATGCGATCTGCACGAGTCAGGGAACGGCGGGAGTGGCAGGCATAGCATTTCATACCGGGTACCTATTCAATAAGATTAGAGGGCGGACGGGAGCATACACCTGCCACACGTACCACACCATGTGCTGTGCCAGGCGAAGCATCGAAGAGTCCGTGAAGTCGCGGCCTAGCGCCAACTGCCACGAGTTGCGAGATCCAACCCACCGCACTCGCCACCGTCCTTCCTTGCGGATCAGATTTCCTCGCACACGCATAAGCGTCGCGACGTGAAGGATGATGTTCAGGGAAACTGCTAGGAATTGCTGAAAGTAGGGCGCTAGTCAGATCTGCACGGTACAGCAGTTGGGAAGTTCTCACGAAGAAATATTCAAGGAACACCTGTTCTGTGTGGTATGCGGGAGTGATCCAGCACCACAGCCCAGAGATCCCGAAGTAGTGGCCCCGCGCCGCTTTCTGGATGGCCACCGGCCCAAGGAACACACAGCCAAACGTCAAGCTCCATCCCAGCGCGATGATTCCCCATGACACGATCTTGGTCGTCTGATACCGGACGAAAAGCAGGAGGAACAGATGGAAGGAGATCACCAACGACCATATCGCAGTAGCCAGGTTTCCGCCCTGCTTAATGCCCCCTGTTTGGGCTGAGCATCACAGAAGCGCATTCGCCCGAACGGATGCATACCTTGAGCATAGCAAAAGGGGCCGTCCACGACCCGATCCATCTGCACCCATTTCAAGCTCATGATGGTTCCCCATGCCTGCATGGCGTTTCCCAGCAAGAGGCACACAAAGTACGCCTGGAAGTGCGTGTTTTTGTACTTGTTCGCAACAAAGAATGACAACTAGTCTGTTCGTCAGAGCCGATCTCAAGGTTGACCGAGTCCAGGACGCACTCCAAAGAGAACGAAGATCGAAAGCATGCTGATAGCTCCAGCGACAACCAGCGCCTTGAATCCGTGAGATTTATCGAATATGCACAAACGAGGGGATATTTCACCGTCACCACGCCCCTCTCACCGGGGGCGTACTCCAGCAGCAGCGGAGAGGGATCTGTATCGAGCATAGAGTTATGTTGGACGAGACTGGGCCCACAACCTGGTGGGACAGAGCAAGATCCACAGCTGCGAATGACAGCCCTGGAGCCGATTCCGTTGCAGCTCCGCACCGCGCCAAGTACATCCTTGATGTTTTGATGGTTGGTGGGGTATGTCGGTTCTGATACTTACCTGTATTCATCCCATTCATCGCGTATTTCGCGTATTTCGAACCTTCCCGTCTCCAAGTGAGCCCGGCGCTCTCTGGACCCAGGATTGTTAGAGTTGCTCGCAGTGGTCCGTCAAATAGATCAGACTCCCATCACGATGCTTTGATGCGCCATCAATCGCATTTCGTTCTACTCCGACTGGGTAACTGTGCTCCGCTTGCCCTCTTTCTTCTATCACCCAAGGAACGGCCAGGGAAATGTGTTCTACTTCTGTTGCATCGATCTCATCATGACGCGAAGTCTGCTCGTCCTTCGAAACTTTGCGACCCGCCGCAGACGTGTTTAGGGCAGCGATGGATCTGCCTGAGAATCACCGAATCCACCCTTTTGCTGTGCTCCAAGGAGCCTAGGTCCCGTCTTCTATCAAGTTGATCCACAAGTGACATCGCGGTTGGGGCATACAGTCCTTTCTCGTGACTGTCAGCCTAGCGCATTCCTCCCAAGTTCTTCGGGTTCTGGTATCTGCGCCCCACCTCTCAACAGCCTGGCTGCACGAATGAACGATAGGCGGAGAACCAGGGTCTCACACAAGGTTTCAAGGCTACGCAATGCGATTCGTCCTCGGAGCCCTGGTGGAACCGGCAGCTCCGGCTTGCCTCGACCCTGCTGGCGACGTGTCCAGTGAAAATTAGCACTGTTTCTGCCACAAGTTCTTGATATCCGATCAGCCAATGAGTAGTGAGTAGTATCTGTAGGCCCTTCGCGGAAATGCCGCCCACTCAACGGACAGCAGCTTCTAGAAAGTCAGGGACGATACTGGGCATCCCGGATCCGTATGGCGGACTGCATTGCGTTGCTCGAATCGATATAGTTCTATGAGGGAAGCTCACGACGCTCAAGTTCTGTTGCAAGACTCTGAAAAATGAACCCTGGAGCCAGAAAGAAACGTCTACAAATGCGATCTACTATCTGACTGGATCGAACTGCCCTTCTATCTTCAGGGAGGTTCCGATGTACAACCACAGCTCTGTGCTCACTCCTGGCCAATCCACACCCGGGGCCCATCTGGGCTAAGAAGAACCCAGTCAGTGGAAACAAAACTCGAGTCACGAAGTACTCACCTGGAGATCTGCAGTCGCTCTAGAGATATCTGAGTCTGATGTCAGATGAGAGGGCCGACAACTTGGGTGCTCGGACGTACGCGAAACAAGGCATTTCCAGATGGCCACCTTCTTGTATGTCTTGTTGTACACGCAGACATAGTCTCCGGCCTGGTATGAGATGTCTTTTTTCCACGTGTAGGTGATTCCAGGAACATCGCTGGTCGGCATCGTGGACAGTCAAGCAAATGCGGTTATCCGGGATTTGGATCCTGGACCATTGGTCGACTATTAACTACCTTATATACGATGAGACACCCAGCCTCGAAGAGAACAAAGACCGGGTTCGACTTACAATGTGATGGGCTCGCCTGCAGTTGATAGATCCCATTGTTGCGACAATGCCGACAGAAACGAGGGTCAAGCCACGCGCCGATCACAACAGAAAGGCATCAGGCCTGAACCCAAGACGAGATAAAGAACAAAGGTCCAGATACATCATGATCGGCGCCACACCAGCCATCCGACATAAAGCAAAGGTTGAAACCCATTTCCTGGCCCACGAATTCCACTGTCTGCCTCTCCGGATGATTCCCCATAATATCGAAGTTCTCGGGGAGCGGCCACATCCCGATCTTGCGCCCATCATCGCGCGAGTACATGCGCGATTTCCGGGAGAATACTGTGTCAAAGTAGGAATCGTTGCATTTAGTACGTGATTGCCCCATCAACTCTCGACATATCAGCTTAGCATCCATGCCCCCAGTGAGCTCGCACTATGTAGGGATTTCTTGTGTGTCCCAAATGTCTGAGCGCTGAGACCATCCTCGCCAGGTTTGCCTTCTTTGTATGGAATCTGGACTCAAATTCGTTGCGCGAGTGAATTATCCACTGTCCTTGGCCAACTATTCTCACCGCGCTCACTCTGCACCCTGGCGCACGAACTCCGAGGCGAGTCCTGCGCTAGAACAGGCATCTGCGAACTGAACGCAACCCGTGCAGGTAGCGACGATGCTCTACGTCCGACAGCACACCAAGATACCTGTGCCCGAGGTGTTCCTCTACGACGACGACGCGTCTGGCGCTGTGGGCGGTCCGTGGATGGTCATGGAAGCGGCGAGTCCCAGGCCTCAGTCATCCTCGCATGCGGTGCTTACCGATCGCAGGTACCCCGCGCGTCTCTGCACGAGCGCTGGCCCGAGATGTCGAAGGAGCAGCGGAAATGCGCCTGCACGTCCGTAGCCCAGATCGTGGTCCAGCTGCTGTCCATTCGCCTCAGCGCGATCGGGAGTCTCCAGATCAATGAGAATGGAGCTGTTGGCGTCGGGCCTATGGTGCCGCGCAACAGTTTCCTGGACGCGCCGGTGGTTGCTCCCGAACCGTCCCTCTGCGGCCCCTTCTCGTCTGTCCACGACTGGTTCCTCGCCGAGGCGAAGCAGTACCTGCGCTTCCGCAACCCAGGCGACCTCACAGACGCGCAGAAAACATGCGTCGAGGTAGTCGAACACGCTTCGTTCGCCGGCGCGAAGGCGCTGTCCGATATCATCCTCTGGCACATCGACCTGGCACCGTACAATCTGCTCGTAGACGAGGCCGACCCGACGAAGATCGTCTCCGTGATCGACTGGGAGGGTGCGAAAGCGATTCCCAGCTGGTCTCTCGGGCCGCGCATGCCCGAGTTTTTTGACCAGCAGCTCGATTGGGCCAATCCCGAGCTGGGAGCAGCCAGTGACGCCTGGCAGGAGATTAACGGCAGCCAGCTAGAAGGTGTCGACAAGGCGACTACTCTCAGCAAAGCAATGGAAGAGATGGACCGCATTTCGAAGCGACTGGAGGCAGAAAGAGAGGAACTGAATTGTTTCCTTTGGGAAGAGGTCGATCGGATGTATCCAGAATGGGCCAGGGCAAGAGAAGAAGCGAGCGATTTGCGCCGTTTGAACAGTTACATTTTTCGTCCGGATACAGAGACTTTCGAGTTGTCGTCTCGATAGTATGCAACTGAGTCTCGGACATTGATGACTGCATGAGCGAAGGTCAGCACACCGCTGAGGCCGGCCCGGGATCCGCAGGAATCCTGTGACATATGTGACCTGTGTTCCATTATCTTATCTCATCTGGATGGCAGACGGACGGCCGCGGCTCACGCGCTCACGGGGAACGAAATATATCCATCGCGAATCTGATAGCGGAGAGGATATAATGCTTGCTTCTGGCTCGAGCAACAGCACACCCTACAGGATTCCATGCCTCCAGCATCCGCCAAAGCCGACGTCGTGATGTGCGTCACACAAGTTGTGCTCGCTCCGAACCTTTTCACAGTCTCTGATGAACCACACAGTGTCGGTGGCGGCCCAGTGGGCTTGCTCATCGCATACCAGCTCGCACGCTTCGGGTGCCAGCCGTACGTGATGGAACAGGACGACAAGAAGACGATGCCCTGCTACGGACGCGCGACGACGCTTTGGCCGCGGACTATCGAATTGCTGGATCAGTTGGATCTGGGGGAGCGGATGATGCAGACGGGCGTCGTGACCCGGAACGCGCTGCATTTCTACAAGTCTGCATTCCTCGTCGTGGACTTTGAACTCGGTCACATAACTGACTGCATTGTAGCGGGCGTCGTAGTCACGGAGGACTGATGTTCGGGGGGCGGATGGATAAACTTGGTGTGGACTAGTTTATATGTCTTTGGGAACTCGCGCGCTCATCGCATTGTAGGCGACACTTTCTTCAAGTTCTCGTTCGTACCCGCGACTTCTGCGTCGCCGCGTCGCTCAACACAACAAATGATATAGGCTGCATCTACGACAGCGCCTCACTGAAGAACGTTTCAGCGATGCGCTCGAGGAGCTTGGCGTCCAACAGCATATGCGCCAGCGAATTGAGGGGTATACGATCGACGAGAACAGCGCCGATGGGTATCCTGTGAGTGTGCGCGTTAGAGATCTCAGCAGCGACGCGCTGGTCGAAGTCAAAGCGTCTGTTTGTCCTGTTTTCCTGTACAGCACGCGATCTGATCATCACTCAAGAAAATATCTCGTTGGTGCCGACGTGAGCTTCCCAAGCGATGTTCCCCAGAACATGATAAATTGATGTTTAGGGCGGACGCTCAACCGTGCGGACTCTCGCTGGGATCACGTTCAATGGCGAGCGCACGACACACCGCTGGATCCGGATGGACGCACGCGTGAAAACGAACATGCCTAATCCGCGCTGCCTGAATAGTATTGACAGCAAGGAACACGGCCAAATCCTGTGGTGCCCGATCGACAGTGGCCTGACGCGGATCGGCTATGTGTTCTCTCAAGCTCTGTTGGAGAAGTACGGCGGCGTCGAAGGCGTAACCCAGGAGATTGCCGTGAAGGAAGCGATCGAGGCCTTGCAGCCTTTTGAAGTAGAGTTTTTGGAAGTGGATTGGTTCACCATCTACGTGAGCAAGCAAGCTCGCAATGGATGCTGACTCGATCGTTGGCTGATTCGAACAGGGCATTGGCCAAGCTATTGCCGAAACATTCTCTGCCCAAGATCGCGTCTTCCTCGCTGGAGACGCGTGTCATACCCACAGTTCTGGCTCGGCTCAAGGCCTCAACACAGGCGTGCATGAGTAGGTCATTTCATGGTTCATGAACGCTGTGACGGCCGATCATTATTCTTTCTCAAGTGCCGTTAATCTTGCATGGAAGCTGGCTGTGAGAGTTCATTCGAATTCCTCATTCTTTGCTCAGAGTATGCGTAAATGTTAGTTCTGCTCGCAAGGCCTGGGAAAGAAGACCCTTGTCGAGTCATACGATCTGGAGCGCAGGCCCAGTGTTCAGACTGTCATTGACAACGACAAAGTCATCAGCACACTCATCTCTGGCCAGTATCCCCCGCGATTCGAAGGTCGGAAGGAACCAACGAGGTGATCTCACGTCTCGATACATGCGAATCTCTTCATAGATAAACGGGCCTAGGGACCTTCTGACGGAGTGGTATACCGATGTCAACGTCCAATTATTCACTCTTGGTCTCGGTATGTGCCTGATTTGGTGGTGTGTGTGGCTCGACATGCTGCTCATTCAGCCCAGGGATCTCATATCGTATGTCAAATGATATGGATTGCATCCATCTGACAATACGATAGCGAGTAATATCATCAACTCGAGTCTCACCGACCCCTCTGCGGCCACGATATCGCCAGGAGAGCGTGGTCCCGATGTGTATCTGAGGAGCATTGGGTTCGGGTTTGCTTGACTGTCGACCCCAACTCAGACTGACAATGTCATACATAGCACGGAGGATCCAGTTCGACTACATCAAGTGCTCAAAAACACGGGAAAGTTCCAGTGCGTCGTCCACTCAGATCAGTCCAGGGCTCCGCCTCATTCATGTCCTCAGCATTGTCGTGTTTGCGGGGAACCCCATTCAGACCAGGCAAAGTCTAGACGCTTTGAATGCTGCCCTCGCCGCTCCTGACTCGTTTTCGCGAATTCCTGCGGCGCGCCGTGCCTTCCAGTTTACGACGCTGGCCGCAGCGTTTGGAAACGGGGCTACAGACGTGTTGGGAATGTCTGCCCCTGGCCGCGGTCGCGTGTTTTTAGACCCCCACGGGCAAGCTCATTCGATCTACGGAGTGGACATTGCCCGCGGTGCAGTTGTCGTGTTCCGTCCTGATGGCTGGATCGCATGCATCGTATATCCGGAGGATGTGCAACAGCTGGGAGTGTATTTCAGTCAACTTCTCGCCTAGATAGAGCTGTGATGCATCATCATCCAATACAATACAATGGTATCTTCGTCGTTAGTCCTCTTCAGTAAGCTGATACCTGTATTACTAGTGCCCAGTGGAATCATTTTAAAGAATGTCCTCCTTCATCAATCGTCGACGTCCAGCATTGCACCGCCGCAGATACTCTCTGGCCCGTGCCTCGAATATACCACATCCGTCGAACAAGTCTTTGGGCAACAGATCCTTGCGCTGATCCCAGGGCTTGACGTCGATGCTCTCACACCGGTCGACGCAGACGAGCATCATCCCGAAACTATACGCATCCGCCAGCCGCGCGTCCGTGCACTCTCCCCGCAGGATCTCGGGCGCGGAAAACGGGCGCGTACCGGGGTGGATCTGCTCGGATCTCCTCCCGGCCGCGAGCGGATCAGCAGGCTCGTCGTCCGGCGAGATCAGGTACGAGTCGGCTGAGACCGAGCGCCCGAAGTCGAGCAGCTTCACGGTGTCGCTCCCGGTGGTCACCTGCACGTTCAGCAGCGAGAGATCCCCGTGACTGAGCCCGTAGGAGTGCAAGTGGGTCAGCCCGTCCAGAAGCTGATTGTGGTAGTCGCGTTTCTTGGGCTCCGTCAGCGGCGGTCGCGCGATCACCACATCGTAGAGTGTCCGGCCTTCGATCCATTCTAGAACCATCCCCACGTTCTCGAGCGAGCCTAGAAACGCACAGATATTGCGGTGCCGACTAGAGTTCGCGAGTCAAATGGGCGCGCGCGCGTTTAGATGCAAATAAATACCTGAGTGTGGTATAAACACGCAGCTCAGCGAGAAACTGCACCGTCACATCCGGCGCGTTTGATTGCATCTCGCCGTTGATCTCCAACTGCACCACGTTCGGCTTCTTCACTATACACTTGAACAGCTCCGATGCAGATCCATACGCGCACGGGGACAGACTCGCGGTGGGGTTGGACGTCGATTTCGGCGCGGTATACGCGAGCGGCGTGGGGAACGAAAACAGCGAATTGGGATGGCGCAGCGGGTTGTAGATCGGCTGTGTCGGCACGGGCGTGGCTTGCTGTCGTATCTTCTGTTCTGAATGGTGCACGTCGGATGGGTGGTGGTCGTAGTTGTAGAACGATTCGATGTTGTCTCGGTCCACCACCGTCACGGCTTCGGAGGTGTACGTCGCGAGATCGGGCGGTGCCTGCTCCTCTTCATCCATTTCCACTTTCCACGATCCAGTCCATGAGCGATGACCACCGTTATTGGTACGGAGCACACACCCATCCACCAGTTCTTCTTTGAAGTGAGCGTAACACGTTTAACGTGCATGGTGGCGGATTTGGAGGCCGAGGCCGTTGACGCGGAGGCAGAGAGAGGTGCGCTCGACGAGCTCGCCGCGGAGCTGTTTGTCAAACCGCGCGGCAGAAACGATGGACGCTGAGGAGCCTGCATCGAGATGGTAGATGGTGCCAAGATGTGGCCCGCAAATTTTGATCGACTGACCCCGCATTCTGACGTAGGGCTGCGGGACTCTAAGAGGGCACTCAATGTACAGATAAAAGAGGGCATGCATTGAGAGATTTCTATAATACAATTTGGACTTGCATTAACCTTCCGGGTAAAGTAAAAAGTGCGCGATTAGAGAGAGAATGATGTGGTTCCATAAAAGAGAGAATATGCTGGATATACTTCAACTTTCCCAAGAAGGCAGGCCACTCCGCCTGCGTAGCGAGCCCTGGCGCGAGTCCGAGAACGGCGTCGGATCTTCCTGCTCGGCGGCACCACGCGCGCGGCCCCAGCTCAAGCTGACACTCCACCGCCCAGACCCACTGGGCAATGCGTCAGCCGGGAGCGGTGGAACAGGCGGGATGGGCTCTGTTTGCTGTGCACCACGCTCTAAACACATGCGCAGACTGCGGATGGACCGACTTCGTTCGATGGGACCAGCTCGAGAAGGCACGAGAATCCGCGCCAGAGTAATCTCATCTTCGCCCTCAGACGAGACGTCGCTCGTCGACTCCAGATCGCGCGGCTCGCGCCGTCGAGGAGGAGATAGAAGCTGGGCACTGACTGCAGTAGCATCGACGCCCCAGCCGCTGAGAAACCGTGAGCGCGAATCCTCATCTGAATCCGGTAACTCGAAATGCCCTTCCAGGTCAAGCCGAGCCTCGGTCGCTCGGCCTTTCCCCTTCTCCCTCCGCACAGGCGAGGAACCTCGGCTACGACAGACCACGCGCCCGACGCTGACCTGACTCTCGCTTCGGCGTGCCCGTCCGCTGGTCAATCGCGCCGTAAGCAGTGGCGGTGCAAGGCTACCATTGCGGTCGTTTGTTCGGCCTCGCGCAGAGACGCTACGCTCTAATCTGACGGGCGAGCCGGATATAGGTGGCAGCGGGGTCCCGAAGTACTCCCGCGCGCGCTTCACGTTGTCCATCCAATTCGAAGGCATGCGCGGGGGACGCGCCGGGTTCGGCGTTTCCTCGGCCGCGTTGTCCACAATCCGAGTGAAACCCGGCGGGGTGCTCTGCGGTCGCTCATAGGATGTCATGTGGCGCAGGTATGCCGAAGCTCTCGTCGGAGTCGGAAGATGCACAGGTGGTGGGGAGGCGGTGCCACTCCCGGAGTTGGAGGAAGATGGGAGATGCTGATAGTACCGGTTGACAGTTCGCTGCGGCGCTGGATGATGCACGCCATCACCTTGCGATAGTGGAGATACAACGGCGGACTCCACAGTGCGTTGGCGGTGAACCTGCAAATCGGCGTAACTTCGCCGGAGGGTCATTGTGCCCGGAACGTCGTCGCCGCCGTTATCATTCCGTCGGGAGGAGCGAAGACTGGGGCTGCTGGCCCGAGGTCCGATAACGGGAACATGGCTGTTCCGCCGAGGATGATGGGATGCGGAAGTCGAGCTCGGAGTGGCATCAATCGTGGGAGTGCGACCCTGCAATGGCGATTTGGGTGGTGAATAAGCAGGTGTGACCGACTCAGATTCCGATTCGTCCCCTCTCCGCACGCTGGAAGAACGGCTGGGCACCAAATTCGAAAGGAATCCGACGACAGTCGCACCCAACGTCGGACTTTTGGTGTCGTCTGGGGGAGCCGTGCGTTCCGTTTCTGGAGTGAATATTCGTGTTTCCTTGTATCCGGCTTCACGTAAAAGATCTTCAAGACGCTCGTAGGTCTTGGATGTCCCTCGGCGATGCAAAGGCACGCGTCCGATTGATTCTGGGTATAGTTTGCGCGTGCGACCGCGAGCATTGGATCTGGGTGGTGGAGTTGAGGGCTCTGCAGAGGAACTCGCCGAGTTTGAATGTGATGATGAGAGAGAGGGTGGGGAAGGAGAGTTGAGGCGAGACGGGGACGGTGGGGTTGGATGGATATTGTAACTCGTCTGACAGATTGCTGTCAAATTTGACTGGAGCAGGAGGACTGCGAAGACAGACCTTGTCGTGGACAGATACCTGAGGGCGTGCCATAGCTTTGGCGGCGGCGGCGTTCTTCGGGGTCCTTATAATGTGAGACTAGATGGCAACCGAGCACTTGCCCACTGTGGCCCGATCGCGGACAGCACGTGTAGTTGATATCAATGCCACTCGGTGTTTGCCTCTTGTATCATCCGGACGCGCTCTTGACCGCGAGAAAGATGCAGGGGACCTAGTCTGGAGTGACCGAAGAAGGTTTGTGACCGCAGACTTTTCAAATGACGGGTGTGGTTTGGGGTGATGTGGGACGGTCGCACGTGATACCGCGCTTTGGCTTTGGCTCAACAATGTTAATGTTGACTTCAAACTTTGCAGTTGACTCAAAATTTGAACCGGAGCGTTCATGGACCCGGTATCCATATGTACTCCTCAAGCAATGAAGCATTCAAAATGACAACCAGATGCTTCAGCGTTCAACGTTCAACGACCAAGCGGTGGCTGTAAAGCGCTATGCTCCCTGCGTCATATCTGCTGCAATCACTATCGGAGAAATTTGCCAGTGCTATCTCTTTCTACATGATCCTTCAGAGCCTCTCCATGCTCAAAATTGGCCGCCGCCGCCCCTTGGACCACCATCTCGTAAAACATGTGCCTGTCCACTGCGCTCATGAACTTTGTATATACATAAGTGAGTGAGTACTCTTGTGCATAAGTCTAAAAAAATCCCTCGCAAATGTCCAGTACAATACGTGAACTTTAACAATCCTTTTTTACGAGTGTGAGGCTCAGTGGCTCACCGCACGCTTCGCAGCTCCCGTCGGCCGATCAATCCGAATTGTCAGCACAAGAGCCGATTTCCGACGTCCAATTATCAACACCACTGTTGACGAGGGAGAACAAAAGAGGGCTTATTAGCCTGCGTAATCAGGGCTCCCGGACTCCAGGCGGGAACTAGCTGGCAAGTACTACGCCTCTCGCGCGACCCGAGTAGAGTTGTTGGCACGAACCGATGATCGACACATGATTGGTGGCAGTACATGCTATATCAGAGAATTCACAAACGCAAGTGACTCGACCTCCAGAGCCATTCGAACTACACGCTCGAACAGACAAGATCTTCAACGAGCTCGCCGTTCTCCAGGCTATAAATCCAAGGCACGTAGAGGTGTTATACAAACGGAATTCGACTCGAATACTCACCTACTTCCAAGGATTCCCATCAGCATGTCTTCCCCGCTCAGTCAAACACGCACGGCATATGGCCTAAGTCGGCTGCCTGAAAAAGAGGCACTGGTGCGAGAGTTTGTCGGGAAACCGCTGGAAGCTCTGCGGACTCCGGCGATGGTCATCGATCGAAGTGTCTTCCAATCCAATTGCGTCAAAATGCTCCAGAGCTCCGGTGACTGGGGTGCTGCGCTGCGGTGCCATCTCAAGACACACAAGGCGCGTTCTCTACACGCCTCCTTCAAACGCTTCGATGAGACGCTCACGCCGGTCTAGACGGCCGAGGGTGCGCGATTGCAACTCGATGGCAAGACCCATGCTGTGATCGTTTCTACATTGATGGAAGCTTGGAACGTCGTCGAAGCTGGATTGGTCAAGGATGGGACGGTCAAAGATGTGCGTCGATCTTTCCGGGTTTTGTGATCGTGGCTCAACATCTCGCGTCAGCTTCTCTACGGATTGCCCGTTGGTCTGAACAAGGTGGCTGATCTCTCAGATCTCTGGGATGAGTTTGCCAAGTACGATGGTGTCGTACGCCTCATAGTGGATCATGAGGATCAGATCAAGTTTCTCGAGAAGTTTGAAAAAGACCGCGCCTCACCTCGGAAGTGGTCGGTGTTTGTGAAGATCGACGGAGGTCAAAAGTGGGTACCCATCATTCGATAATGGCTTTGATTAGCATCAACGGGATCCAGACGCGCAGGACTGTCCATGTCGACGCCGAGGTTCGAGTCGTTTCTCAAGGCGGCGTTCGACTCTCCCTCGGTGTCTGTGTATGGATTTTACATCCACGCCGGTAACTCCTATGGCTCGACGAACGCCGCGGAGGCGGAGTCGTTCCTGTCCTCAGAAATTCATGCAGTCAACGATGCGGCGAAGATCGCGCTTCCTCTTTTAGCTGCGTCGTCTAATGCCGAGGCGCACAACCAACCGTTCGTTCTCTCGGTCGGATCGACTCCGACTGCGCACGCGGCGACTGTAGAGGCCCGGGGAGCTCTTTCTACGCTCCTGAATGGGACGCTGGAGCTTCACGCAGGCGTGTTCCTTTGTGAGATCCATGGCCGCAGCTCACATACATGCAGGCAACTATCCGATGAACGACCTACAGCAGAAACACACATCGCTCGTCTCCGATGATCGGATCTCTCACAAGGTTCTCGCCACTGTCATTTCCCTCTATCCAGGTCGTGGGGTCGATGGAACGGACGAGGCCATGTGCGACGCGGGTGGTATCGCAATGAGCAAAGACACAGGCCCTAGCGGGGGTTACGGCGACGTCGTGGGAAAGACGTGGAAGCTCAGCCGCATCTCCCAAGAGCATGGAATCCTAGTTCCGACTGCACCGCAACCTTCCACTCTCGCGCTTGGTGAGATTGTAGAGATCGTCGGGCAGCATGCGTGCTTGATTGCCGCTGCTTATCCATGGTATTACATTGTCGAGAACGGCGGCAGGACCGTCGTAGACGTGTGGGTTCCTTGGAAGGGGTGGTAGTTATTCTTCGAATTGGATGCTTTCCAGACATCAGATCGCCGTGCTCTTGTCGGCGCGTCAATGTCAGTCATGTGATCGCGCAACAACCCGCATGTCAGTTTCCAATCCAATTATCAAAGCCCGAGGCATCAATCACATCATCTTATGTTGCCAGCTGGAATGCGATGATTCTTACAGGTCGTACAGCTTACTGACTCAAGGAATGAACGGCTGGACGTAAAAGCGAAAGAAATGTCACATTGCAGGGAACGGTACATGAATCAATCCTTTTCGATTACGCATGTGCTTGCCAGATTTCTCATGGCATGCCACTAGAAGATTGGGCAAGAGAGAGTGCAACGCTGCACAGCAGCGCTGGCGAATGAAGAACCCCCGAGCTCCACACGCGCTTCGCGATCGGTCATACACTGGAGTATATGCGACACATTCTACGACATTCCGCCCGCGTTCAAGCGTGCTGTGAGATCGGAGCACCTCTACGCCAGTCGCGCAACGGGGAGATTTGCCGTTGACTGCCGACCTTGGTAATCTTGAAACCTGATTTCCGGTCTTGACTTGGAACTCGACTGCCTCTGGCATTGAGACAGGAACGAACACCTGGGTGGGGTGCCTGGAAACTCAATCTTGACAGGGGACATGAATCTGTCATTGAGGGCTCAGCAGGCGGACAGGTAGCATGAATTCTGGATCACTGAGAAGAGACACCGCCATCGAGAATGAGTGAAGCACCTCAGCATGCCGTTTAGCGAGAATAGATATGACGGCACTCGCCTCGAACGGTGGGCGCTGATGAAGGTGCTAAATCCCCCTCCCCTAGCTTGTGTACTCGTCTCGGAGAAAAGCCTAGGCCCTGGATATCGGGGTTTGATTGAACAGATCCTGCAGCGCCCTTCGAGCTGGAGAGGATCCTTGGGAGGGTGGTGCTTTGGAGTACAAGCTGCACGGGGTGCCACATGAGATACAGAGACTCGCATCATGCACATGCTATGGATTAGAAGCCGAAGTAAATCACAGGACATACATGAGCTAAGCCATAAATTCATGGGCCGATGTCCCTGGGCTAAGATTGTTGCATGGTTCGACGAACTCTGCAGTTCCAGACAGCTCGCTTATACATAAGCCGGCCAATAGCAAACGACCATTCGTGGGTAGCAACCAGATATGATGAAGAGTTGTTCAACGAATCCTGGATAAAGTGGGCGTGCTGAAGTTGAGGGAACCTCGGGAAACATGGATGACGTGACAAAGAATCGTCACCTCACGTTACCGTGTCAACATTGATGCAGACGACAAACAATCTTGTTTGCATTTCGTCAACCAGCCTGCACCCCACCAGCATGTTCAGCAGTTCCCCCAGACCCCCGGTCGCGTCCCCCGCGTCGCGCTACACGTCTCCTGCCCTCTCCTCCCGCTACTCCACCCCTGCAATTGCGTCGCGCTACACTTCGCCCAACACACCTTCCACTCCTTCATCATACGCGCCGGCTACCCCAGACAACTATCGCTTGAAGCGCCTCAGCTTCTCTCCCGAACTGCTCAAGTCTGATTCCTCCCGCAACTGGCGCTCTCGTGCATCCCGAAATGGAATCCGCGTCGAAGAGGATGAAGACGTCGATAGCGATGTCGACGCGTCGTTCGATGGCCCGTTGCTTCCCCCGTTCTTGACTGCCCCGCGTCGTCGCGCGCTATCGTACGCGTCAGAAAACCTGCCTCAAACTCCACCTCGCAACCCGCAGCTTGCGGCGCATTTACGCTTCAAAGGAAGCGTCACTGCGCCTGCCCATGAAAGACGTGCATTTGGTCTGAAATCTAATCTCCCCGACGTAGACGAAATGCATGAGGGCTTCCACTGCGAATCCATCTACGATGACGAAGAACAGGATCCTGAGCCGCCCCGGTCGTATACCCATTGTTCCTCGTGTGCTGTCGCCTCCAAACAGCTCGCGTTGCTGACTCCATGCAGTCATGCACTGTGTCCTGCTTGTCTCACCTCCGCTCTGAACATCGTCGATCAGCTGTCGATGTGCTGTGTTGTTTGTAGAGCGACTGTCGTGACATTTGGTCTCGTCCGCCCTCCCTCTGCTCCAGAACTCGAAGACAGCTTCCTGCGCCCCTTCTCTCCTCCCTCCACTCCATGTGCAGCCGAAGATCCCGTCGTGCTTCGTATCGATAATGTCCCTTGGGATATTACTCCTCCCGCCATTCTCGAATTCCTTGGCATGTCTCGGGAAAACGGCGCGCGCGCATATGTCCTCCTGGATCGTTTGGGAAAGACACTTTCGCACGCATTTGTTGAGCTTCCGAACGAGATGGTTGCTCGTTCCGTGCTCCGAGGGGAAAATCGTGCCGCCCCAGTGCTTGGCTCTGGTCGCCGGGCTCGAGCGGTGACCCTCACGCGCTCTTCCCAATCAGCGCTCATGACATCTATATTTCCATCTTGGGCTGGAGCTTTCGATGGACCGGCACCCTCATTGGCTGGTGTCGCTGGCTCGTCCGTACCTGACGCTCTGGAAGGAGGACTCATGCGCGAGACCGAACTCACCGACCTCTTGTGGCTTATGAGGAGCCAGGATGCGCGCTTCGTGAAGGTGCCTGCCCTTCCCTTCTACGCTTTGATTGGTATCTTGGCCAAGTTCCCTACCGACCGAGACAGCCGCGTGTTTTGGACCGTTGCGCTGCGTGATTTGCTCTATGACGTGACATTTGCTGCCATCCAAACGCTCCGAGGACGTCCACCCAGCCAAGAGAACACGGATGTGATCAAGGACATGGTAGATACCGCCCTGAGATGCCATGGTGAGTTGCATAATATATGCGCGCCGTTCTTGTTTGACCAGGTCCAGCCTTCACTGAACAACAATTGCGGGGCATTTCGGAATTCGAATTCCAAGGATATTCTTGCCCGATTGCCGACGAAGTTGAAGAACAAGATTTCCATCAGTCTCACTACAACCAATCCCAATCCCAATGTCAGGCATTCGCGCCCCCTGCTTCGCCAGCCGTTGTTTACGAGCGACTCTCTCTTCCGTCGCCTCCTCCCATGGAATCATCACTCACTCCCCGTCTGAAAGAGACAGATCTGGATGGCAAGGATACTGGTACGCGCATGAGTGAGCTGGCGCGCGAGTTTGGCGTGGAACGCGAACTGGTCGAGGCGCTCGTTTTGCGTCTCGGGATCAGCACCTAATTGAAAGCCGCTCATGACCTGTACATCACCGACCAAAAGCTCTCGTACTGCTACGTTTCTTGCTCTCCCCGAGGATCCCATCACTTCTTCACATTCATGTTTCCATCGTCTTCCACAAACACATCGGATTGCTACTGTCTCAGAGATGCACGCTCGCGTTTGAGCACTTTATGCGGTTTATAATTCAAAGATTCTGTATAGATAATGAGGTTTATGAAGTTTATGCAAATATTACTTGGCAGGCAAGCGGCAGTCTTCTGTATGAATGCGAGAAACAACTCAGGTCGATTTGGGTCTCAAATGCCTCACTGCAGGCAGGTTCACATTCGGAAGCCAGCACAGTCCCTGCGAGCTGTCAAATCCCTGTCCGTTTCTTTCTTCTGAGAGTTGACGCACAACCAGTCACACGTGACAATCGCGCATCCTCCGTTCTTATATCTCATGTCTTATGGCAACTCAAATCCTGCAAGTCGTAAAACCCAAATCTTACAGGACTCGATACCCGCGTAAACTCGCCGGGAAACCTCTCCTCTATATCGCGAGCGGTCTCGCCTCTCTGGGCGACGCGCTTCTCGGCTATTCGCAAGGCATCACGGCGGGTTTCCAAGTCCAACCTACCTTCATCTATCGCATATACGGCGAGACAGTAACTCACAGCCAAATCAGCACCGGCACGACCCACGTCGATCCACGCCTACCTGGTGCGTCATGGGTGGCGCCCATTCTGGCTCCTGAGGCACTCACATGCTCTTAGCCATCATCATCTGCTCACTTTGTTCCGCCGCGGTCGTGTCCTCTCTACTTTCACCCTACGCATCCGACTTTCTAGGACGGCGCCAGGCCATGCAGATCGGAGCGGTCTTGTATCTCATCTCATGTGCGTGTACAGGGCCACCGCGACTGTCAAATGCCTCGGCACGTACTGTACTGAACTCGGAGCAGCGTGTGTGCAAATGATAGCCCCCGACTTCAGGACACTCGTTGCGGGGAGAGCCATCCAGGGTCTTGCTGCGGGGATGATTAGCACGACGTCGGCTGTTTATCAAGTCGAAATATCCCCAGCTGGGTCTCGCGGCATGCTCACTGGCCTCGAAGCACTATGTATGAATGCCGGGTATGCGGCTGCATCCTGGGTCGCGTATGCGTTCTTCGTTGACTCCAAGGCCGACCATGCCTGGCGGGGACCGTTCGCAGTGCAAGCCGTCGTCTCACTCGTGCTTCTTGTAGGGTCCTTCTTTCTCCCTGAATCTCCTCGGTGGCTTCTTCAAAAAGGATTCCTCACAGAAGGCCTGTGGACCCTTGCCGACCTGCACGCTGGGGGCGACGTCACTGACGAAGGCGTCAATCGTACCTACCATGCTATTGTTGCCACATTGAAACTGGACGACGCGGCCCGCGGCAGCCGCCTTGGTGCTTGGCGGGACTTCAAGAACTATCCTAGGCGCACACGAATAACTATCACCTCAAGGATGTTCGCCCAAAGCAACGGGATCAACGCGATACTCCATTTTCTTCCTGAGCATCTGGCCCACGCGGGATACCCTATCCGGCGATCCTTGTTCTATGCTGGGGTCTGTTCGCTGTTCTACAGTCTTGGGCCGCTTCCTGCCATTCTTTTTGTTGATAAAGTTGGCCGGCGACGTTTTCTCATCGTTGGTAGCATGGCACTCGCTTGCTCTCTGGTCATTCTAGGATGCCTGCAACTCTACATAAGGCGATGGCCCGCACTTCATGATCTGAGCGGTGCTCGAGGTGTTGTTTTTGGGGTGAGCTTATATCTATTCTTCTTTGGTGCAACGTGCGTCTTCCCTCTCTTTCTCACGAGTGACATTAAACGAGAAACAGATGGGGTCCTGTGCCTTGGCTAATTAGCGCTGAGCTCTTTCCTCTCCGGATGCGGACTAAGGGCATGGCGATCGCTACTGCTTCGGACTGGGTTTTTGAAGGTGTTGTGGGCATTGCTACACCGCCACTCCTCATCAAATTCGGAGGCATATATTACTTTGTGCTTGCTGGTGCTTGTGTATTCTCTGGATTCGTCGTCTGGTGGATTTATGTCGAGACATGTGGCAGCCCTCTCGAGGTCATCGGCGGCATGTTCGGAGATGCCCTTCCATCTGAAAATCAGATTGACCAGGAGGACCCCGTGCTGCATGTTCAGCGCACACGATTGCGTCTCCGGTCTGTGCTCAGTATGCCTGAGATTGCGACCCGGTCGACTGCTGTTGCAAGTCACGCAGGTACATCCCAGATTACTCTTGCAGCGGTGCCAGAGGACGGCATTGGCGGGAAAGATGCGGAGAAGAACGTGTGACAACATCAATTATTCCCGTGCATATTTATTCCATCTCATACTGTAACTATCCTACCACCACACTGTATGATACCCTCTCATCCCATTCTCATCATCATGTGCTATCACTGGACCGATTTGAAGCGCGTCAGGAACAGGGCATACAGTAAGCGAGTAACGCAGTAGTCCCGGGAAGCATCACAGGCACATCATAAAATTTTGCGAATCCATTCGTGAGGTGAGTGGAAGATGTGACCGCGCTCCTTCCTCAAATAAGCGAGATAAACGATCGCCCCAGACGAAACACTCAGGAAGGAGACGAGACCAGCCCACTGGAACTGAGACGGTCTCCATAGTATCATCGTCAAGATATATCTTGCGCGTAGCACCATTAGCCTTTCCCATAGGCCGCAGATCGAGTGACGTGACTCACTTGAGTAGATCTGCAACGTTCTGCATGGTGAATTGCATTGCGGTCAATGTATTGCGCCGCGCATTGGAGTTGAGCGCTTCTTGAAGCTGCTTGGTCTGAATCAGATCGAAGGACCATAACCCGATTCGCGACAAGGCCATGCCTGGATATGTTTCGATGGATTGTGAGAATGTCGTATAGTCGTTTATAGAACACGGCAGTTACGAACCTCCGAAGAGCAAGGAGGCACCGACAGCCGTCCGAGGACCGAATACATAGAAGGACGCCATTACAGGGAGGAGACACACGACCATCGACCTGGAAAACCACATATGTATAAGCGACACAGAAGACGCAGGCAACATCGACTTACCAGATACTCCAGCTCCCTGCGCGAGCAGATCCGAGTTTCTGCTCCAAAGGAACTGTGATGAATGTCCCCAAGAGTCCGGTGATAACACAGAGACCACGCATTTCGGCCAGAAAGTCGTCGCGGAAGTCAAGTGTTTTGAGGTATCCGAGCATGGTACCCTCGAAGCTGGCGACCATCGAGTCAGCTGGGCGTTAGCGTAAGAAGATGTAGTGCAGACTCACGACAAAACGGTGAGGTATATCAGAGAGATAGAGACCGAGGAAATAAATACAGGAAGTCTGACGAATTCCTGCCATGCCGCAGAGTGTGTCATCGTCGATGACTGGGATCCATGCGAGGATGATGGCGATGGCATCCCAATTACGGAAGCAGCATTTTTTCTTTGTTGCTCAGCCTCCAGTGACGGGAATGAATCGTATACGATGCGGATCCAGTGCAGCTCAAAAACAGCAGTCACGACAGTGAGAGCTATCAGTGCAAGGACAGAGACAAGGCTATGGACATTGGTTCCGTCCCCGTCACGGTCGTAGTTCACAGTGAGGAAAGACACGAATAGCGGTGCAAGGAGTTTGGAGAGAAGGTTGATTTGTCTGAGGTACGTGTTGAGCTGGCCAAGTTGGACCGAAGATTCATTCGAGATGCACGCAGTCCAGTCGCGTTCAACAGCAATCGTAATGCAGGTGTTCGAGAAGCGCAGGGTGCAACCGAAAAGCACCATGGTGACAAAGACTGTCCAGAAGCCCGCGGATTCACGAGAATCGGAGACGCGCATCATAGCCACACAACCGTAGGCACCGAGACATGAGAGCTTTTGAGCGAGAATGGACCACCAGACGACAGGAAGTTTAGGATTCAGGTCAACGACAGACCCCGCCCATCCCGAAAATAAGATTCCCGTCACTGCAATCTTATTTCAATCAGATGCGAGTGCAGCATAAGCAAAGCCTACACGTCATAGCAAACCCGAATATGGAGGACGGAAGTAGGGTATCTTGGAAGGAAATTATCAAGTATAGATAGAGAGCGAATTCAGCCGTTCTATCTCCCCAGGCACTGCAACAGGGTCGGGAAATCAGCCTCAAACGAGAGCGGGTGAAACTGACCTTGAGAAGTGCTGGATAAGAAGGTACCTGACACCACGTGCATCTAAGGAGGATTCCGCAGATGATAGCAAAGGAGTTGACTCTGATTCCATGGACCTTAGAGGATGCCTTGCAACTTGAAGCAGTGGAGTGGTCACTCGTGTGCGTCGCAGTGGGTGTGAAGACAAGGCTGAGCTGGACGTTGCACGTGCCGGTTTGATGTCTCTATATAGTTCCGATGAAAAATGCATTTCCCTGTTAGGTAATAGCAATTTTTTTTTTTACCCCAACTGCCATTAGAGTATGGTGGCGGTCACAACTTCATGTCAAACCACGCTTTTGGGTAAATTTCTACAATATCTCAGATTTGGAAGGAACATAGGGTAGGTTTGTTAATAAAAATTTTATTTCAGAAAAATCGGGGCTACTCCTAAATTAGGGTTACAAACAGCAGATTTTGGGATGCAGAAAAAGATTTGTGTACCCAACTCTGAGCACCATATATATATATGCTAGCACAAGGCTTGTGAATGCCAATGAAACAGTTGAGTCCTCCATTTGAATTGAAACTTTTTCTTCCACTGTGCCTCAGTCACTTGATAAGGGTTAAGAGGATATAGCAGGCGTAGCGGTGAGGGATATAGTGGTAAGAGGTATGAGGTAGGAGGGTATGGGGGGAGTCTTTGAATTATGTGACAATCAACAAGAAATAATGTTGAAGAGAGAAGTCAATTTGAAGACTGGAGGATACAACAAAGTAGCTACAGTATTTATTGTGACGATCAACCCAAAAATGAAGTCAATCAGAAGAGCAAACTCCAAGACTGGGGAATACAACACAATAGCTACTGTTTTTATACGTCCAGTCCAAGTCATATCTACATCAAACAAGTCATGAGACTATGTACCATGTGGAGCACTGGTCATGGGTTGTAGTAGAACCTTCTGAAGCATGTGTCATGTAGCCTTGGATTGATAGAGATAAGTAATCCTCCTGAACCCCTAACCCGGACTGTCTGATGCCATGATCTGTGATAAGATAACCCGTATCAAGATAAGATAAGGTCGTTGATGATAAGATGAAAAAGTGGCCAAACTATGACATTACCCCCTCTCTAGGGTCAATGGGTGTGAAGACATTGTCATAAGGGTTAAAGAGTTGTTGTTGGGGGTAAGAGAGGTGCTCGTCTTTGGGTTTGTAGAAGTGAATGAGGTAATCCCAATGTCCAGCTTCAAGCATTGGCAGGAGGCAAATGCGTGTGTCTGGGTTGGATTGTTTCCTCTGCCAAGCCTTCAGGACCTTCTTTGCATGGATAAGATGGTGTGATGGTTCCCAGGTGTTTTCACTGTGTGTAAGGGCAACCTCGAGACCCGATCTCAGAGTTCTGGCAAGGGAGAATCCAAAGGTGATTAATAGTGGTAGCTAGGTACAAGACCGGCATACCTGGCAAGGGAGAATCCAAAGAGAAACCGTGTTGGGGATTCTCCTTGCCAGGCGCCACTATTTATATGATACAAGAACAATGGAGCACGCAGTAACAAACAAAGAACAATGGGGATAATAAGTACAACGGCCATGACAGAACAATGGGAGCGGGGACAATAGGAACAATGGGGCACCTGGCCATGTGCCCATCAAGGAGAAGCGCTCGGCGCGGCAGTCTGGGCCGCGGTACGTGACAGCTGACAGGTCACGCGAGCGCAATCACATGCCTGATCGAAGGCAGAGCGGTCCGAAACGGGGGTTCCCCTGACATCACCCCCCCCTGGATTGCGGCGCCTCGACGCAACGTGCGGATGGTGGCAGAGGGGTGCTGGAACGGAAGGGAGTCGAAGATGGCGGCGGCAATGATGCGTGGCTTGTTGGGGTGCTTGCGGTAGAATGCCGCTATAGCGTCCTCTGCGAAGATATCGGAGTGCTTAACCCATTGGTCATGCGACGAATCGTAGCCCTTCCACCGCACAAAGTACCAAATGCTCCGATAGCGCATCTTGGCATCCAGAACCTCTTCGACTTCCCACTCCTCACCAGCTCCTTGGCCCATGACAGGTGGCGGCTCCTCGCGAGCCGGGCGTGTTGGGAATGGGTCGTCCTCGACGAGCTGCAGCTTGACGACGGGGAAGACCGGGTGAAGACCAGAGAGGCGGCGAGGGAGGTCAAGCTTGTAAGCGCCGCGCCCAACAACCTGGGTGACTTTGAAGGGACCCAGCCGTCGGTGAGAGAGTTTGAGGGACGGGCGCGTTGTTGCTATGTCAGAAGCGTCAAGCCAGACTCGATCTCCGACCTTGATGTCTGGAGCCGAGACCCTCCGGCGGTCGTAGTACTGCTTGTACTCATCCTTTGCCTTCACCAGTGCCGACTTGGCCTCCGCGACTCCAGACGCGATGCGGTCGCGGAAGTCGTTTGCCGACTCGTTCACAGTTGAGCGTGGTCCATTCGGCTCGAAGCCCATGCGAGGGAGTCGACCGGTGTCGGTCATGAACGGGACCTGCTGCGTGGATGAGTGAATATGGTTGTTGTAGGCAAACTCGGCAGCAGGAAGCAGCTCGTCCCAGTCATCCTGGTTGTAGCTGGTGAAGATCCGGAGGAACTGCTCGAGCTCCTGGTTCACACGCTCGGTCTGGCCATCCGTCTGTGGATGCCAAGCCGTAGACATTGCCGATGAGACCCCGACCAGTTTCCACAGCTCCTGCGTGAACTCTGCTATGAACTGGGAGCCACGGTCAGAGACATACTTAGACGGCAGCCCATGGTGGCGCCAGACGTTCTTGTAGAAAAGCCTGGCGGCACCTTCACCGGAGAGCCGGGTGTGGCACTCTATAAAGTGGCTGCGCTTCCCAAGCATGTCAACCACGACCATGATAGCATCATACCCATGAGCGTCTGGCAGATGCACAATGAAGTCAACTGACACCGCTTCCCAGCGCTCCGAAGGGACCTCCGTGGGGTGGAGTTCCCCGATTGGGAGTTGGTGGAGCGCCTTGGTCCGGCAGCACAGGTCGCAGGTGGCCACATACCGGCCGACGTGTCGAGACAACTGGGGCCACCAGTAGTTCCGAGAGATCAGCTCCAACGTCTTGAAGCGGCCGGCATGCCCTGCAACGCGGGTGTCGTGGTGCTGCTCGAGGATGCGTCGGCGGAGGTCGTTGTTGCGTGGAACCACCAGCTTGCCACAGAAGTAGAGCAGGCCGCCTTCTTTTCGCCACTCCGCAGCCCGAGCAGAGCGAACTCCGCGTTCCTTGAGGAGCTCACGTGCTGCCAACACAATGGGCTCCTCCATGTTGGGGGTACCGGCGAGGGCCTCCCGGATGTCGCGCAGGAGAGGGGCTTCGGGTCCGGAGACAGTGAGACCCTCCAAGGCCCGGACGTGGAACAGCTCCGGGCGCAGCAGTGTGACGTCTGCGTTGTCCGAAGCGACTCCGTGGTCGGGGCGGCGCGAGAGAGCATCCGGGCGGCCCATGAGGCGGCCAGGTTGGTGGTGCAGGGTGAAGTCGAAGCGAGACAGATAGAGGACCAGCGGGCTTGACGACGGTTGAGATTCTGGGCCTTCCGGAAGTACTCCAGATTTTTGTGGTCGGTCCAGATCTCAACGGGGTGCTCGGCGCCCTCGAGGAAGTGTCGCCACTCCTCCAAGGCGCGGACGATGGCGAGCATCTCCTTGTCGTGGATTTCATAGTTCCGCTGGACCTCGTTAAGACTCTTCGAGAAGAAGGCAACCGGATGCCACTTGTCATCCACGGGGGACTGCTGCGAGATGACAGCACCGGTCGCAAAGTCCGAACTGTCCGCTTCGAGGCGGTAAGACCTGGAAGCATCCGGGAGCTGCAGGACTGGGGTAGAGGTAACGGCGTTCTTCAGCGCAAGAAACGCAGCCGCCTCGTTGGCGCCCCAAGTCCATGCCACATCCTTCTTGGTGAGGTCAAAGAGAGGACGGGCAATGTGCGAAAAATCCCGGATGAACCTCCGGTAGAAGTTAGTGAAGCCGAGGAACTGCTGCACTTCCTTCTTGTTAGCCGGAGCTGGCCACTCCGCCACACCTGCGACCTTGACCGGGTCCATCTCCACATGGTTGTGGGAAATGATCACCCCAAGGTATTCAATCGACGGCATCTCGAACTCGCATTTCTCCGCGCGAAGGTAGAGCTTGTTCTCGCAGAGACGTCGGAGGACTTTGTTCACGATTTCCCGGTGACGGTGGATATCGGAATGTGCGATGAGAATGTCGTCGAGGTACACCATAACGTCGCCAGAGAGGATGAGGTCCTGAAGTATGTCATTCATCATCGTCTGGAACATTGCGGGGGAATTGGTCAGGCCAAAATACATCACCAACGGCTCAAAGAGCCCGCGGTTTGTCCGAAACGCTGCCTTCCACTCGTCGCCTTGACGAATGCGCACGTTGTTGAAGCCCCAGCGAACGTCGAGTTTGGTGAAGAACCGAGCTCCCTTGAGCTTGTTGATGAGATCATTGATCAGGGGGAGCGGGTAGCGGTTCTTCACTGTCATCGCGTTTAGTGCTCGGTAATCTTGGACAAACCGTAAGCTGCCGTCTTTCTTCTTCACAAAGAAGACGGGAGACGCCATGGGCGATTTTGACGGCCGAATCCTGCCAGTAGCCATGCCCTCTTCAATGAAGCTGTTGAGCTGCTTCTGTTCAAGAGGGGAGATGGGGTAGACCTTACAGTTGGTCGGCTTCGCGTCGGGAACCAGTTCGATGGCGTGATCCCAGGGGCGTCGCTCTGGCAGGTTGTCGAAGGACTCCTTGCTGAAAACATCTTTGAACTCGCGGGCCCACTCGGGGATGGAATCCCGAGGAGGTGCAGAGTTCTTGGCAAACGCCTCGGCGAGTCGCTGAGAGACGGTGCTGGTGGCTCGGATGTTTTCAGAAGGGTTGAAGCGGGTGCAAAAGATACGGTCACCGGCTTCCAAGGAGTCGTCATCTTCTTCGACATCTTCAGGGTCATAATCGTCCGAGTCTGGCGAAAGCTCCGGCATCTCTTCGTCCTCGTGGTCCTCAACGTCAACAGCGCAGATGGATGGAACCGGACCTTGTCTGATGGTGCGAAGCACCCGGGCCGCGGTTCTGGCAGATCGACGTTCTTCGCGAAGTTCCTCTCGGCAGGTGGAGCAACCGGAAGGGCAACGGCTCATCTTTACCTCCTGGGTATCCCAGTTGATCTCCGGGTTGTGCTTCCGGAGCCAGGAGTACCCTAGAATGAGCTGCTGCTTGCCTAAACGGGTGACAGCAAGCTGCACGCGTTCACTGTGGCCCTGGTAACGGAGAACCACATCAGCAACTTCGCGAATGGAGCCGGCCTCGTTCGGCGTGCCGTCCACGTTGTAAACGGGGATAGGCTGGGTGAGGCGACGAACGGGGAGGTGATTTTCGAGGACGTAGGCCGAGTCGATGAAGTCGGATGTGGCACCACAATCGACCAGGCCTTTGAGAGATAACTTCACTGCGTTGTCGGTGGACTCGATCTCGAGGGGGAGGTGGAGAGAATTGGCCCCGGGAGAGGCGGCAGCGACATAGCAGGAAGGGAGCTTGCGTTCCCACTTCTCCTTACGGACTCGTGGGGTTAGAGGGGGAGCCGGGTGTACGTCTATCGCTTCAACTGTTGCAGAGTGGAGGGAATTGGATTCATCATACAAACAGGAGAAACGATTACGTGAAGCGAACGAGGGCGTACTACTCACTCGTCGCTGGGGAGAAAACCCTGCTCCTCCTCGGCTGCGACGTTGGACGCATGATCCGCAACGGCTGCAGTGGTCGCGACCCGAGCAACCAACTCGGAAAGCAGATCACTCCCCAGCTGATTGATGACCTCATCGAGGACATCGGTGTGACGAATATCAGCTGGGGTGGGGCAGTCACGGGCAAGATGGCCCGGACTGCCGCAGCGGAAGCAGGTGCGGCGAACGTCACCGCGGAGCCGGGTCCGATCCAACTCCATGGGGATGGGGTGGGCAACAGGAGCCGGCGCTGGGCGAGCAGCAATTGCCGGTGCTACAGCAGGGAGCACCGGGGCACGAGGACGAGGGACGATAGGAGGCGCTCGGGGGGGAGGGACGTGGCCTCGAGACGCCTTGGCAGCTTGTTCCGCATTGTACTGCCGGAACGCACGGACACGCCACTCGGCGTAGTCAGTAAGCCTGGGAGGGTTGCCAGAGGTGGTGATAGCCTGGTTGATCTTCGGATCCAGGCCTGTCCTATATTTGGTCACCTTGACCAGATCGTTGGTATAGCCGGCGAGATCAAGGAGGTCGTCGTATTCGTCCGTGTACTTGAACACGTCACGGGAGCCCATATAATACAGATGGGTCTCCAGTCGCGCCAGGGCGTGGTCTTGCTCGTTCTCCTCGACGAATCGGAGCTTGAACTCAGTGACGAAGAGAGCCCAAGTAGGGAATGGGAATGGGGTGCGCTCGGACATGCGCTCGGACCAGGAGGCCGCGGAGTCCTTGGACATGTAGGACAGGGCGAAGCGGACTACCTTTTCTTCCGAGGCTGCCCCATTCACGAAGAACGCCTCAGGAAGCAGACGCCAGTACTGCTTCACTGAATGCAAGAAGCTCTTGCCCAGGGTGCGATCCCCATCGAAGGAGAAGGGGGGATTCGGGCGGATAAGGGGGCGCGCAGGGCTGGCGCCAGTAGGAACACCTGGACCCGCTGCCGGAGCTGGAGCAGGGGCAGGGGCAGGGGGTTGTTGTTGTTGAGAGATGAGGCGGGTGAGTACGGCCTCGATGTTCTGTATGCTGGTCTCCAGAGCAGACAGCCGCTGCTGTTCGTTGTCATCCATGCTCATCGGGTCTGCTCGTGGAGGGGAGGAGGGGGCAAGATAGGAGGTGAGGGAGTGGGGGTCTTGGTCGCTCGTCGACTCTTCTCCACTGGCGTCAGCGTCGAACCTCGCAATCTTGTCCGGTTATCCCTAGGAACACGGTTTCTGCTGTAAGGGCAACCTCGAGACCCGATCTCAGAGTTCTGGCAAGGGAGAATCCAAAGGTGATTAATAGTGGTAGCTAGGTACAAGACCGGCATACCTGGCAAGGGAGAATCCAAAGAGAAACCGTGTTGGGGATTCTCCTTGCCAGGCGCCACTATTTATATGATACAAGAACAATGGAGCACGCAGTAACAAACAAAGAACAATGGGGATAATAAGTACAACGGCCATGACAGAACAATGGGAGCGGGGACAATAGGAACAATGGGGCACCTGGCCATGTGCCCATCAAGGAGAAGCGCTCGGCGCGGCAGTCTGGGCCGCGGTACGTGACAGCTGACAGGTCACGCGAGCGCAATCACATGCCTGATCGAAGGCAGAGCGGTCCGAAACGGGGGTTCCCCTGACACTGTGTGGCCATCCCTTCCATTTGACCAAGTACTGTTTCCCTCGGCCGACTTTTTGCTTGTTCACAATCTCTTTGACTTCCCATTCTTCTGCTCCTCTGATCATCTTTGCTAAGGGTCTCTTTTCTTGGCAATGGGCGGGTGGTTTGTAATAGGGTGTCAACAGGAACTTGTTGAATACCGGGTGTCTTTGGTCCATCTCCAGCAAATTGTGACAATCAACCTAAAAACAAAGTCGAAAAGAGAAGTGAATTCGAAGACTGGAGAATACAACCAGGTAGCTACAGTATTTATACCCAAATCCAGTCTGAGTCATATCTACAACTAATGAGTCATAAGGCTATGTACCGCATGGAGCACTGGTCATGGGTTGTAGTAGAACCTTCCAGAGCATGTCGCGCAGCCTTGAATCGATAAGGATAATCCCTCGAACCCCTAGCCCGGGCCGTCTGATGCCGTGATCCGTGATAAGATAAGCCGTGCCAAGATAAGATAAGATCATCGAAGATAAGATGAAAAAGTGGCCGAACTATGACATTACCCCTTCTCTAGGGTCGATGTCCTCATCGACTAGGCCAATGGGCGTGAAGACGTTCTCGTAAGGGTCGAAGAGTTGTTGTTGGGGATATGGGAGGCGCTCATCCCTGGGTTTATAGCGATGAATAAGATAGTCCCAGTGTCCGGCTTCGAGAGTTGGTAGGAGGCGAATGCGTGTGTCTGGGTTGGATTGTTTCCTCTGCCAGTCTCTCAGGACGTCCTTCGCGTGTCAGGGGACGCCGCGCTCCTTGGGCACGTGACCATGCACGTGACCCACTGCGCCCTCTCTGCCGACCCGTGCCTGCTCACCTGTCGATCACCCAGCCTCCTCCTCCTCCTCCGATCCTCATCTCCATCCATGCCGACATCCGCCCTCTCCCTCCTTCCCCTGGCCATCTCCCTCAAATCCCCGCAAGCGGTCTAGCCAAGCCCGATTCCTTGCACCAGGGAGTGCTACTGCCGTATGCACTCCTCCCCCTTCACTTCGGCCTTCTCCCCACGGATGTGGTCTACTGCCATACAGGCTTGTACCAGATGCCCTTGTGCTCATCCACACCACCCCTCTTCCCAGTCGGGCATTGGTCCTCACCTCCGATGTCTCCACTGGCTGGCCCGGCACTGGCCTGGCCACTGGGCTCCTCCAGTGTGGCCTTCCACTGTTGGTGTCTCAGGAGCTGGCCATCACTGGCCCCTCTGAGCCACTCACTATCTTATCTGGGTTTGTCATTATCTACTTGTCATCTGCCATTGTTCCATGGCAGTGATATCCCATCATCATCAGTCACTTGTCACAGCTGACTATATAGTGTGACACCTGGGCACATGGATCCTTGAACCGTTCTCTAAGGATCCCCCTCTGTGCTCAGGTGAGTAGTATACCTCCCTTGTATTTGATAGTCTCTAAGGATCCCCCTCTGTGCTCAGACTCATGTGAGGTTGTTGTGTGCTGTGTGCTCTCTTCCTTCGGGCTGGCAGGAGTTGCCCTTACATCGCGTGGGTAAGGTGACATGATGGTTCCCAGGTGTTCTCGCTGTGCGGCCATCCCTTCCATTTGACCAAGTACTGTTTTCCTCGGCCGACTTTTCGCTCTTTCACGATTTCTTCGACTTCCCACTCCTCTGCTCCTCCGATCATCTTGGCTACGGGTCTCTTCTCTCGGCAATGGGGGGGTGGTTCGTGATAGGGTGTCAACAGTGATTCGTTGAACACGGGGTGTCTTCGGTCCGTTACCGGCAGATTCAGCTTCCATGCGGCCGCTCCAACCTTCTCCAGTATCTCGTATGGTCCCAATCTCTTGTCACTCATCTTCTTCGATGGTCTGTCCGTCTCAATATTTTCCCCTTCTATGTACACCTTCATCCCAACCTTCAACTCCGGAACTTCTTTTCTTTGTTTATCGTAGTATTTTTTCATTTTTTCTTTTGCTTTTTCCAATGCTGCTTTTGCTTCGTCTTGTATTTCTTTGATTCTTTTTACAAATTCCTCCGCCGACTTGTTTCTCGATTTCATCCGCTGCTCTACTCCCTTCCATGGGTGATATCCGTGATTGGCGTAGAATGGTGATATTTTGGTAGACGTGTTCATTTTGTCGTTATATGCAAATTCCGCCATTCCCAGCCACTCCGACCAGTCCGTCTGATGGTAGTTGACGTATATGCGGAGATAGTGCTTGATCTCCTGATTCATGCGCTCGGTTTGCCCATCCGTGATCGGGTGATATGCGGTCCCCGGGTTCATCTCCACGCCCAACATCCGGTTCGTCTCCTTCATGAAGCCCTTGATGTATCGTGAGTCCCTATCGGTGATGATTTTGCGAGGGATCCCGTGATAATGGAAAACCCGGTCCCTTGTCAACCGTGCTACTCCTTCGCTGCTGATGTCAGTACTAATGGGTTCGACATGGATCATTTTGGTGAAGGTGTCACACCACACATGAATTGCATCATACCTGTTACTGACCGGTAGGGGTCCAATTTGATCCATGGAGATGATTTCCCATGGTGCGTTTGGAACCGCATGCGGGTGTAGGGTCCCCGTTCTCGCCCTTCTGGTCTTAGTCCGTTGGCATGCCTCGCACGTCTGGATGTATTTCCGAATTTGGTTCCCCATCCTTGGCCACCAGTAGTTCCTTTCCACCATCTCCTGCGTTCGGTTGATCCCTGCATGTCCGACCAGGGGTGTGTTGTGGTGTAGCCCAATGATCTTGTCCCGCAGCTCCTCATCCCTTGGCACATAGAGCTTCTCGTGATACATGATGAGCCCATCTTCCTTCTTCCATCCAACAAGTGACTTCTCCAAGGCCGCTTTGACGCTCCCGTCAATCGATCGAAGGGCCTTGATCGCATCGATTAGCTGTTGATCCTGCCCTTCAAATGTGACTTCTTGTGATCGGAAGAACTCAGGCTTCAGTAACGTGACGTCCTTGTTGTTGTTTTTGCCCTGATCGTGATCTGCTCGTCGAGATAGGAGATCCGCCTTGCGGTTGAGTGCGCCGGGCCGGTGTCGTAGGGTGAAATCAAACTCCGCTAGCTCCGTGATCCATCGTGCTTGCCGTCGGTTGAGTTTCTGCGGTTTCCGGAAGTACTCAAGATTCTGATGATCGGTGAAGATTTCAAACGTTTCCGTGGCCCCCAGCAGTAATTGCCTCCATTCGTCTAACGATAGCATGATGGCGAGCATTTCTTTGTCGTAGATCTCATAATTTCGCTCGGTTTCGGTCAATGCGTGCGAAATAAATGCGATTGGGCGCCAAATGCCGTCTTGATTTTGGCTCAAAACGGATCCTGTTGCCCCTTCCAAAGCATCGGCTTCCAGACGATATTGGCCGGTGTCATTTGGCAGTGCTAGGACCGCATCCTCCGTGATTCTCTTCTTCAGCCCATTGAATGCCGCATGTTCATCCTGTCCCCATGACCATCCAGCCTTTCCTGTCAGTCGTGTCAGCGGCTTGGCTACCTCCGCATATCCCCAAACGAAGCGGCGATAGAAGTTTGTGAATCCGAGGAAGGCTTGGACCTGTTTGACGCTCTTTGGTTCTGGCCATTCCATCACGCCCTTGATCTTGACTGGATCCATCCGCATCGAATTGTGCCCAATAATTACACCCAGATATTCGATTTCTGTGTGTTCGAACTTGCACTTTTCGGGTTTCAGGTACAACTTGTGTTTTTGGAGCAATTCGAGAACTTGTTTCGTGATCCGCCGATGTTCGTCCAAGGTTTCTGTGAAGATCAGAATATCGTCAAGATAAACTACCACGTGGCCCTCGTTGATCAGTTCTCGGAGTATGTTGTTCATCATGTTTTGGAAGGTTGCCGGAGAATTCGTGAGGCCAAAGAACATGACCAAGGGCTCATACAGCCCACGGTTTGTGCGGAACGCAGCCTTCCATTCGTCGCCCTCTTTGATCCGTACATTGTTGTATCCCCACCGGATGTCAAGCTTTGTGAAGAACTTGGCGCCGCATAGATTATGGACCAGTTCGGAGATCAGCGGCAGCGGGTATTGATTTCGGATCGTCATCTCGTTCAACTTCCAATAATCTTGGACGGGACGTAGCGAGCCATCCTTTTTCTTGACAAAGAAGAATGCCAACGCCATGGGTGATTTTGATGGCCTGATCCGTCCACTGGCCAGGTTCTCTTGCAAGAACTCGTCGAGCTTGACATGCTTGTTCCGCAATAACGGGTACACCTTGCAGTCCACCGCTTTGGAGCCAGGTTTGAGTTCAATCGCATGATCCCATGCTCGTTGATCCGGTAGCGAGTCGAACGATTCCTTGGCAAATACTTTGACAAATTCCCGATATTGATCCGGAATCTTCCCTTCGGTCATTCTCTCCTTCTCCTTTTCCGCTTCTTCTGCAAATTTCTGCGCCGGCATTTCCTTCAGCCGTAAATCCACTTCCTTCCCAAAGTCGACCAACAGGATCGATTCTCCCTCCTCCAGATCCGGTGCATCCGCGTCCAGGTCAATTGCGTCCATGTCGATCATTGCTTGGTGCTCCTCGTGACCCCTCATGTGACACCGCTCTGGGCATCGGCTGAATCTCATCGTCTGCTCTTGCCAATCCACCTCCGGGTTGTGTTCCGTCAGCCAATCAAGGCCAATGAAGATCCGGTGATAGGCTGGCTACCAGACGCGCTCTGCACCAGCTCTGTAAGGGCGTATTTTTGCGCTTTTTACAGAGTTTACTCTTGAACCACTCGGTGTATCGTGTCGCGGTTAACAGTGTTGCGCTCAGTAGGACTTATGGGTCTACTGCCCAGTCGACGACTGTGGATAGTGTCGACGATAGCAAGGCAGTCAGACCACTACTGTGGAACTGGTCTTATGAGTCTACACCAGGCTCAGGGCCATTAGTGACGAACGCTTGGACCGCGACCATTCCCCAAAAAGGGATATGTCGTTGCGTCGACTTCTCAAAAAGGGTCATTCTCTGCAGATGGGAACTTGGGCTGAAGGGCTGAGCAATGCGCGACGTTCTCAATAATAGAACTACTACTGGACAGGACTTGGCGTTACAAGACTTAAACCATCTTGTCGCGGCAACTCCCGGTTTTGAGTTGGACGTTTCCTCAGATCATGCCACGACGACGACTTGTCACATGTCAGGATCCATTCGATCACGGGACATTGTGGACGCGTCGCGGTGACACTTCCAAGTGTCACGGCGAGTCGCGCCCATACTCAAACACACTAAAATCGATACGGCTAGATCCGTGAACCGAGCCATGTGGGAGACGATTGGCGTGCCTAGAGCCATACGGCTTCTTGGGGCGCCCACGTTGGTCTCACATGCCAAGACATACCCGTTGGCCAATCCAGCACGTCGTATTCCAAAAGTATGACGCGGTGAGTTGGCCCACATCAAAAGTATCATATGGACAATGGGGCGGGGTCCTGATCACTCAGGACCTGTCCGATCGTTCAACTTTCAATTACCCTAAAAGGCAACCGATCTTAGATAGCGTAGCTACTATGCAGTTGTACAGGACTTTACTAAGCAGCGTCGTAGACAGTATAAGTAGCACGTCGTCTCTTTGTATTAGAAAGCTTTCCCCCGGACTGTGAATCACTCTCATTTCAGATTGTTTTGTACAATTTGCGTGCCGCGTGATTCCACCCTAAGAAGTTCTGCTACCCTGCCCGGTCGCGACGAGCTGCTCCCTGAGCACTTGTAGCTACTGTGATTTGAGTTTGAGTTGAGATATCAGAAAGTCGGATTCGCCGCATCTGGTATTGTCGCGGCATTTAGTGTCGTCGCCTTCGGGCTTTGTTGAGATCGTTCCACACCTCTAGCTTGGCAGTGCGTCGACTAGTTGTGCTCGGGTTGTTTTGGTCAGTTGGCAGTGCGTCGACTTGAGAACTTTGGTTCCACACTTCTTGCTTGGCAGTGCGTCGACAAGTTGTGCTCGGGTTTTGGACATTGGATATTGGCTGTTAGTTGGCAGTGCGTCGACGCGGCATTTTGGTTTACTAGTTGGCAGTGCGTCGACTCAGTACTTTTGGTTGTGTCAGTTGGCAGTGCGTCGACTCGACATTTTGGTTTACTAGTTGGCAGTGCGTCGACTCAGTATATTGGTTGTATCGGTTGGCAGTGCGTCGACTTGATATTTGGGCTTTGCGTCACCATCTGGACGCTGTCGCTACAAGGGATCTTAATACTTCGTATTAAGCTCTGACTTGTTATATTGTTGTTGTGGATTGGATTAGTGTTGGTTGTGATCGTATAGAAGATATTGGTTGAGACACCATTGTTTGCTATATATATATTCTTGTCGTCGACTCCGTCTCCGCGACTATTGGATCTGCGTCTATTGAGAGTTGTGATACTGGTGCTCTGTCCACCCCGAAGCCCTCGCATCTTTCACACACTGAGAAGCTGATTACGAGGAGTGTGAACGTGTTTATATTTGGGTTTACTTTCATAGTAGATTCACTAGTGAGCACGCCCTCAGCATTTCATCTGGAGCCCACCGCGAGGGGCTTCTAAAGTTTCATAAACTTTAAAAATCAATAAACCGGATTCTTTACCGCGACGTCGGATAGAGACCAAGGGTTTATCCCGCGAAGCAGTTTATTTCGATCCCAAGCTCCTGCGCGACCTCTTGAGGACCAAGCGGAGATTGAGACTGAAGGAAACGCTTCAACTTCAGGACCTTTCGAAAAACCACGAAGGTCTGCAAGACATAAAACACCTTTGTATCTACCACCCTTGCCTTCCAAGGCAAAAGGAAAACAAGGAGTGAATTCGTCGTCGAAGCTTCCAGCTTTAGACGCAGCTACTTCGAGTTCGACGACAATCAGTCGATCTCAGACTAGCTCACAAACCCTCTCAGAATTGTCTAGTAGCGTCACCGCTACAAACACGAATTCTAACAACATCCCTACTTCCCCTGTGACTTCAGTCGCGACAACTATGGCTCCAAAGACTGGGTTCAAAATCCCCCAACCTTGGGACACAAGTAGACCTATACTTGATGAAAAGGATCCCCTGTCGATTGAGGCATATTTGCGTCACTGCGCGCAGATCGTGGAGGATGGTGGCATCACAGATGCCAAACAAGCAAAAAGCATGTACATTCGTTACCTGCCGTCGCGGCAAGTAATGGACGTATGGGAAGGTCTCGATACCTATTCCGACGACACGAAAACTGTCGCGGAGTTCGAGGCCGAAATATTAAAAGGATACCCTGAGGTATCCAAGCGAAAAACGGGGACCATGGCAGATCTAGATAGACTCTGTCGCGAGAACCGTGGAATCAAAATCACGGATGAGGGAGATTTGAAGCGCTTCGGCCTTCAGATGTATAGCCACTACAAGCGACTGTCAGTCCCTCCTGCCATTATTACCAACAAAGTCGCGTGTGAACGCTACATGCGTACTTTGGACTCTGAGTTCAGTACCGTCTTGAGGAACGCTTTGGCTACGAGTCAAGTATTCAATAAACGCTACCAAACTCGCGCCGGGATAGCAAACGCTAATGTCCCCGCGACTGGAGTCAACCGGCAGGACAACCCCATCCAGCTGAAAGAATTAATGACGATGGCGGAAGAAATGGCGTCGACGTTGAGCAACGAAGACGAAATTCCCATAATCGCGCGACCTCCCAAGGTTCGCTTCGACTATGAGACTAGTCCACCCAACCATGCTAAGGTTGAGGAGTTGGAAAACTCGATTTCCAACTTGAAGGACTCATTTCTTCTACACCAAAAAGAGTTACAGACTCAGTTGCAGGAAGCGCTGAAGACGTTCGTACAGACTGCTCGCGAAGCGCCTATACAGCGGTCGCGGCCAGTAGGCAACAACTCTTCTGTGCCCCACTTTGAAAGTCGCGCACAAGGAGGAGCTGCCGCACGGAACGACGACTGTCGCTACTGCGGACAAACTGGTCACTGGTCGAACGAGTGCCCGCTCAAGAGGTCTCACATTGAGAAAAACCTTCTCAAAGTCGACACCAAAGGGATGTGGAGGCTCTTCGACGACAGCTTCTTACCAAATGGAGAAGGGACTCAGGGGCAACGAGTAGAGGCTTATTGGAAGAAGAAGGGCAAGTCCGTCAACTTCCAAGACTCCTACTACTTGGACCAGTTCGATAGTCGCGACAATGATGATATGTCCGACTACCCTGAAGAAGTGGCAGATGAGATACGCTCCCTTCGAAGTCAACTCATCCAATACGAGAGGAAGTCGTCGCGACCAACCCCAGAGAGTCGCGCTGAGCCAAAGACTCAAAGAGCTGCATCTGGTTCTACCAGTAATGCAATAGAAAGTGCCATGGGCCAATTCATGCAGAAAGCCATGACCGACGCCATGGCCGGCTACTTCAACAACATGAACAGTGGTTATCCTCAGACTCAGGAGCAGTTCATTCAAACCCGTCGTGGTGCGAATAGCCAACCTGAGCGCGACGATAACAACTCGGGTTTCTAAATGGTTCAAGGAAGGGGGCTAAACCCACAAACTCAGCCAAGCCCTCTGAGGACCATGATAAACGAGCTGAGCAACGAGAGAAACCGAGAAAACCTGTGACTATTGAAGAAGTTAGTGATAGCGACGATGATGAGGAATCAGTGCGCGACAACGTCGAAAAGAGAAAGGAACTACCGTTTGAGAAAGTCAAGCCCGTTCTACAAGAACCAGTACATTCTTCAAAAGCGCGCGTTCCAGATAAATACCAGTTGCGTGCACCGATTCAAAAGAAGGCTGTGGCAGAAGCAGTCTACGACAAAATGAAAAACGCGTCAGTCGACGTCACTGTGGGTGAACTCCTAGCAGTTTCGGGAACTGTCCGCGACTCCATTCTGAAGGACTCTTCGAAGAAACGAGTACCGGTTCAGAAGTCCATGCTTCAAGAAACTGGCCGCGTCGTTGAAGACATCTGGGATGGAGAACTGAGCTACAACCTAGTCAGTGCTAAGGAATTGCCCGAGCCTGTGTTCTATCATAACACAGTTGAAGGAGAAATTCCCATTGGCGCAGTTGTCGCGACGGACCCATATGAGATGTACTTGGAGTCGATACCCTCTAATGAGAACCCAAGACATGTCTATGTTGGTGATTCGTCGGCTGCTCTCAGAACGATAAACGGACGGATTAACGCGCGTCTCGACGCGGACTGCATCCTAGACAGTGGATCTCAGATTGTATCGATGGCTTTCTCAGAGGCCGTCGACGCACAATTGAGCTGGGACCCAAAAGTCGTCATCTATATGGAAAGTGCAAATGGATCTATCTCTAAGTCACTGGGATTAGCGAGAAATGTACCCTTCAGGTTTGGGACCATCCTGGTCTACCTGCAAGTGCACATTTTGGAAAGTCCAGCTTATAAGGTGCTGCTCGGCAGACCGTTTGATATCGCGACTGAAAGCAATATCAAGAACGCGGCCGACGGCAGCCAAATAATCACCATGCGCGATCCCAATCTAAAGACACGTTGTGCAATGGCTACGCAGCCACGTCGTGCAGACGACTTGCCGCGTAACACCAAAAACAACGACGGATCTACCGGGCCCTACAGTTCGTCGAAACCGACGACCAGTCCAGACGAACCGAACCCTGAACGGGATTTTCAAAGAGCTTCGAGGAATTGACCAGGTTGAGTCAAGGAGAAGAAGTCGCGGTGACTGTGTCGTTGGGAAAAGATGGGAATGTAGTGTTCGAGGATCTAAGAAAGCCGCGTTCTAGTGGCCAGTTTACCCAAACTGAGCTAGTAGAGGCATATATCTTGTCGTCGAAAGAGGACAAGGAAATGAAGAAAGACGTCGCTGCGTCGACTTTGTTTCATTCATATATGAATGAAAGACTCTCAGACGCGGCAACAGAAAAACTGACTGTTGGTACTTGGAGTGTACTAGACGACGACTCTTCTAGTCGCGACAAATACTCTGTGTTCGCAGGAAAGAAATACAAACCTGTAGACCAGAAGGTCAGACCAGTGTACACGATGGGTTCTGAGAGCGACCGAATAATTCGAGAAATGGTGGGAGATCCCTTGGATACGCTACCTACTCTAAACCCGCGACCACCTGATTTTACCCCAACTGGTAGATTCACGGCGGAACGCAGGGATATTGTGGACAAGTTACACAAAGGGGACTTCTTATTGCCAGAAGAACGGAAGTTGCTCATGCACTTCTACATGCTTCACAATCAGAGTTTCGCGTTCAATGATGAAGAACGTGGCGCATTAAGACAGGATATATTTCCTCCTGTCAAGATCGCGACAGTTCCCCATACAGCATATCGCGAAGGGAATATTCCTATACCTCGCGGCATGTTCGACCAAGTGTGCAAGGTCATTAAAGACAAAATCGCGGCCCAGGTCTATGAGCCTTCCAATTCCTCTTATCGGAGCAAGTTCTTCGCTGTACTTAAGAAGGATGGGAAGAGTATCAGACTGGTGCACTCGCTAGAACCACTCAATGCAATTACTATCGCACATTCAGGATTGCCGCCCGCGACAGAGGAGTTAGCAAACCACTTCGCCGGTCGCGCCTGTGGTGCTGCGCTAGATTTGTACTCAGGCTACGACCAGCGTGACATCGATCCAGCTAGTCGCGACTTGACTACATTCCAGTCACCGTTCGGTGCGCTGAGGTTGGTCAAACTCCCACAAGGATGGACCAACTCAGTACCCATATTCCATGAGGACGTTACTTTCATTTTGAAAGACGAAATCCCTCATGTTACTATTCCATACATCGACGACGTACCCGTTCGAGGACCTGGAACCAGGTATCTGTTACCCGATGGAACCTGTGAAACGATTCCGGAAAATCCTGGGATCCGTCGCTTCGTATGGGAACACTTTCAGAATGTGAACCGCGTCGTGCACAGAATCGGCTACTGTGGCGCGACTCTGTCTGGTACCAAGTCGGTGGTTTGCGCCGACGAGTTCGCTGTGGTTGGCCACATCTGTTCGTTTGAAGGTAGAAAACCTGACGCGGACAGAGTTGGTGTAATCATGCGTTGGCCAGACTTGAGGGACGTCTCGGAGGTTCGACAATTTATGGGCACGATTGGGGTCATGCGAATGTTCATTAGAGGATTTTCTGAAATGGCGCGACCAATTCAGAGACTGGTGAACAAGAATGCGCATTTTGAATGGGGTGACAAACAGAAACTCGCATTTCAAAGACTTAAAGACGCGATACAAGTCTGTCCGTCGCTTAAGCCTCTGAACTATGAGTGGGACTCCGAGATTGTCGTCGCAATAGACACATCCTGGATGGCCGCGGGTTTCGAAATTTACCAGCGCGACCCAGATGATCCAAAGAAGGTCTATTACGCGAAATTTGGGAGTATCCCACTTACAGAAAGAGAAGCTAGGTTTTCTCAACCGAAGCGTGAACTTTATGGTGTGAAGCGCGTGCTTCAAGCCATGGCTCACTGGCTTCTTGGTTGTAGAAAATTGGTAGTCGAAACCGACGCGCTGTACTTGGCAGGCATGCTAAGGAACGTTGGTAACCTGCCAAATGCAAATATCAACCGTTGGGCTGAGGAGATCCTCATGTTTCAGTTTACCTTGAAACATGTCAGAGGAATCACCTTCTCACCAGATGGCTTGTCGCGACGACGACCTGCGCCTGGAGATGAAGAGTATCCCAATGACGAAGAGGAAATCTTCGACGAGCCACCACCAGAGAACAACGAGAATTGGGACTACGACACAGAACAACCATTAGACTTTGAAGAGTTCAAAAGGGATATTGACACCAGAGGTGGCTACCTTAACTCTATGGTCGGGTGTGCTGAGTCGGTCGACGACATATCCAAAGAGCTGGTCGAAGCTTGCGACTCTCGTCGCGCTGAGAATCGGCGTGTCAAAGACGCATATGACGCTCAAGGACTCGTCGTTCCAGTCTTCATGCTGAACGATGTGGCAAACGGAGAACCGCTTTTGCCTGATCTTGAACTGCGCGACAATCCTGAGGATCCCTATATTGAGGATCACCGGACGGGCACAGGGATTGAACAGGACAATAAGTTGGTAATGGCTAGGAAGTGGTTGAAAGACACTTCTATAAGGCCTGAAATGACAGACAAACGGTTCAGATCGTTTCTCAAATTCTCGCGACAGTTTTTCCTCAAAGATGGAAAAATGTACAAGAGATCGACCAATGGGATTCATAGACTGGTCGTGGACAAACACCACAGGACTTATATGATGAAGGCGTGTCACGACGCGCTGGGTCATAAGGGTCTTTTCAGCACTAAGAGCCTGTTGGAACTCGGTTTTGGTGGCCAGAGATGGAAAGAGACGTCGACTGGTGGATAAAGACTTGTCATAGCTGCCAAGTCCGCCAGAAAACTCTCCTCCGCACTCCACCGACGCCGACTATGACCCCAAGTGTATTTCAGAAGATACATACGGACGTCATGATTATGGGAACACCTTCCAACGGATACAGATATGTCGTCGCAGCAAGGGATTCTTTGACCCGCTACGTGGAAGCGCGACCGCTGCAGGCTGACAACGCCAAGGCAATCGCGCGTTTCTTGCTCGAGGACATAGTGTGTCGCTGGGGGTGTCCTAAGTGGATTGTAACCGACAACGCAGGACAATTTGTCGCGGCGTTGAATTGGCTACAGAAGAAATATGGTATCGAGGGAATAAGGATATCTCCTTACAATTCCCAAGCGAATGGCACTGTTGAAAGAGGTCATTGGGACATTCGACAGTCACTGTACAAAGCTACTGGGGGAAACGCCTCCAAATGGTTTTGGTTCTTCCCACAGGTCTTGTGGGCAGATAGAATTACAGTGCGTCGCGGGCTGGGTTGTTCACCATACTTCGCAGTATGTGGGGCCCACCCTACCATCCCTCTGGATATAGTCGAAGCTACGTGGCTAGTCGAATATCCTGACCGGATCGTCGACTCTGCGGATCTCATTGGTCTCAGAGCACGCGCTCTAGCGAAACACGCCGACCATATAGAAGATATGCGCAGCCGCGTCAGCGACGCCAAATTAAAGATGGTTCAACGCTACGAACTCGAGTACAAACATGTGATCAAAGATTACAAGTTTGTGCCAGGGGACTTAGTGTTGGTCAGGAACACAGCTATTGAAAAATCATTGGACAACAAGATGAAAGCTAGATATCTTGGGCCCATGATTGTAGTTCGAAAGACCAAAGGAGGTTCTTACTTGGTCTGTGAAATGAACGGTGCGATGTTCCATGCGAAAGTCGCGGCGTTCCGAGTAATACCCTATTTGGCAAGACAGAAGTTGACACTCTCTGAAGATATAAAGAAGCTGATAGATATTTCGCCTGCTAAACTCGATGAGTTGGTGGAGGAAATATCTGACGTCCGCGACTACCAGTTCGAAGGCGTGAAACTCAAGAACTCGGACAGTGACGACGACGACGACCCTGTAGAGGATCCAGCTTCTGTCGAGTGAAAGTCTGGCAGACAGGCAATTGTCGCGGCAGGCTCTCGCACGACAAGACGTCGCTTCTCTCAGTTTTAGACAGAATTCAGTATATTGCTTGGGTGCTAGCTGGTACCTAAGGACTATACTGGGTTTATCTAAAAGAAAAAGGTCATAAAGGAGGTGCGCGAGAAGAAGAGACGCGACTTCATAAATAAGTGACATGAGAGAAGAGAGGCATATGGAAGGAGAGTGCAGATAGAACAAAATAGGAAAAGATTAGGCCGCATTCTTTGACATCGAGAGGTCAATGGCTTCCTTGACGTCCTTGAGCGCGGTCTTCCATTCCTCTAGCCGCGACGTGACGTAGTCGCGTTCCTCGATGAGGAGCTCGAGTGGAATGGACCGCCGCAACCGGTACAATTGATGTCGATGCACTCGGTCCGCAATAAACCTTCGGTCGGACGCGGACGCTGCCAATCGGTTAGCGAAGTGTCGCGACAGGAGGTGGAACTGCGAGACTCACCCGGGGTCGCATCAGTGGTACTGTTGCTGAGTCGCTGCCTCTTCGAGCCGGTGACAACGAACGATGGCTGGGTAATTGGTCAGAAATGTAGTCGCCGCGACTGAGTAAAACTCACGTCTGGAAACTCTGGAGACAGCTCCCTAGAGCCTCCATCTGCTCCGCGTGAAGTTTCGACATTTTGGCGCTGAGAAGACGCATCGACCTATCGTGCTCGTCTATGAGTCGAATGATAGTCCCATAGACGTCCGCGAGCCCTACGGAGTCGTCATGACCAGATCCGTCGACCGATCGAGAACCGGACCGTCCTGCGACGGTCTTGCGAGTAGATAGTCGCGGGGTCTGAGAATAATCAACCTGTGTTCGGCAAAGACTCAAGACGGACGCACCTTCTCTTGAACAGGAGTGGGGGCCTCCATCTCGACGTCTGAATCAATGTCGATGGCAGGAGTTGAGCCTGAAGCCTCAGGAACAGGGTCTTCGGCCTGTGCAACAATATCCGTAAGAAAATCTGGACAAAGACAGGGAATCATACCTTGGCCTTCCCAGACGACGACGGAGTCGCAGCAGGACGTGGGATGCTCTCCTGAGCCTGTCGCAGGCTGATGATCGCCGCGACAAGGGACTCATGCCAAATCAGATAGGCTCGATACTTGTTGACGGCCTTAGTCTGGGAAGGGTCGCGCTGCTTCTCAGGAACTTCTTTGAGCAGTTCCGTCTGAGACAGAGCGAGCGTGGTGGCCTCCTCGAGACAATCCAAAACGTCGCGGGGAGGATCTTGAGCAGCAAACGAGCTGGCTTGAAAGCGGGTCTGTCGACGAGATAAGATAATCGCCGCGACACGCCATCACGAATCAACTTACTCGAACAAAGAAAATATCCTTGCCAACGCTGAGGATGCCCTCTGAACCACCTAGACCCAGCTTGTTCATCGCTGCGAGAGAAGGCTTAGCCTTCTTCCACGACGCGACGAGTGATGCAAAGTCTTGGGGGAGAGGAAACGCGGACATAGCGAGGCCTGGATAGAGAGAAAGAATGGGAACGAAATAAGGACTGAGAATGGGACTGGACATAACCTGTCGAGCCCACGCAGACTTTATATCGTCGACTCTGGAAAAACTTTTCTAGTCGCGCATCAGATAAGCCGAGGACGGCTTAGATCTGTGTTCCTGGGAGAGGGCAGATCTTACGAAAGATCAGCCACAGAGTCCGCAGAAGCCCACACATTGGAAATTGAGGTGCGCGACAACGTGCACACCCCTTGGACCCATGTGCTGGAAAATAGAAAATCCAATGACGCTACCGAGGACGAGGTCCGGGACTTTTTCAAAATGTTTCAAGAAAATTCTTCCAAGAATTTTGAAAATTTCGACTCAAAGGTTCACGCGACGACGACTCAGGCAGCAACGATGGATTCGGATTGACCTACGACGACGATACGTATGTGTGTGCAATGTAATAAATAAAAACGAGCCGCGACGTTCACGGATGGTGGAACGAGCTGAACTACTGCTCATCCACCTCCATGGCAGTCTCACCCGCGGCGACGGAGCCCTCGTCCTCGAAGTTCTCGTCCTCGACGTTCTCGTCGTCGACTTTCCCGTCGTCGGCGTTCTCGTTGCCGGCAGACCCGTCTTCTTCTTCACCCTCCGCGTCTTCATCCGAAGCGGCCTTGGTGGACTCGGCCGAGGTCTCGCTGTAGTTGTCGGAAAAGTCCAAGACCTGTAAGACGGCTTGGGACGACGACGCAACAGGAGGCGGCGATGGCGAAGGCTGGGGCGACGAAGAGGGCGCGCGGGTGCGACTACTCGCCAAGTGCGCGACGTCGATCTCGTGGTCCTCGCCAGGTTGGAACGCTTGATCCTGGACGGTCGCGGGGTCCGACTGGTCGAATTCCTGGGCCTTCTCGATCTCCCTCTGGAACTGCTTCTCCATCTTTTCCATCTCGCGATAGAAAAATGGATCGAAGAAGGCGGGAGGCGCCGCGAACCGCTCGTTCGCCTCGCCATCCAACAAGTCTCCGTGGGTCAAGATCATCCGAATACCCTTACGGATGTCGGCCATCTCGGCGGCGTCGATCTCGGTCGCGGTGTGGACGAACATCGCCTTGATGCGTTCGTCCGAGCCGTCGTCGAAGTCGTCCAAGGTGTCGGCGAGACGGTTGGCGGACTTGTTGAGATCTGAAGACGTCGTCAGAAACGATCAAAAATAGAAATGAATGATAAGAGTGGACTCTTACCGTCCGCGCTCATCTGCGCAATGTACCCGAAGCGTTGCCCCATATACAGCTGCTCCGCGGGCTTGTAGCCGTTGGTGCAAGTCTGTTTATAGAGCACGCACGGGGCGCACCGATTGCCGTGGCGCCCGTCGACGCTCTTGAAGCAGACGCGCTGCCGCGTCACGCACATCGCGCAGGGCCTTGGCGCGACCTCCTATGAAAAAGGAAGTCAGTCGTCGAGGCATGGCAGAAAAAGATAGAGGAACGCACGAAGTCAGTTGGCACCTCGACGCCGGCCCTTTCCAACTTCCCCGCGAAACCTTGGCGTGCCACCGAAAGGAGCGCCTCGGTGTCGTAGGCGGCGGGAGTGAACGGAGCTCGGGGCGTGGGGGCCGACGCCTTCGCAGGAGTCTAGAAACAGTCAAGTCAGTAAAAAGTCGACGACAAGAAAAAGTCGCGACTCACCGAGTCAGATTTCTTCTTGGCCGCCGCAACGGACTTTTCTGCCTTCTGAGCCTTGAGCTCGGCCTTGGCCGCCGCAACACTCCGCTCGCGACCAAGGGTCGCGGCCACCCTGCCCAACTCACTGCGTGGAGTCTTGGTAGCGGCGGGAGCCGCCTGGGCAACCTAGAAAAGAAAGAAAAACGAATTAGTCGACGTCTGGAACCCAAGATTAGTGTCTCACCTTAGCCACTGGGGTCGGGGTAGTCGTCGCTCGCGGGGCGCTCGCCTTGCGACTGGCCTCCACCTTTGGCACCGGATGGGGAGGCACGGACTTGGTCGACTTGGACGATCCGTCCGCGACCTTCTTGATTGGCTAAAAAGCTGGATTAAGGGGCGTGGTCTGGGAAAGAGGAGTCGGCTTACCTTGGGCTTGACGCGGGTCTCGCTGACCTGCTTCTTGGCCACAACGAAGTCACCGGTCTCCTCCCCACTTTCGGAAGTGTCGTCCATGACAATGACGGACGGGGCTACGAAAGTGTGAGTAATCGACAGAGGGGGCAAGAGGAAGAACGCACTCAAATTCGATCGCGCTTTCCCCTTGGACTTGGGCCCCTGTCAAAAACAAACCAACCATGAGACGAAGAATCGCGATCGACGAACTGGGTCACTTACCTGCAGGGCCAGCTCGTCGGCCGATGACGCGTCTCCCTCCTGGACCCCCTCGTCGTCGACATCCATCGCAGTGTCGGCGACGGCGGCGGCTTCCTCATCGCTGAGGGACTCGGGTTGCACGGGCTGTGCTTGGATCCGGGCTGGGAGGGACCAAGTGGTTAGTCTCAGGATCAAAGAAATAAGACATAGGGTGCACACACCTGCGTGCGTTTTCTTGGGGACGCGCTTGGGGGGTGCCTCCTGTGAAACAGGGACCGGAGTAGCGGCTACAATAGATCAGTGCCCGCGACTTCGGTGAACCGAATGAAAAGGCCACTTACGAGTAGGCGCATGCGACGATGCCTTGGGCTCCTTTGCAGGAGTCGCCTTGGGTCGCTTCCCCTGCGGCTTCTCGCTCGACTTCTTGGCGACGGCGACCTTGCTGCCCGCGACGGCGGCAGGGGCCTGCGGCTTGGAGCCGTCACCCTTCCCCTTCTGCTTGGCAGGCCGGGACGACGAAGGGGCGGCAACTTGTTCGGTTGGAGCCGCCTGGGGGTCGATCAGAACATAGTAAACGAATGAAACAGATTACACGTACGGGCTCGACGACTCGCTTGCGTTTCTTGGGCGGCGACGACTCCTCGACTGGAGCGTTGGTGGTCAAGGGCGCAGGCGCCGGCTAGCCCTTACGTTAGTGAAAAGAATGGAAGGCCAAAGCGAACAGACGCGGCAATCATTGATCGCCGTGACTATTCGCTCCAGCGGGCTTAAGACGGAGCTCACCTGTTGGATCTGGCGGACGTCGACGGCCATCTGCCGCAACATCTGGTTGTAGGCCTCGGGGCTAGGCAGGTGGTGAGTTGAGTCGACAAGCCATGGGAGAGACCTTGACGGACGGCATGAACTGCCGCCAGTCGATGGCAGGCAGGTTTGCTCCCGAGACAGCTGATTCGGTGACGGCTGATGGATGGTTAGCGTGGTTGAAAAGTCGCGGTAGCCGTCTTGGGCGTCACTCACGGTTGGTGTCTTGGGGGCGGGGGCTCTGGTCGGGCGCGGACATGGTGGTCAAAAGGCAAGAGTGTCTCGTACTAGGGAGACTCTCGACCCTGAAAATTGAGGGCATTTATATGGTGAACATGCCGGAAGAAGTTTGATCGCGGCAGATCACGGAAGGAACCGAACAACCAAATGAATAAGACGTGGGAACATAACTCTATGTCTCCGCGGCTTTAATAATAAATAAACGAGACGTCGACTGTTGGACTTAGACCTGACGCAGTGAGACTGTCGCGGGATTGACCAGGAGGTCAAAATTAGTGTTCCTGGGAGATGATAGGCTGGCTACCAGACGCGCTCTGCACCAGCTCTGTAAGGGCGTATTTTTGCGCTTTTTACAGAGTTTACTCTTGAACCACTCGGTGTATCGTGTCGCGGTTAACAGTGTTGCGCTCAGTAGGACTTATGGGTCTACTGCCCAGTCGACGACTGTGGATAGTGTCGACGATAGCAAAGCAGTCAGACCACTACTGTGGAACTGGTCTTATGAGTCTACACCAGGCTCAGGGCCATTAGTGACGAACGCTTGGACCGCGACCATTCCCCAGAAAGGGGATCTGTCGTTGCGTCGACTTCTCGAAAAGGGACATTCTCTGCAGATGGGAACTTGGGCTGAAGGGCTGAGCAATGCGCGACGTTCTCAATAATAGAACTACTACTGGACAGGACTTGGCGTTACAAGACTTAAACCATCTTGTTGCGGCAACTCCCGGTTTTGAGTTGGACGTTTCCTCAGATCATGCCACGACGACGACTTGTCACATGTCAGGATCCATTCGATCACGGGACATTGTGGACGCGTCGCGGTGACACTTCCAAGTGTCACGGCGAGTCGCGCCCATACTCAAACACACTAAAATCGATACGGCTAGATCCGTGAACCGAGCCATGTGGGAGACGATTGGCGTGCCTAGAGCCATACGGCTTCTTGGGGCGCCCACGTTGGTCTCACATGCCAAGACATACCCGTTGGCCAATCCTGCACGTCGTATTCCAAAAGTATGACGCGGTGAGTTGGCCCACATCAAAAGTATCATATGGACAATGGGGCGGGGTCCTGATCACTCAGGACCTGTCCGATCGTTCAACTTTCAATTACCCTAAAAGGCAACCGATCTTAGATAGCGTAGCTACTATGCAGTTGTACAGGACTTTACTAAGCAGCGTCGTAGACAGTATAAGTAGCACGTCGTCTCTTTGTATTAGGGGAGCTTTCCCCCGGACTGTGAATCACTCTCATTTCAGATTGTTTTGTACAATTTGCGTGTCGCGTGATTCCACCCTAAGAAGTTCTGCCATCCCTGCCCGGTCGCGACGAGCTGCTCCCTGAGCACTTGTAGCTACTGTGATTTGAGTTTGAGTTGAGATATCAGAAAGTCGGGTTCGCCGCATCTGGTATTGTCGCGGCATTTAGTGTCGTCGCCTTCGGGCTTTGTTGAGATCGTTCCACACCTCTAGCTTGGCAGTGCGTCGACTAGTTGTGCTCGGGTTGTTTTGGTCAGTTGGCAGTGCGTCGACTTGAGAACTTTGGTTCCACACTCCTTGCTTGGCAGTGCGTCGACAAGTTGTGCTCGGGTTTTGGACATTGGATATTGGCTGTTAGTTGGCAGTGCGTCGACGCGGCATTTTGGTTTACTAGTTGGCAGTGCGTCGACTCAGTACTTTTGGTTGTGTCAGTTGGCAGTGCGTCGACTCGACATTTTGGTTTACTAGTTGGCAGTGCGTCGACTCAGTATATTGGTTGTATCGGTTGGCAGTGCGTCGACTTGATATTTGGGCTTTGCGTCACCATCTAGACGCTGTCGCTACAAGGGATCTTAATACTTCGTATTAAGCTCTGACTTGTTATATTGTTGTTGTGGATTGGATTAGTGTTGGTTGTGATCGTATAGAAGATATTGGTTGAGACACCATTGTTTGCTATATATATATATTCTTGTCGTCGACTCCGTCTCCGCGACTATTGGATCTGCGTCTATTGAGAGTTGTGATACTGGTGCTCTGTCCACCCCGAAGCCCTCGCATCTTTCACACACTGAGAAGCTGATTACGAGGAGTGTGAACGTGTTTATATTTGGGTTTACTTTCATAGTAGATTCACTTGTGAGCACGCCCTCAGCATTTCACCGGGCCTTCCCTAGACACGTCAGAAGGAACGTGCGTGTCTCCTCATGAGGACCGATTCTCATCCTTAGGTCGACATAATGCGTGATCCGACCGCTGATGTTCTCGGTGTTGTTGGCGTTACGAGCCACAATAGGTTGTGGAAGCTCTTGGATATCCAGCTTCTCTGCCCGTGCATAGTCGGTATCGATGCAACAGGTACTGCAGCCGCTATCGAGCAGCGCCCTGACTCCGCGTGTTTTCCCCAAGTCCAGACCCGTGATCTGGACATATACGTCCATTGAATGCCTCTTTCTTTCGGCCTGGTAATTGCGCAATTCCTGCGCTAATCTGCTGGACTGGGGGCCCTTCTGTTTCTCGGCCGCCAATTTTCTCTGGATGGCATCTGGCACCTTGGTGCGTTTGGGTGCTTCTGGAACCTCGATTTCGGCAGATTCCTTAGGCGCTTCCTCCTTTTTCAAGGATCGAGCCTCTGGAGCAATGCTCCCCTTTTCGGTCTTTGTTGACGTGGTTTCTTCTCCACGAGCCATAAATACGTAGGAGTCCAAAAATAATTTGTCCGCAGCCGCTATCTTCTGATCCTTTTTATTTTGTAAATATTTTCTATTTAAAGCTATCTTTTCTTTACGTTCCTTTTCCATTTCGGCAACAAGAAAATCATGAATATTTGTACGTAGTGAGTCAGGGAGCGTGTATGTATGATGAGGCATATTGTTCGTATCTTTAATTGAAACAAGTACAGAAAAACGTCCATAGTCCGGGCGCTCCACCTCCTTGGCTAGAGGAGTGGAGCGCTTCAAAAACCCTTCTCGCGCAGCTTCTCAGCGATCTCCTTGAGGAACTCGTTGTCCTTGTCCCCGTTCTCGATCTCTTCCAGCATCGTGGCCCGATTGAAGAATGTGCGCTTCTTCCTTGGCTCTGGACAGTTCCGCGCAATGTGCCCGGGCTGTTGACAGTTGTAGCAGATGATATTGCGGCTGCGAGTATGGGTGCGATCGATTTCCATTGGGACTGGCTCGTTGGCAGCGGGTCGGGCCGGAGCGGGTGCAGGCATCGTTGGAGCAGCCTGAGGGCGGAATTGGGGAGGTGGTCGTTGCGTGGGGTGCCCGTATGATGCCTTGCGCAGCTGGTCACGAAGAGCGTTTGCCTCAATGTTGACACACCAGTCCTTGAAGGCGCCATACACCTTGGGCAGGGGGACACCAGTGTTATAAGATAGGTGTCAGTCACTGCCATCGAGCGGGCACGTGACTTTTGTGACAGGATCTTGGGCTCGACACCTCTCTGGGACGGTAACATTACTTTCATATTAGAATCCAAGAATGTGTTCTAATAGCTGTCTACTATGATGTCTTGGTTGTACTTTCCCCAATATTAAGCTGTGGACTGAGTAGTACACCCAAAAAGTTTCCCCTTTTCTTTCATCGCGAAAAGCATCAGAAACCAATTTGGGCAAGTTTCGATCCAGGCGAGGCCGGAAATTGGCCGCGTTACCGTGACGTTACCATGACTCACGTGATCGATTGATCGCATCTCGGGCCTTACCTTTTGACCACACATGCCTCAATTAAAGCGACGCCGAGTGGCTCAGAACCTTGGATCACATGCCAAGGTGAGATTCTGTTCAATTTGTGCCGTCTAATACTGATTCTGAGCAGAAAAAGATCAAACGCTCTGAGACACCTGTCTCCAATCACAAACGAGATGACGACACCCAATCTCGGGCTTCCTTAGACGCCAATCGCACATCGGAACTGGCATGGGAGAAGCAAAGCATCGAGTCCAACGAGTCCGAGGAGTCCGACGTGTCTGTGGTGGTTGATGATGTGCCTGAGCTTGCGGACGGCTTGTTGGCGAGTGCTCAGACAAAGCTCAGAGTCCTGATGACTCGGATGAAAATCGGCACTGCGCGTGGAAATTATTACAAGTCCAGTGTCGGAGGCGTTCCTGCAGCCCGAACAGAACATCTTCATCGAGCACAGCAAGCAAAGATGAAGAAAGCTCACGGGGGAGGAATTTTGTCATGGCTGAAGCCAAAAGAACTCGGTACGCACTGCCAAATCTCCTCGTTGTTGCAAAGCAATCTGAATTGTTGTTTTAGTGTCCATGCCCTGCGAAGAGACTGAACGAGACGACGAGCAGCAACTCCCGGACTCTGATGGCTCGGAGAGTGCAAGCTTGCTTGATCGCCCTGCATCTCCAACTCCGAGCGAGAATAGTGGTCTGGCTGAGGAGGGACTCAATGGTGATATCGACTTAGTTCGTCTGGTTTCAGAACAGCCGGACCAGCCAGAGCTTGGATCGGAGTCTGCAAATGAAACAGCACCTGCCACTCTGGGCACTGGCACTGCTGCGCCGCCTCCTTGCGTTCATTTCGCACCTCTGAACTTCGATCTCACTCGCGGCAATGACATGTTCAAGCCGATAACTCCTGCCGCCACTCCTTGTTCTGGGGCTCCTCCACCTCCGAAAGTCATCGACGCAGGAATTGAGAAGCTCCAGGCAATTCTGCGTCCATCTCGCGGCCCAAATACAAAGGGATATCGATATGCCACCATGAACAACGTCTTACGTGGTCGTCTCGAGCTTGTGCTCGCATTTCTGCAACTGTACAAATCGAGTGGATACATGGATTGGGGAACTCAAGCTGATCTTATTGCCAAATCTGCCGGTGCTGGAGTCTGGATGTCGCGTCGCATTCGTGAATGGTCCCTGGCTTTCATGGAGGACGAGACACTGCCGGTGGCGGAATATGGGAAATTCAATGGCTGTGTTCTTGACGATGAAGACATCTCGCAAACGATCTCTCTCCAGCTCCAGACACTCGGACCTTTCATCTCTGCGCAGAACGTTGTCGATATCACGTCTTCGGAGGAGATGCAGCAACGTCTCAAGCTCAAGAAACCAATCTCAGTTCGGACAGCGGAACGATGGATGAAGCGGCACGAGTATCGATGGACTTCCCGCCCGAAAGGGATGTATTCCGATGGCCATGAACGCGAAGATGTTGTCGCATATTGCCAGAATGTGTTCTTGCCTCGGTGGCGGGAATACTCGAAGCACACCCGCAAGTGGACCAAGGTCTCTGCGCAGAGGAACGGTGTGGATGTCGAGGTCACGGAGGATCACAAGCGGACAAAGAAGGAGGTTGAGGAGAGCAAGTGGGAAGAGTGGGAGGAGGATGCGGAATGCGTGTTTGTGGCAGGACCCGATGGGCGCATTGTTGTTATCTGGAGACACGACGAGTCAATCTTTTATGCGCATGATCGACGAACTCTTTGCTGGGTTCTTTCCTCCGAGACCGCGAAGCCATTGCCAAAAGGGGAGGGGAAATCTCTCATGTTCATCGCATTTGTGTCTCCAGATCACGGTTGGGCTGCTCGCATGTCGATTCGACCAGGTGCCAATCGAGATGGTTATTACGGGAACAAGGAGATCCTTGAACACGCAACAGCGATGATGGACTATCTGGACGCCAACCATCCTGACGAGAAGCATGTTCTTGCTTATGACAACGCCACAAATCACACAGCTCGCGCCCCGGATGCTCTCTCTGCTCGGAAGATGCCCATGAACACACCTGGAATCGACAAGAAGACAAACACGCAGAAGAACTGGTTTGCTAAAGCCAAGGTTGATGGAAAGGATGTCACCGTTTGCATGCGCAATGCTTCATTTGCGAACGGCAAGCCTCAAGCTCTGTACTTTCCTCAAGGTCATCCCAAAGCTGGCATCTTCAAAGGGATGCGCGTTCTGATCCAGGAACGCATTGCAAAAGGCGCGAATCTCCCAGACCCCTCAAAGCTCAAAGCCGAATGCAAAGGCTTCAATTGTCCTCCGGGTCGCACGGATTGCTGCTGTCGTCGGATTCTATTCACGCAACCGGTGAAATGCTGAGGGCGTGCTCACTAGTGAATCTACTATGAAAGTAAACCCAAATATAAACACGTTCACACTCCTCGTAATCAGCTTCTCAGTGTGTGAAAGATGCGAGGGCTTCGGGGTGGACAGAGCACCAGTATCACAACTCTCAATAGACGCAGATCCAATAGTCGCGGAGACGGAGTCGACGACAAGAATATATATATATAGCAAACAATGGTGTCTCAACTAATATCTTCTATACGACCACAACCAACACTAATCCAATCCACAACAACAATATAACAAGTCAGAGCTTAATACGAAGTATTAAGATCCCTTGTAGCGACAGCGTCCAGATGGTGACGCAAAGCCTAAATATCAAGTCGACGCACTGCCAACTGATACAACCAATATACTGAGTCGACGCACTGCCAACTAGTAGAACCAAAATGTCAAGTCGACGCACTGCCAACTGACACAACCAAAAGTACTGAGTCGACGCACTGCCAACTAGTAGAACCAAAATGCCGCGTCGACGCACTGCCAACTAACAGCCAATATCCAATGTCCAAAACCCGAGCACAACTTGTCGACGCACTGCCAAGCAAGGAGTGTGGAACCAAAGTTCTCAAGTCGACGCACTGCCAACTGACCAAAACAACCCGAGCACAACTAGTCGACGCACTGCCAAGCTAGAGGTGTGGAACGATCTCAACAAAGCCCGAAGGCGACGACACTAAATGCCGCGACAATACCAGATGCGGCGAACCCGACTTTCTGATATCTCAACTCAAACTCAAATCACAGTAGCTACAAGTGCTCAGGGAGCAGCTCGTCGCGACCGGGCAGGGATGGCAGAACTTCTTAGGGTGGAATCACGCGACACGCAAATTGTACAAAACAATCTGAAATGAGAGTGATTCACAGTCCGGGGGAAAGCTCCCCTAATACAAAGAGACGACGTGCTACTTATACTGTCTACGACGCTGCTTAGTAAAGTCCTGTACAACTGCATAGTAGCTACGCTATCTAAGATCGGTTGCCTTTTAGGGTAATTGAAAGTTGAACGATCGGACAGGTCCTGAGTGATCAGGACCCCGCCCCATTGTCCATATGATACTTTTGATGTGGGCCAACTCACCGCGTCATACTTTTGGAATACGACGTGCTGGATTGGCCAACGGGTATGTCTTGGCATGTGAGACCAACGTGGGCGCCCCAAGAAGCCGTATGGCTCTAGGCACGCCAATCGTCTCCCACATGGCTCGGTTCACGGATCTAGCCGTATCGATTTTAGTGTGTTTGAGTATGGGCGCGACTCGCCGTGACACTTGGAAGTGTCACCGCGACGCGTCCACAATGTCCCGTGATCGAATGGATCCTGACATGTGACAAGTCGTCGTCGTGGCATGATCTGAGGAAACGTCCAACTCAAAACCGGGAGTTGCCGCGACAAGATGGTTTAAGTCTTGTAACGCCAAGTCCTGTCCAGTAGTAGTTCTATTATTGAGAACGTCGCGCATTGCTCAGCCCTTCAGCCCAAGTTCCCATCTGCAGAGAATGTCCCTTTTCGAGAAGTCGACGCAACGACAGATCCCCTTTCTGGGGAATGGTCGCGGTCCAAGCGTTCGTCACTAATGGCCCTGAGCCTGGTGTAGACTCATAAGACCAGTTCCACAGTAGTGGTCTGACTGCTTTGCTATCGTCGACACTATCCACAGTCGTCGACTGGGCAGTAGACCCATAAGTCCTACTGAGCGCAACACTGTTAACCGCGACACGATACACCGAGTGGTTCAAGAGTAAACTCTGTAAAAAGCGCAAAAATACGCCCTTACAGAGCTGGTGCAGAGCGCGTCTGGTAGCCAGCCTATCATCTCCCAGGAACACTAATTTTGACCTCCTGGTCAATCCCGCGACAGTCTCACTGCGTCAGGTCTAAGTCCAACAGTCGACGTCTCGTTTATTTATTATTAAAGCCGCGGAGACATAGAGTTATGTTCCCACGTCTTATTCATTTGGTTGTTCGGTTCCTTCCGTGATCTGCCGCGATCAAACTTCTTCCGGCATGTTCACCATATAAATGCCCTCAATTTTCAGGGTCGAGAGTCTCCCTAGTACGAGACACTCTTGCCTTTTGACCACCATGTCCGCGCCCGACCAGAGCCCCCGCCCCCAAGACACCAACCGTGAGTGACGCCCAAGACGGCTACCGCGACTTTTCAACCACGCTAACCATCCATCAGCCGTCACCGAATCAGCTGTCTCGGGAGCAAACCTGCCTGCCATCGACTGGCGGCAGTTCATGCCGTCCGTCAAGGTCTCTCCCATGGCTTGTCGACTCAACTCACCACCTGCCTAGCCCCGAGGCCTACAACCAGATGTTGCGGCAGATGGCCGTCGACGTCCGCCAGATCCAACAGGTGAGCTCCGTCTTAAGCCCGCTGGAGCGAATAGTCACGGCGATCAATGATTGCCGCGTCTGTTCGCTTTGGCCTTCCATTCTTTTCACTAACGTAAGGGCTAGCCGGCGCCTGCGCCCTTGACCACCAACGCTCCAGTCGAGGAGTCGTCGCCGCCCAAGAAACGCAAGCGAGTCGTCGAGCCCGTACGTGTAATCTGTTTCATTCGTTTACTATGTTCTGATCGACCCCCAGGCGGCTCCAACCGAACAAGTTGCCGCCCCTTCGTCGTCCCGGCCTGCCAAGCAGAAGGGGAAGGGTGACGGCTCCAAGCCGCAGGCCCCTGCCGCCGTCGCGGGCAGCAAGGTCGCCGTCGCCAAGAAGTCGAGCGAGAAGCCGCAGGGGAAGCGACCCAAGGCGACTCCTGCAAAGGAGCCCAAGGCATCGTCGCATGCGCCTACTCGTAAGTGGCCTTTTCATTCGGTTCACCGAAGTCGCGGGCACTGATCTATTGTAGCCGCTACTCCGGTCCCTGTTTCACAGGAGGCACCCCCCAAGCGCGTCCCCAAGAAAACGCACGCAGGTGTGTGCACCCTATGTCTTATTTCTTTGATCCTGAGACTAACCACTTGGTCCCTCCCAGCCCGGATCCAAGCACAGCCCGTGCAACCCGAGTCCCTCAGCGATGAGGAAGCCGCCGCCGTCGCCGACACTGCGATGGATGTCGACGACGAGGGGGTCCAGGAGGGAGACGCGTCATCGGCCGACGAGCTGGCCCTGCAGGTAAGTGACCCAGTTCGTCGATCGCGATTCTTCGTCTCATGGTTGGTTTGTTTTTGACAGGGGCCCAAGTCCAAGGGGAAAGCGCGATCGAATTTGAGTGCGTTCTTCCTCTTGCCCCCTCTGTCGATTACTCACACTTTCGTAGCCCCGTCCGTCATTGTCATGGACGACACTTCCGAAAGTGGGGAGGAGACCGGTGACTTCGTTGTGGCCAAGAAGCAGGTCAGCGAGACCCGCGTCAAGCCCAAGGTAAGCCGACTCCTCTTTCCCAGACCACGCCCCTTAATCCAGCTTTTTAGCCAATCAAGAAGGTCGCGGACGGATCGTCCAAGTCGACCAAGTCCGTGCCTCCCCATCCGGTGCCAAAGGTGGAGGCCAGTCGCAAGGCGAGCGCCCCGCGAGCGACGACTACCCCGACCCCAGTGGCTAAGGTGAGACACTAATCTTGGGTTCCAGACGTCGACTAATTCGTTTTTCTTTCTTTTCTAGGTTGCCCAGGCGGCTCCCGCCGCTACCAAGACTCCACGCAGTGAGTTGGGCAGGGTGGCCGCGACCCTTGGTCGCGAGCGGAGTGTTGCGGCGGCCAAGGCCGAGCTCAAGGCTCAGAAGGCAGAAAAGTCCGTTGCGGCGGCCAAGAAGAAATCTGACTCGGTGAGTCGCGACTTTTTCTTGTCGTCGACTTTTTACTGACTTGACTGTTTCTAGACTCCTGCGAAGGCGTCGGCCCCCACGCCCCGAGCTCCGTTCACTCCCGCCGCCTACGACACCGAGGCGCTCCTTTCGGTGGCACGCCAAGGTTTCGCGGGGAAGTTGGAAAGGGCCGGCGTCGAGGTGCCAACTGACTTCGTGCGTTCCTCTATCTTTTTCTGCCATGCCTCGACGACTGACTTCCTTTTTCATAGGAGGTCGCGCCAAGGCCCTGCGCGATGTGCGTGACGCGGCAGCGCGTCTGCTTCAAGAGCGTCGACGGGCGCCACGGCAATCGGTGCGCCCCGTGCGTGCTCTATAAACAGACTTGCACCAACGGCTACAAGCCCGCGGAGCAGCTGTATATGGGGCAACGCTTCGGGTACATTGCGCAGATGAGCGCGGACGGTAAGAGTCCACTCTTATCATTCATTTCTATTTTTGATCGTTTCTGACGACGTCTTCAGATCTCAACAAGTCCGCCAACCGTCTCGCCGACACCTTGGACGCGTACGGCGGGCTTCTTCGCACGGCCAACGAGATCCGCGTCCTGGCCATTGGCCAGTTCCGTGATTTCGTTGGTCAGCTGAAGGAGCACTTCGACGACGGCTCGGACGAACGCATCAAGGCGATGTTCGTCCACACCGCGACCGAGATCGACGCCGCCGAGTTGGCCGACATCCGCAAGGGTGTTCGGATGATCTTGACCCACGGAGACTTGTTGGATGGCGAGGCGAACGAGCGGTTCGCGGCGCCTCCCGCCTTCTTCGATCCATTTTTCTATCGCGAGATGGAAAAGATGGAGAAGCAGTTCCAGAGGGAGATCGAGAAGGCCCAGGAATTCGACCAGTCGGACCCCGCGACCGTCCAGGATCAAGCGTTCCAACCTGGCGAGGACCACGAGATCGACGTCGCGCACTTGGCGAGTAGTCGCACCCGCGCGCCCTCTTCGTCGCCCCAGCCTTCGCCATCGCCGCCTCCTGTTGCGTCGTCGTCCCAAGCCGTCTTACAGGTCTTGGACTTTTCCGACAACTACAGCGAGACCTCGGCCGAGTCCACCAAGGCCGCTTCGGATGAAGACGCGGAGGGTGAAGAAGAAGACGGGTCTGCCGGCAACGAGAACGCCGACGACGGGAAAGTCGACGACGAGAACGTCGAGGACGAGAACGTCGAGGACGAGGGCTCCGTCGCCGCGGGTGAGACTGCCATGGAGGTGGATGAGCAGTAGTTCAGCTCGTTCCACCATCCGTGAACGTCGCGGCTCGTTTTTATTTATTACATTGCACACACATACGTATCGTCGTCGTAGGTCAATCCGAATCCATCGTTGCTGCCTGAGTCGTCGTCGCGTGAACCTTTGAGTCGAAATTTTCAAAAATTCTTGGAAGAATTTTCTTGAAACATTTTTGAAAAAGTCCCGGACCTCGTCCTCGGTAGCGTCATTGGATTTTCTATTTTCCAGCACATGGGTCCAAGGGGTGTGCACGTTGTCGCGCACCTCAATTTCCAATGTGTGGGCTTCTGCGGACTCTGTGGCTGATCTTTCGTAAGATCTGCCCTCTCCCAGGAACACAGATCTAAGCCGTCCTCGGCTTATCTGATGCGCGACTAGAAAAGTTTTTCCAGAGTCGACGATATAAAGTCTGCGTGGGCTCGACAGGTTATGTCCAGTCCCATTCTCAGTCCTTATTTCGTTCCCATTCTTTCTCTCTATCCAGGCCTCGCTATGTCCGCGTTTCCTCTCCCCCAAGACTTTGCATCACTCGTCGCGTCGTGGAAGAAGGCTAAGCCTTCTCTCGCAGCGATGAACAAGCTGGGTCTAGGTGGTTCAGAGGGCATCCTCAGCGTTGGCAAGGATATTTTCTTTGTTCGAGTAAGTTGATTCGTGATGGCGTGTCGCGGCGATTATCTTATCTCGTCGGCAGACCCGCTTTCAAGCCAGCTCGTTTGCTGCTCAAGATCCTCCCCGCGACGTTTTGGATTGTCTCGAGGAGGCCACCACGCTCGCTCTGTCTCAGACGGAACTGCTCAAAGAAGTTCCTGAGAAGCAGCGCGACCCTTCCCAGACTAAGGCCGTCAACAAGTATCGAGCCTATCTGATTTGGCATGAGTCCCTTGTCGCGGCGATCATCAGCCTGCGACAGGCTCAGGAGAGCATCCCACGTCCTGCTGCGACTCCGTCGTCGTCTGGGAAGGCCAAGGTATGATTCCCTGTCTTTGTCCAGATTTTCTTACGGATATTGTTGCACAGGCCGAAGACCCTGTCCCTGAGGCTTCAGGCCCAACTCCTGCCATCAACATTGATTCAGACGTCGAGATGGAGGCCCCCACTCCTGTTCAAGAGAAGGTGCGTCCGTCTCGAGCCTTTGCCGAGCACAGGTTGATTTTTCACAGACCCCGCGACCATCTACTCGCAAGACCGTCGCAGGACGGTCCGGTTCTCGATCGGTCGACGGATCTGGTCATGACGACTCCGTAGGGCTCGCGGACGTCTATGGGACTATCATTCGACTCATAGACGAGCACGATAGGTCGATGCGTCTTCTCAGCGCCAAAATGTCGAAACTTCACGCGGAGCAGATGGAGGCTCTAGGGAGCTGTCTCCAGAGTTTCCAGACGTGAGTTTTACTCAGTCGCGGCGACTACATTTCTGACCAATTACCCAGCCATCGTTCGTTGTCACCGGCTCGAAGAGGCAGCGACTCAGCAACAGTACCACTGATGCGACCCCGGGTGAGTCTCGCAGTTCCACCTCCTGTCGCGACACTTCGCTAACCGATTGGCAGCGTCCGCGTCCGACCGAAGGTTTATTGCGGACCGAGTGCATCGACATCAATTGTACCGGTTGCGGCGGTCCATTCCACTCGAGCTCCTCATCGAGGAACGCGACTACGTCACGTCGCGGCTAGAGGAATGGAAGACCGCGCTCAAGGACGTCAAGGAAGCCATTGACCTCTCGATGTCAAAGAATGCGGCCTAATCTTTTCCTATTTTGTTCTATCTGCACTCTCCTTCCATATGCCTCTCTTCTCTCATGTCACTTATTTATGAAGTCGCGTCTCTTCTTCTCGCGCACCTCCTTTATGACCTTTTTCTTTTAGATAAAACCCAGTATAGTCCTTAGGTACCAGCTAGCACCCAAGCAATATACTGAATTCTGTCTAAAACTGAGAGAAGCGATGTCTTGTCGTGCGAGAGCCTGCCGCGACAATTGCCTGTCTGCCAGACTTTCACTCGACAGAAACTGGATCCTCTACAGGGTCGTCGTCGTCGTCACTGTCCGAGTTCTTGAGTTTCACGCCTTCGAACTGGTAGTCGCGGACGTCAGATATTTCCTCCACCAACTCATCGAGTTTAGCAGGCGAAATATCTATCAGCTTCTTTATATCTTCAGAGAGTGTCAACTTCTGTCTTGCCAAATAGGGTATTACTCGGAACGCCGCGACTTTCGCATGGAACATCGCACCGTTCATTTCACAGACCAAGTAAGAACCTCCTTTGGTCTTTCGAACTACAATCATGGGCCCAAGATATCTAGCTTTCATCTTGTTGTCCAATGATTTTTCAATAGCTGTGTTCCTGACCAACACTAAGTCCCCTGGCACAAACTTGTAATCTTTGATCACATGTTTGTACTCGAGTTCGTAGCGTTGAACCATCTTTAATTTGGCGTCGCTGACGCGGCTGCGCATATCTTCTATATGGTCGGCGTGTTTCGCTAGAGCGCGTGCTCTGAGACCAATGAGATCCGCAGAGTCGACGATCCGGTCAGGATATTCGACTAGCCACGTAGCTTCGACTATATCCAGAGGGATGGTAGGGTGGGCCCCACATACTGCGAAGTATGGTGAACAACCCAGCCCGCGACGCACCGTAATTCTATCTGCCCACAAGACCTGTGGGAAGAACCAAAACCATTTGGAGGCGTTTCCCCCAGTAGCTTTGTACAGTGACTGTCGAATGTCCCAATGACCTCTTTCAACAGTGCCATTCGCTTGGGAATTGTAAGGAGATATCCTTATTCCCTCGATACCATATTTCTTCTGTAGCCAATTCAACGCCGCGACAAATTGTCCTGCGTTGTCGGTTACAATCCACTTAGGACACCCCCAGCGACACACTATGTCCTCGAGCAAGGAACGCGCGATTGCCTTGGCGTTGTCAGCCTGCAGCGGTCGCGCTTCCACGTAGCGGGTCAAAGAATCCCTTGCTGCGACGACATATCTGTATCCGTTGGAAGGTGTTCCCATAATCATGACGTCCGTATGTATCTTCTGAAATACACTTGGGGTCATAGTTGGCGTCGGTGGCGTGCGGAGGAGAGTTTTCTGGCGGACTTGGCAGCTATGACAAGTCTTTATCCACCAGTCGACGTCTCTTTCCATCTCTGGCCACCAAAACCGAGTTCCCAACAGGCTCTTAGTGCTGAAAAGACCCTTATGACCCAGCGCGTCGTGACACGCCTTCATCATATAAGTCCTGTGGTGTTTGTCCACGACCAGTCTATGAATCCCATTGGTCGATCTCTTGTACATTTTTCCATCTTTGAGGAAAAACTGTCGCGAGAATTTGAGAAACGATCTGAACCGTTTGTCTGTCATTTCAGGCCTTATAGAAGTGTCTTTCAACCACTTCCTAGCCATTACCAACTTATTGTCCTGTTCAATCCCTGTGCCCGTCCGGTGATCCTCAATATAGGGATCCTCAGGATTGTCGCGCAGTTCAAGATCAGGCAAAAGCGGTTCTCCGTTTGCCACATCGTTCAGCATGAAGACTGGAACGACGAGTCCTTGAGCGTCATATGCGTCTTTGACACGCCGATTCTCAGCGCGACGAGAGTCGCAAGCTTCGACCAGCTCTTTGGATATGTCGTCGACCGACTCAGCACACCCGACCATAGAGTTAAGGTAGCCACCTCTGGTGTCAATATCCCTTTTGAACTCTTCAAAGTCTAATGGTTGTTCTGTGTCGTAGTCCCAATTCTCGTTGTTCTCTGGTGGTGGCTCGTCGAAGATTTCCTCTTCGTCATTGGGATACTCTTCATCTCCAGGCGCAGGTCGTCATCGCGACAAGCCATCTGGTGAGAAGGTGATTCCTCTGACATGTTTCAAGGTAAACTGAAACATGAGGATCTCCTCAGCCCAACGGTTGATATTTGCATTTGGCAGGTTACCAACGTTCCTTAGCATGCCTGCCAAGTACAGCGCGTCGGTTTCGACTACCAATTTTCTACAACCAAGAAGCCAGTGAGCCATGGCTTGAAGCACGCGCTTCACACCATAAATTTCACGCTTCGGTTGAGAAAACCTAGCTTCTCTTTCTGTAAGTGGGATACTCCCAAATTTCGCGTAATAGACCTTCTTTGGATCATCTGGGTCGCGCTGGTAAATTTCGAAACCCGCGGCCATCCAGGATGTGTCTATTGCGACGACAATCTCGGAGTCCCACTCATAGTTCAGAGGCTTAAGCGACGGACAGACTTGTATCGCGTCTTTAAGTCTTTGAAATGCGAGTTTCTGTTTGTCACCCCATTCAAAATGCGCATTCTTGTTCACCAGTCTCTGAATTGGTCGCGCCATTTCAGAAAATCCTCTAATGAACATTCGCATGACCCCAATCGTGCCCATAAATTGTCGAACCTCCGAGACGTCCCTCAAGTCTGGCCAACGCATGATTACACCAACTCTGTCCGCGTCAGGTTTTCTACCTTCAAATGGATGCATTGAGTGAGAGAAGGAGATCAATGCATCATCTTGTGAGGGAGAGAGCCGAAGAGCAGGGGGTGGCTGTGAGCTCACTCTCTCCTTCCACCCACCTGCCGGCGATCTCATCCTCGACAAATTCCCCTTTCTGCGCTCTTATTACACACTCTTTTATGGTTCTATATGACTGACTATCACCCAGAACTCGACAGTGTCTGCATATGTCTCTGTGAACTATGGAATCTGTCTCAAGCTCGAAATTTGGATGCTATTTGAGAGTGTCTCTGGGCCTACACCCCAATTCCATCCATGAAGCTGAGTATTTCCCTCTCTTTTCACAGTTACAGCTAGACATATACACTGCTCGTTGACTGCATCCTGGCATTAGAACAACCCCATCTACATCCCCCAGCCTTCAGAACCCTCCCCTTTCCGCCCATTTCGAGCTGCCGACCCCCCTGATCTTCCAGACAGTCATCCCAGTCCATTCCTTCGAATTCTGGCCGCCCACCCGCTACAAAATCCCCTGCCCCATACCCTGCAAGCTGCGAATGCCTCTTCGCTTCAGATGCACGCTTATTCGGTTTTCCCTCCCTCTCTCATTGGGCGCTCAAATCCTGCGATTTAATCGCACCCACAGCGATATTATCGCATATTTTTGATCCTTGGGGCTCTTTCCGTTGTCTGACTACGCTGCAGGGCTTATTTCGCGGTCAGCACTCATTCTGGACCAGCAACAATCTTCCCCCCTGCGGCCTGCGGACTGGAGCCAGGGTTTCGCTTCAGTTCCAGCGCTTATTCGCTTTTCACTCCCATTCCTATTGGGTGCTCATTTCCTGCGATTAAATCGCACCCAGTGCGAGATTATGGCATATTTTTGGTCTTTTGGGTTCCTGGCTTTTTCTGACGACGCTGCAGGGGTATTCCACGGCCACTCGTCATTCAGGATTGTTTTTTCCTGGACCAGACGCTGCTCGATTCCACATAGCGTCAATATTTACTTAGCATTTGTGCATATCGTGCATTTTTCGCCTGTGCATAGCCTGCACTGCGCATATCGTGCGCTGCGCATATTCTGCGCCCTCCCTGTCGTGCATATCGTGCATTTTTCGCCTGTGCATAGCCTGCACTTGCGCATATTGTGCGCTGCGCATATTCTGCGCCCTCCCTGTCATGCATATCGTGCATTTTTCGACCGTGCATAGCCTGCACTTGCGCATATCGTGCGCTGCGCATATTCTGTGCCCTCCCTGTCATGCATATCGTGCATTTTTCGACCGTGCATAGCCTGCACTTGCGCATATTGTGCGCTGCGCATATTCTGCGCCCTCCCTGTCGTGCATATCGTGCATTTTTCGCCTGTGCATAGCCTGCACATGCGCCTTGGGTGCACTGCGCATAGTCTGCGCCCTTCCTGTCATGCATATCATGCATTTTTCGACCGTGCATAGCCTGCACTTGCGCATATCGTGCGCTGCGCATATTCTGCGCCCTCCCTCTCGTGCATATCGTGCATTTCTCGACCACGCTGCGCATATCCTGCGTATGTTCTGGCATGCATTTCGTGCATTTTGAGTGTGCATAGGCTGCACCTGCGCAAATCCTGCACTTGCGCATACTCTGCGCCTTTCCGTGGTGCATATGGTGCATTTTTCGACTGTGCATAGCCTGCAGTTGCGCATATTCTGCGTATTTTTGGGTGTGCATATCATGCATTTTCCACTGTGCATAGCCTGCACTGCGCATATCTTGTGCTGCGCATATTCTGCGCCTTTCCTTTGTGCCTATCGTGCATTTTCTTGACTGTGCATAGTCTTCACTTGCGCATATTCTGCGTATTTTCTACTGGGCATATCGTGCATTGTTAATGGTGAATCCCCTGCACCTGCGCCCATTGTGTGCTGCGCATATCTTGTGTGCGTTCCACTGTGCATATCACGCATTTTTGATGGTGCATAGCCTTGCATATCCTGCGTATTTCTGGTGTGAATATTGTGGTTTTTTGATGGTGCATAGCTTGCCCATGCCCCATTTGTGCGCTGCGCATATTTGCGTGTTTCCTACTGTGCATATCGTGCATTTTGAGTGTGCATAGCCTCCACCTGCGCATATCCTGCGTATTTTTGCGTGCATATTGTGCATTTTCGACGGTGTATAGCCTACACCTGCGCATATCCTGCATATTTCTTGTGGTGCATATTGTGCTTTTTCAAAAGCCTGCACTTGCGCATATTCTGCGCCTTTCCTTGGTGCATATTGTGCATTTTTCGACTGTGCATAGCCTGCACTTGCCCATTTTCTGCGTATTTTCTACTGGGCATACCGTGCATTTTTGATGGTGCATAGCCTGCACCTGTGACTGTCATGCGCTGCGCATATTCTGCGTATTTCGGCGTGCATATTGTGCATTTTTACACTGCGCATATTCTGCGCCTTCCCTGTGGTGCATATCATGCATTTTTCGACTGTGCATAGCCTGCACTTGTGCACATCATGCGCTATGCATATCCTGTGCATTTCCTGGCATGCGTATTGTGCATTTTCGACTGCATATTGTGCATTTTCGACCGTGCACAGCCTGCACTTGAGCATATTGTGCGCTGTGCATATTCTGCGCATTTTATGGCATGCATATCGTGCATTATTCGACTGTGCATAGCCTGCACTTGTGCATATCGTGCGCTGTGCATATCCTGCATATGTCTGGGTGCATATTGCGCATTTTCGACGGTGTTTAGCCTACACCTGCGCATATCCTGCATATTTCTTGTGGTGCATATCGTGCTTTTTCAATAGCCTGCACTTGCGCATATTGTGCAGTGTTTTTCTCCTGTGCATATCGTGCTTTTTGACAGTGCATAGCCTGCATTAGCGCATATCCTGTGTATTTTCTACTATGCATATTGTGCTTTTTGGGAGTGGCTAGCCTGCACCCGCACCTATGCGTCACCTGCACCCACGCATATCATGCACTGCACACATCCTGCGCATTTTCTGGTGTGCATAGCCTGCACCCATGCACATCGTGCGCCATGCATAGCCTACACATTTTCCAGCATGCATATAGTGCATAGTTCGACTGCATATCATCCATATTTTGACGGTGCATTGCCTGCACATGCTCATATCATGCACTGGGCATAGCCTGCAAATTTCTGGCTTGCATATCGTGCTTATTTCGACTTTGATTAGCCTAGAATTGGACATACCCTGCGTTTTCCTGCGGTGTATATCATGCATTTTTGACAATGCCTAGCCTGCATCTGTGCATGTTGTGCGCTGTGCATAGCCTGCACATTTTCCGGCGTGCATATCATGCATATTTCGACTGCATTTCGTGCATTTTTGACAGTACATAGCCTGCACATCCGCATATTGTGTACTGGGCATAGCCTGCACATTTTCCGGCGCGCATATTGTGCATATTTTACTGACACACAAGTTGTGCTGCTTTCTTTGGGTGAGCCGGCGTTGTTCTGGCTGGGCAGCACATTTTGGGGTCATCCGCACCCCGCCGGCTTTGCGCCCTGGGCTCAGCTCCCACACCCAATCACACTACTGTTGTGCAACACAGTATTTTATTTGATGGAATGTCTGGCCAGCAAAGGCTCAACTGAAGAAGATGGATGCATTGAGTGAGAGAAGGAGATCAATGCATCATCTTGTGAGGGAGAGAGCCGAAGAGCAGGGGGTGGCTGTGAGCTCACTCTCTCCTTCCACCCACCTGCCGGCGATCTCATCCTCGACAAATTCCCCTTTCTGCGCTCACCCACCCACCCACAGCCTGTTTGATTTTCGATTTTGGTACAGCAGTAGAGCAGAGTCTGCGGGGTCATCCGCACCCCGCCGGCTTTGCGCCCTGGGCTCAGCTCCCACACCCAATCACACTACTGTTGTGCAACACAGTATTTTATTTGATGGAATGTCTGGCCAGCAAAGGCTCAACTGAAGAAGACGAACAGATGTGGCCAACCACAGCGAACTCGTCGGCGCAAACCACCGACTTGGTACCAGACAGAGTCGCGCCACAGTAGCCGATTCTGTGCACGACGCGGTTCACATTCTGAAAGTGTTCCCATACAAAGCGACGGATCCCAGGATTTTCCGGAATCGTTTCACAGGTTCCATCGGGTAACAGATACCTGGTTCCAGGTCCTCGAACGGGTACGTCGTCGATGTATGGAATAGTAACATGAGGGATTTCGTCTTTCAAAATGAAAGTAACGTCCTCATGGAATATGGGTACTGAGTTGGTCCATCCTTGTGGGAGTTTGACCAACCTCAGCGCACCGAACGGTGACTGGAATGTAGTCAAGTCGCGACTAGCTGGATCGATGTCACGCTGGTCGTAGCCTGAGTACAAATCTAGCGCAGCACCACAGGCGCGACCGGCGAAGTGGTTTGCTAACTCCTCTGTCGCGGGCGGCAATCCTGAATGTGCGATAGTAATTGCATTGAGTGGTTCTAGCGAGTGCACCAGTCTGATACTCTTCCCATCCTTCTTAAGTACAGCGAAGAACTTGCTCCGATAAGAGGAATTGGAAGGCTCATAGACCTGGGCCGCGATTTTGTCTTTAATGACCTTGCACACTTGGTCGAACATGCCGCGAGGTATAGGAATATTCCCTTCGCGATATGCTGTATGGGGAACTGTCGCGATCTTGACAGGAGGAAATATATCCTGTCTTAATGCGCCACGTTCTTCATCATTGAACGCGAAACTCTGATTGTGAAGCATGTAGAAGTGCATGAGCAACTTCCGTTCTTCTGGCAATAAGAAGTCCCCTTTGTGTAACTTGTCCACAATATCCCTGCGTTCCGCCGTGAATCTACCAGTTGGGGTAAAATCAGGTGGTCGCGGGTTTAGAGTAGGTAGCGTATCCAAGGGATCTCCCACCATTTCTCGAATTATTCGGTCGCTCTCAGAACCCATCGTGTACACTGGTCTGACCTTCTGGTCTACAGGTTTGTATTTCTTTCCTGCGAACACAGAGTATTTGTCGCGACTAGAAGAGTCGTCGTCTAGTACACTCCAAGTACCAACAGTCAGTTTTTCTGTTGCCGCGTCTGAGAGTCTTTCATTCATATATGAATGAAACAAAGTCGACGCAGCGACGTCTTTCTTCATTTCCTTGTCCTCTTTCGACGACAAGATATATGCCTCTACTAGCTCAGTTTGGGTAAACTGGCCACTAGAACGCGGCTTTCTTAGATCCTCGAACACTACATTCCCATCTTTTCCCAACGACACAGTCACCGCGACTTCTTCTCCTTGACTCAACCTGGTCAATTCCTCGAAGCTCTTTGAAAATCCCGTTCCGGATTTGGTTCGTCTGGACTGGTCGTCGGTTTCGACAAACTGTAGGGCTCGGTAGATCCGTCGTTGTTTTTAGTGTTACGCGGCAAGTCGTCTGCACGACGTGGCTGCGTAGCCATTGCACAACGTGTCTTTAAATTGGGATCGCGCATAGTGATTATTTGGCTGCCGTCGGCCGCGTTTTTGATATTGCTTTCTGTCGCGATATCAAACGGTCTGCCGAGCAACACCTTATAAGCTGGACTTTCCAAAATGTGCACCTGCAGGTAGACCAAGATGGTCCCAAACCTGAAGGGTACATTTCTCGCTAATCCCAGTGACTTAGAGATAGATCCATTTGCGCTTTCCATATATATGACGACCTTTGGGTCCCAGCTCAATTGTGCGTCGACGGCTTCTGAGAAAGCCATCGATACAATCTGAGATCCACTGTCTAGGATGCAGTCCGCGTCGAGACGCGCGTTAATCCGTCCGTTTATCGTTCTGAGAGCAGCCGACGAATCACCAACATAGACATGTCTTGGGTTCTCATTAGAGGGTATCGACTCCAAGTACATCTCATATGGGTCCGTCGCGACAACTGCGCCAATGGGAATTTCTCCTTCAACTGTGTTATGATAGAACACAGGCTCGGGCAATTCCTTAGCACTGACTAGGTTGTAGCTCAGTTCTCCATCCCAGATGTCTTCAACGACGCGGCCAGTTTCTTGAAGCATGGACTTCTGAACCGGTACTCGTTTCTTCGAAGAGTCCTTCAGAATGGAGTCGCGGACAGTTCCCGAAACTGCTAGGAGTTCACCCACAGTGACGTCGACTGACGCGTTTTTCATTTTGTCGTAGACTGCTTCTGCCACAGCCTTCTTTTGAATCGGTGCACGCAACTGGTATTTATCTGGAACGCGCGCTTTTGAAGAATGTACTGGTTCTTGTAGAACGGGCTTGACTTTCTCAAACGGTAGTTCCTTTCTCTTTTCGACGTTGTCGCGCACTGATTCCTCATCATCGTCGCTATCACTAACTTCTTCAATAGTCACAGGTTTTCTCGGTTTCTCTCGTTGCTCAGCTCGTTTATCATGGTCCTCAGAGGGCTTGGCTGAGTTTGTGGGTTTAGCCCCCTTCCTTGAACCATTTAGAAACCCGAGTTGTTATCGTCGCGCTCAGGTTGGCTATTCGCACCACGACGGGTTTGAATGAACTGCTCCTGAGTCTGAGGATAACCACTGTTCATGTTGTTGAAGTAGCCGGCCATGGCGTCGGTCATGGCTTTCTGCATGAATTGGCCCATGGCACTTTCTATTGCATTACTGGTAGAACCAGATGCAGCTCTTTGAGTCTTTGGCTCAGCGCGACTCTCTGGGGTTGGTCGCGACGACTTCCTCTCGTATTGGATGAGTTGACTTCGAAGGGAGCGTATCTCATCTGCCACTTCTTCAGGGTAGTCGGACATATCATCATTGTCGCGACTATCGAACTGGTCCAAGTAGTAGGAGTCTTGGAAGTTGACGGACTTGCCCTTCTTCTTCCAATAAGCCTCTACTCGTTGCCCCTGAGTCCCTTCTCCATTTGGTAAGAAGCTGTCGTCGAAGAGCCTCCACATCCCTTTGGTGTCGACTTTGAGAAGGTTTTTCTCAATGTGAGACCTCTTGAGCGGGCACTCGTTCGACCAGTGACCAGTTTGTCCGCAGTAGCGACAGTCGTCGTTCCGTGCGGCAGCTCCTCCTTGTGCGCGACTTTCAAAGTGGGGCACAGAAGAGTTGTTGCCTACTGGCCGCGACCGCTGTATAGGCGCTTCGCGAGCAGTCTGTACGAACGTCTTCAGCGCTTCCTGCAACTGAGTCTGTAACTCTTTTTGGTGTAGAAGAAATGAGTCCTTCAAGTTGGAAATCGAGTTTTCCAACTCCTCAACCTTAGCATGGTTGGGTGGACTAGTCTCATAGTCGAAGCGAACCTTGGGAGGTCGCGCGATTATGGGAATTTCGTCTTCGTTGCTCAACGTCGACGCCATTTCTTCCGCCATCGTCATTAATTCTTTCAGCTGGATGGGGTTGTCCTGCCGGTTGACTCCAGTCGCGGGGACATTAGCGTTTGCTATCCCGGCGCGAGTTTGGTAGCGTTTATTGAATACTTGACTCGTAGCCAAAGCGTTCCTCAAGACGGTACTGAACTCAGAGTCCAAAGTACGCATGTAGCGTTCACACGCGACTTTGTTGGTAATAATGGCAGGAGGGACTGACAGTCGCTTGTAGTGGCTATACATCTGAAGGCCGAAGCGCTTCAAATCTCCCTCATCCGTGATTTTGATTCCACGGTTCTCGCGACAGAGTCTATCTAGATCTGCCATGGTCCCCGTTTTTCGCTTGGATACCTCAGGGTATCCTTTTAATATTTCGGCCTCGAACTCCGCGACAGTTTTCGTGTCGTCGGAATAGGTATCGAGACCTTCCCATACGTCCATTACTTGCCGCGACGGCAGGTAACGAATGTACATGCTTTTTGCTTGTTTGGCATCTGTGATGCCACCATCCTCCACGATCTGCGCGCAGTGACGCAAATATGCCTCAATCGACAGGGGATCCTTTTCATCAAGTATAGGTCTACTTGTGTCCCAAGGTTGGGGGATTTTGAACCCAGTCTTTGGAGCCATAGTTGTCGCGACTGAAGTCACAGGGGAAGTAGGGATGTTGTTAGAATTCGTGTTTGTAGCGGTGACGCTACTAGACAATTCTGAGAGGGTTTGTGAGCTAGTCTGAGATCGACTGATTGTCGTCGAACTCGAAGTAGCTGCGTCTAAAGCTGGAAGCTTCGACGACGAATTCACTCCTTGTTTTCCTTTTGCCTTGGAAGGCAAGGGTGGTAGATACAAAGGTGTTTTATGTCTTGCAGACCTTCGTGGTTTTTCGAAAGGTCCTGAAGTTGAAGCGTTTCCTTCAGTCTCAATCTCCGCTTGGTCCTCAAGAGGTCGCGCAGGAGCTTGGGATCGAAATAAACTGCTTCGCGGGATAAACCCTTGGTCTCTATCCGACGTCGCGGTAAAGAATCCGGTTTATTGATTTTTAAAGTTTATGAAACTTTAGAAGCCCCTCGCGGTGGGCTCCAGATGAAATGCTGAGGGCGTGCTCACTAGTGAATCTACTATGAAAGTAAACCCAAATATAAACACGTTCACACTCCTCGTAATCAGCTTCTCAGTGTGTGAAAGATGCGAGGGCTTCGGGGTGGACAGAGCACCAGTATCACAACTCTCAATAGACGCAGATCCAATAGTCGCGGAGACGGAGTCGACGACAAGAATATATATATATAGCAAACAATGGTGTCTCAACTAATATCTTCTATACGACCACAACCAACACTAATCCAATCCACAACAACAATATAACAAGTCAGAGCTTAATACGAAGTATTAAGATCCCTTGTAGCGACAGCGTCCAGATGGTGACGCAAAGCCTAAATATCAAGTCGACGCACTGCCAACTGATACAACCAATATACTGAGTCGACGCACTGCCAACTAGTAGAACCAAAATGTCAAGTCGACGCACTGCCAACTGACACAACCAAAAGTACTGAGTCGACGCACTGCCAACTAGTAGAACCAAAATGCCGCGTCGACGTACTGCCAACTAACAGCCAATATCCAATGTCCAAAACCCGAGCACAACTTGTCGACGCACTGCCAAGCAAGGAGTGTGGAACCAAAGTTCTCAAGTCGACGCACTGCCAACTGACCAAAACAACCCGAGCACAACTAGTCGACGCACTGCCAAGCTAGAGGTGTGGAACGATCTCAACAAAGCCCGAAGGCGACGACACTAAATGCCGCGACAATACCAGATGCGGCGAACCCGACTTTCTGATATCTCAACTCAAACTCAAATCACAGTAGCTACAAGTGCTCAGGGAGCAGCTCGTCGCGACCGGGCAGGGATGGCAGAACTTCTTAGGGTGGAATCACGCGACACGCAAATTGTACAAAACAATCTGAAATGAGAGTGATTCACAGTCCGGGGGAAAGCTCCCCTAATACAAAGAGACGACGTGCTACTTATACTGTCTACGACGCTGCTTAGTAAAGTCCTGTACAACTGCATAGTAGCTACGCTATCTAAGATCGGTTGCCTTTTAGGGTAATTGAAAGTTGAACGATCGGACAGGTCCTGAGTGATCAGGACCCCGCCCCATTGTCCATATGATACTTTTGATGTGGGCCAACTCACCGCGTCATACTTTTGGAATACGACGTGCTGGATTGGCCAACGGGTATGTCTTGGCATGTGAGACCAACGTGGGCGCCCCAAGAAGCCGTATGGCTCTAGGCACGCCAATCGTCTCCCACATGGCTCGGTTCACGGATCTAGCCGTATCGATTTTAGTGTGTTTGAGTATGGGCGCGACTCGCCGTGACACTTGGAAGTGTCACCGCGACGCGTCCACAATGTCCCGTGATCGAATGGATCCTGACATGTGACAAGCCGCCGTCGTGGCATGATCTGAGGAAACGTCCAACTCCAAACCGGGAGTTGCCGCGACAAGATGGTTTAAGTCTCGTAACGCCAAGTCCTGTCCAGTAGTAGTTCTATTATTGAGAACGTCGCGCATTGCTCAGCCCTTCAGCCCAAGTTCCCATCTGCAGAGAATGACCCTTTTTGAGAAGTCGACGCAACGACAGATCCCCTTTCTGGGGAATGGTCGCGGTCCAAGCGTTCGTCACTAATGGCCCTGAGCCTGGTGTAGACTCATAAGACCAGTTCCACAGTAGTGGTCTGACTGCTTTGCTATCGTCGACACTATCCACAGTCGTCGACTGGGCAGTAGACCCATAAGTCCTACTGAGCGCAACACTGTTAACCGCGACACGATACACCGAGTGGTTCAAGAGTAAACTCTGTAAAAAGCGCAGAAATACGCCCTTACAGAGCTGGTGCAGAGCGCGTCTGGTAGCCAGCCTATCACCGGACTTCTCAGATCAGAAGTCCAGGCTCGAAGAACATTGTGCGGCCCGAGGATATGAGGTCATCTTTTTTCCAAAGTTTCATCCTGAATGCAACTTCATTGAACAGTGTTGGGGCTACGCAAAGCGAATCTATTGCATGTTTCCCATGTCCTCTACCGAGGACGACCTCGAACGCAATGCAAATGCCGCCCTTGATGCTGTGCCTCTAGACAGCATGCGAAAGTATGTGATTTCAGCCGCATTATTGCCATGGATTGGAATTTATTTGTTCTCAGATTTGCGACACGGTCGGAAAGGTTCATTGACGCGTACAAAAAGGGTTTGGATGGGAATCAAGCTGTCTGGGCAAGTAAGCGATACCGAGGTCACTGAGTCCTTCCCCGCAACATTATGTCTCTATTTGATAAGTTTGGACCTTCTAAAAAGACAGTAGATACTCAATAGACACCCAAATACCAACTCTGTTACTGTAGCTACGCATTATGAGGAAAATACAACTAGAGACCTTTGCGTCGAGATTTTTGCCGCGTGACATGTGACATGACACATATCACGTGCCCGCTCGATGGCAGTGACTGACGCCTATCTTAGAGGCGACTGGCAATCTCGCTACTGAGCCCGCGCTCGAGGAACTCGATGAGGATATTGTCTTGATCCCCCTTCTTATACTCGCCCTTGTCGTCGGTGGCGGTGTCCACATTGTACCCCGCATCCGAAGCCAGCATCTCGAAGTTGGAGATATAATCCGCAAAGGATCGTTTGTTCTGGCGCAGGGCCATGAGTCGAGAGGCGGCGACTTGCTCCGCGTTAGAATCCCCGAAGGCCCTCTGAAGCTCCTCCAAGAAGGTTGCCGAGGTGACCCCAGCCTTTATCCCGTTAAGGCTCTCGAAGTTGCGCTGTTTCCAGTTCATTGCCCATCTTGAGGCGGCGCAGCTTGTGCCAGCCTCGTTGCGGAGGTAGGAGAGGATGAACAGGATCTTCGTCTCATCCTGCGAGAATTCCGACCGGTATGCACCAATGTAGGTGGTGCATGAGTCCACGAAGCCCATGTACTTGGTTTTGTCCCCATCGAAGTAGGGGGGGTTGGCGGCGAGGGTGATGCGGTGATGACCTGACATGATAGGAGCAGGTGTGATAGGTGGGGGTGAGGGTGGTTGTTCGGAGGGCAATTCGTCGAGGTCAGGAATCTCGTCTTCAGGCGGCGGGAGGGCAAAGTAGGGATCGAAGGCCTTGGGTTGGTTTTGATGCGCCAGATCGGGCGACGATGGTATGAGGGGGGGAGGAGACGGACTCCCAGATGACGATGGGAATCGGTACGAAATGGTGAATTCGTGTGCTGTACAAGCACTCGAGGAGGGGTTCTTTTGCTAGCAAAAAGATCCCGGGCCTAGCTCTTCACGTGCCCAATGATCCCGAGGTGTGTTTTCCCGAAGGTCTCCGCAGCACTCCTTGTAGCTACCGTAAGGCTTGGGTCGGGCTCAACGTTACCCGTGGCCTGGTGCTGTTTGCTCGATATGAACCCTTCACTGCGATAGTGGAGGACGACTAGATGATTCGGTAAAAGGGTAAGTTGGTTGATAAGGGTTAAGAGGATATAGCGGGCGTAGCGGTGCGGGATGCAGGGTAAGAGGTATGAGGTAGGAGGGTATGAGGGGAGTCTTCGAATTATGTGACAATCAACCTAAAAACAAAGTCGAAAAGAGAAGTGAATTCGAAGACTGGAGAATACAACCAGGTAGCTACAGTATTTATACCCAAATCCAGTCTGAGTCATATCTACAACTAATGAGTCATAAGGCTATGTACCGCATGGAGCACTGGTCATGGGTTGTAGTAGAACCTTCCGGAGCATGTCGCGCAGCCTTGAATCGATAAGGATAATCCCTCGAACCCCTAGCCCGGGCCGTCTGATGCCGTGATCTGTGATAAGATAAGCCGTGCCGAGATAAGATAAGATCGTCGAAGATAAGATGAAAAAGTGGCCGAACTATGACACAAATCCAGCTTCCAGGCGGCTGCTCCAATCTTCTCCAAAATCTCATAGGGTCTTAGTCGTTTGTTGTTCATCTTCTTTGATGGTCTGTCCATCTCAATATTCCCTCCTTCTATGTACACCTTCATCCCAACCTTCAACTCCAGAACTTCTTTTCTTTGTTTATTGTAGTGTTTTTTTCATTTTTTCATTTGCTTTTTCTAGTGCTGTTTTTGCTTTGTCTTGTATTTCTTTTATTCTTTTTGTAAATTCCTCTGCTGACTCATTTCTTGATTCTATCCGCTGCTCTACTCCCTTCCGTGGATGATATCTGTGACACTGCAGGGGGACTTATTTTTTTCTGTGGAAAATGCGTGACAATCTAGAAGTCCAATTTTCACTGTTATGTTTTCAGACAAAAAATATATATTGAAAATAGATGTCAATTTACAGCTTGATTTTTACCATAAATAGACATCTATTCCTCCGGAAAACAGAACTGTGAATAGATCATCTTTTTTTTTGATCGACTCCCACTGGGAATAATTGTCGATTTTCACTGAAAATAGAGACAAAGAAAAGATGATCTTTTTTCACTGAAAACAGATTAAAACCACTGGAAGAATCTGTTGATTCCGGCCCCAATTCACATCACAAGTCCTGCAGCATGATTCCAACATGTTGTGAGTAGCATCCAGTAGCCTTTTGCAAGGCCAGGGATGCAAATTGGGGCCAGAATCAACAGATTCTTCCAGTGGTTTTAATCTGTTTTCAGTGAAAAAAGATCATCTTTTCTTTGTCTCCATTTTCAGTGAAAATCGACAATTATTCCCAGTGGGAATCAATCAAAAAAAAGATGATCTATTCACAGTTCTGTTTTCAGGAGGGATAGATGTCTATTCATGGTAAAAATCAAGCTGTAAATCGACATCTATTTTCAATATATATTTTTTGTCTGAAAACATAACAGTGAAAATTGGACTTCTAGATTGTCATGCATTTTCCACAGAAAAAAAATAAGTCCCCCCACAGTGTGATTTGCGTTAAACGGCAACACTTTGGTAGACATGTTCATTTTGTTGTTATATGCAAACTCCGCCATTCCCAGCCACTCCGACCAATCCGTCTGATGGTAATTGACATAGATCCAGAGATAGTGCTTGATTTCCTGATTCATGTGTTCCATCTGCCTATCTGTGATCAGGTGATATGCAGTCCTGGGGTTTATCTCCACTCCCAACATCCAATTTGTTTCCTTCATGAAGCCTTTGATGTACCAGGAGTCCCCATTGGTGATGATCTTGTGGGGGATCCCATGATAGTGGAAGACCTGGTCCTGAGTCAACCGTGCTACTCCTTCACTAGTGATGTCAGTACTGATTGGTTCCACGCAAATCATCTTTGTGAGGGTTTCACACCACACATGAATTGCATCATATCTGTTGCTGACCAGTAGAGGTCCAATTTGATCCATGGAAATGATCTCCCATGGAGCACTTGGTATCGCATGTGGATGCAGAGTCCCCGTCTTTGCCCTTTTGGTCTTTGTCTGCTGGCACGCCTTGCACGTCTGGATGTATTTTTGGATTTGATGCCCTATCCTTGGCCACCAGTAGTTCCTCTCGACCATCTCCTGCGTTTGGTTGATCCCCGCATGTCCTACCAATGGTGTGTTGTGGTGTAGTCCAATAATCTTGTTGTGACAATCAACAAGAAATAATGTCAAAAAGAGAAGTCAATTTGAAGACTGGAGAATACAACCAAGTAGCTACAGTATTTATACCCAAATCCAGTCTAAGTCATGTCTACAACTAATGAGTCATAAGGCTATGTACCGCATGGAGCACTGGTCATGGGTTGTAGTAGAACCTTCTGGAGCATACGTTGCACAGCCTTGAATTGATAAAGATAATCCCTGGAGCCCTTAGTCTGGACCGTCTGATGCCATGATCCGTGATAAGATAACCCACACCAAGATAAGATAAGATTGTTGATGATAAGATGAAAAAGTAGTCAAACTATGACACTTGTCCCACAACTCCTTGTCCCTTGGCACATAGAGCTTTCCATGATACGTAATGAGCCCATCCTCCTTTTTCCATCCAGCAAGAGATTTCTCCAATGCTGTCTTGACACTTCCATCAATCAATCAAATAGCCTTGATTTCATCAACCAGTTGCTGATCCTGTCTCTCAAATGTGACTTCTTGTGATTGGAACAGTTTGGGCTTAAGCAGGGTGATGTCCTTATTATCATTCTTACCCTGATTGTGATCTGCTCGTCAGGATAGGAGGTCAGCCTTGCAATTGAGCGCACCAGGCCGGTGTCATAAGGTGAAGTCAAACTTGGCCAACTTTGTGATCTATTGTGCTTGCCGTTGGTTGAGCTTCTGTGGCTTCTGGAAGTACTCAAGATTTTGATGATCAGTGAATATCTCAAATGTTTCCGTGGCTCCCAGTAGTAGCTGTCTCCATTTGTCCAATGATAGCATGATTACAAGCATTTCCTTGTTATAGATCTTGTAATTTTGCTCAGTTTTGGTCAATGCATGTGAAATGAACGCAATTGGGCGCCAAATGCCATCCTGATTTTGGCTCAAAACAGATCCTGTTGCCCCTCCCAAAGCATTGGCTTCCAGATGATATTGGCCAGCATCATTTGGCAGTGCTAGGACCACGTCCTCTACAATTCTCTTCTTTAATCCTTCAAACGCGGCATGCTCATTTTGTCCCCATGACCATCCTGCCTTGCCTGTCAGCTGTGTCAATGGCTTGGCTACCTTTGTATATCCCTGAACAAAGTGCCGATAGAAGTTGGTGAATCCTAAGAACACTTGCACTTGTTTTATGCTCTTTGGCTTGGTCCATTCCATCATGCCCCTGATCTTGATTGGGTCCATTTGCATTGATTTGTGCCCAATGATCATGCCCAAGTACTTGATTTCCCTGCGTTCAAATTCGCATTTTTTGGGTTTGAGGTATAACTTGTGCCTCTGCAGCAGTTCCCCATGGTCCCCGTTTTCCTCTTGAATACCTCAGGGTACCCTTTCAGGATTTTGGCCTCAAACTCTGCAACAGTTTTTGTATTGTCGGAATAGGTGTTGAGACCTTCCCATACATCCATTACTTGCTGCAACGGCAAATAATGAATGTACATGCTTTTTGCTTGTTTGACATCTGTGATGCCACCATCCTCTATGATCTGTGCACAGTGACGCAAGTATGCTTCTATCGACAAAGGATCCTTTTCATCAAGTATAGGTCTACTTGCGTCCCAAGGTTGAGGGATTTTGAACCCAGTCTTTGGAGCCATAGTTGTCGCGACTGAAGTCACAGGTGAAGTAGGGATGTTGTTAGAATTTGTGTCTGTAGCAGTGACACTACTAGACAATTCTAAGAGGGTTTGTGAGCTAGTCTGAGACCGACTGATTGTTGTTGAACTCAAAGTAGCCGCATCTAAAGCTGGGAGCTTTGACGTCAAATTCACTCTTTGTTTTCCTTTTGCCTTGAAATGCAAGGGTGGTAAATACAAAAGTGTTTTATGTCTTGCAGACCTTTGTGGTTTCTCAAAAGGTCTGGAGGTTGAAGCATCTCCTTCAGTCTCAATCTCTGCTTGGTTCTCTAGGGGTCACGCAGGAGCTTGGAATCAAAATAAACTGCTTCGCGGGATAAACCCTTGATCTCTATCCAACGTTGCAGTAAAGAATCCGGTTTATTGATTTTTAAAGTTTATGAAACTTTAGAAGCCCCTTGCGGTGGGCTCCAGATGAAATGCTGAGGGTGCGCTCACAGGTAAACCTACTGTGAAAGTAAACCCAAATATCAACATGTTCACACTCCTCATAATCAGCTTCTCAGTGTGTGAAAGATGCAAGGGCCCCAAGGTGAACAGAACACCAGTATCACAACTCTCAATAGATGTGGGATCCAATAGTCGCAGAAGACAAAGTCGACAACAAGAATTTACATATAGTAAACAATGGTGTCTCAACCAATATCTTCTATACAGCCAAAACCAACACTAATCCAACCATAACCAACAATATCACAAGTCAGAACTTAATACAGAGTATTAAGATCCCTTGTAGTGACAGCGTCCAGATAGCGATGCAAGGCCCAAAATATTGAGTCAACGCAGTGCCAACCAATACAACCAAGATACTAAGTCAATGCAATGCCAACTAGTAAAACCAAAATGCTGTGTCAATGCACTGCCAAAAGAAGTGTGGAACCAAAGTTCTCAAGTCAACACGCCAACTGACCAAAACTACCCGAGCACAACTAATTGATGCACTGCCAAACTAGAGGTGTGGAAACAATCTCAACAAAACCCAAAGTGACGACACAAAGTGCCACAACAGAACCAAAAGCAGCGAATCCGACTTTCTAATGTCTCAACTCAAAACTCAAATCACAGTAACTACAAGTGCTCAGGGAGCAACTTGTTGCGACCAGGCAGGGATAATAGAACTTCTTAAGGCAAAATCACGCAACACGCAAATTGTACAAAACAATCTGATATGGGTATGATTCACAGTCCGGAGGAAGGCTCCCAATACAAAGAAACGACATGCTACTTATACTGTCTACAACGGTGCTTAGTAAAGTCCTGTACAACTGCATAGTAGCTACGCTATCTAAGATTGGCTGCTTTTTATGGTAATGAAAAAAAAGTTGAACAATTGGACAGGTCCTGACTGATCAGGACCCTGCCCCATTGTCTATATGGTACTTTTGATGTGGGACAACCTGCTGTGTCATACTTTTGGAATACAACATGTTGGATTGGCCAACTGGTATGTCTTGGCAAGTGAGTCCAACGTGGGTGCCCCAAGAAGCCGTATGGCCCTAGGTATGCCAGACGTCCCTCACATGGTTTGGTTCACAGATCTAACCCGTGTTGCTCTTGGTGTGTTTGGGTATGGGTGCAACTCACTGTGACACTTAGAAGTGTCACCACAATGCGTCCACAATATCCTGTGATTGAGTAGAACATGACATGTGACAAGTCATTGTCGTGGCATGATCCGAGGAAACGTCCAACCCAAAGTTGGGAGTTGCTGTGACAAGATTGGTTCAATCTTGTAACACCAAGTCCTGTCTGGTATAGTTGTTATGTTGAGCATGTTGTGCATTGCTAGGTCCTCCAGCATGAGTTCCCATCTGCAGAGAATGGCCCTTTTGAGGAGTTTCTGCAACAAAGTATCCCTTTTGAGGATTTGTCGTGGTCTGGGTGTCTGTCACTAATAGCCCTGAGCCTGGTGTAGACCCATAAGACCAATTCCACAGTAGTGGTCTGACTGCCTTGCTATTGTCAACACTATCCACAGTCGTCGACTGGGCAGCAGACCCTCAAGTCCTACTGAGCGCAACACTGGCAACCGTGACACAATACACCAAGTGATTCAAGAGTAAACTCTGTAAAAGCGCAAAAATATGCCCTTATAGAGCTGGTGCAGAGCGCGTCTGGTAGCCAGCCTATCAGCGCAATGCCAAGCCAAGAGCACCAGCAGCATCAAGTGAACGTCCACCATGGCATGGCTTTCCCATGCATGACACGTTGTTCCGTGGAATAGGTGTTGCGACCCAAGCAGTGGCAAAACCGTCATTGAGAATGCTGTCAAAAGTGGCTGTATCAAATACCATGGTGGTGATGAATGCCCAATTGCTGTGGCTGCCGTGCAGGACCTGCCCAGGTGTACTGAACCAGGGGTTGGGCATGAGCTGTGGATGGCAGAGATACAGGCAGCAAGGGCGCCGTTGCTCAGTGTGCAATTGATGTGCCTCCTCTATCCCAACATGACCACAGCAAAGGCAGTCAGATGATCCATCACATCCTCTTCCTCCATCTCCTCTGCATCATTCATCCACATAAACATGTCTCCGTCCATCCTTTGCTCTGCAATATGGTGGGCCAAAGATCCAAGAGATTGATGTTTGCTCATGCATTGACATGTGATCTCCATCTAACTTACATCTGTAGTTTCAATTTGAATACATCTGGCTTCCGGGTCACTACATCCTGTAGACTCTAATATCACTTTGCTTATTTTGCATGATGGCACCACCCAATTCACAGGAAGTATCATCTGGGCTTATGGGAATTCACCCACTGTTTTAGAGCAACTGGACTAAAAAGATTTCGAACGGCCTGATTCATTACTTATTTGGAGTCAGTGTAACATTTGACCGCACTATCCGGGGTCCTGTGCTCCGTGTATCGCTTTTGGATTTGTTGGTCAGCATCGTGATCGTGGGACCGGGGTGGATACCGCAATTTTCACAGCCTTGGTTTCGACCATCACATAGACGACCCACTTTCTTCTTAAAAAAACTCTCTCTTTCCGTTTTTCATCGTAATATGTCAAATGGAACTGTAAATGCAACGACGGGGATTGAATCCCGTTTCGGTGCGTCGACTTTCAGCACTGGCCAGTCGCCCTGGGCGTTCGCTGACTGGCTTTCTTTTTTTTCGCAGCTGATCTTGGCCTGAACAAGTCCGCTTATGTTCCTCCGCACATGCGGAATATGCAGCAGCGGGCTGCTTCTTCCCCTTCTTCCCCTTCCCCTGCTCAAGGGTGAGTCTTTGTTTGACCCTGGCTTATCGCCCGTCTCACAACCATGATAGGAACGGCTGGGCTGATTCCCGCTCCTCGACCCCGTCTGCCCGGGGCAGCTTCGGTGGATCGAACGGCTATGGGAGCCGCACGACCTCTTTCAACAACTCTCGCGGAGGAGGCAACTGGGGTGGCAACCAGAGTCGCGGCGACTGGAACTCCCAGTCCGCCCCCCAGCAACGGGATAACTTTGGATACGGCTACTGGAAGGATGGCAAGCACGTCGTCGGCCAGCGCAACATGCGCATGGAGAAGGAGCTCTACGGCGAGCCGGACGACCCCTCAAAGCAGCACACTGGTATCAACTTCGAAAAGTATGATGACATTCCAGTGGAGGCGACCGGATCCCGAGTTCCGGAGCCGGTCAACGAGTTTGCATCCCCTCCTCTCGACCCGGTCCTTCTCGAGAACATCGGTTATGCTCGCTACACCAACCCTACTCCGGTCCAAAAGTACTCTATCCCTATCGTGGCAAACAACCGAGACTTGATGGCTTGTGCGCAGGTGTGTTTCGCTGCACATCGATCTCATCAGATTTAGGTTACTGATGGATATCTAGACTGGTTCCGGAAAGACCGGTGGATTTTTGTTCCCCATTCTCTCGGCCTCGTTCACCGCTGGTCCTCGTCCTCCCCCTGAGCAGCCCCAGCAGAGCGGATACCGTGCCCGCAAGGCCTACCCCACTGCGCTTATCCTTGCTCCCACCCGTGAGCTTGTGTCGCAGATTCACGAGGAGGCCCGCAAGTTCGCTTATCGGTCCTGGGTTCGGCCCGCCGTCGTCTACGGTGGAGCAGACATCAACCAACAGCTTCGCTTGATCGAGCGTGGTTGCGATCTGCTCAGTGCGACACCGGGTCGTCTGGTTGACTTGATCGAACGTGGTCGCATCAGTCTTGCCAATATCAAATACCTCGTGCTTGATGAGGCTGATCGTATGCTGGACATGGGTTTCGAGCCTCAAATCCGGCGCATCGTGCAGGGCGAAGACATGCCCGGCGTCCACGACCGTCAGACGCTCATGTTCAGTGCCACTTTCCCACGCGACATCCAGATGCTTGCCAAAGACTTCCTGAAGGACTACGTTTTCCTGAGCGTCGGACGTGTCGGCAGTACCTCGGAGAATATCACGCAGAAGATCGAGTACGTCGAGGACCAGGACAAGCGTAGCGTCCTCCTCGATATCCTCGCATTGGACGGCAAGGATATTGGCCTGACCCTGATCTTCGTCGAGACGAAGCGGATGGCTGACATGCTCAGCGACTTCTTGATGAACAACAACATCGCCGCAACCTCGATCCACGGTGACCGCACCCAGCGCGAGCGTGAGATGGCTCTGCAGACCTTCCGTAACGGCCGCACTCCCATCCTGGTTGCCACGGCTGTCGCCGCCCGTGGTTTGGACATCCCCAACGTGACCCACGTGGTAAACTACGATCTGCCCAGCGACATCGATGACTACGTGCACCGAATTGGTCGTACCGGTCGTGCGGGTAACACTGGTGAAAGCACGGCCTTCTTCAACCGCAACAACAGGAACATCGTGCGGGACCTGGTCGAGCTCTTGCGTGAGGCCAACCAGGATATTCCAGCCTGGCTGGAGGCCATCGCACACGAGGCCTCGTTCGGTGGCGGCTCTTACCGTGGCCGGGGCCGTGGTGGATCGCGCGGCTCCAGCCGTGGCGGTCGTGATTACCGGACTGGTGGAGGCGGAGGTGGCAACTACAGCAGCGGTGGCGGCGGAGGTTACGGTGGACGCGCTTCGTCGTACGGAGGCGCCTCTGCCTATGGCGGAGGTGGAGGAGGTGGAGGCTTTGGCGGCAACTCTGGCGGCAGCGGCGGGGGCTGGTGGTAGACGTCGACCGCAACACTCGACCGTGCCAAACTCCACCACGAACTACATGCCTTTTCTCCTCCATGTCCTATGCCTTCGCCCTCTACAGAACTTCTACACAGAAAATCCCCAAAAACACATACATAACGATCCTGCGTTTGGACCCACAACACGATCATGCCTGGTGCGCTACTTGTCACGTCTCGTCTCGACTATTGTTTCCTTGGAAGCTGTCCTCTCCTTCTCATCGTCTGCCCGCTACTTTATATGCACTCTAATCCTGCGATTGGACTACTGGGCGATATTTGGAGCACTGCCAGCCTGGCCAAGAGTCTGGCGTCAGTCATCGCGATACAACTTACCTTTGCTTACTGCTTTTGCTATACCCCAGATGTATTGCACTGTAGACTGATTCCCAACCACTCATAGACACGAACCGATACGAGACATTTCCATATTGCATTATACTAGTAGAGCATCTCACGCATAGCACCATCTTGTACTTTTAGGTCCACACGCATTTCTTCTCTTCTGTAGCAGGGTGTACTATACATGTTTTATAATCCATCCGATCCGTTTTCAATTCAGTAATTTGCAAGAACCGGTGCCTGCTTAATCCATACCCCAGCCTCCAACTCGTCCAACATCCAGTTTGCTATGCTACGCCGGCTGACCTGCAGACCACCCTGGAACTCCGGACCCAACAACCCCACTGCCAGCGGCAAATCCGCATCCTCGTCAGTCAGAATAGGCACCCTGAACACCGTCCAGTCGAGGTCATCGGCACGCGCCACCGTCTGCGCTATCTCGACCATCTCCGCATTTCCCTGCGGCGCCGCGATCTTGGGAAACATCCCGTAGAGCGACCATTTCAATGGGAGCAGCTCCGTGGCGGGCGGGGGCGGCGCGAAGGAGGGCGTCGAGAGCACGAGGATGCGCCGCACGCCCGATTCGCGCATGATGGAAAGGATCGTCGGGAAGCTGTCCGCGATGGGCTGCCGCATCGTCAGTCCCATTGAACGAGCAGTAGTGTCACGCAAGGCCCGATGCTCCAGCACTAGACATGCGGGCAGACGCTCACCGTGGTCTTGGTCCGGAGGAGGAACGCGCTGAGGGAAACATACGCCCCGAGGAAACTGACAACTGCGTCCACGCCGCCAGACACAGCTTCGCGCAGCATGTTCTCATCTGTGAGACCGCCTTCAACGATCCGCACGCGTTTTTCTTCGTCTGGGGACAGTTCCAGCTTGGCGCGCGAGCGGACGTAGAGCGTGAGCGCTGGAGGATCCGATCGCGCGAGAGCGATGCGAGTGAATGTACGCCCAGTTGCGCCTGTTGCACCAAAGACAAGAATGTGGCGTACCATAGCTTCCGGAGGGCCCAGAGAGGGCCGCCGCCGAGTTTAAAAGCCCCAGCATACACCGAAGCGTTCGGTCTCACTTACCCATCAGGGGCTGATTAGAGATTGGTGAGCGTTCTCGACTAATTCTGCAAAGGGAGGTCGCGTATCAGTAATCTTGAAGCGGGGAACTGGACAGAAGAAGCGAAGCCCACAGATGAATAGCTTGAAGTGTCGGAAACGATTGTGACAGACTGTGACAGGACGCGTTTAGACTCATCTCCCGCACGTCGGCCCCTTCTGTGGACCACACATCAGGAAATAATGTATACCCTCTCCCAGAGAACGCAATCGCAATATCGCCCAAGGCAACAGACAATCATCTATGCAAATCAACATTGATTCCGTTGCGAACAGGGCAGACATTTATGTAACATTATTTAACAACAAATCCAGTAGTCGTCAGTAAAAAAGAATAACGATCAGAACGCGGGATGCATCGCCAGCAATGCACGACGCGTCTAGCTGGTCACCGGGAGAGTGCTCCACGTACAGAACTGGCCTGGACTGGCATCCCCCGCATAAACAGTCTAATCGCTGTGCAGTGCAAAAAGCACAGCCGGATAAGAAGCACACAACCAGCCGGCGCTATATGCGTAGGCCAGACTGCGTCTACCAGTTGTTGAACTGCCAGGTGACGCTAGTGCGCCCAAGTGCCGGATCCGCAAGAGCCGCAAATGCAGCAGGCGTGAGATCGATGTCGTTGGGTTTGCAGCCAACGCATCGGTCGACGATTCGCACTTGAATGCTCTTGCTGCCGTGTGTGACGGTAGCAGTGAGGGGAACGTGGCACTGCACGTCGGCGGATCCGACGCAGTTGATCAGTCCGTCTCCGCCGACCTGAGCGAACCCAGGGACGGAAGACTTGATTGTGGTGGCCATCAGGCCCTGGGCGGTGAGGGCCTGACGACCGGGGACGAAAGGACCGCAAATGGGGTTACTGCACATGGTCAAAAAAGGGAATGATGTCAGCAGAGTGGAACGAACCGGTTCTGGGCACTGCCGTCAGCTCCTGGCCATGCGTCAAAGACGATCTCAGAGACAGCGGCGGTGAAAGACTCGTTGTCGTAGACGTCACCGCATGCTCCAAGACCTTGACCACTGGGTGACATGTCAGATCTGTATCAAGCGCAGCCGCACAAGGCGGTGAAGATTCGCCGTCCCGAAGAGAAACTCACTAATAGGTCATGTCACCACCAGTCTTCACCTCTGTGAACAGCGAGTTGCCCGAGTTGTCCATAGCCTCAGAGAGGGCTTTGAGGTAGGGATCGGAGGATGTGGCGACGGTGTATGACGGCTTGGCCCCGGCCTGGGTAACGGAGGGCCAATCGGAGGGCTTGACGGGAGCAAATTGACCAGCGGGCCCAGCTACTGTCGGCAAAGCACCACTTCCCCCTGCCTGCTTGGCGACGGTAGTGGCGGCTTGTGTCGAGGTTGTGGTAGGGGTAGCTTTGGTGTGGGTGGCCTGCTTGGTAGTAGTGGTGCTCGTCTCCGTGGTGTGTGCGTCCGTGGTCGAAGTGGTGGTCGGCGAGCCGCCAACATTGACGATACCAGCGGCGGCAGCGGAGGAGGAGGTGGGGGCGGATGAGGAGGAGAGAGCGCCCGATGACTTCGCCTTGCAGGCGCGACGGCGTGAGGCCACGGAGCGTGTAGGCGTAGCTAGCTCAGATACTCCGGCAGAAGCACGGGGGTTGAGATGGCGGCGACGCATATTTGCGAGGTGGGCGCCATGGTTCTGAGAGGCCTCCGTGAGAACAAGGAGGGCCAGGAAGAGCACTGAGGAAGGGAGCTGGAAAAGCATCTTGGAGGAAGGAGAGTGGAGGTGGGTCGCAGCGGAAGCACAGGGAAGGGAGCGTGAGGCTACGGCACTCTTTATAGGCCTTTACGGAAATGAAGGGAGGAGGAAAGACAAAGAAAATCAGGACAGCGGCAAAGACATCAAAACACACTCGATCGGTGATTGATCGGCGGCCCAGGCTGCTCCTCTGGGGCTTACGTATACCATAAGCGCACTCCGCCCTCGTTCCCCTGTTGCCGGTCTCGGAATCGGGCCTACTACGGTCCACCGGAACCCTTGACCTGTAACCTTAATCAACACGTTGGTCTGAAATACCACCGTTGATATGTCGACCGCATCCTCATGTTCTCCTCCTTTTCTTTTCATACACACACGCACACAAGGCTGCCGCCTCGTGGTTACTCCACCCAGCATCCGGCGAAACGTATAAACCGCGGGTGGATCGCAGGCACGCCGCGAACGCGCGGTGCAGTGACGCACACGCGGGCTGCTGGCCGGCGTCATCGCATATGCCTGATCAATCTTCATCGATCGCACATACTTTCGTGCTCCAGTCCGAGTCCGAGTCCGAGTCCGAACCTCGAATTGGAGCGCAGGTGGGGCATCCCCTCACGGACGGGAGCGGCGCCAGTTATTCGCGGCAAAACTATTCGCAGAACGGGCATGCCGAGGCTCCTCTAGCGCCGATACAACGCTTGCAGGCGGAAACTAGACTTCAGAATCAAAGCCATTTCTGTACGTGGAGTGCCTGAAGCGTCGGTTCCATCCCCGCTGTTCCCGCCCCATCGGAATACGCGCCAAGATAGCAGGAGCTCGGGAAGTCCGAGCTGAACTGATTAGAAGCATGGGTACGCGTTTCTTGAGGTCATCTCGCGTCAGATCAGATTCTTACAGTAACTCAGTTAAGATGAAACCACCCGACCCTGCAGGTACAGTCCGATCCAAACTCACTCTATGTCTGTGGGAAATCGGCAGGCCAATGCGTTGTTCTTTTACCTACGCCCAGTGTCCTCGAGGGCCCTTCGAAAACGACTAGCGTGGTCTTTTTCGTTGTCTTCTTTCTCATGTCCACCGATCCCTGCTTCCATCGGGATCGCACAATGATAGTCAGGGAACGTTCGAGCGAGGTGTCGGATGTAACTTTGGATCAAGAACTCTCCGGCACCAGTGCGCCCGATGAAGTATCGAGTTGGGGGAGCTTGTCTCCTACTTTCGACGTCCTGCGAAAGGAGTGACAGAGCATCCATGAAAGGCGTCCGCGAGCTCAGGATGTTCCGGAATCCTCTTCGATGGAGTGGCCATGTGCTGACAGAAGCACCTCGTGGACTCAAGTGAGGATCGATGTCATACAGATTACTTATTGATACATAACGTATGTATGTAGTAAGAAATTGTCTAATAGATGGTCTATGCTTGCTTGACCTTGACCTCCTTCTTCTTCTTATCTTTCGGCACTCGCCAGAACCAGTAGAAAGCTAATGCGGCAGCAGCGTTGAAGAGGATGAAGACCCAAATGAGCCCAAAATTCCTCCAGCGTTCAGAGTACTGCGGCCGATTTAGAATATTATGGAGAGTCAAAGAGTAAAAGACGCACATGGATGTTGCTCGCCGCAAGGAAGACATTGGTGTCGGAGATGCTGCAGAACTCGCATGCACTGGTCGCATTCGGATTCATGACCTGCCCACCCGCAACCTGCATATAGGGCGCGAAGTATTGGCCGCAGTTCAAGCCAGCTGTCGGATCCACATGGAGCAGCTCTATGGGGGAACATGTGACATTGGTATTGGCTAGACCCGTCGCAAGCATGCCGCCGACGAAGTAGCTGAACGGCGAAACGCGGTACATCCAGATCTGCGCAGTCATAAGCAGAAGCCACGAAGAAGTACAGCGGACAAGATACGTACCCACCAGCCCAGGGTGCTCGGCGGAGCAAGCACACCACAGAAAAGAAGCGTGAGCGAGAACAGAAGATTGCCCATATTCCCTGCAGCCTCGGCAGTTTCATTGCCCGCCACGAGCCATTGTGACAGCTGAGCGACATTTAGAAAAGGAAGATCGCACGGAAAGATCAAACACATACCGTGCTCGTGAACAGCATGAACTGTAGCAGATACAGGAACATCAAAGCACCTCGCTCGTGGACTGCACCGGTCGGGACCGCATTGTTGTAGAGACCGATGGGGTAGTACCAGGTCACGAAGCTGAGCACCGCCGCAAGAGTCTGCCACGGCAGCTCCACGACGATTTGAGCCAGCATGAAGGCGACCCAGGAGTATGCCTTCGAAGGTCGCTCCCGCGCTTCGTACAGGGCCCGCTGCTCGACGAAAAGCGGCATGATCTGCTGCGAAAGATTGCCGAACAACAGGAACAGCATAAACACAGCGAACTGCACGTCTGTCAGCACAGAGCATACGGTATCTTAAGAACTCCCACTCACCAGCTGATCCTGCAGACCTTGCAAGTTGTTCTTGGAGCGGTAGAACGTGAATCCAATGAAGATAGAGCACAAGCCGACGAGCACGAGCTTCGAGTAGATGTATGACGGAGTCCGCCAGTATTGGAACCAGACCCTTTTGAACACTTCGTTGAACTGGGTCCCGAGCGGAGTCGCGAACAGCTCGTAGCCCGCAGCGGAGTCGCCGCTGTCTTCGATCTGCGACAGCTCGGCAACCATCTGGTCAAACTCTTCCCGCACCTGGGCGCGTTCTTCGCTGGCCTTCCAGACCTCGGGCCAGTCTTGTGCAGACTTGTGGCCACGTGCGGCGCCGATGACTTCCAGCATCCATTCCGCGGGATTGGCCTCGGGGGGACAAGGACTTGCTCCGTACTTCTCAAAGTAGTTCGTCAGCACGCTCGAGTTTTCGCCGATCTCGCCAAAGTAAACCGTCCTGCCGCCACGAGCCAAGAAGAGCAGCCGATCAAATTCTTGCATGAGCACGGCACTCGCTGTAACAAATGTTCAATCCCTGTGCAGAAATAACATGGCAGGAGCACGAACGCTGATGGATGGTCGACAGGATGGCCTGACCGTGATTGGCAAGCTTGCGCATCAGTTGACAGATAGACCAGGCCGTTTGCGAGTCGAGACCACTCGTGGGCTCGTCGAAGAACACCAGAAGCTCCGGCTTGGCCACCAGTTCGACGGCGATGGTCAACCGCTTACGTTGCTCCACGTTCAGACCCTCGCCAGGGACACCGACCAGGGCAGCGGAATAGGACTCCATTTCCAGCAGCTCGATGACCTCATCCACGTACGCCAGCTTCTCAGCCTTGGGGATCGATTTGTGCTGACGGAGCATGGCGCTGAATTCGAGCGCCTCCCGGACAGTGGAAGTAGCCAGGTGCAGATCTTGCTGTTGGACATAGCCTGTCTTGCGTTGGAAAGACTGATCCCGTTCCCGGCCATTGACAAGCATCTCGCCCGACACGACTCCTATCGTAACACGAGTAGCGAGAACATCCAAGAGCGTCGTTTTCCCTGTAAAAGAAGTCAAAATGACGCACAAACAACGAACGCAAACACAAGACGCACCGGCACCACTGACTCCCATCAGCGCAGTCAGCGTCCCGGGCTTGACCCAACCATCGACGTGATCCAACAGCCGCCTGTCGGTGCCATCCTGCAGCTTGATGTCATAGCAGACGTCTTTCCACAAGAAGATCTTCTTCTGCGCGTGGATTTTCGGTTCCTCAGCAGACGACTTCCCGGCCTGCAGTCCAACCGTCTTCTCGCTCGAAGTCCCATCCTCGGCATCAGCGGCCCGACGCTTGGCAGGAAGGTGCCCGCGGAGGAAGACCAGAATTTCGCCCTTGGATTTGAGCGCAGAGATGTACTCGGTGGTAAGCAGATGGACACCACAGAAGACAACCTACGGGACGGAGCATTAGACCCTGAAGAACAGAAGGGGACGGAAAACTTACAATGAAGGCCAGAAGGATGCCAAAGTTGCGCCAGAGATGCCCGTGAACGTAACTGAACGAAGCCAGGAGGTAGTCTGAGCCCTCGACGTAAGGGAGCCCAGCGCGAGAGCCAGTGGTCGAACAGATTCGGTTGGCGTCCGAAACGTTGGCATACGCCGGACCTGCGGGCACAAAGTTGCCGCAAGGATAGCGCTGTCCAGAGAACTCGTTGACCATCACTGGTGGCACCATTAGTTCGAAACACAGTGAGATCAATGCAAGGTGAGACTCACATGCTTCAAATGCGTACCCGACCGGGTTGATATAATTGATCCAGCGAGACCAGCCATGCATGCTGGTCACCGGGATCGCAAAACCGGTGTACATGACCAGCCCCAGAATAAACAGGGCCGTGGGCGTCAGCGCCTGGATGAGAGACCGGGACATCGAGGCAATCGATCGGAAAATCATCGACATCACAAATGTACACGTAACCGAGAACAGATAGAAGATGAAGAACGCTCCAGGTTCTCGTCGAAGATTAGTCATGAAGTAAAGTGTAAGGTTGACGACTATGGCGGACTATGAGATCGCAGGCGCACATACGAGATATAAAACATACCGGTGGCGGTAATCATTTTGACTGGAATGTCGCATATCATAGACGAGATAGCCTCCGCAAATCTGTCCTAGGCTTAGAACGGGAAATGACGGTGGCAAGACGGCACCTACGGATGGTACAGAGCGTAGGCAGTGTGTTTCTCAACGATAGGTCGTTGACCGTAAAGTGTGAAGATCTGAGCACAACATGAGCTGAAGCGAGAGCCGCTAGAGCGAGGGCGTGCTCACCTCGAGGGCGCTGGCGAATGCATTGATTAAGGTGGCGTAAAACAGAAGTGCTCCTCTGCTGTAAAAGCTGGACGTCTGGTTCGTGAGATTATAGAAGACGCTAGAGATGATGAGGGTCATAATAAAGTTGCCGAATACCTATCGAAATGTCAACGGTGATGAACAAAAGAATAGACCCTAAATGCACTCACAGTGGTGTAAAAAGTGGTCATATCTCCGCGTAAGCGTTGCCATCCGCGCTCCATACACAGCGCAATTTGCCGACGAACAGAGATGGTATAGGGAGAGCCCTGCCGGATCGACTTGGACTGCTGCATTCGCCGCGATGCTCTGAAACGGGCCAGCTGCTCGCCACCGAGCGGATACTCGGCATTGTAGGCTTCAATGTCACGGAGGAGCGCTTGACGTTCCTCGCTCTCGTGCCAAACACGAGCAAAACCCTCGGCATCACGAGGAACCCGGGTCTCCCATCCGGGGGCAACGAGGCGTTCGGCGGGATTTGTCAAGGACGTCAAGAAGTCACCAGTAGTCTGACGAGGAGCGCAGATGAACCCGCGGCTAGTCCAGAACTCTTTCGCGTCCTCAGTCGAGCCGAAGTAGATTTGTCGTCCTTCGTAAAGCACGATGACTTTGTCAAACAGCTGCAGCAGGTGAGCACGGATACTTCGATGAATCTGTTAGTGACAAACATCATATGCGTCTTGAGATGCCTATTACAAAAGGTGAGGTCACGAGGGCGGTACGATTTCCTCGACAACGCACCTGATAGATGGCGACGAGAGCGGTGGAGCCGGTGACTTGCGTGGAAAGTCGCAACGTCCGAATGAAGTCGAGCGCTGTTGCACTGTCGAGACCACGCGTGCTGTTATCCCAGCATTGAAGTGGGGATCCTAGATGACAGTTCAGAGCGAGGCGTACAAAGAGAGCGCGTGAACAGCGCATACCGCTCAGAGTCGTCTCGGAAATACTGACACGTTTGCGCTCGCCGCCACTCACCCCACGAACGAAATCGTTGCCCACCTTGGTGTTCAGCGTGTGACTGAGCCCAAAGATAGACATAACGAGATCCCGCAAGTGAACAGCGTACGTCTCGCGCGAGACATCGCCGATGCGATTGCGAGGAACCCGGGCCTTGGCGGCGAACAAAAGAGTTTGTCCCACGGTCAAATGGGGGAAATGCACGTCCGTCTCCGCATTGTAGATGACTTCCCCGCGGAAGTCGTGGTGCATGATCTCCTTCGGGATTCCTTGATATTGGATGTCGGAGCTCTCCTCGACTGTGAAACCGTCGGTAAGGCCTAAAACGCGCATCAGACGATTGTGATTTATGCACGCGTGTGATGGTAGTAGACTGACCAGAGATGGTCTTTAGGAAGGTCGTGCAACCACTGTGAGAGTTCAGTAAGTTCCAGAGGTGTAGAAGCACCCGCACGCACCTTCCTGGTCGCCCAAGCACGATCAACAACTCTCCGGACTTGACCAAACCATCGAAATCTTGCAAGATTTCTGAAGCGCATGAGCACAGAAACAAAACAGAGACAGTGCCAAGGCTTACGGATCTTGCGCTTGCCGTTGTTGCCCAGACCAGTCCAACGGCGAACAGTCGATGCGACGCCCAACCAGACATTTGCAACAGTCTTCTGGTAATCCGTCGGACTGCCCACGCCATGTACATTAAGGTCGCGGAACGAAACTCCAGCGGTTCGTGTCTAAGGATGCGCGTGAGCGAAATGGGGATATAGTCATCAGGGCACGCACAGGGTAGTTTTCGGGGTCGCGAGAAACGATGAGCATCACAGACTTGAGCCAGGCTTGGATATCGAATTTCTCCGAGGTGGGATCGAGGGTTTCATCGCCATTGTGGGGGTCGAATGGGTTCACGATGGTGGATGTGCTGCTCTCGGACTCGGACAAGCGGGGGGGATGACGCTCTGTTTCGGAACGCGACATATGCCGTGCGAGAGCAGTGACGGTTTCCTTCTGTGCATCGCTGAGCTTGATGCTCCTGGGGGAGGATGGGGGCCCAGGATTCATAGTAGTGGAGAAAAGAGCAGGGTTGGGGACAGACGATGTCCTGGGTGTTTTAAATCGGCGGCCCGGGTTGACATTTGTGATAGCAGCTGATGCGAGATCCCGATTCAAAAACAATCATCTTTGCGCGGTTATTTTATGGCCTTGGGCGGCATAGAGCGGGTCATCGGCGACATAATCCGGTGTAAAAAGGATGCCGAAGAGGTTCGGCACTCAGAATTACGTCCTTTTCTGACGTTCCCATAAGATCGTCGTGCGTGTTTTCAGGAAGAAGAGATCCAGGGGCCAGGCCCGTTGAGTCAGTTCCGTTGACGTGATAATGGTCCATGGCCCCGTTGATGGCCGTTGACACATATATTGACACCATCATTGATGCCACATGCCAAGCCCCGGGATCTTGGCATGAGCGATCACTAGCGATCAGCGATGCAAAATATGATGACGTCAACGGGCCTGTCTCTCCTCCTCATTCATTGTAGGATGTCGGATTACATCCGGCGGCTCGTCTCAGGCGACAAGGCACGTTTCAAGGATGACTCACTGGACCTGGAACTGGACCTGGTTTACCTCACCGATCGGGTCATCATCATGGGATACCCGGCCGACGGATTCGAAAGTCTCTACCGCAACAAAAGGGATGACGCGAAGCGGTTCTTGGAGCACCGACACGGCAAGAATTTCTGGGTCTTCAACTTCTGCCCTTTACGGGAAAACTCGTATCCCGCAAGCTTCTTCGATGGGCGCGTCAGTCGATACCCGTTCCCCGACCATCAGTGGGTTTAATTCCGTGCGAATGTTGGATTCGGAGCGACAACGGAACATTCCAGCGCTCCACCTCTCGCGCTGTTACCTCTGGCTGCTCGGGAAATGACAGAATGGCTGGACGGGGCGCCTGAAAGAGTCATAGTTCTGCATTGCAAAGGTGAGTGTTCGAGATGGACGTGATCAGCGACATCCCACGGCATCTATCATTAGCGGGAAAAGGCCGATCAGGAACCCTCGCGTGCACATATCTCCTCGCCCAAGACATGAGGCCCGATCGGCCTCAGTCGGGACTGAACAGATCCGATGTCGCAAGCAGAGATGAATGGGCAAAGCTGAAGACTAGCGAAGTCATCGAAGCCATCGAACAGGACAGGGAACCCGTCGTGATCTCACCGTCTTCGCCCTCATCCTCTATTCACTCAGTTCCTCAAAACACCAGCGAATCTCCTCAAGCATTCCCTGATGCGCTTCATCGCGTCCTTGACTTACACACGGCGCGGCGCATGAAGGCGCCACAGCAGGATTCGAATGGAAAACAGCTCAAGAAGGGGAAACAAGGCGTCAGCATCCCCAGTCAGCGGCGTTGGCTCTACTACTGGGCGCGTCTGCTCAGCGGGCAATCGCCAAATGGGTTCTGGAGTTTGCCTTCCTCCATCTCAGCCTCATCGCCTCCCCGACGTTCTCACGTCCGCATCAACCACATCACGGTGCGCATGTATGAGCCGACGAGTCTCCGGCTCCGGATAGCCCGAACTGCGTCCGCTTTTATGGAACGTACGGCGAAGGGCAAAGCAAGAGCAGCACACGAGGAGACTACAGGCCCGGTGTGGATCTCTTTAGCCCGATACGATGACCAGTTCGTCGATCTGCTCGAACGGTGGGAAGCCCATACTCGCGACTCTCGCTTTCTGGCCTGCAGGCGTCCAAACACAAGCTCCCTCGACGGCGAGTCTCTACGAGAAGTATTCGACGATCGGGGACGATGGGACAAAGGAAAGATGGTGCGGAGCTTCGCCAGGCTCGGAAGCGCGCAAGACTCGGTCACCAAAACCGACACACCGGCGAGTCGCATGGCCCTTGCGGCCTCATCTGCATGTGCTGATGACGCTACAGGAGGGCAAAGTGATGCAATATACATTACGCCCCTTGTCGGATACTGCCTGGGTCGACGTCCGCGCCGCCATCGCTGAGTCGGCCGTGGACGTCCCCGCGGACGGGCCCGACATTCCCGGCTCGGAGTTTAGCTCCATCCCTAGCGACAGTCCGCAGCCACCGTCCTCCGAAGGTGTAGTGGTCGACGCTGACCGCGAGATCCGGGTGAAAGTCTACCTGGGCCAAGTGCGTTGTTGTTTTCTGCTCTCGTTCGACTCTCGTGCTGAGAGTGGCTTTCAGATCTTTCTGTGCTGGATCTGGCTGATCCCTTCGTTCCACCTCCCACCGCCCTCCGAGCTGCCGGGTAGCACGAAGCTCAAGCTAACGCGCAAAGAAACAGATTTCCCGATTGGGTTGGGCAGTACCCTCATCGACGTTGAAATCGACATGGAGTGGGTCGAGAATGGCGTTGTTAAAGCAACGGATTCGGGCGAAGATAGCGACGGGAACAAGGGTCTCACTCTCGCTACTGCGCTCGTTGGGAACGACATCCAATCAACTGTGCACATGGGACAAGCAACAGACTCGTAGACAATTCACGTTGGTTGGTCATACATGGTTAGATAGATCCTTTAAGTTAGAGCAAACACGGACGGCCGGGAATCACTCGCATGTGGAGGATTTCTTCTTGAACGATAGACCAGGGGGAATGCGTCGGTTTCCTGTGATCTCGCGGTTGCGCTCTTCGATCGAGCGGAAAGTGGGAAGCGTTCGGGGCGATTTGCGTCTTTCCTTGCGGTTCAACGCCTCTCTTCCGTGCAGCACAGACCAGAAGAGGTCGTCCGCGCCTTCACCCGTGATGTGAACTGGCAGCGGGGGCTGCTGCGGCGACGTGCATCGCTGCGAAGCCATGGACACACGGTTCCAACGCTCAAAAGGATAAGCGCACCCTGAGTTCGAATCTGCACATCTTGAACCCTGCCTTCCCTTCTTCCATCCATGCCTGCGATTCCCATGAGACGCACGAACCGGATTGAGCAGGAGAGACGCACTCGCACGACATCGTACAAACCGTCGTAGCGGTATCTAGTTTCCGTCAGTCTCAGGCCATCGAAAGGCTACACCTGAATGTACCCCTGTCGCGGGCACCACGCATCATTCCCATCGGGGCCGCGTATCACGCGAACGGGATTGCCGTACGTCATATTGTTCTGTCCCAGCCGCAAGTTCAATGGTTGCGCGAGGTGGAAACATGGAGTGAGACCGCCGGCACTGACCTTGAGCGCTGCGTTGCGGGTGGAGTTCATATCCTGGTCGCCTAACTGAACGTTCTTGTTCTTGGGCTGTGGGAACTGTTCAGCGGCGCTGATCAAAGAAACCAGAATGGCTCAAGTACAGCAGTTTCTTTTGGACCCCCTGGTTCCGGTTTGCCTTTACCTAGGCGAATGAGCCCAAGTCCCACAACCAAACCCGAGACATCGAGCAACTAGTTAGTTACCTTCCCCGGTATAAATGCTATCAAGTCGACATCGTCAGACCCCCTTCGCACAGCGCAGCGCACACGCACATTCGGTCCCCCTCGTCAACATCGTCCTCATACGCAGAGTTGAGCACGATGGAGAACGCGCCCTGGTCGTGCTTCGTGCCGAAGATGCCGGACTCCTTGGTGCCGTGCAGGCCCGACTCGTACAGATCGGCGCGGTCAGCGAACATCAGCCCGACGGGGAGATCGACGTCCACGATGTCCCCGTACTGTCTCCTGCGAGTGCGCGACGTGTTAAGAGACTCTCTAGCAAGGAAATTGGACCGGGATGACTGACGGATTGGGTCGGACCATGAGCAGATGATCGACGAGTCGCGTGGGTGGTGGTGAGTAGGATGAAAGAGTCACTTTGCGCAAGTGGACAGCCACGACGCGTGCAGTCACATGTGACGCCAATTAGACACGCGTCGGAACGCGCTTACACGTATATTCAGCGCGAGCAATTAGAGAGAGGACCGCTGTGGTCTCTAGTTACACGGGATGTATGTTTATATGTGTGTGGGTGTATACGGTGTGTGTGTGTGTCTAAGATACAGTGAGAGAGGTGGTTAGCCAAGATAGGAAAGAAGACAAGTCCGAGTGTCCAGTCGCTATCGCCAGCGCGACCGGCAGAAAGATACAATGTTTTGTCGGACACCCTTCAAGGAACCTGTGGTCGGTCGGTCAGTCAGTGTGGAGCCGTCTCCGTTCCAGGAGACTAGACGCACCGAATACGATGGCGGGGGCCCACGCATTGGTGAGGAGCACCACATGCTGCGTGCCAAATGGCGTCGGTGTGCTGCGGTGCTTCGCCACATCGATTATCGTCGACAGGCTCACGAACATGATGAATATCGGGAAGGATCTGCGCAACTATCAGGAATCCGCTGGCGTATGTGTCTACTGCCGCGGGCACTCACATCTGGAAGACGATGAGCCGGTGGATCTGCGGCGTCACTTGCGGCACAACAGCCATGTGCGAGATATCTATCGCACACACACACACACACACATTAGCACGCCCAGCGCCAGACTGCACGCCACTCACGAGTCGGGGTGGCCTCGCTGTCGATATAGCTGAGGTGGAAGGTCCCGTCGTCCTCCTGCGCCTGGTCGAGCGTCTTCAGGTCCTCCTGCGATCGGTCGTGCCCCGTGACACTCGTCGTCGCAGACGAGACGTGTCCGTCGTCTTCCCAGGGTCCGAGATCGCGCGACAGACGGTCCTGCTCCTCGTCCCGACTCCGCGTCGGAAACAGCTTGTCCTTCGGGTCGATCATCGGCGCGAACGTCGGAAAGCTCGAGGACGCCACACTATCCGTGTCTGCATCAGCAGGCCGCGGTGACGGCGACGGCAGTGGAGGTGACGGGTGGCCCGAGAACGTCTTCATGCGCCGGAAGAACGGCAGATGGAAGCCCATCCGCTGGTGGCTCGCTTGGACCGGGAATCTAGGATGCACTAGCTGTCTCCCGGGAGACGGCGGGAACATCTCCTCCGAGGGACACGGCGATGTTGGGCTCGAGCCTTTCAGCCCGAGGTGACGGTGCTCCCGGCGCATCTGGCGAGGAAGCTCGTGGTCGTCCTGCCGCGCGCGCTCGACGTGCTTCAGCGTGCGGATGACCCGGCGGATGGAGATGACGGACAGAACCGCCGACGGGAAGATGAGCACCACGGGGATCGCATGTCCAGTCAGCCGCACCCTGGATGCGGTCAGATCGCGCTGGAGAAGTAACTCGCGATAGCACTCACCAGAGCGGATTGGTCGCGTCGCAGTACATGTCGTTTGCCGCCTGGATCGCATTCGTCTTAAACGCCAAGGCCAGTTGTATGCCGGACGCGGCCAGTGGGTAGATGATCACGGGCAGCACATAAATCGATCTCCATTTGAACGACCTAAACGCCAAGTCAGAAACCGTAACCGCGCGTCCATGACCGATCCGCACGTCTGTATATTGCCCCACTTCTTCGGCTTGAGGATGTGCAAGCTCGTCGCGATGCACAGGGCCATGCAGATGCCGCCGAGGAAGAACATGGACACCTCCATGACGAGTGTTTGCGCTGGGGGCCAGTCAGAACTCGCAAGGGCTGTGACTTCGCACAGGGATTTCCATACCGATGCAGAAGGCTCTGGGCATGCTCGACGGATCCATTCGCCATATCATGCCTGCCGAGGTTAATAACGCGTCGCATCGCAGGGCCGCGCGTGCGCACCTAGGCAGAACATCCCTTCATACATTGTCACTGCGATGCAGAAACACAACGGCGCCCAGGTCGTGCCCATCAGCGATCCAAGGGCCATGAAGGCCGCCCACGACAGCACTGTGCCTGCGGGGGTATTAGGCAGGCAAACGTTGAGGCGCATGAGGAGGCGCACCGAGGAGGCACAGTATGCACCACACCAGCTTGAGCGCAAAGGGAAGCATGGCACAATCAAGGGGACGAAGGGGCGCCTGGCCCACTGGCAGCCCAGACGGTCCTCGCTGCTGGACACCGGTGCACAGGAAGCCACAGCAGCGGCAGAAGCAGGAAGAGGGGGAGGAGGGGGTCGAGGGAGACGGATGCAAGGGCCCAGTGCCGCGGCCGAGGGTTTTTATTTAAGTACGTCCGAAGGACAATGGGCGTGCCAGTGCTTCTGACAGGGATCAGTGATTGGCGAGGCGCTTCGAACTTCGGACGGAGTCGAGAATGAAACCACGTTTTGAGCCGCCGGCAGATAAGCGCACTCTTCCCGAGCGAGCAGTGCCTGGCCGGGCAGGTAATCAGGATTCAGCAGACGGTGCACGGCGCTCGGTGGGTCGCTGGTGCACGCGTCTCGACACTTGTACCGGTGTTCGACGGGAGGAGAATTACGTGTCCTGCGCGGTTTTGGAATTTGATATTGCGGACACGCCGGAAGATAGCGTGATGAACCGACGTTCGCGCGCCCTCGCGACAGTTGGAATGAAATGAGCATGAATGCCGTCTCGATGACTTGGCGGATAGAGATGAGTACGTAAGGAATAGTCGTATGCAAGGGGTGCTTGATCGAGGCAAAGCCGTACTTTGCTGCACAGGCACTGCGCCACTAGTGGGTAACATACAACGTGGCTAACCTGCGGAAGTCTAGATGATAGCATACGCTAGTTTATACTGCTACTACTAGTAATTGAAAACTCGAAAGCGGAGTCAGCCGTGGGAGTGGTATAGTGGGTGGTTGCCACAGCAACGACAGAGTCACGACCGACAGGGATCCGCACCTTGCCTGCAAGGGTCCAGGACAGGTTCAAGATTCAATATTCAATAATTCCAGACTCGAAGCTCGCAATGAGGCAGGCATGTCGAGCATCATGCATCTGGTCCCAACCAGCATGCAGGTTGGCAGTAACAAGTGAAGCGCCGTTCGAAAGGAATCAGAGATCAGCTGTTATTCGGCACGTGATTGGTAGAAGGTCAAAGCGCTCATCACACTCAATGACATCATTATCATCATTCGTGTAGCCCAATTGACCGCGGCGATAAATGTGAGGTCAGTGAAGTCTAGCTCCCAGGGCGCCCTTCTGAGAAACTTGTTCCTTACGACGCACATGCGTCCTCGAGACTCGCTCTCATGCGAAGCCGTGGAAGTGGTCAGGCGACGGCCGAGGTCACTCGGCTATTCGGGGCTATCTCGGACCGACGTCCATCAGTCACGTGTCATCATCCCCGCATTGGGCAGACAGCGTCTAGACTTGGTAGTTCATAAGTGTGCAGTCTTGATCGGCGACTTCCATGCGCATCGGACTCCGGGACGCAACCCCAAGAACAGAAAGGATCATCCATCCATTGCATAGCGACGAAAGTCTGCGCAGTGAGTCCACGCTCAAACGACGCGGTGTGTGTGACTCAAGTTGGCCCACAAGAGTTCCGTGCCAGATAATCCACCCGATTCAAAAGCCACGCATCGTCGAGAAAACGAAGCCCGTGAGGTGGGCTCGCACATAGCTCATAACCAGTGGGCGAAACATATAAGCTGGGCAGCTCGGTCGTGCGCTCTCCACCCGAAACTACGATGTCTGGTGACAGTGCGGTCGAAGATCTCAACCCTGGCGGGCGTCAGGTCATTTTCGTGGGTGAGGATGCATGATTCTCCTGTGCTCTCCGCGGGCTGAAGACGTCTGGAGTCGGGCTAGGGATGGTCGGCGTCGGTCAGTGGTACCCGGCTAACGTCATTCGAATCCGACTTGACGGCTCCACCGACAGCGTTCATCGAGAAACTTCTGGATCTGGACTCGGCTGCGAAGCGATATCTGGTGGTGACCTGTGGCGAAGAGCCCGTCTATGCGTACAATCGCGTTGGGTCAGCTGCACCCAGGACCGAACGTTCCAGCTGATTTCTGATCATACACTAGGCTAACCGAATACTTTGCTCATCGGAATGTGCGGCACGCCATGCGAACTGACCAAGTAGACGACCCGTGCTCACGCGACGAAACAGGTCGAGGATCTGTACATCCGGCCCCCGTCGTGGTATGCCGATCAGCAGCCCGACAGTTTCCGCTACTTCCTCGGCGAGACCGTGACGTCCATCAGCCCGGAGGAGCACGTCGTGACGACTTCGAAGGGGCGCGCGTTCAGGTACGACAAGTGCGTGCTCGCGACCGGCTCCAGCGCCGGACTGCCGCCGTATGTCTCGCACGACGAGATGCGGCGCACCAAAGGCGTGTTCGTGTACCGCAACATCTCGGACCTGGACGCCATCGTCGCCTACGCGGAGCAGGGAAACGTCGAACGGGCGCTCGTCGTCGGGGGCGGCCTGCTGGGTCTCGAGGCAGCGAAGGCCGTGTACGATCTGCCCAGGTAGATCCACGTCTCTCTCGTGCAGCCGAATTCATGACCCACCTTGGCTCCCAGTATACCACACGTGACCATCGTGCACCGGCAAGCGCATCTGCTCTCCCGGCAACTGGGCCCAGAAGCGGGGCTCATGGTCTTGCGGCGCGTGCAGGAAATGGGGGTCGAGGTGCTCGCTAACTGCACCCCGATCGGGCAGCTGAGCGAAGATGCCGCGTTTACCGGGCTCCAATTGCACGGCGGCGCGACCATCAAGGCAGGGCTGGTCGTGTACGCGATTGGGATCCAACCACGCGACGATCTGGCTGCGGAAAGCGGCATCCGCCGGGACAGTAAGGGCGGGATCGTCGTGGGCAACGACCTACAAACGACCGCGAAGGATGTGTTCGCCATTGGAGAATGCGCCAGCTGGCAGGGCCACACATATGGCCTCATCGGGCCCGGCAGTGCGTCATCCGCTCGCTCAGTCTCCGCCGTTTGATTGACCACTTTTACAGTCGAAATGGCGGACATCCTTGCGTTCAATCTGACGCAGACCGACCAGCACGCGCCGCGCGAAATGAATGCGCCCGATCTGAGCACGAAGCTCAAGCTCATGGGGATCGACGTTGCCTCCTTCGGAGACTACTTCGTCGACACCAAGCCGATCGAGGAGCAACAGCGAGCCGTGGCCCGCGTCCTACCCGCGAAGCGAGGCCGGGCGGCTGTCAGCATTGCCATCGAGCCGGACGACGGGCCCGCGAGCCCGATCCAGTGTCTGGTCTACAACGATCCATTCAGCTCGACGTACAAAAAGTACATATTCACCGCCGATGGCAAGTACCTGCTCGGCGGGCAGATGATAGGGGATGTGTCGGACTTTGCGAAGGTGGTCGCCATGGTCAAGAAGAAGGTGGGCGTACTCACCCAGCGCGTCTTCCGTTTCTTACTCGTGGTCTGCAGAAAGCTTTAGAGACTCCGCCGTCCCAACTGATCATCGGCAATAAAGGAGAAAGCTCATCGGATGATCTTGACGACGACGCCCAAGTTTGCAGCTGCCACGTGCGTGACGTCTGCGAGTGCATCAGGCCTATAGATGGCTCATGGTCGAGTCTAGAACGTCGATAAGGGCCGACTGGTTCGCACTGTGCGAGACGGGTGCACGTCCCTCGCAGATATCAAACAGAAGACGAGAGCGGGCACAGGGTGTGGCGGATGTGTCCCACTCGCAAGTCATCTTTCCACGTAGTGTCGTGCTGAATGTGACCGGTGTTTCCAGGTAACCAGCATCCTCAACGCCGAGCTGAAGAAACTGGGCGTCGCGGTGAACAACAACCTGTGTCCCCATTTCGCCCTGTCGCGCGCGGACTTGTTCGCCGTTGTCCGCGTGAAGCAGCTGCGCACCTTTGAAGAGGTGGTCGCGGCCTGCGGGGTCAGCAAGCAGTCGCTCGGCTGCGAGATCTGCAAGCCGACTATAGGCAGCATCCTCTCCAGTCTGTAAGCCGTCATATTACTACCTCCGGCGACTGTTTCTCGTTCTCAATCCCAACCAGGCACAACGAACACGTGATGGAGCCAGCGCACCACCAAAATCAGGACACCAACGACCGCTTCTTGGGGAACATCCAGCGGAACGGCACGTTCTCTGTCGTCCCGCGTATCGCGGCGGGGGAAATCACGCCGGACGGGCTGATCGCCATCGGATCCGTCGCGAAGAAATATGGCCTGTACACAAAGGTGCGCGCTCTCCGCTTTGTTTCCGCTTCGAGCCACAGGCCGAACTGCGCCCGGTGCAGATCACAGGCGGGCAGCGGATCGATCTGTTCGGCGCGCGCAAGGACGATCTGCCTGATATCTGGGAAGAGCTCAACAAGGCGGGATTCGAGAGCGGCCATGCGTACGGGAAGGCGCTGAGGACGGTCAAGTCCTGCGTGGGAACCACGTGTAGATTCCCATCTTATCTTATACTGCCGCTCGATTTCGCTGATGAGGATCTGCGCAGGGTGTCGGTTTGGGGTGGGCGATTCGGTGGCCATGGCCGTTCGGCTCGAGAATCGGTACAAAGGGATCCGCAGCCCGCATAAGTTCAAGGGCGGCGTGTCCGGCTGTGTCCGGGAGTGTGCGGAGGCGCAGAGCAAAGACTTTGGTGTCATCGCCACCGACAAAGGCTGGAACAGTGCGCGGACTCCGTATTTTTACATGGTCAGTGGCTGATTTAGTGGTCTACGCAGTCTTTGTCGGTGGAAACGGCGGGGCCACGCCGGTGGGTGATCCTCCTGGGCTGCATCGCATACGCACGGGCTGACTGACACCCGCGCGCACCAGCGACACGCGGATCTGTTTGCGAAGGACGTGCCTCCGAGCCAGGTCGTGCGGATCCTGGACCGGTATCTCGCATATTACATCATGACAGCCGACAGACTGCAGCGCACGGCGCGGTGGATCGAGGCCATCGGGCTCGAGAAGCTGCGGAGCGTCGTGCTGCGGGACGAGCTGGGGATCTGCGCCGATCTGGAAAGCTTCATGGACGGCATGGTCGGCACTTACGCAGACGAGTGGGCGCAGGCGGTCCAGGGTTTGCAGCGTACCTTTCCGTTAAGTTCCGGTCCTGACGCTCGATGAGCAGACCCGGCCAAGCGCCAGAAGTTTAGGCAGTTTGTCAACACGGAGGAGCGGCTGCCGTCCTCGGGAATGGTGCTTGAGCGCGGTCAGAAACGGCCTGCGGATTGGGCGGCGTCCTATCCCCCGTTTCTTCTCACCACGAACGACATCGCAGCACCCAAACCCGAATGGCAGTGGAAGAGTTTGCTGTCCAAGGCCGACCTGCGACCGACCAAAGCAGGGACCACCAGTGTTGTCGTCAAATATGGCGAAACTCAGCTCGCTGTGTTCCATGTCGCAGGCCGGGGCTACTTTGCTACACAACAGATGTAAGGGCTGGCTGCTCGTGTGCTCTCCCCAGCCGTCCCTGATTGCTTCCTTCCCCAGGTGTCCTCACAAACGGTGGCTCCTGTTGCTATAGTATTAACCCGTGTATCGCTCACTCGCCATCTCAGGACCTTTGTTCTCGATCAAGGAATTGTTGGAGAGTCTCCAGCTGGCGAACCAGTATGTCTCCCATTTCCTCTAGAAGCTTATCTTATCGTGCAACAGTACATTTCTTGCCCGATGCATAAACGCAACTACACTCTGGGAGCCGGCGACTGCCTGAACGATCCGGAGCTGCGCATCCTCACCTTCGAAGCGAGGGAAAATCCCGACTGCGAGGATGAGATCCAACTCTTGCTTCCCCAGGAGGAGGCTTTGGATGCAGTTTTGGGGACGGAGAAGTGGATGGTCCGCCAGGCGACGGCCGAGGCTCAAGAGTTGAATACGGCGACCGAGATCGAGGTCGTTGGGGTCACATGCCAGCGTCCTGAGCATGAGTGGTGACCATCACTACGCTTATATAATCTCAACTCTTCTCTCCCAAATAGTACACCCAGTTTCCATATCGGGAGGAACCGTTTCGCCCGCTACTCCTTCCCTCACATCTGCCTCTTGTCTTTCGAGTCCGTCGAAATCACAGCCTCGCCAGTGCTGGGAACGGATCATGCTACTTCATGCCCTCACTGTTCACCCTGACAAGCTGCCAAGCCTCTTGCCCAGTCTTGGCTTCACATTTCCAAGACTTTCCACTCGCTTCCTTGAAGCGATCTGAATTTAAGGGTCATATGAGTTTGCATCTGCTTACATCAACCTCTTTTTGCCCTCTTTGGTCCACGCTCTTTTCTCCCTCGCTCCTTCTCGCCACCACAATGCAAGCCCCCTCCTCCGCCTCGCGCATGGCCGCGCTCCTGCTCGCCGTCTCGCCATTCATGGGCGTCGTCGCGCAGCAGAGCACGTTCCCCGCGACGCCCCTCGTGTCCAAGCACTTTGCGTACCCCACCGGCATCGTGAGCGATCTGCTGCTACGCCCGCGCGATGCATTGCTCACCGGGCGTGTGCACAGCCGTACCAAGCCGATAGCGACAAGAACCTCATCCGTGGCGCGCAGAGCGGGTACAACCAGTGCAACTCGACCACGGAGGGCCAGGCGTCCCTGTGCCAGACCGGCTTCGTCAACTCCTTGGACGGTACGTGATCGCCGTGCGCCGTCGAGCGGGCGGATCTCTCACGCCGCGTGCACCCCCACACAGACTTCTGCCTGTGGGCGCCGTCGGCCCCCAACAGCCTGATCGCTGATACCGAGGGAGAGGAAGTCGCGTGGTGCACCAAGCCTGGGCGCGGCACGCGTCTGATCCCGGCGGGTGCCCTGAAGGGTCTGCAGTTCATGCGGACGCCCGACTACATCCAGGTCGTTGGGTTCATCGACCAGACCCAGATCAACATCCAAGCGGGCGACTTTGGTGGGGAATTGGATCCCCACGGTGCTGGTGCGTGTTTCGGAACGTTGTCAGTGACGATCCATGAAACGCTTTGACCAGATCTGCGTGGTAACCCCCTCGGAGGGCTGCTGTACTCCACGGCATGGAGCCAGGACAAGAACAACTTCCAGCAAGTTAGCGAGTGGCACAAGTGGGTCTTGTATTTACTTCCTCCCACTTCACGGTATTTATCGCTCTGCAGCTTCATGGGCGCCAACCAGTTCTGTTTCAAGGCCTGCGACCCTGCCGGCCCCAACGCCGCCAACTTCTGCCAGCACATTGTTCGTATCTTGTGTCCTTGCGTCGTCCTAGTCTAACCAAGTCGCTCTAGTACGACCGAATCGGCTTTGATTACAACTGCCCGAACGCTGCCAAGAACGGAACGTTCGAGTCTTGCCTCGGCGACAACCAGGACTTCCCCGGCGTGTACACGGGCACCGACGGCGCCGTGACGACCTACTCCCAGCCGCCCGAGAGCCTCGGCGCCATCTCGACGATGCCCTACCAGCCCCGGGTGCCCGCCAGCAGCAGCTGCACGCCGTTCCAGAGCGACTCGCTGTACGCCGCTTTGGCCTCGGTCGTCCCCAGCGCCGGCTCCAGCGCCGCGCCGCCCGCCAGCGCCACGGGATCTGCTGGCTCCAAGTCGCAGACCAGCGGTGGTGCGTCGCATGCGTCGACGGGCACTGCCACCCGGAGCTCGTCCTCCAGCCTGCCCAGCGCGACTGGCACCGGCGGCGCCACCGAGGCGCGCCTCGTTGGTGGCATGGCTACGGTGTTCGGTGTGGTGGCCGCTGTGGTCTTCCTGTCCTAATCTATCGAGCTGCACTGGACCTTTTACGGATAATTTCGCGCCCTGGAATCATGATATACCAGTCACATAATACAGGACTGCCGTCTCGTTTGAATACAAGTTCTGAACCACTCCCGAGACGCACTCCCCCGGTGTGCAGACGTATCCAAGGCTTACATAGGATCTAGAACACGGATGGCCTTGGCTCGGCCGGTGACATACGTCCGAGGCAGTGAAAAGTGCGGTCCTTGTCAGGCTCAGGAACAAACGTTCCCCGGTCCGCAGTCCTTTTTGTGCCATCATCGTCGGAACTTGGAGTGACGGATCGTTCATTGAGATCGGGAAACTCCGCCCCACTGGGCAGGCGAAACGTTCAACAGCAAAGCGTCGACGGTTGGAGATTGCATTGCATTGCCGCAGTTCCGCAGTCACGTCAACCATCAGAGAGGAGATCTGCACGTCCGCCGGCCAGCGTGAGATGTGCTGGGCAAGACGCTCAGTCATCGGACCACGAGAGCTCGAGCCACAGTAGAGACCACCAGTCCAAGATCAGCCAAGTAAAATGCTCTAGCCCGAGTCATTCCCAAGCCACTTCGGTTTCCATAGGTAACGCTGATCCCATTCTTGTTTACGGTCTTGCCAGGCCGAGTTCGATCGCAGCGGAAAAGGTGCAAACGAGCTCTTTCTTGGCTGCATCGGGCAGCATTCAACAAAGTCCAGGCGACTAGGAAAAGTATACACTTCATTTTCATGCTACTAGCTATAGCGTCTGTAGGAAATAGTAGGGAACACCGCATAAAGCAATGTTAAAACAATTGTACAGGATGAACACGGCAAAAAAAAAACAAATCGAGCAGACACACAGGAGAGCAGTGGATGGAATCTGGGAGAGAGGGAGGGATCGAGATGGAGAGCGAGAAAAAACGCGCACGATAGAGCGTGCAACGAGTCACGCGAGGAGTCGGAGGATAGGATGTCGGTCTGCTACTACTACTGTGCGGGGCGGTCTTGTTGTGGGCGAATAAACATATTGCAGGGTTGGGAAAGCTCGTGGGTACGATGTGCCGGATGCTGGGAGGAAGGATAGACGGTGATAGGTTGGTGGGTCATCACAGTTCGGCGTTTACTGGTGAGTAGATCGCAAACGGGAGTCCACTGCCGCCGTCGTAACCGATTCTCTAATTTTCCGTCGGCGCTCTGCTCGGTCACCCGACTCTCGTTCTAGTCGACGTTGCTCCTGCTCCAATCGAACCTCTTGGTAGATTCGCTCCTCTCGGATCTCATTGCGCAGTTGAGGCAAGGCTTGAGCAAGGTCCACAAGCGTCCCTTCTTCCCATCGCTCCTCCGCCCACTTACGCATGTAAACACTAGCCTAAGCAGCGCATGAGAACTGGCACATCATCCAGAGGCGGGGCTGTACAGACCTTGGCGAACTTCTTGCCAGCATACTTGTTGTAGAAGGCCTCATGTCTGACCGGTTTGAGGATGTAGTTCAGCATGAGATTGGCGGTAGGAAGCAGTGCGCTCTCCGGATAGGATGAGTAATGAGCCAGGTTCGATGTCTGACATATTGGAATGAGCATGACCTGCACAAGCACAACGAGAAGAGAAAACTAACCCAAGTCTCTTCGCCCAGTGTCAACCTCGCCAACCAGATTGCCGCGGCAGCAAGCAACGAAGGTGGAGCGGCGATCAAGCGCCATTCTAAGCAGGCGATCTCCAGCAGATACTTGCCCAGAGTGCGAGCTTGGAGATTGTAGTTATCCGCTTTGCTGACTCTCCGGAGGTAGTGAACAGGATTGGGGTAGCTGAGATTCCAATCCAGAGTTTTCAGGATGTATCGCTCCGCTTGCTTGATTTCATCTTCGGTGTAAGAAGAATCGGCACATTCGAGGAACTGTGTTACAGATGGAGCGAGGACTTCCTCAAATTTGGCCGCGATGAACATGCAGGTTACACCAACAAGCTGAAGCTTGGCCAGAGACACAACACGTGCCGAAAGGAATCGATCGATAATGTTGGTGCACAGGAATAGTGTCTCCGACAATAGCCGGAATCGGATGTGGAGTTGGATGAGCCAGTCATTGAGAACACCACGCATCTTCCAAGCGAGCTCAGTTTGGCTAGCCATGTAGTTCGGGTTAGGCATCGTTTGTAGCTGTCAATTTGTCAACTCTGAGCATAAAGGAAGACAGTAGAACGCGCTCGCACTTCAACTTGCTTGAGGTAGTTGAAGATGTCCACCACGTATTCGCTGACCATCACGGGATCGTCCGCATCGGCAGCGTCAAGGTCGTCCCATGGAGAATTCTCCGGGTCGGCTTCAGGTTCCTCGTTGGCATACTTTTCCATTTCAGCCGCAATGCGCTGCTGAATAATTTCTTCTTCAGCTTGCTCTCGAACGGCCTCCAACAGGGCGGTGTCCTCGACAGGAACATCTTCAGGTGGGTCTGAGGTCCGACGGCGCTTGTGGACACGAGTTTCGTCTTCTTCATCCTCCTCGAGTTCTTGTGCCTCCGGTTCGGCACGCGACGACTGTTTAGGTCGGCGGGATGCGGTGTTTGACTGACGAGTGGCGACAGCAGTGTTCTCCCTCGAGACGAGTGATTTACGGACGGCACCAACGGGAAGGACTGGCTGGGGAGGGAGATCGACGTGCATGGCGTTATCGTCTTGAGGAGCGTCGATTGGTTCCTCTTCCTTGGCATCATCGGCGATGTCTTCGACTTCGCCGGCGTTGTGACGAGTGCCAGCAACGGTACGCAACGGTTTGCGAGTGACTCGGACTGTGGTGGATTTGCCGGCCTTCAGCTCCTTCTTGACGACAACCTCCTTTTCTTTCCCTTTTCCAACCTGGGCCCTCAACGATCTCGCCGCAGCAGCATTCTCGCCAAGGAGCTCGCGCTTCCTCTTGCCGGCGAGAGGATCAGCTTTGGTGTCTTGGGCGCTGGGGCCCAACTTGGCCTTCGAAGCCGCAGTGGGGGCTGTCACTCGTGAGGACCCGCCATTCACGTTGGTGGCAATAGCAGCGCTTGTATTAGAAAGTGGCTTGGTGCGTGTGGTGATTCGGGAAGGGCGTGCATTGGCATTTTCGTTATCTTTGAGTGGATTCGCTCGAGTCGACCGAGCGGTGGTGCGACGCTATGCGTTGACCACGTCAGCCACGAGGAATAGGATGATGAGATGTGCGAGTTCACCTGAATGTTTGTAGACATTGCCAGTCACTGATATAGGCCTCGAGATTAAGGAAATATATGAGAAACTGTCGTAGAGGAAGAGAGGGAGGGGGTTGGTCCGTTTTGGGAACGACCGTGTATAAACAAGGCACGTGATCGCTGGAACAATAACGTCACACCATCAATCTCCAGGCAATAAGGTAGATCAAGGTGAGATAAAAGTTACTAGGTTTCAGTCTATGTTCCAGGTAAGACTATGCACATCAATAAAATTGAAACCACTTTCATGGTTCTCGAAAGCCCTAAAGCCCTTGCCCGGATACTATCCTAACTGGGCCACGCTGCCTCATGACACCTACCTCTGTCTCTGCCTCTATCTATCCCTGACAGTTCCACTACTGCCCAACCCTCCCAAATTCTCTAGATCCAACTTCGATAGGGTCATTGAACCTATCATTGGCCAAGGCGACTGCGGACTACAAGATTTATTGAGACCTCCGCGGCGCAGTACATGAGAGTTTTTCTTCATTGCCTTGAGAATTTGATAATGAAATAAAATCCTAGAGAGTCCAAATAGACTTCCTTGCAAGCCTCATTTCCATACTGGAGCGGGCTGCGGCGCACTCAAATTTGAACTCACAACAGCTCCATCACTATATCATGATGAACGTGTCAAACGCGCTGTGACATCATTGTGACACACGCGTTTTGCTCCAGTCAATTAAGTCCCACATGGCCCGTTCTAATGCTCGCTCTCAGAAGGCGCCGCGAGCCCCTCGAGCTGAACATAGGCAATCCCAGCGCTCTCATAGACCACGCGATCCTGTGCATGAGGATGACCAAGATGACGGTGAAGACGTCGATATGGACGAAGATCAGGATGGCGATGGGGAGGAGGGCGATGGCGACCAGGTACAATCTATCTATCGCGCGTTCTCTGTTATCATTCCGACGTTAAAACTCTCTCGAAGGCTTTGAAACGCGCGACACATGCACTTGTCCGCCTGGCTCTGTTCAACGAGCACAAGCGCCTACCACTTCGGCGCGACGAAATCTCGAAAAAAGGCTGGTGATTCCTCATGTTATTACAACGAATGCTAAATTTTGGGACTTGCCCTACAGCTCTGGGGTCCCGAACGCGATCGTTCGCTCTTGTTCTCGATAATGCTCAGAAGATTCTCCGAGATACTTTTGGGATGGAACTTGTGGAATTGGTTTCGCGGGCGGAGGGTGATAAAGACGAAGGTCTTGATGAAGCCCGAACAGTCACTGGAACAAAGAAGAAAGGCAGGCGTCCACATTGGACTATCTAACGGGATCTCAGCGACTGTTTTGCAGCTGCTGCCACGGGCACCAAAACCTTCATCGTACGCTCTGTCCTGAACCAAAGGCTTCTCGACCAGGCTTCTATCGTTCATGAAGATATTCTAGAGGAGGAAGCAGTGGATGGGCCCTCTGACGACGAGGAGGACGACTCAGGAAGCCGCTCGGGAACCATCATCTCTTGGGCCCAGGCAGACCAAGTTGGTCCTCTGGGGATTCTTTATACCATACTTTCACTAGTCCTTGTGAACGGGCGCGTCGTGGGTGATCGTAAGTACAGCTTTTTTCGCGCTGGAGATACTGATTGTTCGCACAGAGGATCTACGTACCCAGTTGCGCCGACTCGGACTGACCGCCGGCGGGAAGATCCGATTCTCCGCCCTCTCGACTCATCGGGAGATGACTCTCGATGAATACCTGACTCTCATCGTACGACAGGGCTATCTGGAGCGCATTCAGGTCGGCGAAACAGGGAAGAAGAGCAAAGGCAAGCGAGGACGGGTAACTCAGGATGAAGAATCCGGCCAGGCTTATGAGTGGCGCTGGGGTCCTCGTGCCCATGGTGAAGTCGGAGAGAAAGCGATCGCAGCATTTGTCGCTCGAGTCATGGTCCAGGGGCCTGCCAGTGCAGAGGACGAAGACGAAGACGGACCGAGTCCCCAGCAGGCAAACAAGTTGGAGAAGATGGTGAAGGGAGTCGAGCGTGCGGCCGGTGGCAATTTGGCCGACGTTTCATAGTCAGCGGGAATACAGCGATGAGATGATTGTTAGCATAACATTATGCCATAGTACAGTTGTGCTGATATACATATGTTACATGTGACAATACCCATTTGGAAATTCTGCGTTCCGCGTAGTTCACTCTTTGGCTTGAAGGCGACATGCAGTTTTGTGTTTTCTGTGAGCGGGTCAGAGATTTCAATCGCTGGCTGGTCTATCTGACACGCACGCCTTCCAGTCTAGTTTTTGACATTCAGCCCCGCAGTCTACAAATGTTTGAATAAATAACGGTTTCGAAAATATGGCACTACTCACAGGTCACTTGTTTGCACCCTCCGCATCGTTTGTATCCGACCCCTCGTTTGCCGCACCCTTCTCTTCCACAGGGATCGGTTGAAACAGTGAACGTGTTCTGGGGCTCAAGGGTACCGTCTTCGGCGACGCGCGAGTTCCTCAATTCGAGGACCTCTTTCCGCCCGCTGTGCTCACCTGCCAGCAGCGCATCTCTGCTGACAAGGATGGCAAGGTTGTCTTTCATCTGCTTGACGTTGAACGCGACCGCACAATCGAGATTGGTCTCGGGCGTGCTTTCCCCGGTAAAAGTCGGATAGGCGGCAGCAGCGTCGAGGGATTCTTTATAGCGTTTTGCGGCGGTCGGGCGGTCGCCCTTTTCCCATGCCATGAGGCCCAGCGTCAGGCCTGCGATGATCTGCATAGCCTTCAGCAATTTCAACTTGGCCGGGGAGCCTTTGAAGTTGGGGTGTGAGGACAGTGTGGAAGTCGGACGATATGCATAGATCAGTTCATAGGCTTCCGGGTAATTTTCTGGAAAGGCACAAGAAGAAGTTGTTGGCTAACTTGTTTCCATACGTATATACCTTGCGTGAACCCTTCGTGCGCGGAGCGGTTGAAGAAGGAAACCATGTTCTGCCAGATAAAGACGAGCAGCTCGGAGGCATGCGTCGGAGGGAGCTGATTCCCCACTTGCTGATGGATGTTCTCGTTCGCTACGATTTGGATGACCGCTCTTCTGTAGCAGTCGATGGTTTCGCGGATCCGGCCGGCAGCGAAGTGATCATAAGCCTCATTGTAGAGCATGATACCAGATTGGCGAGCCATGGCGATGGACGATGTAGAAATGAACTGTGGATTCGAATAAGTAAGACTGATTTATGTAGACATGGTAGTAACCCACGAACGCTGTCGGCAGATGCCGCAGACACGCTTCGTCACAATAAGTCACACAAGACTTCGTTTTCACACAAATCCATGTTTCTATGACTGCTTGGGCTTCTTCACGATGCAAGAAGCTCTTGCCGCGGATACTGGGACAGAATAGACGGAATAATTCGTCGTGCGCCGATATACACGCGTTCTCTGACTCTCTCCTGCTCCCGAAGACCAACTTCGCGCTGAGACCGAATGTCTCTGAAATCGAGTCGCGCGTCAGAGACAGGACCTGTTCAGACCTTTACAAATGGCAGGTTCGTGTGCGAATAGAGGATTCCAGGCATCCGCTCAATCTGCGTTAGGTGGACCAAAAGCAGAGGCCAGAGTTCGTGCTGCATGATGGACCTCCATATGCGAATGGGGAATTACATATGGGCAAGTGCTTGTACGCATCGGACTGAGAAATTCTCTTGCTCAGACTCATTACAGGACATGCATTGAATAAGATAACTAAGGATATCATCAATCGTTTCCAACTATTGCGAGGCTCTCGCATCAGGTGTGTACTTCCTACGCCTCTGCCTGTATTTCTCTCTTCATACATGCAGGTACATTCCAGGATGGGACTGTCACGGACTTCCCATTGAGAATAAGGCTCTGATAGAACTCGGAGTGCGTTCATCCGTCTGCCGGCCATTTCAGCTCTGATGTGTGTCAAGGCAGATTCGACCTCCCTCTCAACACTTGCGATCCGGAAGGCAGCACGCAAAACAGCACTGCGAGAGATTGAAGTCCAAAAGACTCAGTTCCAGAGACTAGGAATAATGGCGGATTGGGGTGACGAAAATACCTATCGGACGATCGGTACGCGTCCAGCTCTCATCCCTCCACTGCATTGACAGCTCGAAGACCATTCTTATCAGATGCGGCAACTACGCATCTTTCAAAGCATGGTCGAAAACGAGTTGATCTATCGTCGATACCGTCCTGTCTACTTCTCTCCGTCGTCCAGATCAGCGTTGGCTGAGGCCGAACTTGTCTATAAGGACGACCATGTCTCTCATTCCGTATACGTGACCTTCAGGATTGATTCTCAGAGTTGTGCCAGACTCGCTGTGGACAGTGCTGAATTGTTGGTTTGGACGACAACTCCATGGACGCTGACGGCAAATATGGTTGGCCTTCCATCTTTTCTAGGCTCATGAACCGTTGAACGGGTTTCTTTATCAGGGCATCGCCGTCAACCCGGAATTGGCCTACGCTGTGGTCAAGCGCATGGACGAGGGCCCCCTCCTGGTCATTGCTAAGGATCGTTTGGACGCCCTTTCGAATGTCGTGGGTCAAGTCGAGATTGTCAAAGAAATTCAGGGCATGCAGTTTCCCTCTAAAACTCCATATATGACTGAGTTTTCGCTAGGATCGGAATTGGCCGGGATATCCTACATGCCTATATTCTCGCCGGATCTACCAGCGCTCCAAATTATCCCCGCCTCGCATGTCACAGCAAGCTCAGGGACTGGCTTGGTCCATTGCGCTCCTGCTCACGGTGCCGAGGACTACCATTCATTCCGAGAACTTGGGCTGTTGCGCGGTGAATCAGATATCGTCTGTCATGTGGGCAGCGCTGGAGAATTCACCGCGCAAGTGAAAGAAGTTGTCGGTGCCGCCGGAGATGCGCTGATTGGTGAACCCGTTCTCGACGGTGGGTCACGGAAGGTCGTCGAGCTATTGAGAGAAGCCGGTGCGCTCCTCAAGATACAGCGGTATAAGCATCGTTATCCCTACGATTGGAGGACGGGTATGCCAGTTATCACGACATCAACCTCGCAATGGTTTGCAAATCTGGATGCCATCAAGGAGGACTCGTTGCGAGCTTTGCAAGACGTTGAATTTGTACCCGAAATCTGTGCGTCCTCACGCAGCCTAGCATGCGCACTCATTCACATCTCGTCGAGCTCGTTCCCGTTTGATGGCTTTCATCAACCTCCGTTCTGAATGGTGCATATCTCGGCAACGTGTCTGGGGTGTGCCGATTCCTGCTCTACACCATATGTCGACCGACAAGGCCGTTCTCGACTCGGCGACGTTGGATCACATCCTATCCGTGCTGGATAAAAAGGGCATTGAATACTGGTGGGAGGGTCCTGTTGATGAGTTTGTTCCTCCAGCTTTGCAGGAAGACGGTGTGCCAGCCGCTCAGGTGTGGCGCAAGGGCACCGACACGATGGACGTCTGGTTTGACAGCGGTGCTGCCTGGTCTATGCTGCCTGTGCGGAAGGAAGGGTCGATTCCTCGGGCGGACGTGTGCTTGGAAGGCTCGGACCAACACCGGGGCTGGTTCCAGAGTCAACTTCTGACAGCCATAGCCTCGGCTCCATCGGAGGATAAGCGTGTCAGCCCATACAGAACGCTCATCACGCACGGCATGGTTCTGGATCAGCATGGCAGGAAGATGAGCAAGTCCCTTGGCAACGTCATGAGCCCTATGGCTGTCGTCAAAGGCGGTGTCAATTTGAAGAAGGAGCCCGCGTATGGTGCGGACGTCCTGCGGTTCTGGGTCGGAACTGTGGATTACCGTAACGATGTTGCTCTGGGTCCCACTGTCCTTGCGCAAGCCGCAGAGGCAGTGCGTAAGATCCGCAACTCGGCCCGCTTCATTTTGGGCAACATCGGGAGTCTTGAAGACAGAGCTGGAATGGACCGGGTTCGGAGGGAAGACCTTCCGTTAGTAAGTCTCCCAAGTTTTCTCTGCCGCAGGTATTTATAGTGTGCAGATGGAGCGTTATGTCATGCACAAGCTGTATCTCATGGAGCAAACAGCTGTCGAGGGCTATTCAGAGTACAATTTTGCGAAAGGTAAGTCCACATTGATTAGGCTCGTTCTTCCCGTCAACCGATTTTGTAGTGGTGGCTACACTTACCGACTTTGCTAACGTCACTCTCTCATCCCTCTACTTCGACATCTCTAAAGACGGCCTGTACGCGAACGCCCTGAACAGCTTCGAGCGCTGTGCGACTGTCACGGTCCTGGAACAGGTCGAGTCTGAGTTTGTGTGCTTTCTGGCCTTTCTCTGACATCAACCAGGTCCTGTCGACGATGACTTACATCATGGCTCCTATCGTTCCCCATCTCGCCGAGGAGATCCATGAAGAGTTGACGGCAAACACGACGTCTGTATTCAAGACCTGCTGGAGATCCCTCGTCAGTTGACCGGCCTCATTCTCTGTGTTGGACTCACTCATTCCGTCAGACTCCAGACTGGTTAGACCCTGTGGCCGGCTCGGAGGTGGCCCAACTCTTGAAATTAAGAAGTGATGTTCTTGCTGCTCTCGAAAAGGCGCGAGGAGACAAGTCAGTTTATGCCTAACATTGGAATAGCCCGCTTATATTTCCATTGTCTAGGAATATCAAGAGCTCCCTCGAGGCTGAAGTAGAGATCCTGATTCCTGAAGACGCTCAACCTGCGGCTTTTCTAGAACTGCTGCGTCGGGAGGAGCCTTTCTTGAAGACACTTTTCATCACTTCGGATGCAAGCTTGGTCGATGAAGGATCTCTGGGTACTAGCACCCCAGACTGGGTTTATCTCTCTGCTTTCAACATTCCCGGTGCGTCCTCTGCTCAAGCCATGTGCAATTCTGAACATCATTCCAGGTTCGGATGAACAATTGACGATCCGTGTCCGGCCTGCACAGCTTGAGAAGTGCTCCCGATGCTGGACATTCACTCGACCCGCCGGCGATGTGCTGTGTCCGAGATGTTTATCTGTCGTAAAAGTAGACGTCTAAATTTAGATAATTTGTCGGATTGATCTCCATCCCCTCTCCAACTATTCTACCATGGCCGCACACACCCAGGACCTCGAGTGGAGGGCCCAAATAAGAGAGGAGTTCCACGCAGAGACTATGCATAACGTGCAACCTCCGAGGGACATCTTACCCCGCCTTAGCCCCGAAATCCGACAGTTCATCGAAGCGGCAGGGGAGGTATGATGATGTAATTGTGCTTCAACCTCAGGAAAACGCTCATCACCAGCGCAGACCGAAGAGGACCTCGTGCAGCGGCCGGTGGTGAAGCCACCGCCCGTCGACGGCTCGTTCCCCCTCACTCACTACTTCATCTCGTATGTGTTGGTGGTTCTCGCATCTCAGAGCCCTCCGCTCAACGCCACAGCTCGTCGCACAACACCTATCTGCTGTCTCGCCAACTCATCGGGCGTGCGTCTGCCTCGTGCTACGACCATGTGCTGTCCCGCAACGCGCGCTGCGTCGAGATCGACGTGTGGCCGTCGAAGAAGGGCCTCATCGTCACGCACGGATACACGTTCAGCAAGTCCGTGACGTTCGAGAGCGTGTGCATCGCGATCGGCGAATCGATCGCGGAGGACGACTGGCCTGTGATGGTCAGCCTGGAGTGCCATGTCGATCCCAAGGGCCAGGAGGAGCTCGTGCACACGATGAGGAAGACGTGGGGGCGCAAACTCGTTGATAGGAAGCTCGAGCATGTTGAGGACTCGGCGGCGGCGCCCAAGGATTTCATGGGACGCATCCTACTTATGGTGGGCTGGTCGTGTTCTGGTGCTGCTAGCGCCCAGGCTGATGATTCTCTCGCGTTTTCAGGTAGAATACTACGCCGCTCCGATGCAAGGCACCGGTGCCACTGCCCAAGAGGAGGCTGATTCGGGCCCCAATTCTGAGGCCGATGAAGCAGTAGAAGAAGACGGGGAGATGATCATCAAGATAGGCAAAGTCGAGAAAGAGAAGATTTCTGCTGAACTGGCGGGACTCGGGTTCTATGCTCGCAGCATGAAGCCCTCCACGGGCTGGCTCACAGAGTGTATGCCATCCGCCTTCATGCCGCCAGTCCGCTAATGCGTCGGCCCAGTCATCGAAGACCCCCTCCACGTCCTGATCAACATATCCGAGTCGACGTGCGGGAAGCTGATTCCGCACTCTGCCGCCGAACTCGTCGAGCACAGTCTAGTGCACATGCGCAGGATTTTCCCCAAGGGCACGCGGATCGCGTCGGGCAATATGGACCCTCTCAAGTTCTGGCGCACAGGCGCCAACATCGCCTCTCTGAACTGGCAGACTTACGACAGCGGGATGCAGCTCAACGAAGCCATGTTCGTTGGAACTCCCGGCTGGGTCGTCAAGCCCTCTCGCCTGAGGGGTTTCGAAACGGTCGATGGCGGCCGCTACAGGCTGTCTGCGGAGATTGTTGGGATCAGCTCTCGTGGGTGCTCAATGCTGCCATGGTAAACCGTGCGCTCAAACCCCGTCAGTGCCCCCTCCGAACAAACGCCAGGACAAGTCCTACTCCGCCTATGTGTACGCCGAACTGCTCCACTCGCAGCAAGACCAGAAATGGCAAAGCAAGACCGTCAAGACCGAGGATGTCCCTGGCTCCGGGGCGGATATCATGTGGAACGAGCGGTTCGAGATGGAATACGACGCCGATGAATTGGCTTTCCTGCGGTCCGTTTGTTTCGTCCGATCTCGTCGCGCTTCTTCTCATGCTCGTGCGATCCAGCCTCACTGTATTCCAAAGTGAGTTTGGGCGCGACGACAAGATTGTTGTTTTCTGTGCGCGGTTGGACCAATTGCAACAGGTAATGGTTATTCTTACTTTGATTATTCAACACAGGCTCATTGACGGCTCAGGGATTGCGTCTCGTGCGTATGTTCGATTCGAAGGGCAAAAACTCGGGTGCCACGCTACTCGTCAACTTTTCAATTTCCCGGGCGGAGTAGATACGGACCGCTTGAGGAAGCAGGATATCTGCATCTATCTTATCATGTAAACTGAATCGAATTCAAGTACTTATCACACCGTCCTTGACTGACTCCAACCTTGTCGGATAGGAGACCATAATTCGACGGTCCGATGCCGGTCCGGGTCAATAATCGGAAGCCCGGTCCGATCAACTTCCTTTCCAGGCCGGTATCCTGATCCCTGAAAAACATGACTCATGATGTTCCCAGTTCTGCAAGTGACCTGCAGCTACCCAGCTCACGTTCTTTTCTGCTTCTCCGCATGAGTGCTGCTGCTGCTCCCTGCAGAGAACACGGAAGCCGCCAACGTACATTACGCATGAGGCATGCCTTACTTTTGTTCGTAAGATGCGAGCCTCTTTCGCCAATCTGGGCTGAGAATCTCTTTGTGTGAAACGCGCATGGCCGGCCGCGGATAGCCGAGGGACTAGATCCGAAAACCCTCAAAACAATCTGTGTTTTTTGGCAGAGCTTCTTCTGTTGTAGAGTATTCTCCCCCTCTCCTCTCCTCCTCTCCTCCTCTCCCTTCCTCCTCCCCGCACCGCACCGCACGCACACCATGGTCGCTGCAGGGCGACTGATCTGGATCTCCCTCCGGCCGCTGCTCAGGCTGTGAATCCTATTCCTGGCTTATACCCGATGCTGGAGCACTAACTGGGGCTCATCCTCGTCCCCTCCCTGCGCTAGGATCATCACCGTCAGCTGCGGCTTCGCCATCACGAAAGCGGACATCTTCCCGGCCGTGGCCGCTCGCGGAGTCGGGCAAATCCTGCTGGTGCGTTTTTGCGGGTTGTGGCAGCCCTGGGCTGGGATGGGATAGGACGGCGTTGGCTGAAGTCGCACGGCAGAACATCACACTCCCGAGCCTCATGTTCTCCAAGATCGTTCCCGCGTTCACTTCGAGTAACATCAACGCTCTGGGTGTGTGTCTCGAACCGCCGACGGGGCTCCGTATTGACATCTAATCTCCGGCATTCAGGTCCCCTGGTCCTGGTCGCCGTGATCTACGAGTCGATGGGGATGGTCATGGCCTGGATCATCCGGTACTTTTTCTGGGTGCCCCATCGCTTCCGGTGGGGCATCCTCGTCGCAGGCGGCTGGGGGAACTACGGAGACATCCGTGCGTAGCCCTCCTCGCTGCTCGGTTTTACGGGATGCGCCAACCTGGATTTCGCAGCCACGGCGGTCGTTATGAGCATCACGGGCGCCGCCCCGTTCAAAGGCGCGGGCGATCAGACGCTCAGCGTTGCGTACATCTCCGGGTTCATTTTGGTCTACATGGTACGTCCGGCTCTTCTGCGCGCGAGGGGATGGTCACGCTGAATGAGGACGGCAGATCACCTTTTTCCCCATGGGCGGGAGCAGTATGGTTGGGCTCGACTACATCGGGCCCGACGTCGAAGACGACGAGATCCGGGAGCAAGTGCGGCTGCGACGCCGAGCTATTTTCTCTGGCGTCGTGCATTGTCTGCCCAGATCTCTGCGTCGCCGGCGTACAATTCACGAATTTGACGACTTAGTAGAGGAGAAGAAGCCCTCGGTCGAAGATGGGATCGCGCCTCATGACACCCCGATGACCTTGTCGAAGCACGTTTCGTTCGAGAGCGAGCAGCCCCGCGCCCACTCGGAGCACAACATGATGGCCCTGGCCTCGACCATGGCTTCCCCGGCGCCCACTGTCACGGCAGTCGACACGGATGTCCTGCCAACCATCCACGAGCGACAAGACGCCCCGAAAGGACGGCCCAGCCCTCCTTCGTTCTACGCCAAGCACAAACCGCATCTGCGGCAGTTCATCAAGAATCTGCTGATGCCAGGCTCGGCTGCGATTATCATTTCGTTCATCATCGCACTGGTGCCCGACCTCAAAGCGCTGTTCGTGCCCAACGTCCCGGGGACCCACATCCCCAACGCACCCGACGACCAGCCGCCGCTGGCGTTCATCCTCGATGCCGCCACCTTCATCGGCGCGGCGTCCGTCCCGATCGGCCTGGTGAGCCTCGGGGCCGCCTTGGCGCGGCTGCGGATCCCGGCGGGGGCGTGGAAGACGCTCCCGAGCGGCGCGATCCTCGCGCTCGCGTTCTGCAAGATGCTGCTGTCGCCGGTGCTGGGCGTGCTCATCTGCAACGGACTGACGCGCGTCGGCGTCATCTCGGCCAGCGACAAGGTGCTGCAGTTTGTGTGCATGTGCGTGGTGGCGTTCCTGATCGGTCCAGTGTGTAATGGTCTGCTGACGACACTCTCTGTCTCTCTCTGTGTATTCCAGATTTTTCTCCTGTCTGCCCACGGCTACGACGCAAGTATTTGTCACGCAGGTGGCCAGCGGCACGGGCAGTGCGGAGCCCCTTTCTGCGTTCCTCATCCCGCAATATGCTCTCATGCTCCCTGCTATGACAGGCCTGATTGCGTATACGCTGCAGGCCTTGTTCTGATTTTATAGACTGTTCAACGCGATTAGATGGAGTGTATTCATAATAGTACAATTCAACGCGTTTATGACACAGTCACTGGAGCATTTTTGCGGCCAGTCTCTCCAATCCGACCCCCAACGCCCCAAGGCCTATGACGGCCCACAACCAGGTGTTCCTCCACTCGCCTATCCTCGGCCAGAAGCTGTTCTTCTCGGCCTTGTACTTCTGCAGCTGTCTGTATCTGACCGGGTTCTCCGTCGCGTATTTTTCCGCGTATGCCTCGCTCTGGCGGTCCCCACCCACGAGCCGGAGGAACGCGTAGTTGGCCAGCGGACCCAGCACCGCGAGCGGGCTCAGCAGCCGCGCGCTGTACAGCAGGACGGGGAACGACAAGTGGCACAGCGCATCGCCGAGATAGTTCGGGTGCCGGACGATGCTCCACACGCCCCCGCGACACAGCTGCGACCTCCCGTATCCGGGTTGCTGGTCCTGGTGCGCCGCGAGCTGCGCGTCCGCCAGCGTCTCGAGCGCGAAACCCGCGGAGAACAGGAACACCGCGAGCGCGCGGAAATACCCCACGCTGCCGGCCGGCGCGCCGAGCACCACCGCCGCCTGCGGGCCGCGGAACGGCAGCACGAGCGGGAGCGAGACGAGCGTCTGCGCGAGCGCCTCGGGCAGGAACAGCGTGAACAGCGCGGCGTTCCAGAACCCGGGTGCCTTGCGCGGCCCCGGGCCGTCGACGTAGCGGGGGTCGTCCGCCCCGCGCGCGATGCTGCGCGACACGACGTGGTACGCGAGCCGCGCGCCCCACGCGCTGGCGCCGACCAGCAGCAGGCGCAGCGGGTAGCTGAGCGCGGCCCAGGCGGCGGAGACGGACACGCCCTGCAGCACGACGCGGCGCCCGAGCGCGCTCCACCAGGCGTTGGCGACCTGGCCCGTCATCCACACCCAATCCTTGGCGTCCGCGCGATCCGTGTAGCGTGCGACGCTGTATGCGAGGGTGTTGAGGCCCGCGTGGAATGCGAAGGACGGCAGGACCGCGTGTCGGATCAGGCCGAGCGTCGTGGCTGGGCCGCCGGCGTAGAAGTGGTCGGTGGTAGGGTGGATGTTTTGTGCATGGACACCTGGGCCCGACATAGTGGCATGCTCGAGAAATGCAATGCAAGGTGATCATATGTTATATGGTGGGCACGGAATGACGTCTGCGAGTGTCTTCATGTCGGCGTCATGCTCGCACAGTGCAAGTGCCTCGAAATCACGTCATCCCGAAATGGAAACTGATATGCCTCTTAAGGAAGGTGAATGGACGATCATTTCTAATTCTAGCCACAAGAGCTCTATCTAGACTGTTCGACGTTTACCGCCTGTAGACATCGAGGAAAGGGCGACCATTGGGGTCGAGAGGAGCCCGTCCGTAGGGAGGCTGTCAAGAACATATCTCGTCAGCGAAAGCAGGAGAGGGACGAATCTGGTACGAACGTTAGCCTCGGGCTGGTTCTGGAGAATCTCCTCGATCTCATCCAGGTGCTTCTCAGTCAGCTTCGGGAGAAGCTTGAGCGCCTCCAAGTTCTGCATGAGTTGGGGAACGGAGGTGACTCCGAGGATGATGGTGGACGTGTTTGGGTTCTTGGCAAGCCAGGCGAGGGCGAGAGCAGTCGGCGTCGAGTCCAAGCCTGTGACACGATAAAAATCAGTATCAAGAGCAAGGAAAGGAAACCAAATGGATTCACTTTCGGCGATCTTGGTGAGCTGCTTGACCTTCTCAATCTGTGCAAGACCCTCGTTCTTTTGGAGATTGTCCACCCGGTTCTGGAACATGGACTCGCGAGCGAATCGCGAATCAGGAGGGATGCCGTTGTTGTACTTTGAGAAAAGGTTTGGACCAAGATCGAAGGAGATAGACGCAGAATACGCACTTTGCCAGTGAGCAGACCAGATGCGAGAGGCGACCAGATGGTGGTGCCGTACTGGTACTTGCGGTAGAGGCCACTGAATCGCATTACAGACTTGTAAGGAAAAAAGTCGGGGAACAACCCACGCGAATTCCTTCTCCGGGCGCTCACGGTGGAACATACTAGCAACGTTAAGGAACATCAATAAACTCAAGATGGAGTCAACCTACTTGTGCTGCAGTTGTTCGGCAATGGGCGCGATGAGATTCAGCTTCGAAGCCACATCTGAAAACCAGCTCAGGATCAGGACACTCTCGAATCGAATCATGCGCACGGTAAGCTTCCTCGATCTCGCCAGCACTCCATTCGGAGGTACCCCAGTAGAACGCCCACCCCTTTTCGATGACGTAGTTGAACGCGCGCACGGTCTCCTCCATCGGAACTGAGCACAAGATCCACTTCAATACGGGCTACACGCGTGAGGCGGTCCTGGGGTACACACCAGTGCGGTCGGGACGGTGGGCGAAGACGATGTCGACGTAGTCCATCTGCAGCCGCGCGAGCGACTCCTGCATGCCCTCGATGATGCTGCCGAGCCGTCAGTCGCGGGGAGCCCGAGAAAAGACGGAGGGGCGCGCGTACTGCTTGCGGGAAAGCCCGTTGTCGTTCGGGCCGCCGCGCGCTCCCCAGTAGAGCTTAGTGGAGATGATGAGATCAGACCGCTTGTACCCGAGCTCCTTGAACACGCGTCCCCTGCCGAGTGATGATGATGATTCAGATTCGCGCGAGCCCAGAAACAAGAAACCCAAAGCCCGGAGGGGAGGGGGGGAGACGCACATTTCCAGCTCGGATTTGCCCCTGGCGTAGACCTCGGCGGTGTCGAACATATTGATGCCATTCTCAAACGCCGTCTGGATGATCTCCTGCCAAAGCGCGCCATGGGAAGTAAGCAACACAACACGTCAAGCCATACATAGCCCAGCCCAGCCAGTGCGGAAGGGCCGCCGTACCTTGACCGGATCTCCCGTCACGGAACCCCCGATGGTGAGCCCTGGCGTGCGGAGGAGATGAGGAGAAATGCTAGCGGATCAGAGTTGGCAGTGGGTGGGTGACGCACATCCGCCGAGCGAGAGAAGGGGGACACGGAGGCCACTGGGGCCGAGCTTGCGGAAGGGCATGCCCTTGGTTTCGAACGGGGGGTACTCTGTCTGGGCCATGGTTGAGAGTCGGTGCGAGAATCGAAGTGGGTTGGGCAGGCACGATCGCCGCCTTATGACGTTCGAAAGCATAGTAGTTTAGTCAGCGGCAGCTTTCATTTCCTTTATCGATGAACTCATGCCGCGGCAAAAAGCGGCTTGCCATTTCTAAGCTGTCCGATTGCTATTTCCGATTTCATGACAGAGGATTTCCGTATGCGGTATTTTACTTCAGAGAGCAAGAACAGGATCGCGCACACTTGCAGGGAGGGTGAACAATTTATCAGCCAATTTCTTGGACAGACTCTGCCGGTCATGACGCTGAACAATCTGAGTGAGCGCATCCGCCATCGTCTCGGAATTCTGCTGCAGATCATCGAGGCCAGAAATGATCTTCCGATGGTGGCTGGCATATTGTTCTTCCAGGTCAACGAGGGTATTGAAGTGTTTTTCGCTACGCAGACGAGGTGATTTGACATGCAGAAGGCAATCAAGAGGTTTGTCCACACCTTTCAGCACACATGTGTTGCAGGTTCTCCGCCGCCGTGCCCAAAATATTGTCCCGTCCGAGCCGAACATCGCGGCGCACTCCTTCGAAACGAGCAGCAATCTTCTCAACCATGACTGCTTGCATCTCGTGCAGGATCTGCCCGCAATCCAGACTCGGTTGAACATAAGCAGCAGGGGCTTCTCTCACCTCGAGGATGCCTTGCATAGGATCTTGAGTGCGTCTCGACAATCCGAGTCGCTCCTTGGACGACCGGACCGCCGCCGGGGCAGACTCTACTTGAAGCGGGAATCGTTCTGAATCATGCGATCAGCTTGATTTCTCCTTCTGAACAGAACTCACCAAAACTGGTTTCCAGCTTCCGCCGCTGTCCGAGATCAAACGCACGCGGCTTGAGAGGCGACGGAGAAACAACCGAGGGAGTTCTCGACTTGGACTTGAGCAGCAATGAGTCATCACTAACGGAAGGCTCCCGGGGCGGAGGAATTTGACGCGGCAGAACAGGGAGATGCTCGAGCTTTCGGACTTTCGACGGACTGGCAGGTTTTGCGGTTGAGCGAGAGACAAGCGATTGCTCGTTTGGGACAGTGGCAAGTGAAATGGATTTGAGTTCACGAGGTGCGGTTGAGGAAGCAGGAGCATCAAGGGTTGGTTGCCGAGCGTTCTTGAATTCAGAGATAGCAGGAATGACAGCAGGATCGTTGACAGAAGCAGTAACTCGAGGCACTCCGGGCAAATTGAGTGTTGTTTCGCCTTCAAAATCACAAGTCTTGACGCTTGAAGATGTTGCAGTAGTCTTGAGCGGATCTTCGAGCATGACAATGTCCTCATCGGTGGCAGTCAGGCCCTGCATAAAACAAATTAAGGAAGTCTAGAGGAAGAGTTACGCAACTGTTATCGCGCACCTTGATCGGGACCTCGTAATCATAATCTCCTACCACTGGATCTGTGGTTACGCCGACTATAACAACATCGCTATTCATCCCTTCTGCAACAGCATCTGTGCTCTGCATATCGTCACTACTGTCGCGGAGATACATGTCCTCCCAGGGCGCCTTTCGGGGCTTATCGTGCTTCGCCTTAGGTTTGGGCTTCGGTCGGGCATCCTGAGTAATCTAAGCAAGGACGCGGCTTCGAGATCAAGAGACCTCACGCTGCGTGGCTTCACAGGTTGGATCGACATGTCGGCTGTCTCTACCTTCACATCGGCATCGTTCTGGAATGCTTGATTCTTGACGCGAGCGTGAAGAGTAGAACGCACCTTGATATGTTCCGCTTTCACTTTGGCCTTCTTCATGGCTTTAACCTTGGGCCCGCCCTTGCCTTTCGTTGCGCCGATGCGTTTCTTCGGCTCTTGCTTGACAGCGACAGGGGCAGCGGGCACAGGCACGTCGGGCAGTTCGTCGAAGTCGACAGCCACGCCTTCAGGGACAGGCGAAGACGTGCGTCCTTTCTTACCTCCATACCGCTTCATGGCCGGAGCAGGGACCCCAACGCCGAAAATTGCAGCAGAGCCGCTGTGTGTGATATCCGAGTCTCCGCCCTTCGCACGTTTCATAGATCGACTTTGCTCGTTGCTGTCTTCCGCAGCACGTTTGATCCCGTGTTTCGCTTCGACGACCTGGTTGTTCTTGCCTTTCATTTTGTTTTTGGTCGAATCCACGTTCATAACTTTGTTTGCCGCAGGAAGATTCGTGCTCTTCTTCTTCTTACCTGCTTCGCGTCAATGGCTTCGCGTCAAGTTCATCCCGTGAGTACCCACCAGCAATAGACTTCTCTTCCTTTTCTGTCTCGTCCTCATCGGCCGACAACGTCAAGTGATCGTTCTTCTTGGTACCAGCAGCAACGGGAGGTCTCTTGGCCGCCCCTCGAGTGACTCGAACAGGAGGGGGAGGTAGATCCGGTGACGGTTGTGTCGGCACGAAGTCTTCGTCCTGTGCAACGCCCAGCTCGAGACTGGAACTCGGCTGGCTAAAGTTCTTGATCTCGTCCTCGTCCTCCACATCGTCGGAAAAGGCCACAGCTTTCTTTCCTGAAATTGCTCTGCTTTGCGACTTGCGAGTGGCTTCGATATCGACTGCCATGAGCTCCTCATCGCCATCGTCCGAGTCCAGCGCGGGACGTGCAGTTTTCTCTTTCCGAATTTGTGACACCGGCTTTGACTTAGGTCGAGCGTCTGTAAGGGACACGGCCTTGGACTTCATCTTCCTCTCCATGTCTGACTCGATTTCCGACAAGTCTTGACCAGATATGGCTTCATGATGAGTGTCCAATGCTGGTTCCTTCGTAGATCGCCCCAGCAGTGGAGATGTCGGCTCGCCATGACTGGAATCCATTTCGCCCTGCTCCCATACTGCGATTTGCTCAGCGAGAGAATTGAGGATGGCTACGAACACAAACATTTTTCAACCTGCGCAACTTTTTCTTGCTTGAGATCAATCAGCCAGGGATCCTAGCGATGGGCCAATGATGACGGACCTGTGTCGCGGGCTTATGTATACTTGACGGGGTGACAAACTCCAAGCTCAGGCCCTCAGATAGGACGGAGATCTTGCGTCCGGCATTAGCTGAACTGCCGTCTTTGACTAGTTTGCCCTGATTCACGACATTCAGAGAAACTTGGAGGGTCCACCACAAAGGACTCACGATCCCCCTCGCTCGCAGCGCATCCAGAAACCTTTCCTTATCGAAGCTCTTGAGCCGGAAATCGATCTTGCAGTTCTTTTTCTCCTCTTGACCTTTTCCAGAGCCAATCAGCGGCGGCGAGTTCAGGTGTACTGTCACGGGGAGGTATTCGTCCGGGTCATCAACGCCCAAGGCTATGTCGACGATACTCGAAAAGGGGACTTGGTACACATCAAGCATCCCGTCGTCCTGCACTCATCAGGAGCGGAAAGCAGAGCCGCTGTTAGCGACATACCGATTCTGTCTCCATGAACAGCCGCTTGTTGTCGATGTAGAGTGGATCGACTATGTTGGGCGCCACTGTCGTCGTGTGGAACTGCTTGATATAGAAGGGTTGCGGACTGCAGTCGATCAGCGCCATCTCCCCACGACGAATGATGGGTTGGGAACGCACAAAGAGATGTGGGTTTTCGCAAAGCACTGCGTCAGAATCTGCGTCGAAACAGGGTCCCATTCTGTTCCAGATGCAGCGATGAGGCTCTTGATACGGGCGTGGCATGGAAACAGAGCTGGAGTGAAGATGGCATTGACGAATTCGACACGTTTTGAGGAGGCAGATCGTGCAGGTAGGAGAACACCAATGAGTCGCAGCAGAGAATCGAGCTCGAAGTACTCTGGAAGTTGATGGTGAGTGGAGCCTGTATAGACGAGGGTAGGAGGTAACAGTACCTCGACTTTGAGACAGAGATATACCGATTCGTTTGCTGCCAGACATTGTCAACTGAATCTATAGCCATTGGAGACTCGGAGAAAGATTATTCACGTGCCAAGAATCCCTTCGCTCCGCAAGTTGCTCTGATTCTCTGCGTGATCAAGGGCGGTGGCTAGCAAGAATTCGTTGACCTAGGACTTCACCGTCAGGAATGCAACGCATATATGCGGTTTGCGACGCACGTTGAAGATGATATTAGGATTAATGCACTTGTTTGCCCCCGAAGTGGGGTAGAATATGTCACAGAGATTGGGGTAGAGAGCCGTCGCAGCGGCGGACTTGTTCTCCTCTTCATTAATGTATCAGATCAGAGAAATGGGATCTTGAACCATTGGATACACACTGGTAGGGTATTCGTCGACAAAATCCTGGTCCAGTTAAAGAAAGTTCATACGACCTGGGTGGTACGACTGGACTTACGAAAGCACTATCGACAACGCTCTTCTGCACAATCTCCCATCCGTTCTGAAGCTCGAAATTCTTTCTCTGGATTGCTGGTCGAATCTTTTCCGCGAACACAGCGTCGATGACCGCAGCGCAAAACTGTAGCATTAACTTTGGGTGTGCAGAGAACGTGTCTTGAATGTTGTCTTTGTCAAAGTGCTGCGAAATATCATTGCGAACATTGTCTGAGGACGATGAGAGTTTCTGTGCGGAGGGTATCAGGGATGGCAATTGGATTATTGTATGCAGGACGATGTGTACTGACGAGGAGAGTTAGAATGGAGCTGAGTTGTCCGACAACAGTCTGGATAGAGGCCGATTTACTCTTGGATGCCGCTTTCTTGAGAGCGTTGAACGCAGCAGAGAGCTTTTCCATCGTGCGCCCAGGTAGATGAGTCCAACAGAGCTAAACCCGGAATTGAGCAGTGGTAAACGGTCACTACCATGTGATGTGACATTTCGCGATCCGTTACACCATGACATCGGGTCACCTCCTGTTGTGCTCGAGCGGAATCGCACTACCAGGCTCCAGCCAAAACGTTTGGGTGGTAATCGATGAGCATACTCTCCACTTCATTATCTTCGGACTTGTTGATCCGAGCAGTCCACCCGGATTCTCTTCCATTGGACCAATATTGCATGCAACCGCGAACGCGTGAACTAGAAGAACCTTCTCGCTGAATTTTCGGATCATTCTACCCGTGTTCCAACAACTAGCGCGATGCAGGACTTCTGCTGAGCACCCGGCTGTGCGATCGCCAAGGGGAAAACTGCTTGAAGAAAACGACCTGTAATTCCCAAAGCAGTAACCGCATCTTGATGGCGGGTGATAACACCGGCTGCCGACGACAGGTAACTACGTCACTGTGGGTCTTCGTTAGCACGACGTCATCATCGTCCAAGGCTGACCTGCTCAAGGCGGGATTATTTGCACTGAGGCGCGCGCCGGAGAGTACATAATAGTCCCAGAAAGAAGAATTCTAGGTGCCTAAACGCGTCTTTCTATCCAAGGAGGAGACGCATCGGCACAATGGCTCTTGAGCTCTCCTTACTACCAAGAAACCGGCGAACAATTTATGTCAAAAACCGTTGCTTATCCACGTGGCACAAGTTCCCTATTTAAGGAGAGCCATCGAGCATTCCGTTACCATCTTTTCCCCGCCCATCTTCGAACTTCTTCCCCACACTTCCAGGACCATCGCTCAATATGCCTCAAGGAACCATGAGAGCCCTTTGGTACAACGCTGTGAGTGGACGATACGCTTGCATACATCCATCCCTATCATGATCTTAACGAGCGCGACAGCCCAAAGACTTCGAGGTGAAAGAAGTCCCTATTCCGCAAGTCGGCGACAACGACATCCTGCTCAAAGGTTGGAATCTGATTCTCCTCCTACTCCCACAATCCTGATTTGCGTCTCTTCAGTGAGCTGCTGCGGTGTCTGCGGTACCGGTATGTTGTGTCTCTTCTCACAGAAACAATCGCTTACACGATCTAGACGGCCACATTCATGAAGGTATGTGACCAGCATCCATGTAACAGAACAAGATAGCCGACCGCCTTCTCAGGAGAATTCATCTCCAAGTTCCCTGTACGTAGATGTTCGTGCGAACGCCCTGGTAAGCTAACTGGTGGAGCAGCTTATCCCGGGACATGAAGCTGTGGGAAGCATCGTCGAGATGGGCAAGAACGTCAAAGGGTTCTCCGTTGGCGATCGCTGTGTGGCCGATGTCGGCATCACCGTGAGTGCCCAGGCTATCTCATCCGTGACGCGCTGAACCAGTTCTAGTGCGATAACTGCTTCTATTGCCGACGAGGCCAATCCCTGCTGTGCGAGAACTTCGCTTCGTGCGGTGTGACGCAGGATGGCGGATTCGCCGAGTACGTGCTGTACCAGCAGCACAAAGTGTACAAGATCAAGAACCTGTCCGACGAGGAAGCGACCCTGCTTGAACCAGCCGCATGCGCTATCCACGGTCTCGACAAGCTGTCACCTCCTGTCGGCGTCGATGTTTTGCTGCTTGGTGCCGGCCCGACTGGGCTCATTCTCGCGCAACTCCTGAAGCTCAATGGAGCCGCGAAGATTGTTATCGCCGCCAACAAGGGTATCAAGATGGACATCGCGAAGAAGTTGAATGCTGCAGACGAATACATCGAACTTGATCGGCAAGACCCGGAGCCACAGGTCGGTGATGCTCTTACGTCCGCTTCCTGCTCTGGGACTTAGTTTCCGTCTAGTGGAAGAAATTGCGGGAGGACAACCCGTACGGCTTCGACGTTGTCGTCGAGGCGACTGGTGTGGAGAAGTTGGCCAACGAGAGTATCAACTATGTCCGACGGGGCGGTACGCTCATGGTGTATGGGGTTTACGAGAACAAGGCTCTTGTGCACTGGCCGCCCTCAAAGGTACGTGACCTATGTTATCACCTTGCCAATCTGACGCATCTTGTTCACAGATCTTTGGCGACGAAATCAAGGCGAGTGCAACCATGTGTTTTCCGTTATCTCCGTTGACCGAGATCCAGATCATTGGCTCCTTCTCGCAGACGTACTGCTTCCCGCGAGCAGTCGCATACTTGGACAGCGGGAAAATCAACGTATCTGGAATGGTGACGGACACGTTCCGCTTGGAGGACTACCAGGGAGCATTGGACAAGATGAATAGCCGCGGTGCGCTGAAAATCTGCATCAAGCCGTGAGCTCGTGGGCTATCTTCGGAGAGATGAAAGCATGAACGAATTCGATCAATTCTGTATGTATCACTAGCACGACGTCGTCTGATCAATGAAATCAGGGTTTTTGCATTATTGGACGAGCAAAGTATATCGCAGGCTTACCCTGCTCAAATTATCACACTCACCGCGCAATGTGACACTCAGGGTTGGCCAGATTCAAGCCGGCCAAAGAGGTCAGTGCTATGGCCGCCTGATACTTGATAGGATACTATTTTTCTCGGAACTCCGGTAGGTTTGAAGCTTGTCACGAAAGATACAGATGGACACGCTCACATTGTCCAGAATGTAGATATAGAGTGACCCAGTCCCAACGAAATGCTGGGCGGCGATAACTCGATTCAACGAGAGAGAGAAAGGGGGCGAAGAACAGGACATCTATCCACAAACGTTCCTCTACGAATTAGCCAGTGGACGAGGTCGCGGGCTACCTTCGGGCTCGGAAAACGCGGTCACCTGACAGAAAGATGAATGCAAGAGGTATTGAGGTAATGCCAGTGTGAGTGATGCAAGTCCGTGGATGTACATGATGTAGATAAGATGGAAACCATTCTATCATAGAGCAGCGGACAGAACAGCCAAAGCTGCTGCCGCAACGCTCCAGGTCCATGGCCCCGCAGCAGCGACAGCGATCGCGCCGCTCGCCCCGCCTGCCGCACTCGACGTTGTCGAGTTGACCAGTGTCTCGGCGGGGGTGTTCAGGCCGATCAGCGTATCCCACTTGTACGTGTCCGCGAGGGACGTCCCGTTCTGCTGCACGCTGATGACGTCGAACTGCATGCTCGCCCCGTACTCTTCCGTGATCTCGGCGGTGTAGAAGTTGTACCCGGCGACGGAGGGGATGCTCGAGTTGAGCTTGAGATCGGTCGTCCCGTTGACGGCGATGAAGTTTTTGGTGGCGCGCCCGATCCAGTCGACATACACGCGGGAGGGCGTGCTCGTGCTCTTCACCGCAGCAGCGATAAATACACCATTGGAGCCGGACAGCACAGCCTTCGGACGGCTCTGGCTGGGGACGAAGAGGACGGCGTCTTGGTCGATGTTGTAGAACGCGCCGTTATTGTTGGCCACCGTGGTCGTTCCGTTGCCGTAGTCGATCTCGAACCAGAACTTGGAGATGCTCTGGTTCGCAGCCAGGGGCACGACAAACTGATACTTCTGCAGAGTGAGGTTCATCGTGGTCGAGAAAGGCGAAGACACCGGCGCAGACGTGCTGGGCGCAGTGAACCGCTTCAACTTGGAGGCACAGTTCGCGCCCGATCCGTAGCGGTCGCACCAGTACATCGTCACCGTCGTATGGTTGCTCGAAAGCTGCAGCCGCACGTTGGCCTGGAACTGGAGCTCGGGGCTCCCGATCGTGAGTTGCACGCCAGTCACTTTGACCGGCACGAGATCGATGTTGTCAGTGAGATTGACTGTCGAGGGGACGGTCCGGAACATCTTTTGGAAGATGGTTGAACAGGTCGACGAGAACGCTTGCTCGCTGTTCATGCTATTTGCAGAGAGTCGGCACATGTACATCGATAGATGACGGAACTCTACCTTTGCATCGTGACGTTGTTGTCGGCAGAGAAAACGAGGAGGTCAGACGCAGCAGACGCATTTGCAACAATCAGCGGGTCCCGAGTCGAGCCGTCGAGATATTGAGAGATGCTAACAAGTGCTTTGAGCAAGAAATGGGAAAGGGCCGGTAATATACCGCACGCACATGCTATGATCGAACCGCTGCGTGTCATCGAACAGCTGCACGACAGTCTGCGTGCCAGAGCCCGGCACAACGTTCGGGAAGTCGGGATACCGCACACCGCCCAAGGTGTGTCCACACGCGACGAGCTGGATCATCTCAGACACATTGAAGCCCTGGTGCGCGAATGTGCCCTTCAGCGAGTCGAGCGAGTCGGTGATGTTCGGGACACCGTACGGCCCAGCAACGTTCGCGTCGATCCGCCCACCCTGTATCGGAATAGCCGGTCCGCCGCAGGTGGCGACCGCCATGACAGTTCCGAGCACGATTACATCCGCGCCTGGGAGGACCGTTAGCGACAGATAACGTTAGAGCCTGGCGGAAGCCTTACGGCTGACGTATTTGCTCGGATAAACAGAAAAATCGTTCAAGGTGTTGTTCATGCCCGCGCCGTTGTTCTGCACAGTGCTCAGTTTTGTTGCTACGCGAAATCGCGTGCGCACGCGCGCGGCTTACCTCTGTCCGGTCGGTTTCGAAAAAGATGGAACCATCGAGGCCGCCGGACCCGTCAGCAATCTGATGTGTCGCAGCGTCGTGGTAGACCTGTAAAACAGCAGCACATGAGGGCGGTAGTCACTTCCGTAGCGGTTCGTACCCACCAGACGGACCCACTCCGCTGCTACAGTGGTGTTCGTGGCTCCCCTTAGCCTGCAGGGAGACACAAGTGCGCCGAGACTCGACCCATCCGGGCGTCCTCCCTCGTACAGAAAATCCTCCAGAGCATCGTATTGCGGTGAAGGCCATTGGTAGCCGGCGGCGGCGGCGGCTCTCGTCAGTGCGAGAGTCGAGAGTAAGAGATTAAGCATCAATATGAGTAGAGTGGTTGAATGAGCGTGGTTTGTCGTGAGATGGTATGTGCTCGAGGACAAGAAGATGGTGGAAGCCTTGGAGCAAGGGGAAGTGTGCGGTGATCGGACGCGCACATGTCCTAAAATTGACATCTGAGGCTATGCATTTCGTTTATTTATATGCCCAGGCCAGCCAAGGCTGGGCAAGGCCTTCGGTTTTCGGACTTCGGCGATTATTTAAAGTGAAGCTGTCTCATTAGAGCTGTCCAGCAGAAGCTAAAAACGATTTTTTTTCATAAGAAGAATCTCGTTGCGGAGTATTTTTTGCTCACTGAAATCTGTTTAGTGGAGCTATGAGTAAACTGAATTGGGACAAGGAGCCTCCGAAATTGTGTCCAAAATTGGCAACTAGAGCGCCGACTACGTCGGCAGAAGCCTTGCTTACATGCTGATCATTGACTCACAATTTTTGGGCCTGCACATGATATATTAGAAGCTCGACGCAGTATCATTGTAAATAAATGTGAGAGGGCATAGTTAGGTTCGAACGCGTGACCGCACGGATTGCCTACGGAAGAAAACGGAGAGTCGGCAGAAACCGCGTGACACGGAATCAGGACAATTATGAGGGTGGAGAAGCCTTGACAAGCAAGGCAATTCGCGGTCCGTGCGATCAGCGTTCTGACCCGGAAGACATCTGTGGACAGGGCACTCTGCACTGTCAAGCTTGTCGACTGCCTCTTGACCTTACGCTTGCATACTACACCCCCGTACTTCTGGGACCGCTCCAATGCGCATCATTGTGACGTAGGGAGATGTAGAACGATCCCACTGGTGGCTCCATGTAGCGGAGGAGAAGTGCGTGAGAGTCGCTTCAGGCCTGTGTTCCGTGTTCGGGGTGTCACATGATCGCGGTGGAGCACAACCTTGGAGGTCGTTTCTCATTTATATTTCGATTAGGCTCTAACAAATTTGGATAAGATCTAAATAAGAAAAGAGCTCCAAGTGTTCTGCTGGACAGCTCTATTGGCGACTATGTTTAGTCAAAAACTCTGGCAAATATGTCTCGAGTGAGTAAGATTTCAGTGGTCATAACCTCGGTCAGACTCAGCAATGGGCCGAGTCTGAGGGCACAGGCTGGCTCAGAGAAACAAATCGGCATTCCATTCACATGTTCACAGAAGTGATCTACATCTCCATCTTCTCATTCTCCGTCTCCCAGCCGGGGTTTTTCTGCAAAATGACGAATCCTTCGAGGACCGGGCTGAAGGGAATGAACTCTTCCGTCGCAAGCTCTGCCCTGTCCGTGGTGGCTAGCCTGACAGGAGTTTGATGTGTCTGGAAACCAGAAATCGTTCTTGGCTTGCCGGCTTGGCCAACGACATCGAGAGCCTGCGAAACGTGTCAAGATCGCGTGCGCACATAACATTAGAGGTGGACTTGCCTGGCCAACTCGGACGGTGACGGGCTTCGCGTTCAGCTCCTCGTCCAGTGTAATCAAGAAGCGAGGATACATTGCTGGTGTCAAGAAGAACAGCATCCAATGATACTTGTCCAGAATAACTGTAGAGAGACAGAGAGATGATCAGTCATTGAAATGAAACCAGACAAAGACATACAGCTCTTGGCATCCGTGAAAGCAGTGATCGTGGCCAACAATCCAGCCATAGCAGCGCGGCTCATGATAGTCCTGTCAGCGAAGAACGGATGCAGCCCAATGGTGCCTTTGCCCATATGCACCAGGCCTTGGGCAACTCGGACCATAAACAAGCAGTCAGGCTCCTTGTAGTAGTACCCTGCCAACTGCCGCAGCATTTGGGCTAACCGAGCGTTGTTTGTGCCGGCACCGACCAAACCCATGGCAAAGATGGCGTTGAGCGCGACAGCCAGGTCGTTGTCATGACTGTATTTGGACAGCGTGTCGAGGATGGGCAGCTGGGGGTTCGAGGCACTGACTAGACCCATCGCTAGTGGAACTGCTTTCCGAATGACAGGTTCACCGTAGTGCATCTGCAGCATACTCGTCAGGAGCGTGAATGACAGAGATATCGTCAAACGGCGCACCAAATGATGGAACTGACGCAAAGACATCTCAGCACCGATGTCCTCGCCCATGGCAATCAAGGCGACGGCAATCACAGCAAAGGCCTGGAAAGAGTCATCCGGTTTCTCTTCCTTGGTCTCCTCTTTGTTCTCGCCCTCCTTCTTGTCATCTTTTTCGCCCTCTTTCGGGACGATGTGCTCATCGCACTGATGCAACATCTCCTGAACCTTGAGGACGTTTCCACTACCCGCGAACGCACACGCTTCTACGATGATCTGCGCTGTCTTCGACACTGGGTGCTCAATGACTTTAAGTGTCTCCAGAGTGGTATCAGACGAGTCTTGCAAACCTGAGCCGACGTGAGGACTGGACGGAAATTGAGGGAAACAAACCGCGCCCACCAAGATACAGCAATCCCAAACCGAGAGCCATGAACCGACTCCACTTCTCGCCCAGTCCAGCATCGTCTCTCTCGGCCTTCTCCATCAATAGTTGCAAGATAGTCCCCGTGATTTCTCCGTTCTCGCTTCCAGTGAAGATGAAACCCAGAGCCAGCACGGCTAGACTTGCAATTTCCATCGTCACATCGTCTGACACAAGAGGGAGCAATAGCTGCAGCAGATCCTCGCGATGGGAGCCGATGTACGCCAAACCCAAACCGATGATTGCACTTGTCTTGAGCGGCACCGACTTGTTCTCGACGTATTCCCCAATCAGACCCTTGGCGACATCGGCTTCAGTACGGACCCCACAGTTCAGGATGCCGGTTGCCAGTAACGCTCCAGCTTTGATGTATTCTTCAGGGGAGTATGTGTACTTGTCGACGTGGCTGAGACCCATGTCCGTGTCCCAAAGAAGACTTAGCCCCAGCGACGCGGTTGCACTGAGCATGCCTGAGATCCTGGGTCAGTGAAATGACGACCCTGAACGATCTCACGAACCATGTTCTTTGTTCTTGTACACCCAGCTGTTGCCTTCCTCTGCTTCGACCATCAGCTTGTCGTTTCCAAAACCAGCATTGACGAAAGCGTTGACAAAAGTGCCGGCCAAGTTGCCCCGAGCGGAATCGACGTTTGCTAATGCGTTCGGTCCTGGGAAAAATGTCAGAAAGGCTCAGAGATATTTATAGGCAATTCGCACGGGTGTTTTCGAGGTGAGACTTGTACACATCCTCCAAGCTTTTAGGATCCGTCACGCCGAGTTCTTTGCCAAACTCGCGGAAGTGTCCGCTGATTCGAGTGTTGCAGAGACACTCCTTCAGGTCTTCAGAAAATGAGTCCAAGATGTCGGCGTCCTCGTCAACCTCCTCTGTGGAGCTTCGGAGCCACTCCAGCGGAACCTGAGCGCGAGCGATGATGAACGCCAGTTGTCGCTGCATTAGTCTACAGTCCCAAATTAAGATGGACTGCGTATGGCGGGCCTGTCTGTACTCACGGATTAGCGGGAGCGTTGAAGTCTTCCCTAACGAGTTCCGGGTCGCCCAGTCGGATGGCCAAAGCCAGAGCTTCAGGAAATTTATCGAACTTGACGTAGATCTTGTGCGTAGTTCGCAGGAAGGAGATGTCATCGGGAGGCGGCAAGAGGTTCACACAACTAGTATCTGATCAGACTGAATTGCCGTAAAGATAGGGAATGAGCATACCGAACCATGTATTGGCAGACCCGCGTGAAAGTGTCCTTGTCTACCAGGTTGGCGATCTCGTCCACAATCTCCATCTCCTCCAAGAGGTCTACCGCATCCGGCTCTGCGTTGTGCATGATCAGGAAGACGGAACACTCCTTGGCCAGGCTCCGAAGCTCTTCGATAGTGCCGATGGGCTGAGGTTTATCGGCGGAGACCTCCGATGCGTCTTCTTGCTCGCGGATGTTGTACTCCTCTCCCAGCTCTGCAGCGAGATGGCGCACGTATTCGTGGCCCCAGCTTCCCGGATCCGCAAGCGGAGCACCCGCAGGTCGCATAGAAGACGCGAGAAGGCGGTAACGCAGTGTTCCACGCGGCTGCGTGTCGGAATATGTCATGGCCAAGACGGAGAGGATATCGGCGAAAAGCGACTACCAAATTGGATTGAAGTAGAGTAACAGGATGGAAAAAACCAACCGACCTTGTTCTCTGATACTGGCCATGTCTCGTAAAGTGCTTGAAGGTCGGGATATAGCGGTCGCAAGAACTTCAAAGGTTTGGGGACTGAGGTCATAGAGGAGGTGGATGTTCTTATGAGCGTCCGTAAGGTTTCTAGGGCCGGTCCGTATAAGTCAGTATTCGATTCCTGATCACAGTGTGATCAGTATTCGTAGACTTAATGACGCATGGAGAACATACCTTCAACCGTTCAGCAAGCATCTCCAGCTCGTTCCTCAGCTGAAGGTCCTCTTCTGACTTGGAGAAACAACCCTCAGCATCGTGCCTGCAGGAGAAAGTAGAGAGAACACACGAGCTCTTCACTGTCCCCTTCAGCATCCTTGCCATCCGCTTTTTTCTCTTTGCCGTCCTTAGACAGCTTCGATGATCCCTCCTCCTTGTCCTTCTCGTTCTTCTTCTTAGGATCCTCGGAGGGGACTTCGATCGCGTATTCAGTAGAGTCGGGCATGATGGTTAAATGAACGGACGAAACAACGCGACGCGCGTCCAGCGCTAGTCACTGATTCGTCACGTCACTCATCAACACCGCCACTCTCAGGTTGAGTACAACTACTGCGTGGATTGGTCAACGATGAAGGTCAGATCACGGATATGTACACAAGATCGATTCAGTCGCTAGACGATTATCCAGAAGCTGGGGATATTCATGACCATCGCATCAACATACCACAACAAACCTTGCCCGTTTGTGGATTCCGCGTCCGGAGATACTCGAGCAAGCTGCACCCAACGACCGCGTATTCCCATCCCGACAGCTTGCTCTAGAACGGTCGCATTCTCTGAGCCATCTTCGATATGGACAAGCACTGTGATGTGGTCTCGACTCATGTCGTGACCTTGCGCATCCCCAGAGGACGTCGGCAGCATCTGAGGCGACCCCCGTTCTTCGTCAGAATCCCAATCAGGCCAGGGAGCGAGGACGAGTTGGTGCAATTTTGATTTGAGAAACGACTCGACTGGGTCGCCGCCAGGGGTGCTGTCGTATCTGGGAGCAGAGAAAGAGACAATCCGCCGCATGCTATACTCGACTAGCCCTGGTGAATGTGTGTTGCTCAGCGCAAGAGGTCCAAAAAGACCGAGAAGTGTGGGTCGCGGATCAACCACAGGCTTGGGCTCGACGATGGACCCCCATGATGGTGCAGAGTCAGCCCATCCAGAATCCGTCCCCCCACCCCAGCCGCCGCTTCCTCCCCAGCCGCCTGCATCGGCGCCCCAGCCAGACGGGTCCCCCGTGGAATCCTGAGCCTCCTCTGTCCGTATCTTATCCTCTTGCATATCCCAATCCTGATCTTGATCCACACCGAACTTGAGGGTCTCCTGCTTCGTGCCCCAGTGCATCTGACATGCCTCCCCGAATGCGTCTGGCAGAGCGTGAGCCACAACTTTCAACAAAGCGAGCTCCTTCCCCGCTCTGTCAATGACTGGTAGAGCCGCGCGCAGATTCTCGACGCGTTCCGGCCCAGTGACTTGATTCCGAATGAGAAAGAACACAAAAATTCGCAGGATGTGCGGGGCAGCTTTGCATGCTATCGGGCTCCTGACAGGGAATTTAAGAGACCAAAATCGGACGCAACTTTACTGCACCTACCACAAGTGACCCAAATTGTGCATCTCCGAAGACAGGAAAGTCTGGATACTGCGTCTGGGATCATCAATGAGCGCTTGCAATTTGGGGTCTTGAACATCCTCGATCTTAGCAGTGGTGCTGTCCCCCGACATCAGATCGTGGGCCACCCCTTCGAAATGTGGAATGGGAAACGGGACTGGTGATTCGCCACTGAGCCCCGTCGGATCGAGGTCAGATTCGGTAGTCATTAGGAAATCGTTGGTTTCTTCATCGTCGAAGTAGATATCGTCTTCATGGTCATCAACAGTTTTAGGCCCAGTCAAGGTTCGATTCTCGACTCCAATGAACATTTTGAACTAGATTGCAGATGTTAATGGATGCAGTCTTCCTTCGATGACTCGACTTACGTGACGCCAGATGGTATGGCTCTGAGTGATTTCATCCATTATGACTCCATATGTCCTGCAAGTGGAGACGATCAACGGAGATGAAGCACTGGTGATTGCTCTGCACTTACTTTCCAAAGTCTTCGATAGCCTGATGAACTCGATCCAAAGTTGTTGATATCCTGCCATGGTCAACTTACTGGAGAGCAGGTAGATGGCATACATAGGAACTCACGCGCGGTAATCGATTCTCGTCCCCTGTACTTCGTTCTCCTTTTCGTACTCGGTCCACCACGGTCCTTTGCGGACGCCGATTCCCTTATTCTTCTTCTTTTTGCTTTTGCGCTTCAGTCCGTCAGACCTGGTCGTCGCCAACAGAATTGTGGGTATTCCCAATCCGTCTCGCTCAATACCATCTTCGCCGCGAGTGATTTGGGTCCCGCACTCTACAAACGCTTTGAATGGGGTAATCACGATACCCGTGGGAGGCTCTGGGAAAGGCGGAAAGTTGTATGCATGTGTGGAATCTGGAGCAGACATCGAGGACGAAACGAATGGCAGGTTTCAGAGGATGCACGTCGGATTCAACTATGCCTATTCCCACGAGAAATTTGTCAGTGACTTTTCTCAGCGAGGGATGTGTAACACCAAAAAAGAGCCTCCCTGATCCATTCAAGGGTGATCAAAGTTAAAAGCTAAACGCGTGCGGTCACCAATCCGGACTGCCGCGTGACACACTCAGTGACTCTATTCTAATGACAGGGTTGTCCTTGCGACCAGCTCTCACGCATGTCGATCTCCTCGAGTCTCTTCTCAAATGTCTCTTTAGTTCCGCATGAGATTGGAAAGAACGTTTAGTGACGGATTCATAGCTCAGAAATCTGAGCAGCTATCGGGGATTATCGATCATTGCTGCTTCGCAATCTTATCTAACCGACGGCAGGGTAACCGGATCCACGCCAAGCGATGCTTCCTCGAAGTGGAAGATAAATCAGCGCTTGATCTCTTCAGAATGACGATCTTGAGATCCTAAACTCACAAAAATCCACAGGAGAAAGAGCGGGGAGACTCTTCCCGGCATCGGAGACTCAGTGTATGCGCGTCGGCCGTATCATCATTGTGATCTTTGAGGCGACGATATATGCTATTCCACTCCATGCTGGGTGGTCCGTATATGTATCGTCTCAAAGCATACTGAGGATAGAGTCGCTCACTCTTTAGACCTCGTCGACGGTCAGGATCACAGTAACATGCGGATCCGTCTGACTTTGCCACCTCCAGCTCAAGAGCATTCATGATGAGAGTCAAAGCATAATTAAAGCATGATTGGAACACGGGTAAGCATTTGAAGCTAGAGAGATCCACGCCGTATATCCTCGCTCATCCATTCTTTCTCTCCTTTGATTTGTCGGCGCACTCTGCCATGCGTACTGAGAGACAATATCCATGCAATAACAGGGACCTACCTTCATTCGGCCTCTCTTCAAGATTCAACTTCCGAACCGTCGGGAAGGCCAGCTCTCGACATGCTGCACGACGCCAGCTGAGCAAAAGTCCATCAAATCGCGTTCAGATGCAGGGAGCTGATGAAGACTCACGCAAGTTGCAAGGGAAGTGTTCTGTCTCTCCTGATCATATCTTGCATACGTTCGCGCACTATTATTGTGAACTGATTATCAGGGGCCATGGTGGATGAGGAAGAAGCGATCTCCGTGCCTCTGGGGGACATTACTTCCATCACGTGCCGATCACATGGGCGCGATAAGTGGCGAAGAAGCACGCTGAAGAAAGGTCAGCACTGTGACAGTCTTACCCTCTTCATCATGTCGCCTCCCGCAATACGTACGCCCGTAGAGGTCAGCTACCGTCTTGCTCTCCTCAGCGCATACACTGAACGCGTGTAAAGCTCTGGAATCTGATCGTCAAAGAGCTGATCGAGGACTGCCCCCTGGCGGTCCTCCAATTGGCTCGCACCTGCGCATATATCCGGGCTGCTATCCTCGATGAGCGTTGGAAAGATATATTCCGCACGTGGTTCAAAGAAGACGCGGAGATGGCCAAGGGGAAGTGGCGCGCAGCTGTGTGTGCCAATGGAGGCATCTTGGCTGACTCCGTGCTCGAGATCGCAGCCATGCTGATTTCAGACTATTCTTTTCATCCTTTGGTCAAGTATGTGGTTCACTCCCAGTGAGCTCATAGATCTTACCTCCGAGTCTTCGCAGTTACATCGAAGAAGACATTCTTCAGCATCTCCAGCGCAAATTGCCTGTGAACTCATCGACCATCTCCCGGAGTCTCCTGATCAAGGCCACACAACGCGCTGCGCCGTATTTCTCAATTCAAGCGTCCGAGATGGGGGATTCCTGGCCCGATAAGATCTTCTACCGTAAAAAAGTTCGATGCCGTCTACTCGTCCGCCACGATTCGACCCCGGCTCCTCTTCCCGACACCGGATACTCAGCAATCGCAGGCCTGTATGTGATGTCTGTCAGGGGTCAATACAGAACAGGGTTTTTTGAGGATTTGTTCTTGATCCACAAGGTCGGGATGGAGAATCTGCTGAGGTCCTACCACGAGACGGCACCAGTCGTTCCATTTTGTTTACCGTGCATGAAGACGTTGAAGAGCAACGATCTCTCTGCGGTGATGCAGATGGACATCGGGTCGTTCAAGGCAACGAAGAACCACCCCAGTGGTCGCGCAATGCAAGGCCAGGGATTGTACGACAGACCAAACAACCTTCGCGGTCCGAGCCACCTGTGGTCTCTGTTACAGACACCGAACGTATCCAACGTCCTCATTCTTTTCTTCCACCCGTCGTGCGATTTCCTCGAAAGCATTCTCGACTGGGCTCCTCTTGCGACCGGGCTGAGCGATGGTTCGGCGCTGGGCTATGCGTTTACGTGAGTGCGGCAGCGTCAGTCACTCGCACTTGCAGTGGGGCTGATTCTCCGGCAGCGCAGACATGTCGATCCTGAACGGCTGGGACCGGAATCTCTTCGGTCGCGACTCTATCGACTACATCATCGCAGTTCGAATGAAGACTATCCGCTTGGTCGCTGCTTCGACGGACTCGGCGGGACTGGATGCGCGCTTCAAGGAGGGGAGCTTGGCTCCATGGCTCCAGAGCCTGGGGGTTGACGACGACGAGGTCCAGCGCTTTCTTGCAGTGATTGCGCGCACCGAGAATTATCGCGGGAAGGTAACGGGTCCGTTATCGTTTTTGGATGGGAGTCCGCGTACGAAATTGATAATCGGTGATTCGGTCGCCTTGCGATACAAGCAAGACGCCGCGCTTTTGGAGCCTTTGTGATGATCGAACTCTTGCTCTTTTTGTTGCTTTGCTGTATGATTAGGATTTGTGTCAACGGAATGGAGTCATAATACACAGGATGTCCACATGAAGAGCTGAGCTTCAAACGTCTCCCTTGCGCTGGCTAACCAAGTGTTTGCGGCTGGAATGCGCAGCCGAGAGCTTGGGTTTCCTCCAGAGAGAACCAGAGCTGAAATCTCTAATCCGGTAACAGCGGTTTTTTGAAAGAACCTCAATGACACGAACACCCGATAATGTGAAATAGGTCTTGAAATCGTGCATGACAGCGTATCTTTAGCCGCAGCGGACATAGACTCGAGCAAGCTGCGAGATGATCTGAAGGTCCCCGTGCCTGCCCACTGCAAAGTTGTGACGCGCTTCCTGCTCTCTACGCACTGTCTCTCTGTCGAGTTATTGCGTTACGACGAGAGATTCCGAAAGCGCACCCCGAGAGAATGAAGACTTTGCTGTTTGTGTGGAAGGGACGAGTGGAGACGGGTGGCCCATGCCGCCCTGGCTTGCATGGGGCCGTCAGATTTGCTGTAACTCGACAAGATTTCCTCGTTGATGCCCTCCTCATCACGCACGGCACAGCGAGAACTGCGAGTTTCCCCGTGCAGTTTCTAGCGTTGCTGATCCGTGGAAGGGATTTTGACCTCATACAGCGCGGTCGCCTAACTCGTATTCCAAGTTCAGAAGTAGAGCGTACGACGGAGCTTTATCGGCCGGCACCTGACCTGTCTGCTCTGGCCCAACGACTAATGGAAACGGTCGGGCCGCTGTCTGAATCGCGCCATCATCTCGACCTCTGCAGACCTCTCGGAATATCTGGACTGCTTACAGCGGGTTGCTGGGGCACAACAACACAGAGTGGGTGCTACTTTGGGTGCTCGAGGAGGAAAAGTTGATCGGATGCCCGGTAGGCTGTAGCATACACCTGATGCATGTTTGTAGCACGGACCCTGGCGGCTCCTTGTTGGGACCGCGCCGGTCATCAATCTACCAAAATCTACTATATTACTTACGGTAAACTGATGATTGGTTGGTCTGCAGCTTCAACGCGATCACCTAACCATCAACGACCATCCTCACGACGACACGAAATCATCGCACGTCCCATTTGAACGTGCTTGTGACCAAGACTCAGGTTCAAGTATCTATCACATCCAAGATCACTTGATTGGATTTCATCCATTCTGAAACAAACTAGGAGGAGTGAATGATCAACAAGTCCAACTCGCCTGGTGAATCGAATCAGAAAAAGTACGATCAGCAATAGCAAGAAGCTGCTCGTGACGTACATCAGGGGTCTGAGGTGTTCCAACGCTATGGTATGGCGCCAGTCCCAAGCATGTCGCGAGAGTCACAAGCTCGTAACCCGCCGCCTGCAGTTTCTTGATAGCATATGGAAGAACTTGATGCGCGGTCGTTTCTGAAGCAGGCATGAGCATCAAAGACCGGTCCGGGTTGCAAATTGCTTCACCGTAAGTCTCGTGGTTGAGGGCAAGGATGTTGCTCGGATGCGCGGCAACGACCTGGTCGTAGACAGCTTCGCTCTGCGCGACGGTGGATCCCGTGGAGTCCCCAGAACTGCGCTCAATCAACCAAACAGATCATCCCTGAGTCGTCGAAACTCACTCAAAGTCCCAGATAACTAGGCTTTGGTTTCGGATGAAGGCAGCTTCCCGAACGAGATCGTTGTAGTTCCCGTAAGCTGATTTACGTCAGCTTGAACCACCCGAGTAGCTAAATAGAGACTAGACTTACGCGGTCTCATGAATGCGGGTGTGACGCCGATAATCCGGGACAAAGCGACTGACGGGGGTCAGGTAAGTGGCACTCTGATGGTGTTTACGAGAAGCTTTTACGTTCGACGCGCCACATCTCATCGTGGACTGGAACGATGAGTTGGATACCTAAGAACAGAAAGATAAGACAAAACTGACTCTGGTCCCAAGTGAGCGTCGACAGATCCAAATGCGCCCAGGTGTGCGAGCCAATCATGTGGCCGTGGTCATAGGCGTACTTGACGCGTTTCTGCTCGTCAGCGTCGTAAATGCACGCGTCTATGTAACCGAAGAAGATCAGATTCAAACGCGGAAGTATGTGCGCAGAAGGGCCAATTTACAGTTATTCCCGTCTGGAATTCCGATGAGAAAGATCGAAGGTGCACACGAAAAAATAGCCGCTTACTGAAGAAAAAAGTGCCCACAGCGCCGGCAGCGACAAGTGCCTTGCTGACATCGTATCTTCAGTGCATTGATTGAGTACGAATCGGAGAGTGTAAGCGACATGTCACTCACAGATAGACCCACGGTCCATCATCCTACATGGAAAATTTCAGCGTGCGGACAGCCGAGCAACATACAGCTCAAGGCGACGCACGAAAGTGAGGGCGACCTGGTTCTTGTTCTTGCACGCCGAGTAGACATTAGCTTTCGGGCCTCCCTGTCTTCGCCCGATGTCTTCCTGCTCAGGAGCCGCAAGCGCGACAGCAGCAAACAGCGCAGTGGCAAGGACGGAGAACAGCATGTTCGCGATGGAAGAGTGCACGAGAATAAGCTCAACGCGTCTGCCTTTTTATGTGTCCGCGAAGCCGGGAGTGATGGCAGAGCCCCCGATCAGCCATGAGTCCATGACAGGGGGGAGACTCTCAGTTAATGCGGGGCAAGAAGAAGACACATCGGGGCTTGGCGGGATCTGCGAATGAATAGACGGAGCCGCACTGGACTCGGATTGCCATCTCCATGGCCCAGCCGCTGGACGGCACGGCGGCAGACGCTATCCTAATATCGACCGCGCACCGCAAACTATATTGCCGGCCATACCAGCCCAACCTATCATACCTCGCCCACATAGCCATGAAAGATCGCAGGGTCCGGTGACAGAGCGTTGCGCCGATAGTAGCGGCGGGGAGACTCGCCCGTGTCAGCTCCTGGTCAGGTCAGCAGACACCGCGCCATAGAATGAGCGAGCCACATTCCATTTCCATTCTCCTCGATGTCTGAACTCGACATGTGGAACGCCTCTCTGTACAGCCTGCATTGAAGGGGCACTGCCGGCCAGCCGATGAGTTGTCGTTCCTGACTCTATCATCTCCACAAGCTCGACGCGGGCAAATGTCGGTGCCGCGGGGAAACTGAGGGGAGAGCCGAGCAGAGATTAGGACGTGCATTTGGTGCGAATCTCCAGCCCCACTCGAGACCCTGAACCGAGGTCGACTAGTAGAGCAGCACGCAGCCGCACCAAGAGCGATGACATTTACGGCACGCAACGGCGCTAGATAGATGTAGACGGATGTCATCGCCTACCTCCGCAACTGTCTTATTCCACGAATTGGGTGGGTTTTGAGCGCGATCGTTCGAAGACATTTGCGCCAGACTGCAGAACCAGAAAGCAGATCACAAGCACAGCTACACACATGTGCCGTAGTAGAGGCCGAGCGTGGGACCCCCTTCGGATCAATCAAAATTCCTGCGGCGGGGGCTCCTAGTCCAAGTAGTCCACGAAGGGCAGATCTTGCAGTTATCCAACGCCGAAGGCCACTTTGATCACGCTCCAATCGGCCGTGCGTTATGAACTTCCACGAGAGTTTTGTTTACGTTTCCCCATCTCCGGAGACCCCGCATATATGTACATAGCAGGAGGTAATTGTGATTGGTTCATTTACTCGGAAGACTTGGAAGAACCTCATTGACTCACATCTACGCTCATGACATAGACTTACGATCCCCTTATGGTTGTCTGAACGATTCGGAACGACCTTATCACTGCTTGCAAGCCCCTGGTATGCATAAGCAGACCACAAGGCCACCAGTGAAAATAGTTCCGCCCGACAAATTCGCGGACGAATGAGCAGTACTGAGGATCATCAGATACCAGAGATTTCGCACGTGCTATTAGCCCCGTCTCCCTGAAGTCGAAATAGCGTCATACAACTCTCATTGACCTGTGCACCAGAACTGCATCACAAAATAGACCGACAAGTCACCAATCAACTATCGTCTTCCCAATCATCCGGCACCGGCGAGTTTAGGCTGCTGCCGCCGTGATCGACCGCCGCGGGCACTGCACTGGGAACGACCGGCGGAGTCTGCCTTGGAACATGCACTTGCGAGACAGGACTTTGCACACTCGCCCATCCCCGGGCCATCGCTGCACTAGGGGGGACGGCAATCGGCGCAGGGGGCTTGGCCACGGAGCGCCAGGCACCGCTCGAGCTGGGCGTAGCAGCAATCTTCAGATCTGCGAGTTTCCCGAGGCTGGAGGGTGGCCCTGCGACTGAGATAGCGGCGCTCAGCAGCGGCGTCGGCATCTTGGTATCGAAGCGTCTGATGAGCTGGAGGCTGCGATGGGGCTCCTGATCGACCATCTGTGTGTCCATCCGATAAACAGTCGCGATATCATGTGCAAATTTGCGTCGATCTGGTGGCATGTGGGGCAGGACCTGTGTCTTCTTGTCGCTATTGACGAAGCTGGATCTAATCAGAACATAATCGGAGAGGCTGACGAACTAAAATACTCACTCTGCGAAGGCCTTTTCAACGACACCCACAAATCTCGGGTTCACTCGTCCGAATGAAAGTACATCGTCAGGCCACGTGACAGCAGCTTGCTTCTCCCTGCTCTCGCTCGTGATACCCAGGGCGTCAGCGAGTCGGGCGTTGCGCTTCGCGACAAGACAGTCGTTGGTGCATTTCAGCTGCTGGCCCTCCCGCCCCGCACTCATCGAGCTTTTGCCGCACTGCACTTGCTGACGAATGCGACCGCAGCTACAAACGAGTGTGATGGTGGAAGAGCAGGGACTCGATTCGTCGCAAGATGAAGGTGCGTGGCACGGGAGAGTGCATCCGTGAATAAGAGGAAGGCTGTTAAGAATTAAGCATGTTCCACTCGAATGACTGAGCCAGAACGCACCAAAGTTTCCGTGGTTTCCCACAGTTGGATGTGCAGGCGCCACATCCTTCCTCCGACGAGTGGCACAGCCGCTCACAGTGGTGATAGCCACACCCGAGCAACTTGCCACAGACATTGCCACAGGCAACACGTTCCTGGGAGCAGCGGACGTTTCCCACCTCCTTCTTCCCACACATACAGGTCTTGGTCGTCAAAAACGGACAGGGCGGGCAGGCCTGAGTCGTCGAGTGACACAGATGCGATGTTCGTGGATGCCCGCACGGCGGAGCTGGCAGCGGGCATTGGTACGAGCATTGAATGAGGGTGCCACACGGAATGGGAGGTTCGAGCACTGTCCGACCGCAGGGACAAATAAGCTGTGGATGTCATTAGCTTATCTTTCACAGGAATATGCAAGCAGGAATACCTCTTCAAAGCTGCTCATCAAACAGGGAGCACAGGGTCCTTTGTGGTCCTTCATTTCGCAGCGATGAAGACCACACCCAAGCACTTTCCCGCACACGATATCACACTCGTGCAGTCCACCGACCTCTTCGCCCAGTCCTTCTTGAGCTGCAGCAGCGCGATGGCGCTTGGACTTGTTTTTCTGCTGCTGCAATACAGCCACACTTGCCAGGGGACAGCAAATCCGACCGCATCGATGACGGCCACATGCTCTGAGTGCAGCACACGGTTTCTCGCACAGAATGTCTGTTTCGTGCTCCTGGCCACAGAAGAGCTGCTTGACAGTCGATCCGCAGCGACACGGTCTGGACACCCGCTCAGAACACGGCGGACACGGGCCTTGATGACACTTAGCGGTGCATGCGTGCCCGCATCCGGATAACACCTTGCCACAAGCAGAGTCGCACGTCGGGATCGGCGCACTGCAATTGTCGCGAGGCGGAAACGCATTGCTGCTGTCGGCTCCGATCGGCCGACGACCGCAGGGACAGCTCTTGACAAGCTCAGGCGACCGGGGGCATCTTGCAGCTGGGCCGCTGAACGGATGGCACGGCTGGCTGCAGCGGTGGATGCCACAGTCGAAGACGCGCTCGCACTGGCCGTCGCAGGAAAATCGACCAGACCACGACTCGTCGCCGCGCGAACAGAACACCGCAGATCCTTCTCCGCAGGCGACCACCTTGTCCTCCTTCCCACAGTAGCAGCGCACAGTTTCGAGTTCAGGGCAGACGTCACATGCATCGGTATGGCATGTTCTCTTGCACGTGTGCTGTGGATTCCCACATGCCAAAGGTCGGGCGCATATACTGCCACAGCTGATGTCCTCGTCCGTCGCACACCGCAGCGCCAGGACGACGCCCTTGGGACACCCACAGCGCACCTCCGTCGTGATCCGACACGGCGGGCATGGCCCGGGGTGACACAAGAGCGGGCATGTGTGCGCGCACGTCGAGCGCGCCCGGCTGCACGGCGACGCGCACGAGTGCGGTGTCGACACTCGGCCCGGACTCGGCGATCCTTGCGCGCCGCAAAAACACCGGTACTCCTTCGGCACCGGCGCCCGCCGCGCCTGGCAACCCGGGCAGCGCCACTCCCCGCCGCGCTCGGGCTCCCCCCGGGCTGCCCAGGCATCGGCTACATCTTTAACTGATTTGGCCGCCCAGGATCGGATGCATTTGAGGTGGAAGGTGGTCCAGCAGTACTGCTGCTTCCCCGACTCCATGATCGCGATCGACGGCGAACAGGACCACGTGGGCTGTGCGGGGTGGATCGCAGAGAAGCAGATCGCGCAGTCCGGGTACGGCGGCGTGCTCAACGCCGCGGTCAGGATAGAGGTCAGGTCATCCGCAACTGAGGCCAGTGCAGGTTTGGCCTTGGGAGCAGGCCTCGCATGTGCGCTGGGTGCATCAGAGGTAAGACCCGCGTTGAACCGAGCCGCCCGCCCACGTCTCGACGGTCCGTCAGCATCACGCGCGCGCCAGTTGTTGGATGGGCTATCATGATGCTGATGCTCGCCAGCGACAGGTGGGCGCGCGTTCCCTCCACCTCCGCCACCGCCCCGCGCACGTCTCTGACCTTGCCCTTGCCCTTGGCCCTGACGCGGCGCATCGGCGGGGCGGCCCTCATTCCCGTTCCCATTCCCATTCCCGCCACCAGTCCCACCGCCGTTGCGATTCGGCCGCTTCGTTCGCGTGCGGTGGTTCGGTCTACGCTCGACGCCGGGAGCAGGTCCCGCGGAGCTCGTAGCAGGGGTGTTCTGAGGGCGCTGATTGGCCACGTTATCAGGACCGTCCATGCGCTGGGGGGTCGCGTTCGGGGGTGGGGATGCCGTTCCTGTCGTTATCGGTGACCTTATCGTTATTGGCTGAAAAAGTGAGCTCGAAACCAGTAGAACAGAGAAAGTGGCTCACAGTGAGCGACTGGGAGACGATTAGTATTGGATTACTGGGTTGCACTGATTTCGAGCAATCTGTCAGCCTGGCTGGGGTGTGAGGCAAGCAGACCAGCACGTACGTACGTAAGATATGCTACAAAGAGGACTTGCACAAGGTCTTGCGAAGTGACTATGAACTTGCGATGAGCGTTCCCCGCCCTTGGGCTAGAAGTACAACTGAGAAGAAGCGGGTTCGGTTTCGTTGGACAAAGAAGAGATTTGCAAGGCCGTATATAGGACGGCACAGCCACATACGCAGCCACATCTTAGTGATAGATCTCCGCTATCGAAGGACCCGGAAGGTTCGAATCATTCTGACTCTCTCAGCATCAAAGTGTGACTCGATTCTACGGCCATGCCGGACCCGCCTGTAACGCTACCCCCGAAACGCACTCTCTGTAACATTGGGAACTCAACAGCGTTCGAAAACCTTGTACAACTCTGGTAGACTTGCGATCTGCACGACGTCCCTGTCCAAGAGCGTCTTCGGTGCAATCAGATACCTGCGCAGACCGGGAAACACGACGTGCTGGATCTGCCAGCGCTCGGCTTTCTCCTGCTCTTCTCTGGTCTTGGCGTCGGGAGAGTCGTCGTCCGGGAAGTCTACCAGAGGGCCAGGCACATAGAAGTACGCCAGCTCGCGCAAGAAGGTTTCGAAACACTCTGCTTCGGACGTCCAATTGACCTTCAGAGTTGCCTTGAGCCGGCATCACCGTACTTGGCAGCAAGCAGACTCACCTGCGGCCCAAGACGCATGAGAAAACTGGGCAGCTTGTCCAGATTGGGGGAGTAGTCCCTCAGCAAGAGAGGAAGACTTTCTATGAGCCCCGATGCCGACACGTTAAAAGAGAAGTACTCGGACAGCATATCACGCCGAGCCATGATAGTATCCACGATTCTCTAGAGGATCTTGAGCATTCTGTACAGAAACCGAGCTGCTCTTTGGCAACGCACCCCAACGATCTCAACCTTGCTCAACTCACTCGCAGACGTATCCTCGACCTCCACCGCAATCTCAATGAGCGTCCGCAGCGGTGGCGGTGGATCCAACTTCAGCCGATTGAAGTTCCCGAACTGCCGCAGGCCCAGCTGATAGAACAGCTCCTCGCTCAGCGCGCCGTGGTTGACGAGATACAGCTTGGTCGCGTGCTGGATCAGAGATAGGCATTTGTCCAGCGCCACGATGCCGACGAAGGTGTGTTTCTCCAGGATCTCAGTGAGCTCTAGGAGGTCTCAGTGCACGCAACGACCTGTCCCTGGAACACTCCACGCACGGCGATGTTTCCCTTTCGTCAACGCCTGGCGCAGCGAGGCTACGCTCGTCAACGTGCACTCCGACTCTTTGATCTCCCTCGCCCTCGTCGTATTCGGCGTCGCAGGCGCTTGCGAATCGGAGTCCCTGCTTCCTGATGCGATTTGCGACGGGTTCGCGACAGGAAACATCGACTCGAGCGTGCGGTCTTGCATCGACGTCCGTACTTTATATTGAGACGACGTCTTCTTCGGCGCTGTGACTGCTTAGTGCCAGGACGCTGATGATGAAAGGTAACACACGCGTCGGAATGTCCTGTTCCTCTTCCTGAGCAGAGCGCTCTTTCCCTTTCCTCTGCTTCGATTCTGGCTCAGCAATACCGCCAGTAAGGAGTGTCTGTGTTTCGCGTTAGAATGAGCTGGACTGACCAACGACGCGTCGCTTCCGCACCTGGTACTCAAACACCCTCGATTGGCTCTTCTCAGCCAGGCCGCGTTGCAGCCCATTAGCAATCTGCTCGATGATGGCGTCCTCGTTCAGAAAATGGACTTCCTTCTTCGTCGGATGCACATTCACATCCACATCCCGGGGGTTGATGTCCAGTCTATTGCAGTTCGAGAGCAAGGTCGTCGCACAGAGAGTCGGATCCATACCGGAGATAGATGAATGGAGCTGTGCCCTTGGGCAAGATCCCGCTATACACTGCTTCTAGGGACCTTTTCATCCTCGCGGATTCCACCAGCCGGTCTGCGGAGTTGATGTGAGCCATAGACACAAAGCATCGACTGCTTACTGTTGATGAACAGAAGGAAGATCGTCTTCTTCGACTGATAGTTCGCATTGGTGAAGAAGGACTCGGCCTTCCAGGACTCCTTTTCGTCAGTGGGTTGAATGACGCTATGCAACAGGTCCTTTGCTATCGAATGTCCGTACAAGAGCCGGATCGACTGCCGAACATCGGAAGACGTCGGCGTAGACAGATCAGGCGATGGGGACCCAGCCTGTAGACAGAATGAAAAATCAGCGCAGAGGACGTGTCAAACTAAATGACAGGACCTTCTTGCACAGGAAAGAAACGGCTGGATTATGGACCGCATACTTCGTCATCACGTCCAGCAGCCTCGAGTACTCTTCAGAGGTGCTTCTCAACGCTGCGAGTCGCGTCGGTGTGTTGTAGAACAAGTCTTCGATCTTGAGAGTTGTCAGAGCACATTCACGTTTGGCAAGCTACACACAATGATCGTCGTCCCGTCGTTCCCTGCACACGGCTTTGGCTCTGTCGATTGTCCAGGCTTACCTTCCGTCAAGCGACCGTCCGCGTAGTGCGCCCTACACACTGCTTAACCCTAAGAAGCGAGGAGTAGAATCAGCAACACGCACTTCCAGGCACAACTCTCCGTCTTAGTCTTCGTGACGACTGAAAGCCGTGCAACGTGCGATATTGAAGCCAGCGCTTCTCCGCCTTTCCCGAAATTCAGAGCCCGCGCGTCATGTCATACAGCGTATCCACCCACGGAAACCGTACGTCTGGATCCGCGCCAGGTCGGAGAACGTGGTGAGTTTTGAGGTCGTGAATCGCTCCGCGAGGATGGGCAGGTCCGCTTTCTAGAGCACAAAAAATGCTCGTTAGTCTATGCCCTGCCAGCGAGCAGCCGCCACGCACGCGGATCCCCGACCCGTTGTCCTGGATCTGCAACAGCTTCATGCCCCCGTCCTTGACCGTCACGCGGATCGTCGTCGACCCAGCGTCGAGGCAGTTCTCCAAGAGCTCTTTGAGGGCAGAGGCGGGGCGATGGATGATCTAATGAGGGGGAGGTCAGACTATTCCTGGTGTAAGTACTAGCAGCCGGAGGAGCGACTGACTTCGCCTGCTGCGATGCGGTTTATGAGCGACTCTTGTAGTCGTTTTATAGGGAGAGGTTCGCTTGGAAGACATTCCGGGTCGTCCATGACAGTACAGCCTAATGGATTTGCACAACCAGGTAGTATAATGGGAAGAGCAGCGACGCGATCACATGACCCTGACGCGATCAATGAGATGACAGGTTGAGTGCGACCTCAGGGAAGGAAGTCCAATAAATCGGAAAGGCAATCGCAAGTACATACACGATCAGAGATAGATATGCGAAAAGGGATACATAGGAAAATTATGAAGCAATCCCAATGTCAAGAAAATGGAAAATAGAACAGTGGTTCAAAGAGACAAGGGAACAGTGATTGAAGACGAGCAAAAATGAGCCACACCTGCAGGGGAATCAGCGAAATTCGGAAGCCAAGAGAGATGACGAACTCCTATTTACCGGGTGTAAGATCGCACGAAGAGTTCGTGGGTGAGTGAAGTTCCAGATGAACTTGGCGCCGGTTTTTATGGCGAGCGCGGCGACCCACACGACTACGATGGCCGATGGGTTGTACACTCAAAAAAGGACAAGAAAATGTGACGAACACTAGCGAACAGGCGGACCATTCCGGGGGGACACCATCGTGGACCATATGCGAGGGGCAAACACCTGGAGAATGCAGACTACACGCGAGCGCCGAGGAGACCCGATCACATGTTCATCGCCGGCGCCCTGCTCGCAAGTGCGCGTTCATCTTCGCATTCTCGAAGCAGACGCGGCCAGAGACGATGGGGCGGCTGGATCCGGAGACCCGATTCTCGTCTTCTTCCACCCACTCGGTCTGGTCTCAAACATACGAACTGACGGTTAACTTCACGCGCAGAGCGATAAACTGTGGCTGAGCACTGGCAGGCACGCGCTGTGAAGCACCAGCAAGACGACCATCTGGAGTGCAGCAGAGATCAGTCTCAGTGGTACTGGAAATCTTCAAACGAACAAGAGGTGCGAGAACAAACGCAATGCCGTCCTTGCTGAGCAGATGGGTGGTTTGGACTCTGGAGATAAATAAAGACCATCCTTGCAAGGAAAAGACGTAGGTGAAGCGAAGTGACCTCAAGTCCAAGACGACACGGAAGGACACGCAGACCATAGGTTGTGCCGACGCTGAGCGCCCATTCCACATCCCATCTTTTCCTCGAGAGACAGTAGCCGGTGAAAGACCGGAAGATTGTGAAAATACCCGGCCCCAGTTGATCTGCCCCTCCGGCGATGAGATATCTCCTGAGCTGCCTTCTCGCGGCTCGTTTAGGGAGCGCTCGAGGTCCTTCCCTTCCTTTGTGCTAAATTCGAGCGATTCAGCGTTGACAGCCCACGAAGCTGCACTGTTTCCACTTCGCTGCCAGAGGTCTGCGCGTGCCGAAATTCCGCACACATGTGCATCCAGGGTCGATGAAGGCAGGGACCGGCATGCTGAAACATGATCGCAGGCTTGCAAACACATTCGACAAGGCAGCTTAGGGCAAGTGCATAGACCAGCACGGTCCAGGATACAAGAGTAGAACCGACACTTTTCACAGTCGCCAATTCGTAGAAAATTCAGGGTCCAGAGACTGCCATGACATAACCCCCGAGGGGAGGTGTCATGCACCGCCAGTTCGCTGTAGAACTTGCTGCAGGGACGATGCTTCGCCCAAAGGATTCGCTCAGAAGAAGGACAGGACATCCTTCACGCGACGTCGGGAGTCCTCGTCGCCTCTTTCGTCTGGGTGCCAGAGCGACGGCTCGCCCAAGAACGTAAATCGGCAGCAGGAACACCCATAACCGCCGTTTCAGGCAGGCTTTGTGACAGCACACGATGTCACAACTGTGCTTCCCGTGGGTCACTCGGCTATCTCCTTGAACCGGACGCAAACAATCTAACTTGCTTTGGTCGGTTTTCCAAATGCAACAGTTAAAACCACCAGCAATGCGGGCCCAGGAATTATTCCTTGTCCTCCGCCCCCCTCTCTTATGATGTCCACTGCACCTGCCTTCGTAGCCCGCGACCCGCTGGGTTTCCTGCATCCCTCACCCACCTTTTCCAACTGGAGCGTGGACGCTATGACGGACTGCGCGCCCCCGCCGGACTGGCGTACGCTTTATAGACTGTGGTCGCTGCCGCTGGAGATCGGGACTGGTCTCATGGACGCAATGCTCAATAGTTCCACCTTGTTTGAACCTGGCATGTGTCTGCAGCCCAGTGCGCCAAGTTACCCCTCCTCCCCCTCGTGCGCCACCGCGCCACATCTCCCCTTCGAGAAGCCCCATCCGGTGTCCGAGTCCCCGTTGTCCGATTGGGAAAGTGGAAGTGGCCACTCGTCGCTTATGTCCACGCCATCGTGCCAGCTGTCTCCGCTGCCTGACCTGGACGAAACGGCTTTTCTATTCCACTCGCCACCGCCACGGAAATCCGCGCCGCTTCCCGGACCACTAGCCTCAGCCGACATCGCCCCCAGCTCCACACACGACTCGGCGGAACTGGCCTGCCGAGTCCTGCTCTCCGCCGGCGTCTTCTCGGCGCCCTCCCTCCCCCACACCGATCCTGCACCGGGCGCCAACGCTCCCCGCGCCTGCGCCGCGCCCTTCCCCGGTGCAGCCGCCCCATCGGCGCCCCGGCTGAAAACGAGCAGCCCGACGGAGCGCCGGTATCGCTCGAACCTGCACGCGCGCATCCTCGCCCTGCGCGCTGCCGTGCCGGCGCTGCGCGTCCTGGACCGCCGTGCGCTTTCCGACCCGTCCTCCTCTGCGCCCGTCGACCTCACGGATATGGACGTGATCGACGCGGAGGGGATGGTGGACGGCGTTAAGGTCGCGCGGAAGAACTCAAAGGCGGCCGTGCTGCTCAAGGCCACGGAGTACATCCACGTACTCAAGAGCCGCGAGAAGCGGTACGAGCGGGAGGTCGCCGGGCTCAAGGCGCTCGTGCGCTTGGCCGTCGGCGGCGGCGATGCGGGCGACCGCGTGGTCGAGGCGTGGGAGTCTGAGTGGGTCGCTCGCGGAGACGACCCGGCGGTGTCCGGTGCGGGTGAGGACGAGGGCGAGGACGAGGGCGAGGATAGTGATGACGTAGTAGGGGCGAGGAAAAAACCCAGAACGGACGCACTCAGGCCTCTATCCGCGTGCCCTCCCCAGGTGACGAGGAAACGCGGCCGACCCCGAAAAACAGCCCCATGTCCTCCACCGTTCCATTCTACAGAGACAAGCCCCAATGCAGCTGTTCATTGAATGGGGATCTGTGTCTAGCATTGAAATCGATTGTAGGAATGTATATTTTATGAATTGGTCTGCACTTGAAACTCTATTTAGGGTTGTTTGTTTAGGGAAAACATGGTTTCTCTCTCGAGACAAACGCATGTCCAGTAAGATCGCGTGTCCGCATTGTTCAATGAGGATCACTCACCTCATATATCGTATATATGTGGATCTTAATCAACCTAGGCTCACTTTTCGAGATAAAAGTTGATCAGATGGTCCATAGGGAGAGGCACAATAACACAATCACGTGGCTTACCTACAACAGCACACGCGACGCGTCTATATTCTGCCCCACATTGCCGCGCGCCAGTTCCTTGCTCCATTCGCGCAGAACATGTTTCTGAACCTTCCCACTCGCCGTTTTATGAAAGCTCCGACTCAACACCGTCATCGCTGACAAAGAAGATCCACCCAGGCGCATTCTGTTCGAGAGTACATGAGAATGCTGCACAACCAGACAGCCAGAGGACCGCTTTTTCGCTCGGCCCACCTGAGGATTGATGGATTTCACACCAGTGTCCCCGATTTCTTCGCGGGAAGTCGACGTCTTCTTCCACCCCGTGATTCGTTAAGATCGCCTTTCAGAGACGGTGAGCCTATGCAAAAGGACAGTTTCTCTCGAGCCCACGTTTTCGATCTACACAGGAAATAGATTCTGAAGAGAATGTCGGTCATTCCTCTGAGAACCTGAGACACGACGCTACCTCTCCTCCGCGGATGATTAGATCCTGCGAACGAGTTAATCCCATATCCGGTATTCAAATCCGAGCGACAAGCCTTCATCCTACCGACAACTGTGTAATCTTGTTTCAGATTCAGCATTTCGAGAGAATCAAAGAGACTTTACTCCGGAGGTACTCTTCCTCGTCCATGATGGCCTCGTCTCCCGTATGCATCCACAACGTCCGCTCTTCGTCCGTCTTCGTGACCTCCTTCGCCCGTTCGTGTCCCGCCAGTACCTACTCAGCCGCACCAGCGGACCACTCAAATCCCACGACCAGCAGGCTCGGCTGACCTCCTCTGTTCTGCAGCAGATACCCCGCAACGCACAGCTCCCCCGGCGTCCCGACTCCCGACAGAAACGACCTGGCCGTCCGGATCAACCAGCTTCGCTCTGACGTGGGGCTGCACCTCTCCGACGGCCTCGACGCGTTTGTCAAGCGCGTCTCCGGTGATTCGTTGAAACAAAACCGGGCTGTCAGTGGTTCGGTCATCTGTATCGTCGGCCCGCAGCGGGCCGTCCAAAGATCAAAGACTGAACATAGATTACGGTCCACGAAATGATGGGTAGAACATGATATGTAGAACTCGGTGGGTACAGGATAGATTGTGACAACGATGATACAAGAGTCCACTAACGGAAAGAGGGCGGCTACGAGGCGGAATGTGTTTGAGCAGCAGCTCTGCGACGGCGGAGCGGAATAGATTCCGGCTCTGGTGGCACGCGATTATGCGCCTCCTTGGCAATCTGAGTAAGGGATCAGTACAAAACAGCAGTCTGCGTAGCAGGACACGCAGATGTACCTCAGCGCGAGTTCGGAAGACTTCGATTGCGCGTCGGCAGAGAACGAGTCTGATGGGGCCTCCCTTCATTAGGTAGAGGACACTGCTCTGGTAAGAGAGACAGCTCTTGAGATACTCCTCCCTGAGCACCGATGCTGTGGTGCGTAGTCTGCAAGACGCTGTCAGGGAAGTACTCTCTGTAGACACACATGCAAGCACTCACTGTTCGAGTTCCTCAGCCATCTCTCCACGAAACTGTACAGCCCCCGACTCGGCGGCATCACAGAACTCTCCATCGGCTTGTTCGACGGCGGACACCATTGCACGAGAGACCCTTCCTGGCGCGACCCAGAGGACAAATGCGGTGAATATCGCGCAGAGAGAGAGCGTGAGACCAATTTCAGGCAGTGACAACAGAGTGACGGTGTTGGTGATCGATGATGCAAGATCAGGCGCACTTGGGTCCGGGAGAACATGCTCGAGGCGCGATCCGTCGCTGCTGAGAGGCCCAGGGCTTGTTTGTGAGTTCTCGTAGGTGGGATCCATTGCAGAAGTGCAGGGGATGAGAAGCGGGTTGTGCGGTATATATACGAGAAAGAGAAAGATCCATGATGCATTGCAAGTACAAGTGTGCGGGGGCTGAAGTGAGGCTCACCGGATAACTCGATGTAGCAGTGAATCCCTCGCAGGCAGAAGGTTTGTTTGTTTGTTTGTTTGTTTGTATCCAAGCCTCCTTCTGACGATCATTTTAGCATAGCGTCAGAGGAGCGTGTAGTCCGTGCTATCCTTGACTGTGAATGAGGAGCCATGGGTGAGAGTGTCACAGGTAGATACTGGCCAATAGCCGGATTTACACATATAGCTGTGTTTGATCCTGCTCGGCTAGCTAAGCGAGCACAACAGGCACGAGCGAAGCCCACTTGACAGCTTCTCCAGGGTCCTCCAGCTTCTGTAGGAACCTGTGAGAATCGGTGGCTATAGAGGATCTAGGGACTACTGGAGATCTTGAACTATGGAGGCCTGCAACAGCATGCTGATACGCGAGGACGTGGCAAGTGGGATCATTGATTGGGGATCTGCGTTTCGTCACATGTTCAGTAATCTCGGCTCCAGATGTTCCCGGGTGATCAGATCAAAGATCTGGGGCGGATCGATCAAGAAACCGAGCCCACATCACCCTGGGAACTGCACCGTGATTTCCCATCATTTCTGCCTCGGATCATGTCTATGTATTCCGATAACCGCATTTGGCCTCTGCGCTACCTACGTCTGGCCAACGAGACCACATGTTCAGGAACTAGAAAGCGTTGGCTATGCCAACATTATGCCTTGCTTGCTGATTAAATCCATATGATCAAATTTATATACAATAAAATTCGCACCAGTATGGGAGCGCGATCGAGCGGGGGACCTGATGTGGATGGGAAGTGTGTCTTCAAAACCGCGCCTCGCAATCTGTGGACCCTACGTCCATTGTAGAGGATCAAGCACCCAGTCATGTCATTGACTACATTCTTGGGCTCGAGAGCTGGTGCGCAGAAACGTGTGTCGTCGTGTTTCCCTATTTCAATGAGCGATACGATCCTGCCTGCTGGACACTTTCAGTTCACCAGGTGAAAATGCTGTACGCAGGACGCCGTTTGTGGGCACAAGGGACCGCAGACAATGTTCTCGAAGAGAAGAGGGCTGTCCCGCATACGTACATAGCCCCAGCAGCAGAAAACACTATTGACCCTATACCGTCGCGCAACACGTGATGATGACACATCCCTGATGGGCGGCTTTCCCGCGCGATTTGTACCCTATACAGTGTCATCGTCGCGAGGACTTGTGCGTTTTGAGCGCAACAGAGTGTAGATTAGGTATCTAGACTGGAGATAAGAAAAGATAATGATTAGTAATCCCCACGTGATCTGTCTTTGTTGATATCTACCAAAATAGCTTGATGCATTGGAGGAACATGGCCGGAAATTCGTTGAAGACATGCGTCGAGCCGCAGACATAGTTGAAGGTCAACTTGGTAATGTCGAGGGCTCCCAGATCCTTCTGCGCAGTCTTAAAAGGCGGAAGATCGGGAATGACGTAGGTAAATTTATTACTGACTTCCGGCACTCAAACGAGACTGGACGTGTGAGGCGGTTGGTCTGGGGGATCAATGGGAATGCAGCCGAAAGGCGCTAGCGGCTACAGCAATAATACCATGGGCGCCAGTCAATCTTAATCATAACAATTATTTATCTTGTAATTGATCTTATCTATCTCTTATCCACACTCTGTTGCGCTCAAAACGCACAAGTCCTCGCGACGATGACACTGTATAGGGTACAAATCGCGCGGGAAAGCCGCCCATCAGGGATGTGTCATCATCACGTGTTGCGCGACGGTATAGGGTCAATAGTGTTTTCTCAGTGCAAAACAGCAGTCTGCGTAGCAGGACACGCAGATGTACCTCAGTGCGAGTTCGGAAGACTTGGATGGCGCGTTGGCAGAGAATGAGTCTGATGGGGCCTCCCTTCAATAGGTAGAGGACACTGCTCTGGTACGAGAGACAGCTCTTGAGATACTCCTCCCGGAGCTCCGATGCCCTGGTGCATAGTCTGCAACGAGCTGTCAGGGAAGTACTCTCTGTAAACACACTTGCAAGCACTCACTGTTCGAGTTCATTGGCCATCTCTCCAAGAAACTGTACTGCACCCAACTCGGCGGCGTCGCAGATCTCCAGTGGAGATCTGGATTCTCCACTGGCCTGTTCGACTTCGAAGCTACCGGCGACATAGCTCTCGGGATCTACCGTGCTTCGAAGACATGCTTCGAAGCTACCGGGGACATAGCTCTCGGGATCTACCGTGCTTCGAGGATGTCAAGCTGTACATAGTCCTGGGTTTTCATCACACATGCGGACATTGGATCAATTCGTTTCACATTATCACACGTGGGAACTTGGCTTCCGAGTCGAAGCACGGTAGATCCCGAGAGCTATGTCGCCGGTAGCTTCGAAGCATGTCTTCGAAGCACCCTCGTCCGACTCGGTGAGTTGCGCGAAGCCAACTGACTCCGCCACGAGCTGCGCCGTCAGGTTCTGTATCTCGTCAGCCGGGTATAATTGCAGCTCACCACCATAGCGAGAACAGGACCTCTGCGCAGGGCGCGGCACGGGGGAGACTGGTGGTGCTTCGCGGCGGTGAGAACATGCACGTAGGCGAGCGTGCCGAGGACGCTCAGCAGCGTGGTGGTCTCGATGTCGATTCACGATTCGTGGTTAAATCCCGAGCGTATGATGGCGGGTCGTGTGTTTCCTCGCATGGTCATACTCCGACCGGCAACTGATAGATTCTAAAGAGTCACGCGCCTTCCCATAGTGCGACGTTTCTGAGACGGACTGACGCCCCAAAGTTTTCGTCGATGCATACGGACGATTCGGGCACAAAGACCCTCCATCCGCGCAAATCACGTGCGATACACGTGCGGCATAAGTTCGATTCTCGCTGGTAAATCTGACTTTATGTGTCCTGAGGCACTGGGATAACGGGTAGTGGACGACATAAAAGACTACAGGGTATCAAACACGTTGTGTAGTGGTAAAGGGTGTGAATTAGTATACCAGGCAGCCTTGAGTTCAATCCAGGCCTGCAGTATTTTTGAGGGAGGGCACAGCCCGACTTCTTTTGGCCGAAAGATCTTTGGAATTCCGATCAATCAATCGATCTTTTTCTCTCCCGCTCCCATGTCGGAGGTGATCGGTGAGTTCCCACTGTGGCATCCATTACTTATAATTCTTGACTCAATGCTCACAACAGAGGTTCGATGCTCTCGATGCAAGAAAACCAAGCCTCAGACTGAGTTCCCGATACTGACGAGAACCTGAAACGTTCTTTTGCTGCGATGCTCGAGACAGCCTCTGATCCTCAGGGAATGGCACCAAAATTGGCCGAAGCGATCACGCCCGCTGTCGAAGCTGTCGAGGATACCGGTGGGAGCATTGACAGGTATCAACGCCATCGGAAAACTCAACGCACGTATAAAGACTCGGATAAGTATACCATGTTTCTCCCTAACTAGATTACTTCCTCGGAAACATTGTTACTTTACTACAATAAATTGTTTCTTTGACTGTCATCGGCCAGGATTCGAACTTGTGCCGCACGTGTATCGCACGTGATTTGCGCGGATGGAGGGTCTTCGTGCACTTGTCCATACGGACAGTATTCGTAAATGAGCCCAAAAGAAAGAAGAGAACTGATGAGTTCTCACTCGTACGACGGGCCTTTGGAGGACTAGTTGCCGGTCCACACCCCCAAATTGGGGAATGGCTCTGCCTGCTTGGACTCACTGGGACGTTTTTCAAAGTACTTGTGAGTTTTGCAGGACGTTGTGATGGTGGACTCCGTGTCGGGGCTATCCGATGCTGATGGAGCACCCGACTTTCTCTTGTTCGGGATTCTCGTAACAAACACCATCGACATAGGGAAAATCGTATCCGAACACTTGGAGGAGACTCGGCTGAAACTTTCAAGGTGGAAGCGAGCCTGATAGCGTGACCGTCACAGAATGGCCAACTTTTCGATTCCACTTATACCGAATTTGAGTCGGTTGTTACTGAGAAAATATTTCACGGTGTATCAAGTCGCACTCGGCTCTTACGCGCCATGTCTTGTAAGTATACATCTCTGGTCTCAATGTTTCCATCAAATCCTCATTCAGCAACGCGGCCACGTGACCTTGCCAGCCACGCGTTTGATTGTCACGAGGATATGTTCGTTTTGAACAAGGAGCAAAACGAATGTCTCTGGATTAGAGCTTTCACATACAGACAACCCATTCATGAGGAGTACATTCATACAACATATGAACGATGCCAGACACTGGCCCTGTTCAATAAATAGCTGCGTCAAAGTCCTCGGTGCTCATCTATGTCGAATGGAATGGTAGAGGAGATGGAGGTGGGGCTGTTTTTCGGGGCCGACCGCGTTTCTTCTTCATCTGGGGAGGGCACGCGGATAGAGGCCTGAGTGCGTCCGTTCTGGGTTTTTTCCTCGCCCCTACTACGTCATCACTATCCTCGCCCTCGTCCTCGCCGTCGTCCTCACCCGCACCGGACACCGCTGGGTCGTCTCCGCGAGCGACCCACTCAGACTCCCACGCCTCGACCACGCGGTCGCCCGCATCGCCGCCGCCGACGGCCAAGCGCACGAGCGCCTTGAGCCCGGCGACCTCGCGCTCGTACCGCCTCTCGCGGCTCTTGAGCACGTGGATGTACTCCGTGGCCTTGAGCAGCACGGCCGCCTTCGAGTTCTTCCGCGCGACCTTGACGCCGTCCACCATCCCCTCAGCGTCGATCACGTCCGCGGCTTCGGCCGGCGCAGAGGAGGACGGGTCGGCGTGCGCACCGCCGCGGTGGTCCCGGGAACGTAGCGCCGGCACAGCGGCACGCAGGGCTAGGATCCGCGCATGCAGGTTCGAGCGGTACCGCCGCTCGTTTTTGGCCGCGCTGCCAGTGTGGCGGGGAGGGGCGCAGCGCGGGGAGCCTTGGTGGTCAGGCCGAAATTACTGGTGCGCGACGGCGGAGGCGCCGAGAAGACGCCGGCGGAAAGCAGGACTCGGGAGGCCAGTTCCGCAGAGTCATGTGCGGCGCTGGGGATGATGTCGGCTGGAGTTATTGAGGCGGGACTAGGCACGGATTTTTGTGGCGGCGGCAGCGGCGGAGAGCAGAATAGAGACGCTGTTTCGTCCAGGTCGAGCAGCGGAGACAGGTTGCACGATGGCGTGGACATAAGCGACGAGTGGCCACTTCCACTTTCCCAATCGGACAACGGGGACTCGGACACCGGATGGGGCTTCTCGAAGGGGAGATGTGGCGCGGTGGCGCACGAGGGGGAGGAGGGGTAACTTGGCGCACTGGGCTGCAGACACATGCCAGGTTCAAACAAGGTGGAACTATTGAGCATTGCGTCCATGAGACCAGTCCCGATCTCCAGCGGCAGCGACCACAGTCTATAAAGCGTACGCCAGTCCGGCGGGGGCGCGCAGTCCGTCATAGCGTCCGCGCTCCAGTCGGAAAAGGTGGGTGAAGGATGCAGGAAGCTCAGCGGGTCGCTGGCGGCGAAGGTGGGTGCAGCGGAGATCAGAAGAGCAGGGGGGCGGAGGACGGGGAGTATTTCCTGGACGCGCATGGCTGGTGGTTTTAACTGTTGCATTTCGAAAACGATCAAACCCAGTTAGATTGTGTGCGTCCGGTTCGAGGAGATAGCCGAGTGACTGACGTCCCTCGGAAGCCTAATTGTGACACCGCGTGGTGTCACAGTGCTTGCTTGAAACGGCGGTTATGGGTGTTCCTGCTGCCGATTTACGTTCTTGGGCGAGCCGTCGTTCTGGCACCCAGACGAAAGAGGCGACGAGGACTCCCGACGTCGCGAGAAGGATGTCCTGTCCTCCTTCTGAGTGCATCCTTTGCGCGCAGCATCGCCCCTGCAGCAAGTTCTTCAGCGAACCGACCCCGGGGTTTATGCCATGGCAGTCTCTGGACCCTGAATTTTCTGCGGATTGGTGACTGTGGCAATTGGTAGTTCGACTCTTGCCGTATAGATCTGTGCACTTCCTTCCAAGCTGCCTTGGCGAATATGTTCGCAAGCCTCCGAGTATAATCCCACATGCCAGTTCCTACCCTCCTCGACTCGGGATGTACGTTTGTGCGCAACTTTCGGTACCCGCGATTGCGCAGATCACTGGCAGCAAAGCGGGAGCAGCGCAGCTTCGGGGGCTGTCACCGCTGCATCGTTCGAATTGAGCACAAAGGAAGGCGCTCGAGCGCTGCCTAAACGAGCCGCGAGAAGGCTGCTCAGGGGATATCTCATCGCCGGATGGACAGATCAGCTGGGACCGGGTACTTGCACCGTCTCCCGGTCGTTTCACCGGCTACTGTCTCTCGAGGAAAAGACAAGACTCGTGGGATGTGGGATGTGGAATAGGCGCTCAGCGTCGGGACCACCTCCGTTCTGCGCGTCTTCAAGTGTCGTCTTGAGCTCCACGTCACTCCGCTTCCCCTACGTCTCTCTTTTCCACGTGGAGATGGTCCTCGGTCATCTGGCTACCAAGTACGACGTTGCTTTTGTTCTCGCACCTCTCGTTTCGCCGTCACATACTAATGTTTCGTGACAATGTCCCCCCCTGATCGCTCACCGCGCCGCAAGTGCCACTTGTCACATCGTCTTATCGTCTTTCGCGGGTGGAAGCCATCGAACATTGTCGTGGTGTGCGTCGCCGCGCTCGCTATCAAAATTGGCCCCAGCTTCATCTGGAAGCTCACTCGCCCACGCGTCCTTCGTGCGATCTAGCACCTGGTAAAAAAGGAGTCCGCCACCTCTCTTGGCTTCCGAATTTCGCTGATTGCCCTCCAGGTGTGGCTCATTTTTGCTCGTCTTCAATCACTGTTCCCTAGTCTCTTTGAACCATTGTTCTATTTTCCATTTTCTTGACATTGGGATTGCTTCATAAATTTCCTATGTATCCCTTTTCGCATATCAATCTCTGATCGTGTATGTACTTGCGATTGCCTTTCCGATTGATTGGACTTCCTTCCCTGAGGTCGCACTCAACCTGTCATCTCATTGATCGCGTCAGGGTCATGTGATCGCGTCTTGTTTGAATCCGCATTTGTATTCCGTGTTGAGCACTGGGGAGAGCGTCTAGCAACCCACCTGTGTGAGTTGAGAGCTTAGTGTGGGCACTATGCGGGAGTAGTCAAGAGACTTGTATTATAGGGTAATAGAGCCCTCCTTATATACAATACAGGGGGCTATTTGTGTCTATTTAGGACAAGTCAACATGACTCTAGATGACACATGATGGAGTCATAGATGTGTATCACGACATCCATCTGGCAGACGATAAGATCATCATTTGATCAATACTCCCCCACGCTGAAAACCACGGGATAGTGTTTGAAAGCGAAATCTTCATCGGCCATTCCTTCAGGACGAGTTGAACTCAAGTCCTAGTTGGGACCTGAACTTCTCGAACTTGACGCATCCTAGGTTCTTGGTGAACATATCTGCAGGATTCTCACTGCCCGGAATAAAGAACAGTTCAACCTCTTCTTCCTCGACCCGCTCACGAATGTAGTGATAGCGGATGTCTATGTGTTTCATCCTGCGGTCTCGGTAGGCATTGCTGCCACTGAAGAGTGCACCCTGATTGTCACCGCAAATGGGTACTGGGATGGTGAGTTTGAACTGGAGTTCCGAAAGGACGCTCTTCAGCCACATCACCTGGCGACTACAATCTGAAATTGCCATGTACTCTGCTTCAGTAGAAGACTGCGCAACTGTGCGCTGAAGTCTAGACTGCCAACAAATAATCCCATCTGCCAATTTCGTGAAGAAACCAGTGGTAGACCTCCTCTTGATTGGATCAGCAGCCCAGTCTGAATTGCTAAATGCAATGAGCCCTCTATCCGTCGCACCATTGAAAATGAGTGAATAATTCCTAGTACCAGCCAAATAGCGGCAGATATACAGCGCTTTATGGAGGTGGTCTTGGGACAGATTGGCAGCAAATTGTGACAATTTGGTCACAGCAAATGCAATGTCAGGACGTGTGCCTAGCATGATGAAAAGAAGAGATCCAATGACTGATTGGAATTTCTTCCTCAGTTTTGGATTGACTTCATCCTCGTTTGGCATTGGAACATATCCAGCCAGTATAGAGGTCACTACAAACTTGGCGTTCTGCATCCCAAACCGCTCTAGCACCTTGTCGAGATAAGGTATCTAATCAATCTTGATCAAAGATCCCACTCTACTGAGGCATACACGCAAGAACTCTGGAGTATCTTCAGAATTGCAGCATTCCCATTGCTTGTTGAACTCAGCCTTGAGAAAGGTGAGGAGCTTCTTGTTTGTGGATAAGAACAGTGCATCATCCACATAGACTATTATGACGGCTATGCTGCCATCAGAGTCCTTGTAGAAGAACATGCCGGCATCTGATGTAAGTCAGATCCAGCCCATGGCTTTCGTGGACTTGGTCAGCGCTTTCCACCATGCTAAAGCAGCTTGTTTGAGTCCGTAGATTGCCTTGTGCAAGCGCATGACTTTGCGCTCTTGGCCTCTCGCCACAAAGCCTTCGGGTTGTTCCATGTAGACCTCTTCGTCAAGCTCTCCATAGAGAAAAGCCTTACTGACGTCGAGTCCAGACCAATGCCAATCATTTAGCGCTGCAAGCGCCATGACCAACCAGAACGTCTCATACCTGACAACAGGAGAGAATATATCGTCATAGTCAACACCTTCGACTTGACTGAAACCCTTGGCAACTAGGCGGGCACGTTTTCGGCCATCAGATTTTTGGTCCAAGACCCAGCGACATCTGATAACCTTCTGTCCTTTCGGACGGTCCACAAGGGAATAGACCTTGCGTTGACGAAGTGCCTCTAACTCGTCGCGGCAAGCATCAATCCAACCTTTCTGTTGTTCAGAAGGCAACCGCTTGATATCGCGGTGATAGGCTGGCTACCAGACGCGCTCTGCACCAGCTCTGTAAGGGCGTATTTTTGCGCTTTTTACAGAGTTTACTCTTGAACCACTCGGTGTATCGTGTCGCGGTTAACAGTGTTGCGCTCAGTAGGACTTATGGGTCTACTGCCCAGTCGACGACTGTGGATAGTGTCGACGATAGCAAGGCAGTCAGACCACTACTGTGGAACTGGTCTTATGAGTCTACACCAGGCTCAGGGCCATTAGTGACGAACGCTTGGACCGCGACCATTCCCCAAAAAGGGATATGTCGTTGCGTCGACTTCTCAATAAGGGTCATTCTCTGCAGATGGGAACTTGGGCTGAAGGGCTGAGCAATGCGCGACGTTCTCAATAATAGAACTACTATTGGACAGGACTTGGCGTTACAAGACTTAAACCATCTTGTCGCGGCAACTCCCGGTTTTGAGTTGGACGTTTCCTCAGATCATGCCACGACGACGACTTGTCACATGTCAGGATCCATTCGATCACGGGACATTGTGGACGCGTCGCGGTGACACTTCCAAGTGTCACGGCGAGTCGCGCCCATACTCAAACACACTAAAATCGGTACGGCTAGATCCGTGAACCGAGCCATGTGGGGGACGATTGGCGTGCCTAGAGTCATACGGCTTCTTGGGGCGCCCACGTTGGTCTCACATGCCAAGACATACCCGTTGGCCAATCCAGCACGTCGTATTCCAAAAGTATGACGCGGTGGGTTGGCCCACATCAAAAGTATCATATGGACGATGGAGCGGGGTCCTGATCACTCAGGACCTGTCCGATCGTTCAACTTTTCAATTACCCTAAAAGGCAACCGATCTTAGATAGCGTGGCTACTATGCAGTTGTACAGGACTTTACTAAGCAGCGTCGTAGACAGTATAAGTAGCACGTCGTCTCTTTGTATTAGGGAGCTTTCCCCCGGACTGTGAATCACTATCATTTCAGATTGTTTTGTACAATTTGCGTGCCGCGTGATTCCACCCTAAGAAGTTCTGCCATCCCTGCCCGGTCGCGACGAGTTGCTCCCTGAGCACTTGTAGCTACTGTGATTTGAGTTTTGAGTTTTGAGACATCAGAAAGTCGGATTCGCCGCATCTGGTTGAGTCGCGGCATTTAGTGTCGTCGCCTTCGGGCTTTGTTGAGATCGTTCCACACCTCTAGCTTGGCAGTGCGTCGACTAGTTGTGCTCGGGTTGTTTTGGTCAGTTGGCAGTGCGTCGACTTGAGAACTTTGGTTCCACACTTCTTGCTTGGCAGTGCGTCGACAAGTTGTGCTCGGGTTTTGGACATTGGATATTGGCTGTTAGTTGGCAGTGCGTCGACGCGGCATTTCGGTTTACTAGTTGGCAGTGCGTCGACTCAGTACTTTTGGTTGTGTCAGTTGACAGTGCGTCGACTCGACATTTTGGTTTACTAGTTGGCAGTGCGTCGACTCAGTATATTGGTTGTATCGGTTGGCAGTGCGTCGACTTGATATTTGGGCTTTGCGTCACCATCTAGACGCTGTCGCTACAAGGGATCTTAATACTTCGTATTAAGCTCTGACTTGTTATATTGTTGTTGTGGATTGGATTAGTGTTGGTTGTGATCGTATAGAAGATATTGGTTGAGACACCATTGTTTGCTATATATAAATTCTTGTCGTCGACTTCGTCTCCGCGACTATTGGATCTGCGTCTATTGAGAGTTGTGATACTGGTGCTCTGTCCACCCCGAAGCCCTCGCATCTTTCACACACTGAGAAGCTGATTACGAGGAGTGTGAACGTGTTTTATATTTGGGTTTACTTTCATAGTAGATTCACTTGTGAGCACGCCCTCAGCATTTCATCTGGAGCCCACCGCGAGGGGCTTCTAAAAAGTTTCATAAACTTTAAAAATCAATAAACCGGATTCTTTACCGCGACGTCGGATAGAGACCAAGGGTTTATCCCGCGAAGCAGTTTATTTCGATCCCAAGCTCCTGCGCGACCTCTTGAGGACCAAGCGGAGATTGAGACTGAAGGGAACGCTTCAACCTCAGGACCTTTCGAAAAACCACGAAGGTCTGCAAGACATAAAACACCTTTGTATCTACCACCCTTGCCTTCCAAGGCAAAAGGAAAACAAAGAGTGAATTCGACGTCGAAGCTTCCAGCTTTAGACACGGCTACTTCGAGTTCGACGACAATCAGTCGATCTCAGACTAGCTCACAAACCCTCTCAGAATTGTCAAGTAGCGTCACCGCTACAAACACGAATTCTAACAACATCCCTACTTCCCCTGTGACTTCAGTCGCGACAACTATGGCTCCAAAGACTGGGTTCAAAATCCCTCAACCTTGGGACACAAGTAGACCTATACTTGATGAAAAGGATCCTCTGTCGATTGAGGCATATTTGCGTCACTGCGCGCAGATCGTGGAGGATGGTGGCATCACAGATGTCAAACAGGCAAAAAGCATGTACATCCGTTATTTGCCGTCGCGGCAAGTGATGGACGTATGGGAAGGTCTCGATACCTATTCCGACGACACGAAAACTGTCGCGGAATTCGAGGCCGAAATATTAAAAGGATACCCTGAGGTGTCCAAGCGAAAAACGGGGACCATGGCAGATCTAGACAGGCTCTGTCGCGAGAACCGTGGAATCAAAATCACGGATGAGGGAGATTTGAAGCGTTTCGGCCTTCAAATGTATAGTCACTACAAGCGACTGTCAGTCCCTCCTGCCATTATCACCAACAAAGTCGCGTGTGAACGCTACATGCGTACTTTGGACTCTGAGTTCAGTACCGTCTTGCGAAATGCTTTGGCTACGAGTCAGGTATTCAACAAGCGCTACCAAACTCGCGCCGGGATAGTGAACGCTAATGTCCCCGCGACTGGAGTCAATCGGCAGGACGACCCCATCCAGTTGAAAGAACTAATGACAATGGCGGAAGAAATGGCGTCGACGTTGAGCAACGAAGACGAAATTCCCATAATCGCGCGACCTCCCAAGGTTCGTTTCGACTATGAGACTAGTCCACCCAACCATGCTAAGGTTGAGGAGTTGGAAAACTCGATTTCCAACTTGAAGGATTCATTTCTTCTACACCAAAAAGAGCTACAGACTCAGTTGCAGGAAGCGCTGAAGACGTTCGTACAGACTGCTCGCGAAGCGCCCATACAGCGGTCGCGGCCAGTAGGCAACAACTCTTCTGTGCCCCACTTTGAAAGTCGCGCACAAGGAGGAGCTGCCGCACGGAACGACGATTGTCGCTACTGTGGACAAACTGGTCATTGGTCGAACGAGTGCCCGCTCAAGAGGTCTCACATTGAGAAAAACCTTCTCAAAGTCGACACCAAAGGGATGTGGAGGCTCTTCGACGACAGTTTCCTACCAAATGGAGAAGGGACTCGGGGACAACGAGTAGAGGCTTACTGGAAGAAGAAGGGCAAATCCGTCAACTTCCAGGACTCCTACTACTTGGATCAGTTCGATAGTCGCGACAATGATGATATGTCCGACTACCCTGAAGAAGTGGCAGATGAGATACGCTCCCTTCGTAGTCAACTCATCCAATATGAGAGGAAGTCGTCGCGGCCAACTCCAGAGAGTCGCGCTGAGCCAAAGACTCAACGAACTGCATCTGGTTCAACCAGCAATGCAATGGAAAGTGCCATGGGCCAATTCATGCAGAAAGCCATGACCGACGCCATGGCCGGCTACTTCAACAACATGAACAGTGGTTATCCTCAGACTCAGGAGCAGTTCATTCAAACCCGTCGTGGTGCGAATAGCCAACCTGAGCGCGACGATAACAACTCGGGTTTCTAAATGGTTCAAGGAAGGGGGCTAAACCCACAAACTCAGCCAAGCCCTCTGAGGACCATGATAAACGAGCTGAGCGACGAGAGAAACCGAGAAAACCTGTGACTATTGAAGAAGTTAGTGATAGCGACAATGATGAGGAATCAGTGCGCGACAACGTCGAAAAGGGAAAGGAACTACCGTTTGAGAAAGTCAAGCCCGTTCTACAAGAACCAGTACATTCTTCAAAAGCGCGCGTTCCAGATAAATACCAGTTGCGTGCACCGATTCAAAAGAAGGCTGTGGCAGAAGCAGTCTACGACAAAATGAAAAACGCGTCAGTCGACGTCACTGTGGGTGAACTCCTAGCAGTTTCGGGGACTGTTCGCGACTCCATTCTGAAGGACTCTTCGAAGAAACGAGTACCGGTTCAGAAGTCCATGCTTCAAGAAACTGGTCGCGTCGTTGAAGACGTCTGGGATGGAGAACTGAGCTACAACCTAGTCAGTGCTAAGGAATTGCCCGAGCCTGTGTTCTATCATAACACAGTTGAAGGAGAAATTCCCATTGGCGCAGTTGTCGCGACGGACCCATATGAGATGTACTTGGAGTCGATACCCTCTAATGAGAACCCAAGACATGTCTATGTTGGTGATTCGTCAGCTGCTCTCAGAACAATAAACGGACGGATTAACGCGCGTCTCGACGCGGACTGCATCCTAGACAGTGGATCTCAGATTGTATCGATGGCTTTCTCAGAAGCCGTCGACGCACAATTGAGCTGGGACCCAAAGGTCGTCATATATATGGAAAGCGCAAATGGATCTATCTCTAAGTCACTGGGATTAGCGAGAAATGTACCCTTCAGGTTTGGGACCATCTTGGTCTACCTGCAGGTGCACATTTTGGAAAGTCCAGCTTATAAGGTGTTGCTCGGCAGACCGTTTGATATCGCGACAGAAAGCAATATCAAGAACGCGGCCGACGGCAGCCAAATAATCACTATGCGCGATCCCAATTTAAAGACACGTTGTGCAATGGCTACGCAGCCACGTCGTACAGACGACTTGCCGCGTAACACTAAAAACAACGACGGATCTACCGAGCCCTACAGTTCGTCGAAACCGACGACCAGTCCAGACGAACCGAACCCTGAGCGGGATTTTCAAAGAGCTTCGAGGAATTGACCAGGTTGAGTCAAGGAGAAGAAGTCGCGGTGACTGTGTCGTTGGGAAAAGATGGGAATGTAGTGTTCGAAGATCTAAGAAAGCCGCGTTCTAGTGGCCAGTTTACCCAAACTGAGCTAGTAGAGGCATATATCTTGTCGTCGAAAGAGGACAAGGAAATGAAGAAAGACGTCGCTGCGTCGACTTTATTTCATTCGTATATGATTGAAAGACTCTCAGACGCGGCAACAGAAAAACTGACTGTTGGTACTTGGAGTGTACTAGACGACGACTCTTCTAGTCGCGACAAATACTCTGTGTTCGCAGGAAAGAAATACAAACCTGTAGACCAGAAGGTCAGACCAGTGTACACGATGGGTTCTGAGAGCGACCGAATAATTCGAAAAATGGTGGGAGATCCCTTGGATACGCTACCTACTCTAAACCCGCGACCACCTGATTTTACCCCAACTGGTAGATTCACGGCGGAGCGCAGGGATATTGTGGACAAGTTACACAAAGGGGGCTTCTTATTGCCAGAAGAACGGAAGTTGCTCATGCACTTCTACATGCTTCACAATCAGAGTTTCGCGTTCAATGATGAAGAACGTGGCGCATTAAGACAGGATATATTTCCTCCTGTCAAGATCGCGACAGTTCCCCATACAGCATATCGCGAAGGGAATATTCCTATACCTCGCGGCATGTTCGACCAAGTGTGCAAGGTCATTAAAGACAAAATCGCGGCCCAGGTCTATGAGCCTTCCAATTCCTCTTATCGGAGCAAGTTCTTTGCTGTACTTAAGAAGGATGGGAAGAGTATCAGGCTGGTGCACTCGCTAGAACCACTCAATGCAATTACTATCGCACATTCAGGATTGCCGCCCGCGACAGAGGAATTAGCAAACCACTTCGCCGGTCGCGCCTGTGGTGCTGCGCTAGATTTGTACTCAGGCTACGACCAGCGTGACATCGATCCAGCTAGTCGCGACTTGACTACATTCCAGTCACCGTTTGGTGCACTGAGGTTGGTCAAACTCCCACAAGGATGGACCAACTCAGTACCAATATTCCATGAGGACGTTACTTTCATTTTGAAAGACGAAATCCCTCATGTTACTATTCCATATATCGACGACGTACCCGTTCGAGGACCAGGAACCAGGTATCTGTTACCCGATGGAACCTGTGAAACGATTCCAGAAAATCCCGGGATCCGTCGCTTCGTATGGGAACACTTTCAGAATGTGAACCGCGTCGTGCACAGAATCGGCTACTGTGGCGCGACTCTGTCTGGTACCAAGTCGGTGGTTTGCGCCGACGAGTTCGCTGTGGTTGGCCATATCTGTTCGTTTGAAGGTAGAAAACCTGACGCGGACAGAGTTGGTGTAATCATGCGTTGGCCAGACTTGAGAGACGTCTCGGAAGTTCGACAGTTCATGGGCACGATTGGGGTCATGCGGATGTTCATTAGAGGATTTTCTGAAATGGCGCGACCAATTCAGAAACTGGTGAACAAAAACGCGCATTTTGAATGGGGTGACAAACAGAAACTCGCATTTCAAAGACTTAAAGACGCGATACAAGTCTGTCCGTCGCTTAAGCCTCTGAACTACGAGTGGGACTCTGAGATTGTCGTCGCAATAGACACATCCTGGATGGCCGCGGGTTTCGAAATCTACCAGCGCGACCCAGACGATCCAAAGAAAGTCTATTACGCGAAATTTGGGAGTATCCCACTCACAGAAAGAGAAGCTAGGTTTTCTCAACCGAAGCGTGAACTCTATGGCGTAAAGCGCGTGCTTCAAGCCATGGCTCACTGGCTTCTTGGCTGTAGGAAATTGGTAGTCGAAACCGACGCGCTGTACTTGGCAGGCATGCTAAGGAACGTTGGTAACCTACCAAATGCAAATATCAACCGTTGGGCTGAAGAGATCCTCATGTTTCAGTTTACCTTGAAACATGTCAGAGGAATCACCTTCTCACCAGATGGCTTGTCGCGACGACGACCTGCGCCTGGGGATGAAGAGTATCCCAATGACAAGAGGAAATCTTTGATGAGCCACCACCAGAGAACAACGAAAATTGGGACTACAACACAGAACAACCATTAGACTTTGAAGAGTTCAAAAGGGACATAGACACCAGAGGTGGCTACCTTAACTCTATGGTCGGGTGTGCTGAGTCGGTCGACGACATATCCAAAGAGTTAGTCGAAGCTTGCGACTCTCGTCGCGCTGAGAATCGGCGCGTCAAAGACGCATATGACGCTCAAGGGCTCGTCGTCCCAGTCTTCATGTTGAACGATGTGGCAAACGGAGAACCACTTTTGCCTGATCTTGAACTGCGCGACAATCCTGAGGATCCCTATATTGAGGATCACCGGACTGGCACAGGGATCGAACAGGACAATAAGTTGGTAATGGCTAAGAAGTGGTTGAAAGACACTTCTATAAGGCCTGAAATGACAGACAAACGGTTCAGATCGTTTCTCAAATTCTCGCGACAGTTTTTCCTCAAAAATGGAAAAATGTACAAGAGATCGACCAACGGGATTCATAGACTGGTCGTGGACAAGCACCACAGGACTTATATGATGAAGGCGTGTCACGACGCGCTGGGTCATAAGGGTCTTTTCAGCACTAAGAGCCTGTTGGAAACTCGGTTTTGGTGGCCTGAGATGGAAAGAGACATCGACTGGTGGATAAAGACTTGTCATAGCTGCCAAGTCCGCCAGAAAACTCTCCTCCGTACTCCACCGACGCCGACCATGACTCCGAGTGTATTCCAAAAGATACATACAGACGTCATGATTATGGGAACGCCTTCCAACGGATACAGATATGTCGTCGCAGCAAGGGATTCTTTGACCCGATACGTGGAAGCGCGACCGCTGCAGGCTGACAACGCCAAGGCAATCGCGCGTTTCTTGCTCGAGGACATAGTGTGTCGCTGGGGGTGTCCTAAGTGGATTGTAACCGACAACGCAGGACAATTTGTCGCGGCGTTGAATTGGCTACAGAAGAAATATGGTATCAAGGGAATAAGGATATCTCCTTACAATTCCCAAGCGAATGGCACTGTTGAAAGAGGTCACTGGGACATTCGGCAGTCACTGTACAAAGCTACTGGAGGAAACGCCTCCAAATGGTTTTGGTTCTTCCCACAGGTCTTGTGGGCAGATAGAATTACAGTGCGTCGCGGGCTGGGTTGTTCACCATACTTCGCAGTATGTGGGGCCCACCCTACCATCCCTCTGGATATAGTCGAAGCTACGTGGTTAGTCGAATATCCTGACCGGATCGTCGACTCTGCGGATCTCATTGGTCTCAGAGCACGCGCTCTAGCGAAGCACGCCGACCATATAGAAGATATGCGCAGCCGCGTCAGCGACGCCAAACTAAAGATGGTTCAACGCTACGAACTCGAGTACAAGCATGTGATCAAAGATTACAAGTTTGTACCAGGGGACTTAGTGTTGGTCAGGAACACAGCTATTGAAAAATCATTGGACAACAAGATGAAAGCTAGATATCTTGGGCCCATGATTGTAGTTCGAAAGACCAAAGGAGGTTCTTACTTAGTCTGTGAAATGAACGGCGCGATGTTCCATGCGAAAGTCGCGGCGTTCCGAGTAATACCCTATTTGGCAAGACAGAAATTGACACTCTCTGAAGATATAAAAAAGCTGATAGATATTTCGCCTGCTAAACTCGATGAGTTGGTGGAGGAAATATCTGATGTCCGCGACTACCAGTTCGAAGGGGTGAAACTCAAGAACTCGGATAGTGACGACGACGACGATCCTGTAGAGGATCCAGCTTCTGTCGAGTGAAAGTCTGGCGCGCAAATAATTGTCGCGGCGAGCCCTCGCACGACAAGACGTCGCTTCCCTCAGTTTTAGACAGAAGTCAGTATATTGCTTGGGTGCTAGCTGGTACCTAAGGACTATACTGGGTTGTATCTAAGAGAAAAAGGTCATAAGGAGGTGCGCGAGAAGAAGAGACGCGACTTCATAAATAAGTGACATGAGAGAGGAGAGACATATGGAAGGAGAGTGCATATAGAACAAAATATGAAAAGATTAGGCCGCATTCTTCGACATCGAGAGGTCAATGGCTTCCTTGACGTCCTTGAGCGCGGTCTTCCATTCCTCTAGCCGCGACGAGACGTAGTCGCGTTCCTCGATGAGGAGCTCGAGTGGAATGGACCGCCGCAACCGGTACAATTGATGTCGATGCACTCGGTCCGCAATAAACCTTCGGTCGGACGCGGACGCTGCCAATCGGTTAGCGAAGTGTCGCGACAGGAGGTGGAAGTGCGAGACTCACCCGGGGTCGCATCAGTGGTACTGTTGCTGAGTCGCTGCCTCTTCGAGCCGGTGACAACGAACGATGGCTGGGTAATTGGTCAGAAATGTAGTCGCCGCAACTGAGTGAAAACTCACGTCTGGAAACTCTGGAGACAGCTCCCTAGAGCCTCCATCTGCTCCGCGTGAAGTTTCGACATTTTGGCGCTGAGAAGACGCATCGACCTATCGTGCTCGTCTATGAGTCGAATGATAGTCCCATAGACGTCCGCGAGCCCTACGGAGTCGTCATGGCCAGATCCGTCGACCGATCGAGAACCGGACCGTCCTGCGACGGTCTTGCGAGTAGATGGTCGCGGGGTCTGTGAAAAATCAACCTGTGCTCGGCAAAGGCTTGAGACGGACGCACCTTCTCTTGAACAGGAGTGGGGGCCTCCATCTCGACGTCTGAATCAATGTCGATAGCAGGAGTTGGGCCTGAAGCCTCAGGAACAGGGTCTTCGGCCTGTGCAACAATATCCGTAAGAAAATCTGGACAAAGACAGGGAATCATACCTTGGCCTTCCCAGACGACGACGGAGTCGCAGCAGGACGTGGGATGCTCTCCTGAGCCTGTCGCAGGCTGATGATCGCCGCGACAAGGGACTCATGCCAAATCAGATAGGCTCGATACTTGTTGACGGCCTTAGTCTGAGAGGCGTCGCGCTGCTTCTCTGGGACTTCCTTGAGCAGTTCCGTCTGAGACAGAGCGAGCGTGGTGGCCTCCTCGAGACAATCCAAAACGTCGCGGGGAGGATCTTGAGCAGCAAACGAGCTGGCTTGAAAGCGGGTCTGTCGACGAGATAAGATAATCGCCGCGACACGCCATCACGAATCAACTTACTCGAACAAAGAAAATATCCTTGCCAACGCTGAGGACGCCCTCTGAACCACCTAGACCCAGCTTATTCATCGCTGCGAGAGAAGGCTTAGCCTTCTTCCACGACGCGACGAGTGATGCAAAGTCTTGGGGGAGAGGAAACGCGGACATAGCGAGGCCTGGATAGAGAGAAAGAATAGGAACGAAATAAGGACTGAGAATGGGACTGGACATAACCTGTCGAGCCCACCCAGACTTTATATCGTCGACTCTGGAAAAACTTTTCTAGTCGCGCATCAGATAAGCCGAGGACGGCTTAGATCTGTGTTCCTGGGAGAAGGCAGATCTTACGAAAGATCAGCCACAGAGTCCGCAGAAGTCCACACATTGGAAATTGAGGTGCGCGACAACGTGCACACCCCTTGGACCCATGTGCTGGAAAGTGGAAAATCCAATGACGCTACTGAGGACGGGGTCCGGGACTTTTTCAAAATGTTTCATGAAAATCCTACCAAGAACTTTGAAAATTTCGACTCAAAGGTTCACGCGACGACGACTCAGGCAGCAAGATGTGATTTGGATTACTCTACGACGACGATACGATGATGCATTCGGGGCCGCGACGTTCACGGACGGTGGAACGAGCTGAACTACTGCTCATCCACCTCCATGGCAGTCTCACCCGCGGCGACGGAGCCCTCGTCCTCGACGTTCTCGTCGTCGACGTTCTCGTCGTCGACTTTCCCGTTGTCGGCGTTCTCGTCGCCGGCAGACCCGTCTTCTTCACCCTCCGCGTCTTCACCCGAATCGGCCTTGGTGGACTCGGCCGAGGTCTCGCTGTAGTTGTCGGAAAAATCCAAGACCTGCAAAACGGCTTGGGACGACGACGCAACAGGAGGCGGCGATGGCGAAGGCTGGGGCGACGAGGAGGGCGCACGGGTGCGACTACTCGCCAAGTGCGCGACGTCGATCTCGTGGTCCTTGAGGGGCTGGAAGGCTTGATCCTGGATGGTCGCGGGGTCCGACTTGTCGAATTCCTGGGCCTTCTCGATCTCCCTCTGGAACTGCTTCTCCATCTTTTCCATCTCGCGATAGAAAAACGGATCGAAGAAGGCAGGAGGCGCCGCGAACCGCTCGTTCGCCTCGCCATCCAACAAATCCCCGTGGGACAAGATCATCCGAACACCCTTACGGATGTCGGCCATCTCGGCGGCGTCGATCTCGGTCGCGGTGTGGACGAACATCGCCTTGATGCGTTCGTCCGAGCCGTCGTCGAAGTGCTCCTTCAGCTGACCAACGAAATCACGGAACTGGCCAATGGCCAGGACGCGGATCTCGTTGGCCGTGCGAAGAAGCCCGCCGTACGCGTCCAAGGTGTCGGCGAGACGGTTGGCGGACTTGTTGAGATCTGAAAACGTCGTCAGAAACGATCAAAATAGAAATGAATAAAAAGGGTGGACTCGTACCATCCGCGCTCATCTGCGCGATATACCCGAAGCGTTGTCCCATGTACAGCTGCTCCGCGGGCTTGTAGCCGTTGGTGCAAGTCTGTTTATAGAGCACGCACGGGGCGCACCGATTGCCGTGGCGCCCGTCGACGCTCTTGAAGCAGACGCGCTGCCGCGTCACGCACATCGCGCAGGGCCTTGGCGCGACCTCCTATGAAAAAGGGAGTCAGTCGACGAGGCATGAGAGAAAAAGATAAAAGAACGCACGAAGTCAGTGGGCACCTCTACGCCGGCCCTTTCCAACTTCCCCGCGAACCCTTGGCGTGCCACCGAAAGGAGCGCCTCGGTGTCGTAGGCGGCGGGAGTGAACGGAGCTCGGGGCGTGGGGGCCGACGCCTTCGCAGGAGTCTAGAAACAGTCAAGTCAGTAAAAAGTCGACGACAAGAAAAAGTCGCGACTCACCGAGTCAGATTTCTTCTTGGCCGCCGCAACGGACTTTTCTGCCTTCTGAGCCTTGAGCTCGGCCTTGGCCGCCGCAACACTCCGCTCGCGACCAAGGGTCGCGGCCACCCTGCCCAACTCACTGCGTGGAGTCTTGGTAGTGGCGGGGGCCGCCTGGGCAACCTAGAAAAGAAAGAAAAACGAGTTAGTCGACGTCTGGGAACCAAGTCTGTGTCTCACCTTAGCCACTGGGGTCGGGGTAGTCGTCGCTCGCGGGGCGCTCGCCTTGCGACTGGCCTCCACCTTCGGCACCGGATGGGGAGGCACGGATTTGGTCGACTTGGATGATCCATCCGCGACCTTCTTGATTGGCTAAAAAGCTGGATTAAGGGGCGTGGTCTGGGAAAAAGGAGCCGGCTCACCTTGGGCTTGACGCGGGTCTCGCTGACCTGCTTCTTGGCCACGACGAAATCGCCGGTCTCCTCTCCGCTCTCGGAGGTGTCGTCCATGACGATGACGGACGGGGCTACGAAAGAATGAGTAAACGACAGAGGGGGACAAGAGGAAAACGTACTCAGATTCGATCGCGCTTTCCCCTTGGACTTGGGCCCCTGTCAAAAACAAACCAACCATGAGACGAAGAATCGCGATCGACGAACTGGGTCACTTACCTGAAGGGCCAGCTCGTCGGCCGAGGACGCGTCTCCCTCCTGGACCCCTTCGTCGTCGACATCCATCGCAGTGTCGGCGACGGCGGCGGCTTCCTCATCGCTGAGGGACTCGGGCTGCACAGGCTGTGCTTGGATCCGGGCTGGGAGGGACCAGGTGGTTAGTCTAAAGATCAATGAAATAAGACATAGGATTACACACCTACGTGCGTCTTCTTGTGAACGCGCTTGGGAGGTGACTCCTGTGGAATAGGGGCCGAGGTAGCGGCTACGACAAGTCAGTACCCGCGACTCTGGTGAATGAAAGGAAAGAGCCACTTACGAGTAGGCGCGTGGGACGACGCCTTGGGCTCCTTCGCAGGAGTCGCCTTGGGTCGCTTCCCCTGCGACTTCTCGCTCGACTTCTTGGCGACGGCGACCTTGCTGCCCGCGACGGCGGCAGGGGCCTGCGGCTTGGAGCCGTCACCCTTCCCCTTCTGCTTGGCAGGACGGGACGACGAAGGGGCGGCGACTTGTTCGGTTGGAGCCGCCTGGGGGTCGATCAGAACATAGTAAACGAATGAAACAGAGTACACGTACGGGTTCAACGACTCGCTTGCGTTTCTTGGGCGGCGACGACTCCTCGACGGGAGCGTTGGTGGTCAAGGGCGTAGACGCCGGCTAGCCCTTACGTTAGTGAAAAGAATGGAAGGCCAAAGCGAACAGACGCGGCAATCATTGATCGCCGTGACTATTCGCTCCAGCGGGCTTAAGACGGAGCTCACCTGTTGGATCTGGCGGACGTCGACGGCCATCTGCCGCAACATCTGGTTATAGGCCTCGGGGCTAGGCAGGTGGTGAGTTGAGTCGACAAGCCATGGGAGAGACCTTGATGGACGGCATGAACTGCCGCCAGTCGATGGCAGGCAGGTTTGCTCCCGGGACAGCTGATTCGGTGACGGCTGATGGACGGTTAGCGTGGTTGAAAAGTCGCGGTAATCGTCCTGGGCGTCACTCACGGTTGTTGTCTTGGGGGCGGGGGCTCTGGTCGGGCGCGGACATGGTGGTCAAAAGGCAAGAGTGTCTCGTACTAGGGAGACTCTCGACCCTGAAAATTGAGGGCATTTATATGGTGAACATGCCGGAAGAAGTTTGATCGCGGCAGATCACGGAAGGAACCGAACAACCAAATGAATAAGACGTGGGAACATAACTCTATGTCTCCGCGGCTTTAATAATAAATAAACGAGACGTCGACCGTTGGACTTAGACCTGACGCAGTGAGACTGTCGCGGGATTGACCAGGAGGTCAAAATTAGTGTTCCTGGGAGATGATAGGCTGGCTACCAGACGCGCTCTGCACCAGCTCTGTAAGGGCGTATTTTTGCGCTTTTTACAGAGTTTACTCTTGAACCACTCGGTGTATCGTGTCGCGGTTAACAGTGTTGCGCTCAGTAGGACTTATGGGTCTACTGCCCAGTCGACGACTGTGGATAGTGTCGACGATAGCAAGGCAGTCAGACCACTACTGTGGAACTGGTCTTATGAGTCTACACCAGGCTCAGGGCCATTAGTGACGAACGCTTGGACCGCGACCATTCCCCAAAAAGGGATATGTCGTTGCGTCGACTTCTCAATAAGGGTCATTCTCTGCAGATGGGAACTTGGGCTGAAGGGCTGAGCAATGCGCGACGTTCTCAATAATAGAACTACTATTGGACAGGACTTGGCGTTACAAGACTTAAACCATCTTGTCGCGGCAACTCCCGGTTTTGAGTTGGACGTTTCCTCAGATCATGCCACGACGACGACTTGTCACATGTCAGGATCCATTCGATCACGGGACATTGTGGACGCGTCGCGGTGACACTTCCAAGTGTCACGGCGAGTCGCGCCCATACTCAAACACACTAAAATCGGTACGGCTAGATCCGTGAACCGAGCCATGTGGGGGACGATTGGCGTGCCTAGAGTCATACGGCTTCTTGGGGCGCCCACGTTGGTCTCACATGCCAAGACATACCCGTTGGCCAATCCAGCACGTCGTATTCCAAAAGTATGACGCGGTGGGTTGGCCCACATCAAAAGTATCATATGGACGATGGAGCGGGGTCCTGATCACTCAGGACCTGTCCGATCGTTCAACTTTTCAATTACCCTAAAAGGCAACCGATCTTAGATAGCGTGGCTACTATGCAGTTGTACAGGACTTTACTAAGCAGCGTCGTAGACAGTATAAGTAGCACGTCGTCTCTTTGTATTAGGGAGCTTTCCCCCGGACTGTGAATCACTATCATTTCAGATTGTTTTGTACAATTTGCGTGCCGCGTGATTCCACCCTAAGAAGTTCTGCCATCCCTGCCCGGTCGCGACGAGTTGCTCCCTGAGCACTTGTAGCTACTGTGATTTGAGTTTTGAGTTTTGAGACATCAGAAAGTCGGATTCGCCGCATCTGGTTGAGTCGCGGCATTTAGTGTCGTCGCCTTCGGGCTTTGTTGAGATCGTTCCACACCTCTAGCTTGGCAGTGCGTCGACTAGTTGTGCTCGGGTTGTTTTGGTCAGTTGGCAGTGCGTCGACTTGAGAACTTTGGTTCCACACTTCTTGCTTGGCAGTGCGTCGACAAGTTGTGCTCGGGTTTTGGACATTGGATATTGGCTGTTAGTTGGCAGTGCGTCGACGCGGCATTTCGGTTTACTAGTTGGCAGTGCGTCGACTCAGTACTTTTGGTTGTGTCAGTTGACAGTGCGTCGACTCGACATTTTGGTTTACTAGTTGGCAGTGCGTCGACTCAGTATATTGGTTGTATCGGTTGGCAGTGCGTCGACTTGATATTTGGGCTTTGCGTCACCATCTAGACGCTGTCGCTACAAGGGATCTTAATACTTCGTATTAAGCTCTGACTTGTTATATTGTTGTTGTGGATTGGATTAGTGTTGGTTGTGATCGTATAGAAGATATTGGTTGAGACACCATTGTTTGCTATATATAAATTCTTGTCGTCGACTTCGTCTCCGCGACTATTGGATCTGCGTCTATTGAGAGTTGTGATACTGGTGCTCTGTCCACCCCGAAGCCCTCGCATCTTTCACACACTGAGAAGCTGATTACGAGGAGTGTGAACGTGTTTTATATTTGGGTTTACTTTCATAGTAGATTCACTTGTGAGCACGCCCTCAGCATTTCAGCGGAACGTCCAATCGCGAATTTTGGACGTATCAGGTAGGTTCTCATTTGGAACCGCTTTTGACAGCAGCGCCGTGATGAGCTCTACTCCCCCTTCCCGGCATAGCTTCTCCATGCGTGCATCCTTGTCTAGATCATCAGAAGCACCCGCGTTTGAGGAATCTGGTTGCGAGCTAGGGCCGGGAACCCCTGCATCAGCACCGGTTGACGGACGTTGAGTCCAGACCAATGCCAATCATTTAGTGCTGCAAGCGCCATGACCAGCCGGAACATCTCATACCTGACGACAGGAGAGAATATCTTGTCATAGTCAACACCTTCCACTTGACTGATGCATCAGCACCAGTCAATGGTTGAGATTGGGAGCTACCCTTATCTTCACCAACATACTGCTTCCATCCTCTGCTGTTCTGGATGTCACAGACTATATCTGTAGGGGTACACTTTTCCCCATAGACATTTCCTGAACGTGTAGGCACATTCCGCTGGCATGAAGACCTTCAAGGCTTGGGAGCTGGTGAAGCTTCCCGACTTGGTTGTGGAATTCTACTCCTACGAGTCCTCTGAGGTTCATCCTGATGCTCTGGCGGTGGGTCCTGACAATTATGACCGTCGTCACCATCATCATTTCCCTGTACGGGAGGTGGTGGAGCCGGATCAGATGGCATGGGGAATGGAAAAGGGTTATCTCCATACAGCCAATCTTCTCCGTCTACCTGTGGTGGATCTTGTGGATTCACTGAGTCGTCACGTTCTGGAAATTCCTCTCCAACAGGAACGTGGGGTGGTCGATTGCTGTCAGGACAGCGGGGGAACAACTCCTCATCGAACAATGCCTTGGTGGCGACGAACGTGGAATTGTTTGTGCGCATGAATAAAAATCCTTTCACACCATCAGGAATGCCCAAGTAGGTCATCAGCTCCGATTTGGGCGATAACTTTTTGGCGTGCTTCTCATCAGGGATAAAGACATACACAGCACTACCAAAGACTCAGAGTTCGGAAACATCCGGTTTTTCCTTGTGAAGGGCTTCAAATGGAATTTTTCCATTTTAGACGCCTGATAGGTGTCATATTGTAGATCCGTGTCGCATGTTTTATCGCGAATTCCCAATATGAATTAGGAAGACAGGCAGTGAAGTGCATGGCTTCTGCCTTATCCATGATCGTACGATTGAAGCGCTCGGCATGCCCATTCTGCTGGTGAGCATTTGGAGCACCCTTCTCCACTAGAATTCCTTGTTCCGCGAGAAATTCTTCCATTCCCATCCCCATGAATTCTCCCCCATTGTCAATATGCCACTTTTTGATGGTGACATTGAACTGGTTCTTGACCATCGCAATGAAGTTGCGCATAGCCTGCTTGGCATACTGTCCAGCCATAGGAGAGCGGCTCGTCAAAGAAGCTCATGAAGTAACGGTACTTGTGATAAGACACCATGGGAAATTGTTTGAGATCCGAGTGGATCAGATCAAACGGATTCTCCGCTCGTTTTTCAGAAGGCAGGAAGGCACGTTGGTGCATTTTCCCTTGCGCGCATCCTTTACACGGTCGGGTTTCCTTGGGAAATACTAGGTCTTCTGGAAAGCCCTTGGTATTCTTTTTTGCCTGACGTAAAATGTCTTTCGACGGATGTGCAAATTGCCGGTGCATGATCTCATAATCCACCTTGTAAACAGTGGACATGGATCGCACTGTCTCAGCCGTGCTAGGCTTTGACATCAGGAAGTACAAGGCAATGTCCTTCCCTAGAGTTCTAAACTCCATGATCGAGAGTGGGGACTTCCCTCGATGTAAGCTGATCCGCGATTCATCTCCTCGAACGCGAGATCCTCCTTTGAGTAAGGAGCCCAAAGACATGAGACAACCATGTAATCCTGGCACTAGGTACACTGGATATATTTGAGAAGTCACCATAGTCTTTTCTCCATGCCTTGTGACGTAATGATCGATGAAGGCTGTTCCTTGACCAATAAGGGCAACACGTGTGTTCTTATCAGCAGTCTGAGCAACAATAGGATCTGAGAGCTTCTCATATCCGACCAGATCACTAATCTCCGATGTCACATGGAGAGATGCACCAGAATCAAGAAGCCATAGAGGCCCTAATTCATGATGATGATGATGTTTCCCCTTACACTTAGAGCAGGCAGCAAAATCGGAGTGCACACAGAATAGATTGGTACAAAAATCATGCGATCGAATCATCAATGAATTTAGTACAGAACCCGGGGCGGCGGTGATTACGCGCTCTGGCTGTGAGCAACAATCAGAATTGTGCATGTGCCCAAGAAGGCAGGGTACTTGCCTTTTGGCGGAAGGAGCGTCCATCTCCTCCAGAAGGGAATTGAAGTCGACGACCTCATCCCAATTGACGGGTTCGGCCTGGGCAAACTCGCTATCTCCAAACAGAAGATCAAGATCGTTCTGTTGGCCAGTGGCCATCTCGACGTCGGGGATCTCCTCGATACGACTGCGTTTGGCAGGAGGACCACCATCCAGGGTGTGATTCGAGCCGGAAGCAACCGGAGATGGAGAACGCATGATTGCGTCCTCGCGGAGCATTCCTTTCTCATTGACAATCTTGTCAAGAGTCCGGAAGCGTTCTGCGGTCACCGTCACGTCCATCTTCTTGGCTAGCTCGAAGACCTTGCAAGTAGGCTTCTGGAACTCGGTGTCAATAATCCCATTGTTGTTAACGGGAGACTTCTCTTGAACTGCGCGGATTTTGGGTCCATCGCGAGAGATGTGCATGACATGCAAGATTGTTGGCGCAGGGATAGACAGAGTGAGAGAGGCGATCAAACCAATAGTGAGGGAGCCAGTGATCTCAGAGATACCATGGACATGACCGTGATCGGCCTTGCCCTTGCCCTTGTTGTCCTTGTTCTTCCCACTGCGCTTGCCTCGACGGTTCTTCTTCTTTCCATCAGCCTTATCTCCCTTATTGGGTGCAGAGCCAGAGCCCTGTTGCTGATTGGTAAACAAAGGGTCATTGCGCTTGCGCTTGGTATTGAACTTGGCCACATGATTCTAGCTTTGTGACTGCTTCTGGGCAAAATGCGTCAAGAGAGCGTCGCAAACCACTGAGACCTTAATCTCGTCCTTTTCATAGGTCTGGAAAACAGTCTCTGTGACGGAGGGAATCCGGGCTATGTTGAGAATGATCATCGCTCTGAGGAACTCAGGGATGCTCAAAGACTCATTCTCCAGGCGAGCGAACGCCGTAGTGATCACCAGCAGCTGTGGATCCGGGTGCAACCCCACATTGTACTTTGCGTTCAACGCGGTTTGGAAGTACGCATATAGGTCGGCGCACTGAGCACCACCGTATTGGGTCTTCAGATGCGCCCAGATCTTGGCAGCTGACACTATATCCGCAGGAGGAATGTTAGCAATGACACCTTCCGTCAGGTGCAACTTAATGCTGCCTTTGGCCCTGAGGTCGTCATGTTTCCATTGTTTGATTTCCGATGCGTTGGTAACGACGCCATCCACCTTGATTTGGGTTGGCGCAGCTTCGGTCAGTACATAGGAGATCCCCTGATGCTCCAGGTAGGACTTCATAGTTCCGGACCAGACAAGCCAGTGCTTTCCATCAAAGATGGAGACAGCATTGAAGATGTTGTTGGAGTTGGACGACATGTTAGATCTGTGTGAGTGATCAGCATCAATCTAATCTGATAGATAAAATCAAAGATCAAGATGATCAGATTCTCATAGATCATAATCTCCTTGAGAGATCGATGCATCTGGATCAAGCGATGTAATTGCGATCCGGCATGGTTTCACCAGTGCTATGCAGCAGCTGAAGTGAATACAGATAGGCTAAAGACGCTGCTCATTGTTGCAGCCAGTGACGGCGCATACAATGAATGTCGCGGCCACTGAGGCGTGTAAGGGCAACTCCTGCCAGCCCGAAGGACGAGAGCACACAGCACACAACAACCTCACATGAGTCTGAGCACAGAGGGGGATCCTTAGAGACTATCAAATACAAGGGAGGTATACTACTCACCTGAGCACAGAGGGGGATCCTTAGAGAACAGTTCAAGGATCCATGTGCCCAGGTGTCACACTATATAGTCAGCTGTGACAAGTGACTGATGATGATGGGATATCACTGCCATGGAACAATGGCAGATGACAAGTAGATAATGACAAACCCAGATAAGATAGTGAGTGGCTCAGAGGGGCCAGTGATGGCCAGCTCCTGAGACACCAACAGTGGAAGGCCACACTGGAGGAGCCCAGCGGCCAGGCCAGTGCCGGGCCGGCCAGTGGAGACATTGGAGGCGAGGACCAATGCCCAACTGGGAAGAGGGGTGGTGCGGATGAGCGCAAGGGCATCTGGTACGAGCCTGTACAGCAGTAGACCACATCCGCGGGGAGAAGGCCGAAGTGAAGGGGGAGGAGTGCATACGGCAGTAGCACTCCCTGGTGCAAGGAATCAGGCTTGGCTGGACTGCTTGCGGGGATTCGAGGGAGATGGCCGGGGGAAGAAGGGAGAGGGTGGATGTCGGCATGGATGGAGATGAGGATCGGAGGAGGAGGAGGAGGCTGGGTGATCAACAGGTGAGCAGGCACGGGTCGGCAGAGAGGGTGCAGTGGGTCACGTGCATGGTCATGTGCCCAAGGAGCGCGGCGTCCCCTGACATCATCCCCCCTTCAAGCTATGGCGTCCCAACGTAGGCAGCGCAAAGCAGATGGAAGAAAAGGGAGGGTGGGTGGGGGAAAAAGAAGGACGCACTACTCCGGTGGTATGCTGCGCGTCCCACTCTGTCGTCCGGTGCATCGCCACTGAGCTGCATGTCAGCTCCCTATGACCTAGTGGTCGGTCGCTGTCCCGCTCTAAGGTCCAGCCCCACAGCTATGCATGTGTGGCTGTACCACAACCTTCCCTATGGTCAGGGTGGTCGTCACTCTGCTCCTCCCAGAAGCTCAGGTGCCTGTAAGGGCAACCAGGACTCCTGAAGTCGTCCCACTTGTAGAGAGAAGCTCCCTTGCAGTCGCTTCCCTCCACTGCCCCTTCATCCCCCCTTCAAGGTGCGGCACCCTCGACGCACCAATCGGTTGTCCTAGCTGCACAGCAGCAATAGAGGCAACCGAAAAAAGAGGCACGTATCGGATGCGGAAGGGAGGGATGTTGCGTGCACCAGCCACCTAATAGATGGGGTTGGCGGGTGATGCACGGGTCTACCACCTGCCATGGATGTCCGGAGCCAAGGTGTAACAGGCCGGCCACAACAGCAAGCCAGCCATCACATGGTTAGTGCAAGGCCTCGCACAACAGCGGAGGCACGTAGCAGATGTTCCGCCGGCCGAAGCCGGGGGTATACGCCCATGGAGACACACGTAGGGGGGACAGAGCCAACAGAAGGACCGACTGCTCTGACGCTCAAGACGTAACAAGCCGGCCAAGGGGGCCAGCCATCACATGGTTAGCGCAAGGCCTCGCACAACAGCGGAGGCACGTAGCGGATGTTCCGCTGGCCGAAGCCAGGGGTATATGCCCGTGGAGACGTGCGTAGAGGCAAGACAGTGGGGGGAGAGGTCATGGACCAAGGCGGAGATGATGGGAACAGAGGGAGGAGTGCAGAGGAGATGGGACGGAGGGAGAGGGTCTGCTGCGCCAGGTGCAACATCACAATCAGCTGGGGATAGAGCAAGGGATGCTCCATCCGAACCGATCCTGCAGAGAAGCAGGTGCCAAGTGACCAATGGACGGTCACGGGGGACAAGAGACAATCCCCCCTTCAAGGTTGCATAGATCATGGACCAGTCTGGAGATCAGCGGCAGCGGGTACCAATTTCGGATTGTCATTTCGTTCAGCTTCCGATAATCTTGGACGGGGCGTAGCGAGCCATCCTTCTTTTTGACAAAGAAGAACGCTGATGCCATGGGTGATTTGGAAGGCCTGATCCGTCCGCTGGCCAGGTTCTCTTGTAAGAACTCGTCGAGTTTGACCTGTTTGTTTCGTGATAACGGGTACACCTTGCAGTCCACTGCTTTGGAACCTGGTTTGAGCTCAATTGCATGGTCCCATGCCCGTCGGTCTGGCAGCGAGTCGAACGATTCCTTGGCGAATACTTTGACAAATTCCCAATATTGATCCGGAATCTTCCCCTCGGTCATTCTCTCCTTCTCTTTTTCCGCTTCTTCTGCGAATTTCTGCGCCGGCGTTTCCTTCAACCGTAGATCCACCTCCTTCCCAAAGTCGATCAACAGGATTGACTCTCCCTCTTCCAGATCCGGTGCACCTGCGTCCAGGTCAATTGCATCCATGTCGATCATCGCTTGATGCTCCTTGTGACCCCTCATGTGACACCGCTCTGGACATCGACTGAACCTCATTGTCTGCTCCTGCCAATCCACCTCGGGGTTGTGTTCCGTCAGCCAATCAAGACCGATGAAGATCCGAGCTTTCCCTAAACACGTCAGAAGGAACGTGCGTGTCTCCACGTGAGGACCAATTCTCATCCTTAGGTCGACGTAATGCGTGATCCGACCGCTGATGTTCTCGGTGTTGTCGGCGTTACGAGCCACAATGGGTTGGGGAAGTTCTTGGATATCCAGCTTCTCTGCCCGCGCGTAGTCGGTATCAATGCAGCAGGTGCTACAGCCACTGTCGAGTAGCGCCTTGACTCCGCGCGTCTTTCCTGAGTCCAGGCCTGTGATCTGGACATACACATCCATCGAATGTCTCTTCCTTTCAGCCTGGTAGTTGCGCAGTTCCTGTGCCAGTCTGCTGGGTTGCGGGCCCTTCTGCCTCTCGGCTGCCCATTTCCTTTGAACGGCATCCGGCACCCTCGTGCGTTTGGGTGCTTCTGGAACCCTGATTTCGGCAGATTCCTTGGGCGCTTCCTCCTTTTTCAAGGATTGAGCCTCCGGAGCGATGCTCCCCTTTTCGGTCTTTGTTGACGTGGTTCCTTCTCCACGAGCCATAAATACGTAGGAGTCCAAAATTAATTTATCCGCAGCTTTCTGATCCTTTTTACTCTGTAAATACTCTCTATTTAAAGCTATTTTCTTTTGACGTTCCTTTTCCATATCAGCGACAAGAAAATCATGAATATTAGTACGTAGGGAGTCTGAGATCGTGTATGCATGAGGAGAATCGTTCATATCTCTAATCGAAACAAGTATAGAAAAACGTCCATAGTCCGGACGCTCCACCTCCTTGGCTAGAAGAGTGGAGCGCTTCAAAAACCCTTCTCGCGCAGCTTCTTAGCGATCTCCTTGAGGAACTCGTTGTCCTTGTCCCTGTTCTCGATTTCTTCCAGCATCGTGGGACAAGGCGCAGACATAGCTCTCGGGGTCCATAACCTGTTGAGCACTGGGGAGAGCGTCTAGCAGCTCACCTGTGTGAGTGAGAGCTTAGTGTGGGCACTATGCGGGAGTAGTCAAGAGACTTGTATTAAAGGGTAATAGAGCCCTCCTTATATATGATACAGGGGGCTGTTTGTGTCTATTTGGGACGAGTCGATATGACTCTAGATGACACGTGATGGAGTCATAGATGTGTATCACGACATCCATCTTGACAGATGATATTTGATCAACAAGAAATGGACGAGTGTGGCAGGACCGAGAGAATCCCGTGCTAGAAGACGAACCGGAACCGGAGCTATCGGACGACAAAGAGAACGACAACGACAACGACAACCTGGACAACGGCTGAACAACACCCGATGCGGCTCCAACCGGCCCTAGCCAAGCCAATCCCCCCTCCCCGTATGGTTATGTTCTATGCTCTATGCTGCGCTCAAAACTCCTCCACGACATCTCCATACAACCAAAATCAGGCGACGAAACATGCTCGATTGAAACGGCCGAAAAGACGTGATCGTCCTTCCATACCTGCTGCCCTTGGGCACTGCGTCTTAATAGTTAGTTTACTTGATGCGGAATATTGATCAAATGATGATCTTATCGTCTGCCAGATGGATGTCGTGATACACATCTATGACTCCATCACGTGTCATCTAGAGTCATATCGACTCGTCCCAAATAGACACAAACAGCCCCCTGTATCATATATAAGGAGGGCTCTATTACCCTTTAATACAAGTCTCTTGACTACTCCCGCATAGTGCCCACACTAAGCTCTCACTCACACAGGTGAGCTGCTAGACGCTCTCCCCAGTGCTCAACATTTCTCGTGAATGCCCCGGATTCCTTCAGAAATTCTGCCAACGCAATGATTCCTTCTTTCGTCCCAAGGATGTCGCGCAGGCCGAAGTTGGCGGAGGTGGCTCGTATGATTGGTTGTTGCGCGTTGTATAGAGGGCATTCACGGAGGATATGCTTGCGGGTTTGTACTGTCTCGCCGCAAGGGCAGTCAACGTCCTCGGGTATGTTAAAGCGTTGGTAGAACTCGCCCGTGTATCCATGTCCTGTCCTGCACTGTATCAACCTCCCATACAGTTCCCGTTCCCCACTCAGTTCCGTGAAGTGTTGGCTCGGTGTGGTCGATGGCGGGATGTGGTTCGCGCATGTGATCGCGTCGCTGCTCTTCCTATTATACTACCTGGTTGTGCAAATCCATCAGGCTGTACTGGTATTGAACTTCCTTCCTGAGATCACAATGACCCTGTCATTTCATTGATCACGTCAGGTCATGTGATCGCGTCGCTGCTCTTCCATTATACCACCTGATTGTGCCAGTCCAATTGGCTGCACTGTCATGGACGACCCGGAATGTCTTCCAAGCGAACCTCTCCCTATAAAACGACTACAAGAGTCGCTCATAAACCGCATCGCAGCAGGCGAAGTCAGTCGCTCCTCCGGCTGCTAGTACTTACACCAGGAATAGTCTGACCTCCCCCTCATTAGATCATCCATCGCCCCGCCTCTGCCCTCAAAGAGCTCTTGGAGAACTGCCTCGACGCTGGGTCGACGACGATCCGCGTGACGGTCAAGGACGGGGGCATGAAGCTGTTGCAGATCCAGGACAACGGGTCGGGGATCCGCGTGCGTGGCGGCTGCTCGCTGGCAGGGCATAGACTAACGAGCATTTTTTGTGCTCTAGAAAGCGGACCTGCCCATCCTCGCGGAGCGATTCACGACCTCAAAACTCACCACGTTCTCCGACCTGGCGCGGATCCAGACGTACGGTTTCCGTGGGTGGATACGCTGTATGACATGACGCGCGGGCTCTGAATTTCGGGAAAGGCGGAGAAGCGCTGGCTTCAATATCGCACGTTGCACGGCTTTCAGTCGTCACGAAGACTAAGACGGAGAGTTGTGCCTGGAAGTGCGTGTTGCTGATTCTACTCCTCGCTTCTTAGGGTTAAGCAGTGTGTAGGGCGCACTACGCGGACGGTCGCTTGACGGAAGGTAAGCCTGGACAATCGACAGAGCCAAAGCCGTGTGCAGGGAACGACGGGACGACGATCATTGTGTGTAGCTTGCCAAACGTGAATGTGCTCTGACAACTCTCAAGATCGAAGACTTGTTCTACAACACACCGACGCGACTCGCAGCGTTGAGAAGCACCTCTGAAGAGTACTCGAGGCTGCTGGACGTGATGACGAAGTATGCGGTCCATAATCCAGCCGTTTCTTTCCTGTGCAAGAAGGTCCTGTCATTTAGTTTGACACGTCCTCTGCGCTGATTTTTCATTCTGTCTACAGGCTGGGTCCCCATCGCCTGATCTGTCTACGCCGACGTCTTCCGATGTTCGGCAGTCGATCCGGCTCTTGTACGGACATTCGATAGCAAAGGACCTGTTGCATAGCGTCATTCAACCCACTGACGAAAAGGAGTCCTGGAAGGCCGAGTCCTTCTTCACCAATGCGAACTATCAGTCGAAGAAGACGATCTTCCTTCTGTTCATCAACAGTAAGCAGTCGATGCTTTGTGTCTATGGCTCACATCAACTCCGCAGACCGGCTGGTGGAATCCGCGAGGATGAAAAGGTCCCTAGAAGCAGTGTATAGCGGGATCTTGCCCAAGGGCACAGCTCCATTCATCTATCTCCGGTATGGATCCGACTCTCTGTGCGACGACCTTGCTCTCGAACTGCAATAGACTGGACATCAACCCCCGGGATGTGGATGTGAATGTGCATCCGACGAAGAAGGAAGTCCATTTTCTGAACGAGGACGCCATCATCGAGCAGATTGCTAATGGGCTGCAACGCGGCCTGGCTGAGAAGAGCCAATCGAGGGTGTTTGAGTACCAGGTGCGGAAGCGACGCGTCGTTGGTCAGTCCAGCTCATTCTAACGCGAAACACAGACACTCCTTACTGGCGGTATTGCTGAGCCAGAATCGAAGCAGAGGAAAGGGAAAGAGCGCTCTGCTCAGGAAGAGGAACAGGACATTCCGACGCGTGTGTTACCTTTCATCATCAGCGTCCTGGCACTAAGCAGTCACAGCGCCGAAGAAGACGTCGTCTCAATATAAAGTACGGACGTCGATGCAAGACCGCACGCTCGAGTCGATGTTTCCTGTCGCGAACCCGTCGCAAATCGCATCAGGAAGCAGGGACTCCGATTCGCAAGCGCCTGCGACGCCGAATACGACGAGGGCGAGGGAGATCAAAGAGTCGGAGTGCACGTTGACGAGCGTAGCCTCGCTGCGCCAGGCGTTGACGAAAGGGAAACATCGCCGTGCGTGGAGTGTTCCAGGGACAGGTCGTTGCGTGCACTGAGACCTCCTAGAGCTCACTGAGATCCTGGAGAAACACACCTTCGTCGGCATCGTGGCGCTGGACAAATGCCTATCTCTGATCCAGCACGCGACCAAGCTGTATCTCGTCAACCACGGCGCGCTGAGCGAGGAGCTGTTCTATCAGCTGGGCCTGCGGCAGTTCGGGAACTTCAATCGGCTGAAGTTGGATCCACCGCCACCGCTGCGGACGCTCATTGAGATTGCGGTGGAGGTCGAGGATACGTCTGCGAGTGAGTTGAGCAAGGTTGAGATCGTTGGGGTGCGTTGCCAAAGAGCAGCTCGGTTTCTGTACAGAATGCTCAAGATCCTCTAGAGAATCGTGGATACTATCATGGCTCGGCGTGATATGCTGTCCGAGTACTTCTCTTTTAACGTGTCGGCATCGGGGCTCATAGAAAGTCTTCCTCTCTTGCTGAGGGACTACTCCCCCAATCTGGACAAGCTGCCCAGTTTTCTCATGCGTCTTGGGCCGCAGGTGAGTCTGCTTGCTGCCAAGTACGGTGATGCCGGCTCAAGACAACTCTGGAGGTCAATTGGACGTCCGAAGCAGAGTGTTTCGAAACCTTCTTGCGCGAGCTGGCGTACTTCTATGTGCCTGGCCCTCTGGTAGACTTCCCGGACGACGATTCGCCCGACGGCAAGACCAGAGAAGAGCAGGAAAAAGTCGAGCGCTGGCAGATCCAGCACGTCGTGTTTCCCAGTCTGCGCAGGTATCTGATTGCACCGAAGACGCTCTTGGACAGGGACGTCGTGCAGATCGCAAGTCTACCAGAGCTGTACAAGGTTTTCGAACGCTGTTGAGTTGCCAGTATTACAGAGAGTGCGTGTCGGGTGTAGCGTTATAGGCGGGTCCGGCATGAATGCCTTTTTCATCGTGACCGGCTACTCCTTCAGGCACCTGCTCCTCGCCTTCGTCGTCAGATTTGAAAAACCGCCGCGCCTCGCACGAGCCATGCTAGAGCACCCCCGCGGCGTGCACGGTACCGAAATGGTCGTCCCGGTCCGCCTCGCTGGGCGCCGAAGGGGCTTGCACTCCCCTGTGTGGTTCAGTTTCCAGTTCCATCCCGTCCAATGGTGCTGCCGAGAGCTATGTCCCCTGCCTGCAACCGCCGGTTCTCGTCGTACTCCTTTTGGCCGTCAACACGAGACTCGGGCTGTCTCTCGACAAGATTTTGAGCATCTAGACTCATTCAGTGGGTTACCCCATGTGGTCCCGGTGGCTCGTACCGATTCTCGTGGCCAGCATCTTGCTGAACGCGGTACTGATACAGGGTATCAGCCATGCCCGCGGTGGGGTTTGCTTCGTTGCCACGCAGGAGGTTGATCGCGAGCATAATGAACAGGCGCAGACATTGATCATGGGGAAAGGGGCGGCGGGAGAGTCCAGGCGGGCGAATCAGTTCGCGAGATCGTGTTTCGCACAGAGCCCTGTTGGGGTGAATCGTATGCGGGCAGCGCGTCAGAGGATGCCAACGTTTCTGCCCGTCGATCTAGACCGGGAATGGCTTTCGACGATGGATAACGTGCGTGACTCTGACGCGTTCACTCGAGGACGTTAACGTCTTTCGACAGTTCGAGATGATTGCTGACTCAATGAAGAGCCTCGTCCTCTGCTCCAGTTGATCGCCACGATGGAAAACTGCCCCCAGTCAGACGGCTTGCGGAACTTGTCGGATGAGGAGGTCCTGCTGCCGTCCAAGGCTGAAAATATCGCAGCCTATGAGTTGGAGAAGCTGCTCGCACCGACCCGCGATCCAGCGGGCCTCGAAGACGCTGTCCGCATACGCCGCGCCCTGCTCCCGCGCGCTTCGTTGACAAGGACGCTCGAGACGTCCGCGGTGCTGTTCCAGAACTATGGCTGCGGCAAAGCCCATGGCGCCTGCTGCGAGGACGTCGTCGGGTACGTCCCGCTACCGCTCGGGATCGCCGGCCCGCTGACCATCGACGGAATCGCCTTCCACCTCCCGATGGCCACGGCCGAGGTGACCCGCGTTGCGAACACATTCCGCGACTGCAATGCGCTGAATGCCGGCGGCGGCGTCACGACCTTTCTCACGCAGGATGCGATGACGCGCGGCTGACGGGCACGAAGACTGCCATGGCGGGTGGCTGGTCGGCAGTGCGATGGCGGGTTCCATCGGGGGGCTCAACCCCCACGCCGCGAACATCCCGATAGCGATCTTCCTGGCTACCGGGCAAGCTCCAGCCCAGAACGTCGAGAGATCGAACTGCATCAGACTCGTGGAGCCGTGAGTCGATTTCCCGCGTTGGCAGACGTGCGTTATCTGACCTCGTCTGCAGCACGAACGATGGCGGGGAGCTGCTGATGACCGTGTCGATGCCGTCTATCGAGGTGGGGACCGTCGGTTGCGGCACGGTTCTGACCCCGCAGGCCTATGTGCTCGAGGTGCTCGGCCTGCATGGCGCCCTTTCGCGCGCATCATCACCTTTACCGTGAGGGCCGGCGAGCTCTCACCGATGATGAATGCACTCACTGCCAGTCAGCCATCTGATCTGCGCTCATACGGTACACAATCAGTCAGCCGTCCCCTCTTCATCTGTCTTCGTGAACTCCTTCGTCTGTTTGCAGTCCTGCCAGTATCTACTCATCCCCATCAGTGGACCACTCAGATCTCACGGCCAGTAGACTCAGCTGATCCCTTCTGCAGCAGATGCCCCGCAACACACAGCTCCCCCCGGCGTTCCGACAGGAACGATCCGGCCGCCTGGATCAATCAGCTTCGCTCTGACGTGGGGCTGCATCTTTCCGACGGTCTCGACGGTGGTGGTTTGAAACGAGACCGGGCTGTCAGTGCTTCGGTCATCGGTATCGTCGGCCCGCGGCGGGCCATCCAACGTCCAAATACTGGAAGTGGATCATGATCTACGAAATGATTTGTAGAACATGATATGTAGAATTTGGTGGGTACAGGATAGATTGTGACAACGATGATACAAGAGTCCACTAACGGAAAGAGGGCGGCTACGAGGCGGAACGTGTTTGAGCAGCAGCTTTGCGACGGCGGAGCTGAATAGATTCCTGCTCTGGTGGTATACGATTGTGCGCCTCCTTGGCAATCTGAGCAAGGGATCAGTGCAAAAGAAAACACTATTGACCCTATACCGTCGCGCAACACGTGATGATGACACATCCCTGATGGGCGGCTTTCCCGCGCGATTTGTACCCTATACAGTGTCATCGTCGCGAGGACTTGTGCGTTTTGAGCGCAACAGAGTGTGGATAAGAGATAGATAAGATCAATTACAAGATAAATAATTGTTACGATTAAGATTGACTGGCGCCCATGGTATTATTGCTGTAGCCGCTAGCGCCTTTCGGCTGCATTCCCATTGATCCCCCAGACCAACCGCCTCACACGTCCAGTCTCGTTTGAGTGCCGGAAGTCAGTAATAAATTTACCTACGTCATTCCCGATCTTCCGCCTTTTAAGACTGCGCAGAAGGATCTGGGAGCCCTCGACATTACCAAGTTGACCTTCAACTATGTCTGCGGCTCGACGCATGTCTTCAACGAATTTCCGGCCATGTTCCTCCAATGCATCAAGCTATTTTGGTAGATATAAACAAAGACAGATCACGTGGGGATTACTAATCATTATCTTTTCTTATCTCCAGTCTAGATACCTAATCTACACTCTGTTGCGCTCAAAACGCACAAGTCCTCGCGACGATGACACTGTATAGGGTACAAATCGCGCGGGAAAGCCGCCCATCAGGGATGTGTCATCATCACGTGTTGCGCGACGGTATAGGGTCAATAGTGTTTTCTCCCAGCAGCTAATCAATCGAGTGTCGCACAGAGTCTTGCCGGTGTGGAGCGTGCGCGGACGATCCGTCAGAGGATCCCGACGTTTTTGCTCTTGGATTTAGACTGGAAATTGCTGGCGACGGTGGATAACAAACAGTTTCCCCAGGCGGTGCGTGACTTGGACCCGTTGGCCTTGGACACGTTGTTGACATTCTGATTATTTTTAGATCACTGCGGGCCTTGAACCTTGAAAATGACGAGCCCCGTCCCCTGCCCTAGTTGATCGCCGCGATGGAAAACTGCCCCAAGTTAGATGGCTTGCGGGCCTTGTCGGACGAGGAGGTCCTGCTGCTGTCTCAGGCGGAGAAGATCGCAGGATTATGGGCTGGAGAAAGTGCTCACACCCGCCCGGGAGCCGGCTGGCCTCAAACGTGCTGTACGGATCCGCCGCGCGCTGATCTCCCGCGCCTCGCTCACAAAGACGCTCGAGGCGTCCGCGGTGTCGATCCAGAACTACGACTACGGCAAGGTCCTCGGCGCCTGCTGCGAGAACGTCGTCCGCTACGTCCCGATACCGCTCGGGATTGCCAGCCCGCTCAAGATCGACAGAGTCGCCTTCCTCCTCCCGATGACTACTGCCGAGGGGACGCTTGTCGCGTCCGCCTCCCGCGGCTGCAAAGCGCTGAATACCGGCGGAGGCGCCACGACTGTTCTCACGCAGGATGCGATGACACGCGGGCCCGCGATCGACTTCCCCTCCGCTGTCGTGGCTGCAGACGCTGAGGCCTGGGTCGCAAGTCCCGCGGGACCCGAAGCGCTCAGGGCTGCGTTCGAGAGCCCGTGGCGTTTCGCGCGGCTGACGGGTACAAAGACTGCCATGGTGGGTCACACGCTGTTTCTCCGCTTTGCGACTGCGACGAGCGATGCAATAGGCATGAATATAATCTCCACGGGCACCGAGACAAGTCGCTCGAGGTGATGTCGGAGGCGTCTCCGGAGAGGGTCGTCCTCGCGCTGAGCGGAAACTACTACTCAGACAAGAAACCCGCGGCGATCAACTGGAACGAAGGACGGGGCAAGTCCGTCGTGGCGGAGGCCCTGTGATCGATGGCAATGTCGTGCAAAACGTGCTCAAGACGACCGTCGACGCGCTCTGCACTCTAACCACCAAGAAAATCCTCGTCGGCAGTGCGATGGCAGGCTCCATCGGCGGCTTCAACGCGCATGCCACGAACATCCTCTGACCTCGTCTGCAGCACGAACATACGGCCGAGACCTGCTGATGACTGTGTCGACGCCGTCTCTTGAGGTGGGGACTGTCTGTGGCGGGACAGTTCTAACCCCGCAGGCCCATGTGCTCCAGGTGCTCGGGCTGCGTGCCGTGCGCGGCGCCCATCCCACGCAGCCGGGACAAAACGCACAGCGCCTCGCGCCCATCGTCGCCTCTGCCGTGATGGCCGGCGAGCTCTCGCCGATGAGTGCACTCGCTGCCAGCCAGCCATCTGATCCGCGCCCATACGGTGCACAATCGGTCTCAGCCGTCCCCTCTTCACCCGTCTTCGTGACCTCCTTCGTCCGTTCGTCGTCCCGCCAGTACGTACTCAACCCCATCAGCGGATCACTCAAATACAACGACCAGCAGGCTCGGCTGACCTCCTCTGTTCTGCAGCAGATACCCCGCAACGCACAGCTCCCCCGGCGTCCCGACTCCCGACAGAAACGACCTGGCCGTCCGGATCAACCAGCTTCGCTCTGACGTGGGGCTGCACCTCTCCGACGGCCTCGACGCGTTTGTCAAGCGCGTCTCCGGTGATTCGTTGAAACAAAACCGGGCTGTCAGTGGTTCGGTCATCTGTATCGTCGGCCCGCAGCGGGCCGTCCAAAGATCAAAGACTGAACATAGATTACGGTCCATGAAATGATGGGTAGAACATGATATGTAGAACTCGGTGGGTACAGGATAGATTGTGACAACGATGATACAAGAGTCCACTGACGGAAAGATGGCGGTTACGAGCCGGGACGTGTTTGAGCAGTAGCTCTACGACGCCGGAACACAATAGGTTCCGGCTCTGGTGGCACGCGATTATGCGTCTCCTTGGCAATCTGAGTAAGGGATCAGTACAAAACAGCAGTCTGCGTAGCAGGACACGCAGATGTACCTCAGTGCGAGTTCGGAAGACTTGGATTGCGCGTCGGCAGAGAACGAGTCTGATGGGGCATCCCTTCAAGAGGTAGAGGACACTGCTCTGGTACGAAAGAGAACTCTTCAGATACTCCTCCCTGAGCACCGATGCCGTCGTGCGTAGTCTGCAGCGAGCTGTCAGTGAAGTACTCTCTGTAGACACACATACAAACACTCACTGTTCGAGTTCATTGGCCATCTCTCCACGAAACTGTACAGCTCCCAGCTCGGCAGCATCACAGAACTCTCCATCGGCTTGTTCGACGTCGGCCACCATTGCACGAGAGACCCTTCCTGGCGCGGCCCAGAGGACGAATGCGGTGAATACCGCACACAGAGAGAGCGTGAGACCAATCGCAGGCAGTGACAACAGAGTGACGGTGTTGGTGATCAACGATGCAAGATCAGGCGCACTTGAGTCCGGGAGACCATGCGCAAGGCGCGATCCGTCGCTGCTGAGAGGGCTTGTTTGTGAGTCCTCGTAGGTGGGATTCATTAGCAAAGTGCAGGGATGAGAGGCGGGTTGTGCGGTATATATACGAGAAAGAGAAAGCTCGATGCAAGCAGATGGACTGACACGTCGATCATGTCCATGCTGGTGGAGGACCGACGGGGTATCAGCCTTCACAGAGCGAAGTCGATGCATTGCAAGCACAATTGTGAGCGGGCTGAAGTAACATCTGCAGTTCGCAACGTTCAGCCCTTGAGCCTTTGGGTTTCCTTTTTTGAGAATTTGCCAAAAAGGGAAACACAAGGGCTGAACAGGTTCTCAAAAAAGCTTGTGTTTCCCTTGTTCAGCCCTTGTGATTCCCTTTTTGGTAGATTCCCAAAAAAGGAAACCCAAGGGTTGAACGTTGCGAACTCTCGAAATGAGCAGTGATGGCAGGTGAACAGACACAGCCACTGCGGGTCTCGCGAGAAAGCTCGAGAAAGTCATGCTTGCAATAGAGCATATTCGCAGCCCCCAAAAAACGATGTCTTGGCAATTTTGATCGTAAATTGGAGCTTTGATAGCAAAATTCTAGCGACCTCGGCTATCTTTTGGGTGACTTGTTGAGTAGTCCCGCACATCGCTGAGGCGCACGGCGGGATCGGCGGGGATGGTCGACATGAAATGCATTCACCAAGTTACAGCATACGTATCATCAATATTCCACGCAATCGCCGTGTTTGCAATAACAAAGCGGAGTAACAGGAGTGGAACATCGTTCGCGAGAAAGTCGTGTTTCTCCGTTCAAGTGGTCTGCCTCGTGTGTTTCCAGGGATTCGGGTGCTACTCTATTCCTGTGTCGTGTATTCGCAAACACACGAGGCAGACCCAGGGATTCGGGTGTACTCTATTCGTGTGTCGTGTATTCTCACATTGCCCTGTCACTGTTCATTTCGAGCCAAGGATAGAGCACTTCAGCCCGCTCACACTTGTGCTTGCAATGCATCATCGATTATTCCCTATGTAGTATACTGTAGAGCGTCAGGGTCGCCGTTCCATAACTACGACTACGGCAAAGTCCACGGCGCCTGCTGCGGGAACATCGTCGGGTACGTCCCGATACTGCTCGGGATCGCCGGCCCGCTCACGACCGACGGCGTCGCCTTTCTCCTCCCGATGGCTACTGCCGGTGGGACGCTCGTCGCGTCCACCTCCCGCGGCTGTAAAGCGCTGAGTGCCGGCGGCGGCGTCACGACTGTCCTGACGCAGGATGCGATGACGCGTCGAGATGCTCGGGCTGCGCGGCGCCCATCTCACGCATCCGGGACAAAACGCACAGCATCTCGCGCGCATCATCGCCTGTGATGACCGGCGAGCTCTCGCTGATGCATGCACTCGCTGCCGGCCATCTCATCCGCCAAGTTCTCAGACGGCCGCACCGGCAACTTGAATTTCCCCCGGCCTCGACACTCCTGCTGGCGGCCATCCCCGCGCGACTGTGCAAGCATGAATGCAGGGAGAATGTTCCAAAAAGCGTGTTGTATCCTATTCTTGTAGCACCCAAACAAAAGCGTTGTATCCTCATGTTAATTATCGTATATATGTGCATCTTGATCCTTCGAGGCCCATCTTTCAAGATAAAAATTTGAGTAGATCAGTTGGCCCATGGGATTGACAATAACGCGATCACGTGCCTTGCCAGCAGCAGCACACGCGACGCGTCTAGATTCTCCCAACATTGTCGCGCACCAGTTCCTTGCTCCACTCGCGCAGAACATGTTTCTGAACCTTCCCACTCGCCGTTTTAGGAAGCTCCGACTCAGCACCGTCCTCGCCCACGAAGAAGATCCACGCAGGCGCGTTCTACCCGAGGGTACATGAGAATGCTGCACAACCACATAACCAGAGGACCGCTTTTTCGCCCGGCTCACCTGAGGATTGATGGATTTTACGACGGTCTCCTTGATTTCCTCGCGGGAAGTTGACGTTCCGCGCGCCCGAACGATCCAGGCCCCAACGACTTCGCCGTACTTCTCGTCAGGAACGGCCACGACAGCGGCCTCTTCCACCCCGTGATTCGTTAAGATTGCCTTTTAGAGACAGTGAGCTTCTGGGATAGGGCGGTTTCGCTTCAACTCACGTTTTCGATCTGGACTGGAAATAGATTCTCGAGAGAATGTCAATCGTCCTTCTGAGAGCCTGGAGTACAACGCTACCTCTCCTCCGCGGATGATGATATCCTGCCAACAAATTAACTACATATCCAACATTTGAATCCGAACGACAAGCCTTCATCCTACCAACAACTGTGTAATCTTGTTTCAGATTCAGCATTTTGAGAGAATGAAAGAGACTTTACTCCGGAGGTACCCTTCCTCGTCCATAATCGCCTCATCCCCTGTATGCATCCACAGCGTCCCCTCTTCATCCGTCTTCATGACCTCCTTCGTCCGTTCGTCGTCCCGCCAGTACCTGCTCACGCCTCATCAGCGGACCACGCGAATACAAGTAACCAACGGGATCAGCTGACCCTTTCTGCAGCAGATACCCCGCAACACACAGCTCCCCCGGCGCGCCCACAGGAACGACGCGGCCGTCCGGATCAACGAGCTTCGCTCTCACATGAGGCTGCACCTTCCCGACGGTCTCAACGCGTTTGTCGAGCGCGTCTCCGGAGGTGGTTTGGAACGAGACCGGGCTGTCAGTAGTTCGGTCATCAGTATCGGCCCGCAGGCTTCGCGGTGGCTAATTCTAAGACCGACTGACCTCGTCTCCGCTGACATGCACGAATCAGGAACGGACGGACGGCGGAGAAGAAGGCGCACTCACTCATCCCGTACGCGTTAGTCAGGTCCACGAGATTCATCTTCGCGATGAGCTTCTTCATGAGCTCGATCGGAATGGGCGAGCCCGCGGCGATCCCGGTTCTGACTGCCGGTGAGCGAGAATTCTGGGCTTCAGGTCTGTGCACACACCGGAGGCTGGGGATCTCGACGTCCTCCCCGTCCGCCTGTCGCCTCTCCACTTCGGACAGGACGCCCAGGAAGTGCGTCGGCACACCGTGGAGCGCGGTGCACTGTTCTTCGATCACGGTGTCCACAATCGAGGGCGCGTGGAAGACCTCCGCAGGATAGACGATGCATGAGCCGTGCGTCCAGGCCGCGAGATTGCCTAGGACAAGCCGTGCATGGGATGTTAGACTAAATCCGAAAGAGAGGGAGACACTTGACACTCATCAAAGCAGTGGAAGAGAGGAGGGACGTTGCCTGGTGCGGAGATGTCAGGACTTGGACCAGATGAACAGGATGAATGACTCGCATACGACATCTTGCTCGGTTAGATGCATGCAACTCCCAATCGAGATGGCGTTGTTCAAAAGGTTAGAATGCGTCAGCTGGTATACGATGATATCATCAGCCGCCCGGAACCAAGATTGGTAGATTGAAACTTAACTCACCGACACGGCTTTAGGAGCGCCAGTCGTTCCACTGCGAAATTAAAGAGAGGCTGAGCTAGTTGGGAAAGGGATGCCAATCACCTTGTGAACTGCAGATTGATGACATCGTCCTTGTCAAGCGAGTCGATCAGCTGTCGCTGGGCCCGTGCCTCCCGCGAGGCGGGATCCCAGACCAAGACTTCCCGCCAGTCGATCCAACTCCTCAGCCCTAGTTTCTTGGCTTCGTCAATGAACTGCCCCGAGTTATCGACAATAACCAGATTCCTCAGCGCAGGGAGGCTTTCCACCTCCAACGCGCACCCCGCCGCCGAGCTTGTCAATTGCGGGAACTTGTCGACGAGCATCTGCGCGTAGGATGATTTCCGGATCCGCGGGACGATGATCAGATGCTGCACTCCCACGAGGTTCAGAACATCGCCCTAGGGGGGAGGACAAAAATAGAATCAGCGAGTACTCAGCGTTCGCAGACGACGGAGGGCACTGACGAGCTCCTGCGCGCGGTACGCCGGGTTGATCGTCGCCAGGATCGCACCGATGCTCGCGCACGCCCACTGGAGCATCGCATACGCACTGCGCGCGGGGGGAAGCACGACGCCGTGGAACACCGGAGATCGAGAAAGACGCTACCTGGTGTTGCCCATGATCACGCCGACCCGGTCACCCCGTCTCACGCCCATCCGAAGCAGGCCGCGCGCCAGTGCGTTGATGTGCCGGTCGAACTCGTCGAAGGACCACGCGAGGTGCGCGGCCCTGCCCATGTTGTGCGACGAGGGCCCACCGTGCGCGCGCGGCGCCTCGTTTCTGCATATCAATCCCGGCCGGTCGCTGTATTTGCGCAGGATATCGGAAGTGAAGTACGCGGGAAGTGTCGCGGTGACGAGGGGCGGGTCGAGGGGGCCCTCGACCGCAGAGAGCGTTAGGAGGGATCGCCGATGCCGGATGCGCGATGCCGTGGAGAGGAGATGTCTGCGCAGCATCGTGGCTCGGTCGAAGAGTGTACAGGGCACATACTTCATGCATGGATTGTAGCCGCTTAACTTCAGACTGTCAACTGGGAGCCCCACAATCGTGATGGCGATCAGTGCGGGGAAGCGCCGGGTGACGTCGGATCCCGCGGCTTGTCCGACTCCGAGTCGGGTTGGAACAGTTGCCCGTGTTGTTTGGCTCACCCCACCCTTGATTCCGCCTGCCACATTCGCCATCACAGCAGGATCAACGCACGGGACGCCGCGTCGTCTCCTTCCGCTCCAGGCTCCTCGATAAGACGTGGTTCGATCAGATGCGCGAGCCTAATCGGCGGTATCGCTGGCATGTGGTGTGTCTCATCAGGATGATCATCCCAAGTGCGAGCGTCATAGCGATGCTCCCAGACGAAGAAGCAACAGATAGAGTCTCTGGAGCTATATCTTCCGGATTTAAGCCACGCGGCGTAACCTCCTAGTCAGCCGAGCGATATTGGATGGGTCGCGGGATCGTCCTTTCGGGATTCGTTTAAATGCAAGGTCATCTGGCTCCGGGCTTCGCATTGCATCGCATCTCAGCTCACCATGTTCGACCTGCGCAGGTACTGCGAATGCATCGTTTCGTGTGGAATGGGAGTTTAACGTGCTGGTAGAAGTACCGCTCTGGCTTTTGTTTCCCTTGCACTGCTGCTGGCATGCAACCCTGTCCACGGCTTGACGACGGTTATCCCGTCGAACAGTTTCAGCAGCTACTCCGTCTTTGAGAGCTTTTGGGTCAGTGCGCATTCCCCCAATTGACCGAACCCTAACGCGGATGAGCAGGGCTATCTCTATCCCTGGGGGTCTGACCACAACGGCAGTCAGTGTCACGCATGAGTGCAACGCAAACAAAGTAGCTCATCCCCATAGGTGCCCGGATGGTCGGCAACTCCAGCTACCACCAGAACATCGCTGTCGCGTCCAACACACTCACGCTCGTGGCGACGCCCACCTCGAACCCCGTGCCGCCGACCAGCGCGTCGAACCCGCACCCCGCGATCCACTACGCGAGCGGCACCGTGTACGCGAAATCGCACATCACCGTCACGACGTCGCAGGCCTACACGCTGTCCGGCGAGTTCAGCGCACCGACGACCTTGGGGACTTGGCCGGCGTTCTGTGCGTCTTGTCCTCTGCAGGTTCAGGTCCTCGCTGACGGTCCACAGGGCTCACCGTGGGTTGCCGGGATCTTGGTACTTGTGTTTGGCTGCTGAAAGGTCTGTGTAGGCTGTCAACTCGTGGCCTCCCGAGGTCGATATCGGTGAATGGAAAGGTATTTATTCACCTGCAGCTGGTGACACGCTCGACGGCTGAAAGCTCTTGCCAGGGACCAAGAATAACTGGTACAATACATTCAACACGTGAGTTACTTGTCTGCCCAGTCCGCCTCAGCTGGTCACACGCCATTCCCTGCCCAGCTCGAGTGCCGTCGTGTCGCACCTCGTCCCCTGGCCCTCGGATCTCTCCTTCCACGCGCTCAAGGCCGTCATGACCGCCCAGCCGAACGGCGCTGACGTCAAGATCGACTTCTACCTCGACAATGTCTTCCAAGTCACGCAAATCGGTGCTGGATTCGTGAACCAGCCGCTTTGGCTGTAAGCCTTCTTGCTTTCTCTGCGCTCTGTGAAGCTGACATCGAGATTCCAGCATCATTGACCTGCAGGTATGGAAAGAGAGTCGGTCATGTGCCCTATGTTCTGATTGTTTTGCCAGATGGAGGGAAGCTCTGGATCCCCTGGACCGACCGGGAAAACTACCTACAAGGTCCGCAACCTCTCGGTCACCCAGACGTGAGCCATGGGGCCCGGAAATGTCACATGAATTTGTCTTCTTTGTAACCAATGTAAACAATGGATGTCGTCGCCAAGACCAATCTATTCGACCCCTTGTATCTGAATTCCATCCTCGATTCTGTCGGCCCTCGAAGGAAATCTAATCTATCCCAGTCGCAGCGACACCCATAAGGTGATACTGATCCGTGTGCATCACTACCATCATGATGCGATCTGCATTCAAACTGCTAGCAAAATCCGCGCCGGCCGAGCGCAACGACCAGGCATCGAGTCACGACTTTGCACGACAGGCGACGACAACGTGCAGCTCTACCACACGCGTGTGCGCGCGCGAATAAGACGGTCCTGACTGAGCCGTCCCCCCACTCGCCCGAGCCATCGACCCTGCCCCATGCCCCGGCACCCAATCAGACTGATCCCGCTCGGTAGTCTGCTCAACGCCCTCCTCCTCGCCGCCCTCCTCGTGCCCAGCGCCATCTCCGTAGCTGCCCAAAGCCCGGCCGATCCGCTAGACCCCCCCGCGCCACGGTCACTCCCCAACGCGACCATGCCGCTCCTGTCCCCCGCGAACAGCGTGACGCACAACCCCGCGCAGCCGTACACGTACCATCCGCCACAGGTCCCGCTGGACGCGAACAAGTACCCCGTGGCGCCGCCGGAGCTCGAGCTCGCGCAGGTGCACGTGTATGTGCGACACGGTGCGTGGGCCGCGCGCCGTTGAATCCTCGGAGGCTGACATGCGCGCGCGCACACACAGGCGAGCGGACCCCGGTGGGCGTGCGCCTCGCGCCGTTCATCCCGGAGCACTGGGTCATGTGCACGGCCGGGCGGCAGCACGACAGCCAGGTCATCAGCGGCAGCAACGGGAACGACCGCCTGCGGACGCGGCGGGTCGTTGAGCGCAAGGACGGATTGCCCGCGGAGGGATTATGGTGAGGAATTCGCTGCTTTGCCTCACGACCGGCCGGGTTCTCATGCGCGTGATGGAACGTACATAGCTTGCTCGGGGAGCTGACTGATATCGGCCGCAAGGTCAGTCCGGATCAACTCCCGTGGCCTGCATCTGAACAGCTCCCGCCTAGTCGACGTACAACTATGGAACCGCCCTGAGAAGCCTCTACATAGATAGGTGTGTGTTCCGATCAGTCTTGAGGACTGCTTATAATCTCTCTATAGACTTGGATTCCTAAACGACCTATTGATGACGCCCGGAGAAGTTTACTTCCGGTGCGACTCTCCCCCATCCAGCGGCCTGCATCGTATGAGCTGATATTTCTCCTAGAAGCACTAACATGCCGCGCACGATAGAATCTCTGGAACAGGTCATCCACGGGTTATACCCTCCCAGCAAATACGCCGAAAACGCCACTCCTGCGTTATTAGTTCGGTGAGTCTTCTCGCTCAGAGTCTCCTGGAGGCTTACAAGAGTTTGGCTCAGCAACGGTCGCGACGAGAATCTGCTCGGTAATCCAAAACTTATCTGCAGCACGCGCGGATCACCGAACCCATGCAGGAAACACAATGAGTTGCAAACGTCTGGAGTACCTCCAAGTTGGCTTCGCCCAAGGTAAAGCGTAATCGAGTGTGCAGCGGACATTGGATCACTGATGCGATGGCCTTGTAGCGGCTGCCGCCGCCTACAATCAGACACTGGAGCCTCTGGACAAATTCGTGTCAAAGTACATCGACGGGCGGCCCATTCGCGTCGATGGCAGACCGCGTGCGTCAGGTGTCATGGACACGGTGCGTGGGCAGTATCCGGTCGCTTTCGCTGCTCAATAGCTTTGAAGATTAGGGCTGCCATCGCCCAAGGCGTCAAAGTCCCTCCTGAATTTGAGGACAAAGCCATCGTGGATGTCATCGTGTGTACCCTGCCCCAGAGATCACTTGGCCTTGAACTGAATATCAGTTTCTAGGAACAAGCCATTTTGGCGGAATGGTTTGCAGGTATGTCGCTTTCCTCGACTACGAAACCGGCCAAATTGTGACCTACCTCATCAGGCTGTGAGATCCTGTATAAATCCATCAAGTGCAATGACACTCATGAAAAGCAGACAAAACACCCGAAGTGCGGCGCCTTGGAATGGGGCCTTTGCTCTCCGATCTCTCTCGCAAGATGCAGCAGAAGGCTGACGAAGGCGCTGAGAACCCGCTCAAGTTGCTCGTCCACAGTACCCACGATACCGCCCTGGCGGCAATGTGCTCGACTCTGGACGTCTTCGACGACAAGTTGAGTCGCTTCGACTCTTTAGATGTGTTTTTGTGACGTGTGCTATCCCCAGGTGGCCTGCTTTCACGGCCTCGATCACGTTCGAGTTGTTCAAGAAGTCTCCGTCGGCGCAGCGACAAGTGCAGCAGTCTTATCTGGACACAGTGATGTCGCCCTTCAAGATCACCCCGCCAGCCGAGTACTGTACGCGTTTCGTCGCTGTGTGTCTTCCGATCTTGCTCAATGCGCCCCGCCCTTAGTCGTCCGGATGCGATACCAGAACAAGAACATGGCACTGCCGCTCTGCTCGGAAGAGGGCAAGCATCTCCCCGGATCGCCCGAATTCTGCACGCTCGCCGCCTTCAGCGCGCGGGTGAAGGAGCTGACGCCGATCGACTGGGACTCCGAATGTGCTGCCAATTAGTGAATGATGTATGCTAGTACCTAATTTTAGAGGTGATCTATCGGTATATACTTTGCGTTTGTTACGTCTAATTGTTTACCATCAAGCTATTGATACTTGGCATCCTACCCCCATGCTCGTCCGAGATTCCAGGACGAATCTGGCTCGTCTGAACGCGGATACTAAGTACTGGCGCCCGACGCTGGGCGCGTCAATCACATGAGAGGGATGCACAGCCACCACTTCATCTTCTGCGGCGAACAGTCGCCGCATTCGTCTACTCGCTTTGACCCTACTCGGGCACGGTCTGATGCTGGCCTCTCTCTTCGCACTGGTCCTCGCGATCGTCCCCGCCCTCGCCCAGTTCGACGCCGGGCACAACACGACGTCCATCGTCGGGACGTGGTCGTCTGGGACGCAGAACGTCGTGACGGGCTCTGTGCGACCTTCCTGAATGCCACAGCTCGTGCGGATCTCATCGTCATCCCAGGGCTTCGCGAATCCCGCTCAAGAGTCGTTCATCTTCCCGCCGACTGCCGGGGTGGGATACGCGTTGTAGGCCTCCTTTCGCTGACCCACGCGGCCGCTGCTCACGTTCCTGTTCCCAGCTCCGACGACGGGTGGTACGAAATCGCGCGCTTGCGCTACGTCGGAAACTGTGCGTGTTACCTCGTTACCGACCTCCTCTGCCGCGGTTGCCTGACACACAGGCAGCCTCGGATCCGAGCTGCATCGTCAGCACGCTCGTGTGGGTGCACGGCACATACGCGCTGCTGCTGAACGGGTCGATCGTCCTCACGCCCGCGGGCGACGGCTACCAGCAGGTGCAGTCGTCCTGCGGCAAGAGCTCGTCGTTCATCCAGAACTACAACGTGACGGAGCTGTACCAGTCGTGGCGCATCTTCACCGACGTGACATTCGGCCCGAAGCTGCATCTGTTCCAGTTCGACGGGACGCCCGTCGCGCCCCTCTTCAGGCTCTCTCCGACGCCGAACATGCTCCCCAAGCGCAAGCTGCGCAACAACCGTGTGTCGTACGTGACGACGACGAAGCAGGGGCTGACGACCGTGGAGACGGTGATCAGCAAGCGAGAACATTCGAACAGCAACGGGCGGAGGTGGTGGCCCTGGTAGACTGTAGACCTCGGGACGGATGGACCTGACCTTTGCATGATGTGAACCTACAATAAAATAACCAGGCTAATTTAGGGGGGTCGGTTTAAACCAGAACTTGACAACAGCAGCTGTTGGTTTTCACGTAGACGCCGAATTGGGTGCTGCGAGAAGCTAAACTAGTCGCTGCCCTGTACTCGGAGTGGGCGCCTTTGTAACTGCGTATCTCGGGGAAAGGACGCATTGATATCGTTCTTGTACACCTTGCTGCTTTCGCATGGGTCGCCTGTACAACGTTGCGCTGATGTTGAACGGTACTGTCAAGTCTCCGCACTTCATTGTAAAAGCTATCCCCCGATCTCTCATCTGCGGTGCATCTTGAAAGTGCTCAATCCCATCGAGTCTATCTGGCGTTGATATCGCCGTGGCAGAAGGTCTTTTTTCAGTGAGCTGCAAGGTGCTCAGAATGAAGATCCGGCCATTGCGTAGAGAAAGTTGTCCTGACTCTTCCCTACACCGTTGAATCCTACGCAACCTAGATGCGGCTTCGCGACGTTAGTCATGGGATGTTCGCCCCTTCCCTTTCCGGAGATGGATCTTACGCCACTTCGACTCATCTCAGTGTGACTTGATCCAGATGCTCGACCAGTGCGGGGGTAGACCCAAGACCCACCGCAGTGGGGAAGCCTCGGCCACAAGCCTCGATCGCTTCCTGCTCTGCAGCCCGTAGGATGATCTTCGTTAGCTCATTTCGAGAGAGAGCGGAGTGTGGCAGAGGATTTGGGCATCAAGTGGATTGATTTCCTGTTGCTTTCAAGGGACTAGAGAGCACGTGCTCGACGCGTCGCGGACCGTGATGGGCAGCGCGCGGCGCATTGACTGATCCAATGTCCAAACTCTGACGATCTATCTACTTGCGCAACATGTCACTCCGCCAGTGGCCTGTGAAGGCGTTCCAGAGTACTTTGGCCACGATGTGTGGATGGAATCCTTCAATTCCAGACCCGTACCCGACCTGGAATGTATAGAATGCCCAGGCGGCCAGCTCGTCCTAGATCATACCCTCAATTCAGTTCCATGGGAATTTGTGGAGGCTAGGAGGTGACTGACCGTAGCGGTGAGCTTCATGAGGTGACGGGAATACCAACGCAGAAGAGCACCCGAAGAGAGGCTCTCGCCTTTGATGGGCTCGGTGGTAGGCTGCCCGTAGTCTTTCCTTCATGTGAACAGGGGGTTTGGATGAGAACAATCGGTGGACACACACCGTTGACACGAGTGGACTCCCACATCCAGGCCGTCTTCGTGTTCTGTTCCTCAAAGAACTTGGCTCCAAAGTCAGCGGGCAGCACGCGAACACCTGATGGTAAGGCGAGGAGTGATTTCTTCAGTGCCAAGGCGCATCGCGCAGCTTTGCTGGTTCCTTCAGCGAACGTGGGGTTGACTACATAGGGTTGGTTGAGTATTACGATGAATTCCAAGGAGGCAGACGCGATTACTGTTCATGACGCTGTCCCCGAGCGCAACAAAGTTGGACGGCAGATCGTGCGCAAGGTGATAGCGTATGAAGCTGGTCGGCGGAACTCGGATCGTAGAGACCACAGGATCCCCCGCCTCTTCCAGTCGTTCAAGTGTCTCATAGAACCAGTCCGGGATGGGTACTCGCATCTCCAGGTCGGCGAGATAATCCTTGGCCTCGGCGAGGGATCGCGGCTGTATGCGCCGATGGCCATAGTGCGCAAAGAACAAGACCACTATCCAGGATGAGTACCGCGTAGCGAGATAAGATGAGCGAAGAAGGCATACTCTTTCCGGGCACCCTCTCCAACGTGATCAAGGCAGGGCCTTTCGCCAACGTGGTAGCCGACTGCTCTTCGAAAGTCACATAAAGCACACAGCGCGTCCGGCACTCGTCCGATAAAGGAAGCTGAGCAAAGAGTGCCTCGGACACAGGGAATGTGAGCGTTGAATACCGGAGCTTCTGGTCCAGTTCGATCTTCAACTCGTCGAGCGGGAGCCTCCCCCGCATAGGCGATGGAAGGCCGTAACCGCATTTCGACAGCCATCTCATGCCCGCTCGCGTCAAGCCGGTGCAATCTGCAGCTCCCATGAGCTAGTCTAGTCAGACCGGGTAGCGTCGCACGATAGCGCACCGGCAACTAGCTCTGCTGGAAGCTCCACCGCACTACCGTTCGTCGGTCGGACCAGCACTTTGGACAGACGTGAAGAGTTTGCCGGATCGGGAACCACGTCTGTCACCGTGCCAGCAACGAACTGGATGTTGGGGTACCTCTCGCGGTTCATCACGAGGCGCCTGTTGTCGATCATCACACACCGATTCAAAAAAGCAATGGTCGCCTCCGCACCGAAGTAGAGCTTCGAATCCCACACGTGTAGTCTCCAGCGTGAGCGGCGACTTCCCGCCAGAAGTTGCAGCCGGCTGTCGGTGTCGGACGCCGGCGAGATGTAGCGGAATCGCAAACGGCCGAATGCTGCGAACAGTCAACGATACGTCACACTAGACAAGCGGCGAGATTCACGGAATGTCGCACTGGCCGCATTCCTCCGCTAGATTGGGGAATAGGCGCTGGAGCACAAGAACGACAAAGGATTGGAAGTCTGAATCCGCTATGATTCAGATAGAGCAGACGAGCGACGAGCGTGGCGACGGACTGTGCAATGAGAGATACTGAGCCACTCGGGTCCGCGTCCGGGCGTTGTTCACATCACACCCGTCCTCCGTGAAGATCCAGCCCTCCGGGTCGACGACGACGACGCGCTCGAAATGATCATGGCACACGCGAGCCGTAAGAAGCCCTGCGATGCTAGAGACTGTCCGATCGCCGCTCATCAAGAGAGCCAGATACGCGAGACACACCTTCCGCCGCATACCACAGCGGTACCGGGGATCCTCTCCGTCGAAGACCTCGGCTGGGAGAAGAGGTCCAGTTCGGTGATGCCAACTTGCTTCTTGCGTGACCAAGCACGGAGGAGAGCCCATCCTGACATCGAGAGGGCATAGAGACTGGCAGGGAACAACAGGGCCAGGGAGAAGAAAGATAACATGAATGCTGTCAGCAGCAGGGAAAGCGGTGTGACTTCGCCCTTTGATCTTTAATAGGTAGCGGGAAGAGATCTTTGCTCGGTTTCCGCGTCCGAATCCCACGGGATCAGACTCGCCCCGACTGATTATCTTCATTGATTGCTTTGAGGGGAAACAGAAGCCATGAACGATATCTGGGGGATAGGAGGATAGTGGAAGTAACAAGGACGCGACGGCGGAAGTGGAAGCGCGAACAGCAGCGACTACGATTGTTGAACTGGTCGTGTGTGTCCAACGAATCCAGGGATCAAATGCATTGACCGAGGTCGCAGTGATAGTCAAAGCATATGAAACAGGTTTTGGATCTGCGATGGAGGTGAGATCACGTGCTCGACGCGACGCGCCGCGTACGGTATTATGAGGTACCAGTGACATTTCTCAGAAAACGTGTTACATGTATGTGTGACTTGTACAGGCTTCAAAGCATTGGAACAGGGATCAACTGGCAAATACTTGAGCACAAGGTCCGAGGACGAGTAGAAGAAGCGTACAAACAATCGCACGGTTAGATCATCTTTTACCAGGAGCCTGGAGAGTTGATGAGTAAAGGGGGTTGGAAGTCTAGTAGGGAACGCACCACCGTTGTTGCCACCACCATAGCCGCCTGCAGATAGAAGATAAGTAGAAGCCTTATCGGAAGCTGCAGGGGGCGTACCTCCACCATAACCACCGTTGCCTCCACCGTAGCCACCTCCTCCTCCTCCACCATAGCCACCTCCTCCGCCATAGCCGCCTCCTCCGCCGGAGCGATAGCCTGCATCACGTGAGCACACGAGCAGGAACAAAAAAACATATGTGCTGACCTCCACCTCCTCCGCCACCGCGTTGCTGCGAGAAAAGAATTAAAAGTAGTCCCAAGACTGTCCTAGCAACGTACCTCGGCGATGTTGACGCGAATGCGACGACCTTCAAGATCGGACTCGTTCATGTTGTCGATGGCTGCTTGAGCCTCTTCGGGAGAGGAGAAGGTGACGAATCCGAAGCCTCGCGCGCGACCGGTCTCGCGATCCTTCATGACGATGGCCTGTCAAGGTGCCGTCAGCGACCGAGGTCAGATGACCAAGGATGGGCGCACATCGGTGACTTGCCCATGAGCGGAGAATGCCTGCGGAAGCGATCAATGAGAGACGGAGAACACGGTAGGGAGCTCTCACGTCGCGCAGACTTTCGTCCGTGGTGTTCCAGCTAAGGTTTCTGAGGGGAGGAGTGAGAAATTAGGGAAAAGGCGGAGACGACGCGCGTACCCAACGTATAGTTTGGACATGACGAAGACAGGTGCGGAAGCTTAACACGAAACCAAAAACCCACCAAGATGGTTGTGGTGGGAAGGAGAAGGGTGCGTTCTGAATCGAGTACCCCATCGTATTTATACAAGCATTTTTCGAACTCCGCAGGCGCCTTCTCCAGGGTTGATGGAAGGGTGACAGAATACTCTATTCAGGCATTAGAAGCTCCAGATCAAGACGTAAAGACAAAGCTGTTGAGATCTGTGAAATGGGTCGTTCAAGAGTAGAAATCTTCACCAATTCTCTTGAACGAATTCAATCGCTACAGGAAAGTGTACAGCGAATATGTTCTAGTCTATTGTAACTTCCTGACAGGAGATGGACCAAGCTTGAAGTCCAAGATATCTCCGAAATAGGAAACTCCGCTTCCTTTTCTGCGAGCCATGCCTTCGCCATCGATCAGGGAGATCCTCTTGATGATTTACATTCGCTAGGGGATACATGACAGAGAGACGCGTAAAAACCGTGCAGTATGATGGGCGATACAATACAGAGAATAGCGATAGCAACTGGAAAGATTCAAATCGATGCCACTGAAGATCCCAAGCGCGAAGGTGTTTTGCTCTTCACCAGGAGCCGCCACCGCTCTGGTCTAGAGAACAAGTCAGTGATGCGCCAAGAGCATGTCACGACAACGTACCTTGGTTGTAGCGGCTGTTTCCACCGTAGCCTCCGCCGCCTCCACCGTAACCTCCTCCGCCAGAATAACCGCCGCGTCCGCGGCCTCCACCGTAACCGCCACCACCGCGGCCTCCGCCAAATCCTGAAAATGAGGTCAGAACACGACGCACTACTGCCGATTAAAAGCGGCTTGCCTCCTCCGCCAGACGGACGCTCGTTGGCCAAGCTCACACGGATGCGGCGGCCCTCAAGGTCCTGTTCGTTCAGGTTGTCGATAGCGGCCTGAGCTTCTTCGGCAGTGCTGAATGTAACAAAGCCGAATCCGCGGGAACGACCAGTCTCGCGATCCTTCATGACGATGGCCTACTCATCCAGGTAAACATACATGGATAACAGTGCAGAGGAAGGATCGAACGCACATCCGTCACTTGGCCAAATTGACTGAAGGCCTGATCGATGGGCGATGAGGCGATTTGTCAACGTCAGATAGCAGAAAAAAAACCTGATAGAAGGTGTCGTCGTCAACGCCGAAGCTGAGGTTCCTGCGCAATAGCACGATTAGCATTGGATCCTAGCAATGGCTGGGACTTACCCCACGTATAATTTCGACATGGGAAGGACGAGGACAGGAAAATTACAACACCAAACAACTTTTGTGGCTTGAAGAGTGAAAAGATTTACCACAAAGTGGGTTCCATTAGGCGGGATCGATTGTCATCGCACGTTCGCTGCTGAAAAGAGCCGAGAACTAGAGTGAATCTTTCTGATTCTGCGAACTTCGAAGGCCTGGGCGGGCGTTGTCAAGCATTTGCAGGATCTCGTTCCTTGAATAGACGTATCAGGCTCTAGATCTCGACCGAAGTCATGAGGTACAGTAAGGAATATCCCAGGACGAAAAAATGGACTCGCCTGCCCTGAAGTAAACACCAGCGCCGCAAGGCACTCATGTGCGAGTGCAAGACGAGCATGGGCAAACATCGAGCAGAGCGTACGACACTCTGACTTAAGGAACACAAAATCGAATGCCCAGTCTAGCCCAGGACCTCGAACTTCTCCGCACCGCCAGTACCCTTTCCCTTTCCCTTCTCCTCGTCCCGAGATCCGTCTCTCTCCTTCTCCCTGGTCTCCAGCTGTTCTCGCAACGATCGCATCTTTTCTCGAAGAGCGCGTCCGGCTTCAGCTTCAGCTTCCTCGCCCTCGATGTGCATTTCTTCCCTGGCCTCCTCCATCACAGCCAACACCGCGAGCAGTGCCGTGTCAAGCACGATGATGATGGCCGCAGCGAGCTCAACGGGATCATGCGTCCGGCCCTTCGCGAGGATTTTGTGCACGGCTCGGGCTGCTGTTCGAACAAGGACATGGATTCGTGCAGGAAGAGGGACGTCTTCCGCGCTTGCAGCTGGGTCATACTGCAGTTGGGCAGCGTTCGCGTCCTTCACCACCGACACCACGTTATCGAAGAAGGTCTCTAGCGCGTCTTGAGGCAGACCCTCCTCTACTTGCATGTATTCGCACAGGGAGGCGAAATACTCGACGGCAACACGCGGGTCGGCGAGTCCATCCACATCATCACTTCCATCGGCGTTCAGCTCCGTGGAGAAATCATGGGCGCGGCCGCCAGGGAACAGTTCATAGTCAACGCGCTGGATATGTATAAGAGCCGACATCAGCGCATTTTCGTATGCCAGGTCTTCGAGCAGGAGCAGAGTTGTCCAGGTGCTGTAGAGCGCAGCGCCGAACAAGGTGGCTGATGGGGGTGTCAGTGCAGATTCGCATAACCGATAGGGAGAGAATGAGAGAATACTGGAGGGCACAGGCCAGATGACTTGAAGACTCACCAATTGCGATTCCCTTCAACTTGGATCTGGGTGTTCCATCGGGACGAAACCAGATTCGGGCGCCCAAGGACGCGGGCCTGGATGGATAGGTGTATATCGTTCGGATGCGACCGGTCAGCGCATTCCTTTTTAATGGCAGCCTCGTAATGGAACGAGTGTGGGTAAAAGTGTTGTTAGCGAGAGAACGGAAATTTGGTCGCAAATGGGGTCGGAGCATGGGTGCGTGCCTTGTTGTGATTTACTCATTATGTCAGCAATTGAGAGGAGATACTTAGATCCAACCAGTGCACCAAGTGCATACAAGGAGTTACATGCAACGTATGGCAAGCACACAGTGAAAATTCTGGGAGCTGAAAAGCCCACATCACTTGCTCGTTCAAAAATTTCAACTAGTGGCATCATCCAAGTGGATGAATCATGCGGAAATGTTGGCAAGTGAAGCTCCTTTGAATCCAAGTTCGGCCTTGACAGAGAGGCCTCGAGGGAGTGGACAAGGGAATTGTCAATCGTTCCAGCGAGAATCTCCTGCGCTCGGTTAGTACCGATCAGTATTATCTTTAAAACCACTTTTTGAGCCCCGCCGTGCCCTCCAAGAGTCCACTCATTGTTCTCCGTCAAATATTCGCCCAAAGCAAGAACAATCCCGCAAGATGCAAGAGTCAGCTCGTGACGTATCTATCGAACGATGTCCTAGAGAGCAACGAGATTGTCGAAGGCTGGGTCTTTGCGATTAGGTCATGCACTTTTGTTACCGTGGAGTGCACGATGGATCTACTGCCGCGGGGCCTCGAATTCTGACACAAACATGGAGCCATTTTTGGATAAATTTATATGCGTGGAAAGCTGCCTCGAGCTACCTTACGATGAGCATGCCATCTCTGGAGCACAGTGGCTTCCAGCAGAATGCTGAACGGACGAAAGACCCAACCTGTTCGATGGCTGCAGGATCATCTGACAACATAGCCCGGAGCTTATGCTGACGGATGAGCTGATTTACGATAAATAGAACCGCATCTTTCGTCTTTACGGCTTGGGTGGATTCCTGGACTCAGCCGAAGGCCAAGTTGCAACGAGACAACGTCCGTTTCATGGCTCGTCCATATCTGAGTCAAGAACACACATGGACGTAGCTCGGGTATCGACACAGACAATAATACTATACAGGGATCATTTTTCCTTCTTCTTGGCAGGTTTGGTCGCTCTGAAGCACAGAAACTCGATCCCAGTGGCCCTGCGGGTATCAGATAAAGTGCGCTTCACGCCGTCCAAACTGCCTTGCAGCCCCTCGTCGCCCGGTCTCTTCGAATAAGCCTTGGAGATATTGGTGTACAGCTCGCCCAGCTGCTTGGCTGCAGCAGGACTGACGTAACGCCCCAACGTCTGGTGCATGAACTCAATCTCGAGCGTGGCCCGCAGCATTCCCCCCATCCCGAACCGCGGAACCTCTTTGAACGAAACGAAGGCCTGCGCAGCCAATGCTTCGACGAGCATCGTGAGGATGCGCGTGAGCAGCCCCTCCGAGATACCGGACACCTGCGCATGGACGCTGACTAGAAATATCAACGCTTCGTACATGTAGGGTCGTATTTCTGCACATCGTCAGCGGCATGTCCAGCATCTGTGGCAAGCAGATGGACGCACCAGTCGGCTGCGGGGTCTCGTACCAGTCCATCTGCGGGTCGAGGATGCCATTCCTGATGATCGTAGTTACATTCTCGACCTTGGGCTTCGTATATCCATCGGAAAGTGTCCTGTCCAGCTCTTGCACGACCCTCATCAACGTCTGAACAGAACACCTGAGTCTGATAGAAAGATGGGGGGAATTGCCGCGCGCACCTGTCGGTCCTCAGCAATCGTGATCCCGAATGCGGATTCCAGCTGCGTGATCATGCTCGGCAATATCGCATTCCCAAGATGTCCGAGGTTAGAGATGACTAACAGCAGGCGAGTGTCCCCATCCATCAGATCCAACAGCTCGAGGGGGTTCGTTCCACCCGGGCCGCCAGCTGCATCCGTGTGCGGGATCTTGCCTTTCACGACAGGCGACTCTTCAGACGCAAGATGGACCAAGCCATCCATAAAAGCATACAGCGCGTCTATAAACGCCTTGGTAATCTTGGTCGTGAAAGCACCAGGAATCGGGTGCTGCCGAGCCGGCTTGGATAGCGTAGTCGACGCGAGGTCTACACCGCCCGCAAGTTTGAAGGCTGCAGTTGTGACCTGCCGCTGGAAGAGTTCCATCTGGGTCAGGTAGTGTGTGGCAGACGGATCGTTAGGGCTGGCGATCCACTCCTCGAGGTAATACAAAAGATTCGCGTCTGCAATGGTCTTCAGCTCGAAGCAGAGACAGGCGGCTCGAGAAACGCACCTCGCAGCCAGGCCGATATCAGCAGATCCTCGAACCTCCACTTAGCGGTCTCAAGTAAACTCTTCAGTCCCGACTCAGAATCACTGGCGATTTCCATCCCATTTATCTCGTTTACAGTATCTTGGATCTCGCCGAGAATCTTCGTCAGATAGTGTGCGGTGCACAGGGAGTTGGAGTTGGAAGGCAGCGTCGGCGATTTCGTCGATCCATTGGGGGACATCATTACCGCCATGTCGGACAACGTGAAGAACTGTGAGAGCAGGGATATATATAACTTGATGATGTCTAATGCCATCGTTCGGCACTGCGTCGGGCTTCTGCGCGAGCTCGACTGGGGCTGCCGGTGTGTCAGACAGAAAGATATGGATGTGCATCACCGCGCATACCTTCTTATATTTGCCTTCTATGAAGCTTTTGGATATCCGCCAGAAGCCGGGCAGAGATGTGATCACAATCTCGGACAATACCTTGACCAACTCGGAGATCCTGTTCCAAGCTGGCTCGGCGGCAGACTTGGCTGCAAACATTGATTGAGTGCGAGCTCAGCGATGCATCATAAAGCACGCACCGACCGCTTCCTCTGACTGTTTATTATCTAGTGCTGCGATGGCAACTTGAAGCTGAGCCACCAAGATACCAGTCAAAGTGTCTTGTCCGGCCACGTCCGGCTCTGTTTGCTCTAATGTAGCTGCAAGGAGTGGATGATCATGAGTACGCTGCCTGCGTCATCCTCGAAGCCGTGAAATGCTGTTCACCTTCGACGGCAGCTACGGAAGACTTGTACGCGACATTCATTTGCTTGATGACATGCGCGTGTTGGGCATCGAAGTAGGTCCAAGCCGGGTCCTCAACCATTTGTACCTCCATGAGGATCCTTGAACGCGACATGTAAGCACAAACATCCGCCGCGGCACATCGCCACCCACTCTAGCGTTTTCTCGTGCTCCTCCACGCTGCGTGCAGGATCCTGGAGCTGAGCGAGCAGCACGTTCCGCATTTCACCCATGGCCTTCTCGACGCTGCCCCAGACTTTATCCAGGACGCGTTTTTGCTGCTGTTCGTCGGCAATCGACACTTGCCCATCCTTCGAAGAATTGATGGGAAGAAGTTGGCCCGGCCGGGTCTCTAGAAGCAGTTTTCCCTTCTTATACTCGCGCATCGCCAGCTCATATCGGCCCTGCGCAAGCGTTCAGCTCAGCTTTTTGATGCAATCGAAAGGAAGACTAACGGCTTCGATGGACTCAATGATGAATCCAGGAAGATTGAAGAATGACTTTGAGCGCTCGAATATGTTCAATGTCGTTCGCAGCTTATGGGCCTTGGAGGCATTCTCCAATCCCGGCAAGAAGACTTGATCTGCTTTCACAGCAGCGGCTGTTAAAGGCGCGGATCAGGACACGGGTTGCTGAAAGGTGAAAGTGGAGGAGCATGCCTTTGAGGTGATCACGCAGCGGGACCGATCCGTAGTTGGTCTGCGGGGCGAGCAGACCCTCCTTCATCTCCGAGTAGAGAGCTAAAAACAGATGGATCAGTAGTCCCGACGCGGTCTGGCGGCACAGCTCGTGTGCGTACCATCTGTCGAAGCCTTGACCGCCACGAATCTATCAAAGTTGTCTTCCACCAGAATCCGGATCGCTTCGGAGCGCGAGTCGATGGAAGCCTGGAGATGCGATATCCCGTTGGCCAGATCTTGGTACTTTGCGTTTGGGTGGATAGCGGACAGGAACGCTTTAGGATCGAACGACTTCGACGTGATCAGAACTGCCGCCTCTTTAAACCAGCGCGCCGCCGTGTTTCAGTGTTGCTGCAACATTTCAGAGTAGCATTCTGACGCACTGGACTCCATGTCCATATCTCTGACGCTGCGCGGAGTTGAGCGATCCAGCCCCGCGGATAATGAAGGAAAGCAGCGCGCTGGCGGCGACATGGACGTACTTGACGGTAGCCCCCAGACCCAGCGGGTCCCCCTCGCCCTCTCCGTTGGCATTGCTGGCCAACGCACCCGCGATGGAGTTCTCCAGCTCGTGGTCCACTTCCTCCCATTTCCTGTTTCTGCGATCAGGAGGGCCGCATGCCGGAGGTGAGCCAAGTGTATATGTACGTGGGGTAGAGCGTAGAAATCTTGTATGCTTTCAGAAGCGAAGCTTCATCGGTATTGAAATTCAGTTTCGGCATCAAGGGTCGCGCAGTACGAGGGAAGAGCGGGGGAGGCGGAACAGCGGTACCAGCCGCGTGGGAAACGCGCGGGGCTGCGGTAGAAAATGGGGATGGATGTCGGAAGTGAAGTGCAACAACAGCCACAGCAGCCGCAGATCACTCAATTTCGGATATCTCGAGAACTTGGCGTTCACAAACACGCAATATGAGAGAGAATTCAGACGGTTCTACGCAATGAAGCCTTGTAGAATGAAGTCAAGACTCATATATTGTAATTGATGAGCAGATCGTGCGCGACCCAGAATAAGTGGAGGACTATGCTATAATAGAAGGTATGGTCCTATGCACGTACGACCACCGCACGCTCAACGTAACAGCGAGGAGCTTGCCGTGTAGACCGTGGCCACGACGTCGTCGGCGATTCGACGGGGTGGAACATAATGCATTACGGACGCATTGGGTTGGCAGCGTGGTGATGGATGGCACTACACATACATAAATGAAGCAATGGGCGAACGGGGGAATGACGGGAGCCTCGCACTAACGCGTCTATTGCGTGGACATGAAGTTCGCATCCCTGATCCTGCGCTTGTTTTCTTTCCTGCGTTCCGCCCGCTCTGCCCGTCCGCCAGGCCCGTCCTCTGGCCACACCCGCGGCTTCAGCACGTTCCACAACCAGTCGGGATACTCTTCGTCGGGCTTCGCGAGGACGGGTGCCTGTCCCTTCAGGTAGTTCACCCCAACTAATACGGTGTCCGGCGTGCAAGACGAAGGAGCGTTGGCTGGTGGTTGAGGACGGCAGTCAAAACTCGGATCCGCGTTGGAGAGGGAGACACGCACGGTTCGATGCTTTGGCAGGCGCAGGTTTTGACGCGTAGGCGCGCGACCTGAAAGCAGGTTGCGCCGCGAGCAGCGTGCGGCGGAGGATGGGAGAGAGTCCAGGAAAAGACATTTGTTCGTCACAGCTGTCACACACTTGCTAATAAGCTCACCATCCTAATTCGGAAGCGAATTTGAATCGCTTGCTTGCAAGTTGCCAAAACTCTCCCGGGCCTGCCCCACACAACTTCCTTACCTCTCTCGGCGCGCTCTGAATATGTCCTCTGCTCTGACGGCACAAGAAGCCAAGCCACGCGGGGCAAACCGATCAACCAAGGCAGCGGGAAAGCTCAAGGTGCTCCCTGAGCAACCAGACGAGGTTGCCAACCGCACGCTAGACGCCGTTGGCCCAGTAGGCCTCAAGGACATTGCAGAGGCAGATGGAAGCACGGGGACCACCGGGGACTCTGATGAAGCTGACGTCGAAGACGACGACGAGCCCGAGGTACGATCCGAGCGGCTAGAGACATATCATCACCTCACTTCGCTTGTCGCCTAGGTCTACAACCAGCTATCCCTCATCCCGGACGGGACAGCCAAAAGAGATGCGCGTAAGCTGACGAAGGCAAAGGCCAAGTCGCTCCCCAGAGTCACCGCGTACTCGACAGCCAGGTGTGTGGTGCATTTTGGTCTCCGTCCTAAGTCGATGATGTCACTAGTTCGTATCGCATGAAGCCATTACTAGAGGTGCGTGTTGCTACACTTGGGTGCATCACTTTCATCAAACCTCTCGTCAGTTCTTGAATGCGAGAAGGACCGCGTACAGCACGAACGCGAAGGTCATCGACGAATGCATATACACGCCTTACATGTACAGACCGTCGACTGCCAGCGACCGTAGCTCTACTCTGATGGGGTCATCTCCTCCGAAGGCTCGGTCGCAGACCGGCGACTTGCTCGGCATCCCCGAGCTGCATCAAGAGGATGAAGAGTCGCAGGAACCGAGTAGAAAACGGAGCAAGTTCGATACTACGACGGCGGAAGCCGAGATATTCCTCTTCGAGTACGGGACAGTCGTGATCTGGGGGATGACAGAGGCGCAAGAGAGACGTTTCTTGTCCTCCATGTACGTCATCCGTGTGTTGTCAAGTCTGGCGTGGACTGACAGACTCTGTAGCAAGCGATTCGAGAATGAGCGGCTTCGTGCGTACTTGGCAGCCAAGACATCTGGGTGAGCCGACTGACGGGGTCTGCAGCTGCGGACGCGATAGAAATGGAGGACTTGAACTTCTATTACGCGAACTACAGTCGGTCAGCTCATTCGTGCCCCCATTTCTGGATTACGCTTGACACCCTGCAGTATCTACAACGACGTGATCACGCTTAGAAAGGGCTCCAGCTATATGTCAGTCCGTGGGATTGACAATCTCTCCATTGCGTCTGACATGTTGGGCAGGACGAAGCTTTCGCTATCTCATGCGTTGGCGCAGTCTGTCAAGATATCTCTAGTGCGTCTCTTTTCTCCCTGCCGGATGCCTACTCATGCACTATCTCAGTTTGAACAGCTTATATCATCTAATATCGAAGAGACGAAGGATATACCTGAGATAATAGCTACCAGCGGCAAAGTTGGCATGCCTCACAAAGGTGGGCTGCATTCCAGGCCTCACTTGGATGATTTCTGATCTCTGGCAGAAATCATGCAGAAAATTGGACAGCTGTTTTTGTTGAGGACCAACATCAACACTGTCGGATCCGTCCTGGACTCTCCGGTACTTTTCTCTTGCTTCATATGGACTGTCATTGACTAGTGCTCAGGAAGTCTTTTGGGTATGATTCATCTCCAGATGTGTTTGTTGCGATGATAGGCTTACGTGAGCACATCGACAGAGTTTTCCCGACCTGCAGCCCTTGTACGAGGCTGCGAGGAGCTATCTAGAGATACCTCAGCGAATCAACCTGCTGAATACTCGGGTCGAAGTCAGTATCTGTCTGGGCTTGATGTTGCTTCCTATTTTGACGAATTTCTAGGTTCTCCAAGATCTGCTAGATCTGCTGAAGGAGTCTGTTTCGAGTCGGCATTCCGAGCGGCTGGAAGAAATCGTGATTGCGCTGATCGCGATTGAAGTCGGTATGTGACTGAGCTTGAGCTGGTGCAGCCGACTGACTCGGTACCTATCAAGTGCTAGGCATCGTCACTATCATGGTTGACTTGATGGCTTAGGTCGCCTCCGTATCTCCAGTATGAGGCTGTGCAGCTAATATGTAATCACTCGGACTATTTTTGCACTTACGCAGACTAAGTAAATAGTAGGATAATATGACGAGTGTTTTTTCTTGCGACCGACGGGAGCGAGCCGCGCGCTCCTCGGAGGCCCCACACGGATCTGCCAAGAAGCATGCATGCGATTGACTTGGAGTTTGACTTGTGCTCGAAGCTCATTCACAGCACGGCGAGCCTTCTCCGAGTTGCACGCGATCACGTGATGCTGTTCAACCCCCGTTCCGAAAGGCGCTATCTCGAGCCTATAGGGTGTGGTATATGTTTGCGAGTCTTTTTACAGGGTATTTGGATCTACTAGGGGTTCGAAAAGCTTGATCATGGTTTAACCTCTCGCACATGACCCTTCGCGCTCCGTGGGTCCGTGAGAACTGGAGAGGCTATTTCTCTCTCGGCGGCTGAGGGAGAGAAAGAAAAGAATAAAAATCTCGTTAATAAACTCCAGCGGCAAACCGCCGAAGGAGCTGCTCGTCAGTCGGATTTCTTCGATTTCGCTGAGAATGTTTTTGGAGATATTCTAGGGGTACGAGCCCTGAGGACATCATGAAAGCCGCGCGTTTCGGAGACGAGGGTGGGAGGGGTAGCAGGAGCTTGGGGCTGCCGCTGCTGCTGGGGAACACCGCTCTGAGGGTCCCGCGGAACCTTGTCTGTGCCGCCGGGACAGGGTTGAACGTTGCCATCATATCACAGCCCGCTGCCAGTGGGGACGTGGGAGAGCTCACCCGGCCGGGCTCGGACGGACGGTTATGCTGCTGCTGCTGGTCAATGCCTCCTCCCAATGCCCGATTCTCGCGGCGAGTCTTCGTAGCACGCGCGCTCCTGAACCAGCCATCAGGAACCGGCATGTCGAGGTATCGTAAATCGTCAATGGTATCTAGCTCATTTAAGGTTTCTTGATTGAAGTAGGCCGCTGGGGGAAGTAGAGTCAGTCAGCCGGTGATCGTGCCTCGCGGAGCGAGGTGACTCGGAAGCAGGGGTGGGAGGCTCACTCAAATGCCACTTGCGCACCATCCCGCATGGTCGATCCTTCGGCAGTGTTACAATCACGCTGTATGTTTGTTTGTGCAGACGCTGCAGCTTCCGGGAAACGCCGCACGCCGCTGCCCCGCGCGCAGACCGTTTCCTGGACTCGAGCAGTGAGGCGGGCTCGGACAGTACAAGCTCGCGGGTCGTGCTCACCTCATCATCTGCGCCCAGGGGGTCATCGGATTGATCGGCTCGTCGACGGCATCGCAGTCCTTTTGATGGTAGAACAGGAACTCCTGGACACGTGCCTCAGTTGGAAATGGAAGGGAAATACGGTGAACCGCACATCGCGGACGCCTGCGAGATGGCTTGACGTGAGGGGGCACCACGCGCGGGAATGATGGGAGGCAACTCACGGCTCGGACCCCAGCCCATCCCATCGGTCCTAGAAGAGCGGGAATTCGGCCTCGTTCAATATCATGCCGCACAACAGGAGAAGCCTGTCTGTCACCGGGACTCACCAGCGCTCCATCCCGAGCCCGGTCGCCTCGGAATTCGCGTTCTCCTCCCAGACGAAGACGGTCCCCGCCGCGATGGCGAGCCGCTCCTCCGCGTCCAGGCGACGGGTGATCAGGGGTAGCGTGCTGCGCGCGACCGCGTAGAACACAGCGAGGGCATCTCGTGTGCTGCGGATCCGCACATTGCGCAGAGTCGGCTGCTGCATGGTTATCAAGGACTCGTGGAATGGCCGGGGAGGGAGGGTGGGTGCAGTGGCTAATACGTAGATAGATGGATGGTGCGAGCGAGGGGAGGTTAAATACCGTGCGTGAGCACCCTAGGAGGGTCGAAGCGCAGCGCAACTGGACGATTATTTATTTAAAGTTTGATTTGAGTTATCCGCAAACAAATCGTCCTTCAAGAAGGATATAGAAGACTTTCGCGAGCATGCACTGGAGCTGCATGTATGCCGTAGATCATGGTCTAATGAAGTCTTTCAGCGACCCGCTTCATCGAATCATCGAAGATGAAATCGGGCGCCGAGGGACACAGGCCGGTTTGGCGGTGATCGACCCTCAGCAAATGAGAATCCGATCGGCTAAAAGCCAACCAATGAAGAGAAGCTGAGCGGGCTCTCGGGCTAACCCCGCGTTGTCTGGAAATCACGCGCAGGCGCGCAAGATGGACGCCGCGTGAACAGTCACTGCCTGATCCGAGAACCACGAGAATTATGGAGGCTATATCTTTCATTGACAGATTGCGGGGTGGATTTCACAGGATCGTAGGAATAATGTTCCTTCACAGGGCATGATCTGATATGTCACCAACAATACATCAGCTAACCATTGCAGCTGCCGCGCAGAGTTTGGACTGACCTGGCAAGGGTAAGACCAGATTCAGATGCTCAGGAACTTCTGTGAAATGCGGTCGATCTCGGAAAAGATACCGGACGCGGATAGACTTTGTCGCGAACGGGGCAGGATCGAGAAAACCGATAATAGAGCTCTGCGAGTAGTTAGTGATCGATTCTTACCGGAAAGGGGATACTGTTCATCAGCTTGCCTTGGGATGTCGACCTGGAATGTACAATTGGGAACGCCGGACCAGGGTCTGCAGCGGGATAGTGATATCCCACGACAAACCACGATCTCTGTCATGGCAGTCCAGAGCCCCGTACGTTGCTTCCAGGACAATAAGGCCTGATGGTGGCTCAGAATCAGGTCCCAATCACTTCCGAGGACGAACCACCTGATGCCTGCTCGCGTCGTGCAGACTCTTGAGCTTTGGGAGATAAGAATACCGAAATCAACTCTTCGGCATGCCGTCGAGACGGAGAATCAGGCTCCAGTGCTTCGAGAGCCCGTCGGATTTCGCTGCCAAAGCACAATGAAAATGCGCGTGGGAAACTTTAGGGAATGGACGCGCACAGCTCTCGCAGGCGGCGCACCGTCCTCGATTTGAGAACATACGCGCACAAACAGGCGGCAACGGGGATCACGGCAGTCCACAGAGCGACGGCCTCGTTGTACTGATGGCAGAGGCGGATGGGTATGCTCAGGCGCTGTTCGTGATAGCTCGAGCTCGTGGCTGATCAGCCCCCAATCACGAGCCCGTTGGAGAGAATACAAACTCACTCGAGGGTAAATCCGACCCCCTCGTCGCTCAATTTCATCAAAGCAGAAATGCTCGCCGCCCGGCTTTGCCAAGCGGCGGAAAATACCCACGTAGGACCGAAGAATCCGTACTCCAGGCGAAGCCTGCTCTGGATGCACAGATCCGCCAGAGACGCGATGAGTTCGCCAAAGACGGTGGGGTCGTAAGAATTTAGATTGAGCCCATAGCACCACGAAATCAGCGCGCGATTTTCATGTGCCGATGCTGGAGAAGCACGCTGGATAGGGTGCACACCGATCGTCACCTGCGGATAACGGGAATCGAATCCGATGTCCAGCGACCCCAACGAGGAGCGCGAGAACGCGCGCTGGACAGAGACGAGCACGGGCGGGCGCTGCGACAGATCCCCGCCCCTAATCGACGTCTCGAGCGAGATGCGGCCGTGCTCGGACTCGTACTGCGATTTAAGAGTGACTTTGCGAGGCGAGAGGACATTGACTGAAGCCTTCAGACGACGAGGAAAATCGGGGGGCGGCCAGGGAGATTAGTGATTGGACTCACTTGAAGGAGCAGCCGTGGCGAATACTGATGTCGAAGCGTGCCAACAAAGTTACCTCGACCCGAAGCACCAGCCCGAGCGATGCGGACAGCCAATCCAAGAGTTGACTTTTCACTTATCCTTTTCTAGTTCAACCGCATTTCAGTGCGAGACGCCAGCATGACTCTGAAGAATCCAGTCGCCCACTTACACTGACATGATGATGCACAGAAAAGTTCAGTAGTCGGACTTGTTGTCCGCGGGCGGTATCAGACACATCCCCGCCTTCCAGCAATCCGGACGCATCCAGATTGCAAACGACTCGGCCCCTCGGAGAAATGGCGCTCTCTGCGTCATGCTGCAGCGAGTCGCGCTGGAATTGTTTGAAGATGACATCTCGCTGGACAAGGGCTCCCGTCAGCTGTGGGCGAAGAGAACAATCTTGATTACTTGCTGACCTGCTCGATGGATCTAGTCCTAGTTTCTTCCAGCCAATTAGCCGAAAGACCGCGTTCACCTAAGAGCAAGCGGAATTAACGGCGAAGGATGATTTAGACAACCTGTACCCAACGCATCGTAGACAGCGCTTCCAGTGAGTCCATAAGCCGACTGTTGTATGACAGTGAGAATTCAGAGCGAAACCAACCGAAGGAACGGATCAGACAACACTGGTGAGGGGGATATGAAATCAGTCCACCGCCGACCCATGTCACGCCCGCGCACCCGCACCTTCAAATGCGCGTTGAACTTCAAGAAAAGTTTGCGTAGCCACCGCTTTATGGCTCTCGTCGGGATGCCTGTCAGGATGGAACATCAGCGACAACGCCCTGTGTCGCTCATGGATCTCGGCTTCTGTGGCTACAGGAGAGACATTCAGAATGCCGCTGGGACAATAAATACCGCTGTTTGACTCTGGAGAGTTGGTTGACTTGCTAGAGCTTGTAATTTTCTTGGGATGCCATGTGAATGGGCAGCCACGCGAGAATAGATGGATGGGAACACCGATGATTGAAGTGCGGGAGTTCGAAGTTCGAACCCTCTGTGGCAGTGACGCTCACAATCACACTCCGCCCGAGACTGATTGATGGCCTGGGAGCGCCTTGATCTGCCGTTCGCTGTGCCAGACTCCAAGTCGTAGACTACCGCCCTAGATCATCCCGGGCGTATTTCCAGATGACTAATGAACTAGTCACGTCGGCCGGGGAACCTCTGGACCGGCCCCATGCACAGCTAAAGACCAGTCCAGCTCGAGTCCCGAGCGCAAATGCCCGCGGCGGGATGATCCGGACCCCGGAGAAGCACGGGGATGTGACATCAGTGTGATGGTAACGCGTACATTATATGGGATCATGAGATTTCTTGTGCTTGGAAAGACGCAGCCATGTCAAAGAGACGCACTCGTATCTACGCCGACGAAGATGTTGTCGCGCACAAGACCCGGTCAAGCTGCTGGGTGACCCGCCAAGGAAAAGTCTACGACGTCTCAAAATTCGTCGACGACCACCCAGGAGGCGACGACATCCTTCTCAAATATGCCGGCCAGGATATCGAGGCGGCGATGTCAGGCAAGGCAGAGGACACCCCACAGCACTCCTCTGCGGCGTATGAAATGCTCGAAGACTACCTCATTGGACGGCTTGGGACGCATGAGACGACACTGCGCGACGGTGCGTCATCAATGTTTTTCTCTCATCAGTCTTGAAAACTCATGACCCATGCCAGACTTCGTTGCCGGCGATGATTTCCATCCGGAAGAAACGGATTTTGCTGAGGACTTTCAAAAGAACCAGTTTTTGGATCTCAGGAAGCCGCTGTTACGCCAAGTGTGGGAGGCTAACTTTAGGTGCGTCGCTTCCCTATCCCAGTGGAGTAGTCGTCGCTAAATGTTCCATCCTCTAGTAAATCCTACTATCTGCAGCAAGTGCATCAGCCTCGGCACCTTCACGAGTCTGCTCGTCTCTTCGGCCCCTCCTTCCTCGAGGTGGGACACTTCGTTTCTCGTCGTAAATCAAGCCACTGACTTCCTCTCACAGGGATTCACCCGCACAGTTTGGTGGGTGGTGCCCATGTTCTGGGGTCCCATCGCATCGTACCTTTTCTGTCGCTCCCTGATCCAATTCTCCGTCGCACCCGCTGTTCTCCCGCTGTTCACCGTGCAGCCGCTCCTGCCCTCTAATCTACTGTTGGAGCACTCACTGTACAGAATATCGGCAAGACAGGTGTTTGCTTCTTCCTGGGCAACTTCATCTGGACGATCCTCGAGTATGTCCTGCACCGCTTCCTTTTCCATCTCGACGACTATCTTCCCGACCACCCCGTCGCCATCCTGCTGCATTTCCTGTTGCACGGAGTCCACCACTACCTCCCGATGGATCGGTAATGCGCTGTAATTGCTCCCGCGCAGCTCGACACTGATTGTATTTTTCGCAGGTTGCGTCTTGTTATGCCTCCGCTCCTGTTCACCGTGCTGCAGGCCCCGTTCACGCGCCTCGCTCACATCCTGTTCCCCGCCGCTGTAGCGAACGGGATCATCTCAGGAGCCTTCGCGTTTTGTACGTTGTTTTTGTGGGGATACCGTTGCGATTGAGCTGACTGCTCGTCCCCCTAGACATCTTATACGACGTGATGCACTACGCATTGCACCATACCAATCTCCCTGCGTACATGCAGGAGCAAAAGCGGTATCACCTTGCTCATCATTACAAGAACTTTGAGCTCGGATTTGGTGTCACTAGTACGTTCCCCCCTCGAGCTACGTGTGCCTACGCGGCTGACCGGTTTGATAGGCAAGTTTTGGGATGTGGTCTTCAATACAGTCCTTCCGACTACCCCTTCATGATGGGCGGCGCTCTGTTAGATCGGACCAAGTAATCGCCTAGATGTTCTGTACTCTTCACTATTCGCCCCTCTCAATATTACATTACCCCGGGTCTCTCTGAACAGGCCGTGTCATTTTGTAATCACTCGTATTCCCCCGTTGCGAATGTAAGATAAATAGAAACAGGCCACTGTCAAATCGCGTCTGCCTCATTTTGCATGCTGTGTAGCCACCGAACCACATGTGTATATTGCGCACGCCATGTCGCAGACCACTCGCCACACCACTTAGTAGGTCTTCTTCTTCTCGTCTACTGAAAGACCACCCGGGCCCATGTTAACCAGAAGAATGAGACCGCCAACGATGGCTGCAGATGAGTCAGCAGTTTGTCATAGTGGGTGAAAGTGCCACGTACACAATGTCTGGAAGAAGTCGTATCTTCGGGACGGTTAGCGCAAGATCCGGAGGGTGGGAGAAGAGTGACACGTACTTGAGGAAGTCCCGCTGGGGGTGCTTTGAGTGAACGGACCACCAATTGTTGGCGAAAACATTGAAGATGCTCAAAACGACCACCAAGAACGCGGCAGACCATTTGGCCTTGAAGCCGACAGCCACCATTATGCATGCCGCGAGACCGAAAAGCGACACGAACACACGCGCAATGCTCCAGGTGCCTTGGATGATGAAGCCGAGGAAAAGGAAGATCAGCAGGACACGGCCGGCGAGAAGGAAACTACGTGGTCATTGCTCGGCATCAGTTGTCAGAGCAAGCACGAGAGCAACCGGACGCACTATTTCCTGCGGTCCGTCTCGCTGATACTGGGGATGCCAGCAAACGTCTTCTTGCGGTTGACGATGGAGTCACTGAAGACCATGAAAAGCCCGCCGATGACACTCAGGTTGCGGAGGAAGAAGTTCAGGTCGAAAATGAGACCGTAGCCAAAGCCCTGGATGATGACAACGCCGAGAAGACCAGCAGCCGCGAATTCCGTGAAGCGCTTGAGGATGATCATGGACGACGCGCCGAGCATGGTCTGTCAACGCCTTGAGCAGGTCGGAATCACTGGACCAAATGGACACGTACGAAGACGTTGATTAACAAGAAGATGTGCGAGATGCCCCAGGGGAATTTTCGGTGTCTGAAACGCGAATGAGACACGAGGAAAAGAAAAGGGCGCGGCGTCGAGCGGGAACGTACTGCTGCAAATACCAGATTTGGTCTCCCCACTGCGTCAAGATACGCAGCGCGTCTTCAAGGAACGTAACAACAATGAGGAACCGCCCAATGGTGGGAAGGTGGGGCTTCAAGGGCTGGGAGTAGATCTCGACATAATCCTCGACCTGTCGAGCCTGTGCCTTGAGCTTCTCCAAAGGGTCGTCCGGGTTGGCTGAGCGGTAGCCAGTCGAGGACGAGCGAGAATTTGAAAGCCCGTGAGGGTCAGAATTGTAGCTGCTCGACTGTGGGCGGGCAATGCTAATGCGAGAAGACATGGCGGCGGGGTGTACGTGGCGATATTTCCGTGACGACGTTGTGACAGCTCGTTATTATAATTCTCCATCACAGTGATGCGAGGACACACGACCTTCGATCCTCGGAAGCAATGTTACTGTGTCGGTCTAAGCGTGTCTTTGGGCCGACAATTTACGCAACGAGCCAGGCCTCGAGTTACCCTACACGTAAAGGATGCTGCAATAATGATGTTGCGAGGGAATCCTCGAATGCAGACATCAGAGCAAGATAGATAAGCACCCTGTATTCTCGTTCCTACGCGACCTGGCCATGTCTTGTAAACGTATAGAGCTGCTCGCCAGCCCCTGTTTCGTTATATTGATACAATATAGTTTATCTAAAGCTAGGGATACAATGGATATGTTGTCACAGATACAGTCAATGCAGAGAGTGGTCGTGATAGTTTCAGCGAGAATAAGGCAGTCAGTTATAAGGGCAAGCCCTTCAAGCGTCCGAAGCGCGAAAGATTGATCATCCAAAGGTGATCTGGAGACATTCAGTCACACGGGCCCACCCGCTCATCCTGTCAGAGATCCATCCCTTCACGACGTCGTTCATCGCTTTGCCAAGCCCGCGGACTCGAAATTCGACTTGCGTCAGACTTGCAAAGCGCTCGTTCGACACGATTCGGACAAAGCCGTCCCAATCCAGAGAATCAAGCTGTCGTTCTTCGCCCAGCCAGATGCTGAGAGTAAGCCGAGAAAAGTGGGCGGAGCGGATCGTGGACAGCAAGGAGGCGAGCCATGTCGTGGGCAAATTGACGGCGGGAGAGGACTGGGAGCTGTGCGGAGGAGTGCCTGGAAACTGATAGAGAACAATTTGGTGAACGTGGAGAGAGCAAAGTTGGGTATGAGGAGATAGATCGATTTTCTCGGCCAGTTCTGACATACAGTCAGCAGCAGGTACTTGGCTCGGAAGTAAGCGGACCTACTCAAGATCACGGGTGCATCATCAGTGCTATGGCCCATGAACCCAACGTCCAAGTGCTCCAAGGAAGAACTCGTCGAAGAGACAAGACGATCAATATTGCCAGCCTCGTTGGGTAGGATATCAGGAAGTGAAAGAGAACGAAGTTTCAGCTTGACTATAGGGTCCCCCAAGGCATCGGCGAAAAGCCAGGAGATAAGCACCTCATTGGAGCATGCCACGACATGCAGCTTCGTGAGACTGGATACAAAAGGAGGTGCCAGAGGCATGGCGTCGTCAGACGTCTCCCAGGTGACATTGTCAAACGCCAAAGTCTTGAGCCGAACAAATGCGCTGATTAGAGTTGCAAGAGCCGAGAGCGACGGGAACTGAATATATTTCAGGTCCAACGCGGTAAGGACGCGAAAAGCGGGACCCTCGCCGCGCAGCAACTTGGACGCGGTGGAAGTAGACAGGTAGCTCCAGCTCCACGCCTCGAGATTCAAAGCCCGCAGCTTGACCAGGTCCGTCATGAACAACATGGTGCTGCTGAAGTCGGACCGGTCGTGGTGCAGCCACCCTCCACCGACACCCAGTTCGCGGATGTGGGGAACGATCGTGTCGTATGCGTGCGAGGAGGCGCGTAGAAACGCGACGAATTCGGGACGCAGGTTTACCGAAGCAAAGAGACGGCGCCTAGAGGGCGCGAGCCACGCCCTGCATACCAAGCTGCAGACAGAAAGTTGGGACGGGGACTGCCCCTCTGAGTCGGTGTGGAGGTCGTCGATGATATGTTCGTAGACCTCGAGCGAAAGTCGGGACGTGATGGATGAAGGTAGTGGAGTGACGGGACCTCTTGAGTCCGAGTCCATACCACCAGGATTCTGTTCCGGGGTCGATGAGGGATTCGCGTCGTAGCGTGGCTTTTTAGACCGACTGCTTGCGTTCCGGTGTCGCACTGCCTCGCGAATCTCGCGTGCCATTGCCCCGGGGTCGGATGATAGGAACGTGAAGATGAGCATAGCAGCGGATCCTCGGGTCCTTATATATATACAAGGCGAGGCGGTGAAGCTATCATCTCTGCACAGGATTAATGACGATGAGCCCAAATCAAGGACAATGCGCCCAGGTTGATACGAGCAGACGTCGGATGGACGACATAAGTGTCAAACGACACTGTAAACGAGTCAAGACTGAAACAAAACCAAGTGCGCCGCGCAGAAATGACGGCAATGCATTGCGTTATTTGTGTCTCATCAGACACGTGACAGTGTTTGCGCTTTCCCTGCAATCAACCAGCTTGAACCCTCAGCTTGAACTTGACCTTTACTCCGTCACAAGCACAAAATCGAGGCAAGCAGTATATTTAGGTTTTTACATGCTACTTCACTGCTAATATCACACACCTCATCATCCCATAGATGGCTAATAAGCGGAAAAATACAGATTCCGAGTCGGGGTCGGACTTTGATCCAAGCGATACGGATGATGAATATGTCACGCCGACCATTTCGAAATCTCAACGAAAGAAACCTGCCGGCCGGCAACCACAGAAGAAGCGAGCGAAACGCGAGATTGACGCTGTCGCGACTGCAGATGAACTGTCTGCTACCCCACATCCAAAATCTCTCCATGTCATCGCAAAAGATGCGAACTTGAGATCTACTCGAACGGCCTTGCTTCAATGGTACTCGGCAGTCCACGCCTCTCGAAACATGCCGTGGAGGAAGCCGTATGATCCCACATTGAGAACCGAGGAGCGGGCCCAGCGCGCTTACGAGGTGACGCGTTCCGCAGCGCAAATACTTAAGCATCGCTCAGCCGTTGGCAGGTTTGGATATCAGAAATCATGCTGCAACAAACGCAAGTTGCCACCGTCATCCCCTACTACAACAGGTGGATGGAAAAGTACGTTGTCTGCCATGATGCACACAGTCGCCGATCTGATCACCTGTCCAGATTTCCCACCATTCGTGAATTGGTTCGATTCGACCACTGTGTCATAGCTTGATTATATTCATCACTTATCAGGCGTCCGCGTCTATCGACGATGTCAATGCGCTCTGGAAAGGACTGGGTATGATTTGATTGGAGCATATCCACCTCGCTAATGCCAAATTTTGCTTGCGGACCTCAGGCTACTATAGTCGCGCCAGCCGTCTGCTCTCAGGAGCTCAAAAGCCTGCCGTGATTACAACGGCAGATTGCCTGACAATGCAAGAGACATGCAGGCCAATATACCTGGGATTGGGCGATACAGTGCTGGTGCAATTTGCTCAATCGCTTATGGAGAAGCAGTTCCTGTCGTAAGTCGATCCCAATCTGAATTTATTTTCGCTCCTGTTTCAATTTCACGGAATAAATCAACTCTAGCTTGACGGGAACGTGAACCGACTGTTGAGTCGGTTTCTAGCACTCCATGCGTCTCCTAAAGCGAAACAAACACTGGACATTCTCTGGGATGCTGCCAGTGTTTTCGTGCACGATCTTGGTAAGATGTGTATCGACATCACCTCATGTATTTCGAGATATCTCATCACGAATTTAGATGCCTCTCAGCACCCCGGAGATGTCAATCAGGCGCTTATTGAACTCGGTAGCACGGTCTGTAAAGTCCGAGACCCTGACTGCGAGAATTGTACCATCGGAAGCTGGTGCGCAGCGTATATTCAAAGTCAGACTGACCAGGACACTGGCGTGGTCTCTACTTTCGTCACCGCTGACGAGCTGTTTCCGCTGATCAAGCGTTTCAGAACTCCGTCCCCGATATCGAAGACCTATGCTCCCTGTGCGAGCCGGTCCCCCGTCCATCACCGGTCACCGTCTTTCCTATGAAAGCCGAAAAGAAAAAGTCACGCGAGGAACTTGACTTGGTGAACGTTATCGAATGGCGCGCCGGGTCTGATCGGAGATTCCTGTTAGTCAGACGGCCGGAAGGAGGTGATTATCTTGTCCATCACCGATCAGTGAACGATTTTAATCGTCGGTGTTTTGTATCCAGGTCTGTTAGCTGGGCTGGATGAATTCCCGACTTGCCCGAATATTTCCGCTTCGCTTTCCTCGGCTCAAGCGCGGAGTAGCGTGGAGGACTTGCTTTCCACCTTGCTCCATCCAGATGAGCAATCATTCAAATCTCCGTCCAAAGCCCTAGATGGTCTAAAGATCAGCCACATCAAAGCAGCAGGGGATGTGGTCCATGTCTTCTCGCATATCAAGAAAACGTACAGAGTGCAATGGGTCCTTCTCGAGGGCCTATCGAATCCCCCCACTCTGGCCTCGACCACTGCTGGTGTTCTCCCGATCAAAAAATCTGCGAAGAAGTTGAACCCTGCTCTGAGTGAACCCTGCACTGCCTGGGTTCCTCTAGACACAGTCGCGTCGAGAAAGTGAGTTCGATTGTCTGTCCGATGTCAAGTGTCAGGGGATCATACTCAACTTGTCAGCATCGGAACCGGTGTGATGAAGGTCTGGAAACTGGCCCAGCTCCTTTGGGAATGACCTTTCCTTGGTCACGAAAGTACAACCGCAGTAGCCAATAGACTAACCAATAAATACTGAGCGTCTAGACGCGTTGTGTACATAAGAGAAGGGACAGGCGCTATTCCTCTGGACGCGGCTCGATTGCCTGCTCTGCTCGTGGTCCCCCCGACCCAGACGGCCCATTCTAGAAACGATCGAAAAATGCGCTCTTGGGGAGATTGAATGTCCCACTCACCTGCCTCAGCTTCGCGAGGTGAATCTTCAACGTCTCGGCATAGTTGTCGAAGCCCAGCGTCGACATGGCATACAGGATGTCTTCCCCACCAATGGTTTTTCGCTTCTCGGACAGACAGCGCTCCGCTGCTTCAGAAGTGATGAAGGAAATGAACTCGGAGACACATTCCTGCACGCATTCCTTCGCGTCTTTGGCTATCTTCGCGGTGGGTGGGACCGAGGCTTTCATGATCCGCGAAACATTGGCGATCTGGATGCATCAGGTCAGCTGGTGGTCCTCGGCTAAGCGGGCACGCGAGCGCTGGAAGATGGACTCACGGGTAGGAATCTGTCCTGCTCTCTGTACTCGCCCACTTCCTGCTCGGTGATAGGGACGGCGGGCGTTTCAGGGGGCGGCTCGGTGCCATCCTGTGCGGCAATGATGGGATGACGGTCTGCCATCGGATATTTTGAGGTAGCCTCCGGGGCCGCGTCCAATCCGAGCACGTTTCAAGGGCTGCAATCTGAGTGGCTGGTCGGAGGGAGCAGTGAAGGGTGGCGGTGCAGACATGGCTGTGTCGCCGAGGTAAACAACGAGAAGAGCCACAAACAACTGAAACCTTCGCATTGCTCGGAAAGGAAAGAGCAAGCGTCTAGACTCCACCCTCTAACTCTGCACGCATAAGGAACACGTACGACGTGGTGGAAAAAACAAGACAAAGCGTGATTACGATTGACTCCAAGTCACGCATCTATTGGTACTTATTAACAGCTTGATGAGAGATGGCCTCAGGGTCGTTGCACTCCACCGCTTAGTAAGTCTCAGGGATGCAGAGTTCGCGCTGCATGTCCCAAAAAGTCTCTGGTCGGTTGCTGTGATAGGATGAGGATGCGTATGAAGCTGCGGCGCTGCACGTGTCGGTCTAACGCGCCAACATCCCAAGTCAATTCCAAATCGATAGCCGTATTGAGACCGAACGTGGAATGAGCATCCACGAATAGTGCAGCGCGCGTCCGAATCGAGGAAGTATTCCAGGAAGTGAGGGAAAACATGAGATATTCCGGGAATCAACGCGTGCTGACAAGATCCGTGCGGACGACCACGCGAATCCAGGCCATCGTTCACAGCGACTTTGTTGCTTAGCAGCCGGGCCACGGCGTGTATCGCCGTTGTACTTCGAAGGAGTCGTCAAGTTACGTCCGGACTCAGCGGGATGACTTGGTCTCCACGACTCGGGAAGAGTTCCACGACAGACCCTGGAGCGAATGCGATGCGTCGGCCGGCGTCCAAGATGCTCGAACCGGCCTTCGATTCCTCATGGAGCCAAAGTATGAGCTTGCAGATGATTAGGAAGCTTGATAGCAGAGGAGACTGGAAGATGATTGAGATGTTACTCGAATCGATGAGATGGCCCGTCGAATGTAAGGGATTGAATCAAGATTGAACTTGCCGGCGGCGTCAAACAAGAAGATGATCAAGACACAACATCTCGGCGCGACCTGGTGGCACATGATAAGGGTTCATGCGTACACAAAAAAGGCACACGAGTGCCACGCAAGTGTCTTGCTTATCGGGTGGCAGTGCGTCCATATCTACCGCTTCCAATACGTCGCCGCTCCCGCTCTGACTTGTCCACTTCCCACACATCCACAGCGCTTTCGTCTCGCTCTGACGACGCAACGCGATGTACGCCGCGATGCAGAGCCGCGGTCGCCCACTCGAGCGAGGTCGGTCACACGATCAAACTCGGCTTTCCGCCCTCGGCGACACCCGCTCATCCTCACCATCACCTTCTAACAGTTCCCCACGCACCCCCGCTTCTCGTTCCCGCTCCCACTCTCACTCCCGCCCTGCCACTCCTCCTCCCGCTCTGACTCTGTGTGACCAAGTACACAACGCGTATGCCGCGGACGACTTCCACTTAGCCAAGGTGCTGCTTCTGCGGCTCCAAGGCATCGAGGTTACGTCTGACAATGATCCTCGTATCGCCGCCGTAAAGGACGAAGACTTCGACGTTTGTTTCCTGCCATACGGTGCACCCGACGACGGCCGGGGCAAGCCGAGCCAGAATTATAGCTCGGAAAGCAAGTTGGCCGCGGCCGCGGAGGCTCGCCGGGCCGCACAGCTGAAAGAGAAGGAGCTCCTCTGGGAGAACGAGTCTCGCCGGCATCGTGATGAGCGCGCTCGCTGGACTGCCATGAAGCGACGCCAGGCCGCGGCAGAGGTCATGGAGGAGCAGGAGCAGCTGAGGTTACGTTTGGTCAAAGAGAGACAGGCTGCCGCAGCGGTCTTGGATATGGGTCGCCGCCGGGTGAGTGAGCCAAACCTACTGGGAAATGACGAAGCTGACTGTGCGCAGACGAGACCGGTAGCACGGGCGCTAAGCTATGCGGTAGACCGCCCATCTGTCCCCGCACCTCCTGTCCGTTTCACATACGACTTCCCTTTCACTCCACGCAACAATGTGCCTACGCGCGTCCGTCCTGCAGTCGAGGCAAGACCTGCTGCCCCGAAAGTGGAGCCATTGCCCCGTGACGAAGCGCCTGAATATCGGTCTCCTATTCGAGTGACGTTTCAGCAAGTGTTGAACAGCATGCAGGGCGATCTATTTCCAGTGCTGTCGAGCGAGCGCATTCTGACACGCAGTTCCGAGCCACGCCGGGAACGCATGTTGATAGATATCTTGCTGGACCGCAGTGGCTACCTCCTGGCTGGCATCGACAAGGGAAAGCAACGCGCGGAGCCCATGACATGCTCCAGTTGCGAGTCCTTGCCGTCGCCCCCGCCGTCGTCTCCGTCGACTTCGTCCTCAGGTTTATCTCGGGCAGGCTCTTGGTTGTCTTTTGCGGGATCCTCGCGGCGATCGAGCAACGCAAGCGTCACGACAGCAACATCCTCGTGGAGGACGTCATCGACCTTGCTCGATTCTCCATCTCTTTCGAAGTCTCCGCAGCCATCGTCCTATATCCGACGACAATTGAGTGCGCGTAATTGGATCAGCGCTGGGCCACGAGCCGCATCGCCTTCTCCGGTTCGACCTGGTGGAGGATGCACATGTCGCTGGCGGAATTCCACGCGCGTATTCGCATCCACACATCCGTTGCGCATGCCTGAACCTCCTCCCGCTGTCACCGCGGCTATGGCTTCCGTCATCCCGAGCCTCTTTTCTTCGATCGCTTCCTTGGCCCGCACTGTTCAGACATCTTATGTCCGGGCTGTTGTTGTCGGCTACGACGTTTCGGCAGAATGGATCGAAGAGGAGGAGGCCATCTGGGCCGAGCGGCCCACGGTTTTCAAGGATCCGCCCGCTGTCCAGCGTGCTCCTTGTGTGCTGCCACTGCGTCCGGCAGGGTCCCGCGTCGAATCTTCTGATCTTCGCCGATTCCTAGCCCGAGAACCCAAGCCTGATGCCGTCCAGATTGTCCCGCTAGCCCATCTTTCGCGGCTGACTTCGTCGCGGGGAGAAGAGTTTACGCGGTCGCATCGCCGGACGGAACTGCCCGCTCCGTTTCCTCATCCCGTTGTTTTCAGAACTCCCCAGCCGCTTCCCAAGAGCCCTTGGCTGACTGTGCCGAACTTTGTCGACCATCAGGAGGAGTTGCCGGCGCGCCCCCGGGCTGTTCCCAACAGCGCTTTCCTGCGCGTCAAGGCTTTGCACAACGATGCTTTGGTCCAAGGCTCGGTTCCCCCCGTGCCGAAGATACGCCTCCCCCGTGAGGCTGTGCTGGGTGTGGGTTCTCATCCTCTGCCCGAGGGGCGCGTCGCCAACGGCAGTGCGTTGAGATTTGTTTTGGATGTCATCGATTGATGCGGTTATGTTGTCGTATTGCTTTACATTGTACATGCTTATTCTAGACAGCCTAGATATATACTACTAATCACCTCTACCTGGAACCCAGCGGCACTATGATTGACATTTTACTCGACTTGCACGTGCGAACAGTTACATCATGTGATCGTGTTTATCCTCTTTCGCGTTCCACCATGTCGAAGTTGTTATCACTTGATCATTTGAAGAAGGTAACATGTACTGCACACGGTATTGGAAGAAAGATCTTCGGCACAGTAAGCTACGACGGCACATTCACCCTTTACCAGTAAGTGAGACCGGTGCGGAAGTCCTGGCCCCATGGCTCGACTCAGACATCCGCTCGGTATAAGATCCTGACTGACTGGAAAATCCCCTAACAACATCTGTTCTTCTCTACTCCCACCTACCAGTGGATTTTGTGCGCATTAAATTGCTTTTATATTGCATTTACCATCTTTGCTCTCACTTGATCATCATGCCTAGATATTCTGCTCAGTTTCCCAACCTGACTGGAGAAACGGTCGACGGGGGCCGCCTGAAGCTCGTCAAGGTTCTCGGTTCCGGGTCATACGGAATCGTCTACCACGCGCTCGATACGACATCGCCGGCCGCTAAGCCCGACTACTACGCCGTCAAGTGTATGGGTCCGCCGTCCGATCGAGTCACTCAGGAGCTCGAGCTTCACTACGCCTGTGCCGACCACGACTCCGTCGTCACCCTCCACAGGCACTTCGTGGAACAGGACCATGTGTTCGCGGTCCTGGACGTCATGCACTGCAACATGTGGCACCGGATCGACAACGGTGCGTACTGGAGCGAGGACTTACTGAAGCAGACGTTCATCAAGATCCTGGACGGTGTGCGGCACATCCACGAGCGCGAGGTGGCCCACCGGGATCTCAAGCCGGAGAACATACTGTGCAGCAAGGACGGGTTCAAGGTCGGGATTTGCGACTTTGGCATTGCCGTGGACAGCACCAAATTGGGAATGACGAGCGCTGGCGGGACATTGGCTTACATGCCTCCTGGTACGTCGTGCATGTCATCTATACCTCGAGTATAGACTGATCTATCTCGCAGAGGCTCTCGCCCTAGGGCAGACGGCCGATTTCTACGACCCGCAGGCGGCTGATGTCTGGGCGCTCTGCATCATCATCTTGAACATGATCGGTGGTCGCTGTCCATGGGAAACAGCGAGCCCCTCCGACCTCGCCTGGATGACCTACGTCGCTGACCCTGCGTACCTCAAGTCGAAGTTCCCCATCTCTAACTCACTGTACCAGCTCCTGTCCCGTGGGCTCAACCCGGATCCCGCCTGCCGTCCTTCGGTCCTCGACTTGCGGTACGAGATTGGAAAGATGAAAAAGCTGTATTGGAGAGAGGAGATGGACAGCATCGCCGCCGTTTCCATTGCTCTTGCTGCTCCTCTCCTCTCGAAAGCGAAGAAGTTGCTCCACAAGGACCAAGTTTCTCGCCTGCCTCCTCCGCAGCCGCCCCTCCTGCCCTCTCTCTCCAAGTTGCCGCCGCCCGAGTCCCAATCGTGCTCCTCCAACTCATCGCTGGCCGCCCTGTACAGTGTAGACCTGTCCAGTTTCCGCTTCTCGGAGCTCCTCGCGTGCCCCCGCACGTCGACAGAGTCGTACGGCTGGGTCGCCGTTTCGCCGATCCTCGATTCTGAGACAGACATGGTGTTTGCATCCGTCCGGAATGCCGTCATGTCCACCTGCGCGTCCATTCCCGCATGGCTCGACATCGAGGCCGACGCCCCCAAGGCAAAGTCCGCGCTGCCGCTGGCCGGCATCCCGCGCCCCCATGTCGTTCCCGAGCGGCCCCGGCCCGGCCACTTCTACCCGCCCAAGCTCGTCCCGATGCTCTCCAGCGTGTCGGAGAAGAAGTCTGGTCCCATCCGTCGTCTGCGGCACTGGCTCAAGCGAACGCAGTCTGCTTGAGGGGTCAGGTTTCTGGGACTCGCGGTGAGTGAATATCGTATGCTGTGTTATTGACCCGGATATTCTGGCCTGCCGTCTTGCTCTTGCCGTGCATATTGACCGTCGTAGATCCGAATCCGCACTTCGATTTCGGCCGGATGTCTCAGACACACGAGTGTCTGCTTTCGTCCACATCTTTTGATGTTTGACGCACCCATGCTAAGTCTTGTTTCCTCCTTTCCTCTACTCGGAGGGAGCTGAGGGATTGGCCATCCCGATGAAGTTCTCGAGGATGAGATCCCTTTCTTCTGTCTGAGCTAGCTTTCTGACTCTGTTCTAGATAATGCCTGCAAGTCACTACATGTTCACTCCCAGAAAAGCTAAGTCCACTTTCGCCTTTGCCCGGAGGGGTTGAGAGACCGGCCATCTCAATGAAACCCTCGAGGATGGGCTTCTCGTTCACCCTGTGGAGTTTGTGAACTAATCGAAAAGTTTCAGGCGCAATCGCATCATTGTCTCGGGCTTCTCCGTCGAAGCATTCAGTGTGTTCACCAGCTAAGTCGATTTCCCTTGGCGCTCAGAGAGGGTCGAGAGATTGGCCATCTCGATGAAACCCCCAATGATGGGCTTCTCGTTCGTCATATCGAAGATGTTCGCTGACAGATCTCTCGCAGGTGGAACACAGAGCCAATCGCACGCCGGCCGATCCGCCCATCGCCTGATTCCCCATCTAACCCAAGCTCAGCATCCTCACGAGAAAAGATGAGTCGTCTCTTTCTGCTAAACGCGGCGCTCAGAGGCCGTTGAGAGACTGGCCATCTCGATGACATATCCCATGACGAGCGATCCGTCTGTTCATGTTACGCCTCGCGCTGACCATCTTCTGCAGTCTCGCAGGCATGAAGGGAAGTATTTCAAGGCTTGCGTAGCTTCCGTTTCGGGTGCTTTGCCCGCACTGCTCACGGTAAGTCCCGTGTCCGTCCCTTACATCATGGAGGCTGACTTGATCACAGGGTCTCGTTTTTGGATGTTCTGCTGGATTCGATTTGTGGCGGGCGTTTATAGATGTTGTTCATGTGCACAGCAATTGATTGCTTCGTTTTCTCGCATCCCTTAAGTACTGCTGCCCGGAACTGTGAGCGGAGATCTGACCGAGGGACCAATGGTTGGAACCTCCCATTGACTCACACCGAATCTACAACAATCAATAGGCAAGATTACCGATAGGCCCTCATCTAGTACATATATGTAATCTACAATTCGCGGTTCTGATCAGGCCACCTCCTCCGGATCCACTTTGTCGTCGACCACGCGGGCGGCCAGCGTCGCGGCCTTCAACTGCTCGAGCTCTTTCGCGGTGCGGAACACCGTAGAGAGCACAAACTTGTCGGCACATCGTGTCCTGAACTCATCCGCCCTTGGAGATTTGGTCTCTGTGAGATAGCTGAGGATCGATTGCGCATCCTAGCAGAAGATTAGGGTCTAGCCGGTATCCCTCTCGGTAAGGCCACGCACCTTGACCGTCAGCGTTACATCTGGGTTGAACACGCTGAATACGGTCTCGTCGGCTGGAGCCCCCAGTTTGGCCGACACTTTCGACACCGCCAGGACAGCGGGAGCCGAGGTCGAGTGTCGTTGGAGATACTGCGAGTTGAACGCTTCCAGCGAAACGTCAGTAGGGAGAAGTTTTGCCACCGAGTCCTTCAACAGAGCGGTGGCGTCCTCTGCAGACGCAGGCAGTGTCGTGACTGGGCCGGGTCAGAGCGAGGTTGAGGACACATATTGCACCCGCTTACCAGTCTGCTGGAGCTCCACTCGTCTTATATGCAGCTCCGGATCCTCAGGATCGAGGGCTGCAGCGCGCAGCAAAGCCTTGGCCGCCTGGAGATACTTATCTGATGACCCTAGTCAATAACGGCCGACCACGAACAAAGCAAGAATCGCACTCCGTCGGAACGCCACATCATATGAGACGATCCAAACCTGGATGTTCTTTTCTTCCAGGGAGAGAAGCGGCCGGAGAAGCTTGAGAGCACGGTCTAATGGATCTTTGCACTGCACCAGTTTCGTGCCGTCAGGGTCGTCATCGGTCTGAGGTGGCTCGAGACCCTTGTCTTCGTTGTTGTTTTGTTGTGTCGTCGCAGCTGTGGCGACAAAGAAAATGAGAACAATATTTACAGACACCAAGACAGGATCCTACCCTTCTTGGCATCCTCTTTGACCTTCTCTGCTGCCTTTTTGGCTTTCTTCTTCGCCTTCTTCTGCGCGTCGGTCAGCTGTGCTGCGAGGCATTAGAGATGAATCCAAATTCCGTCATTGGAGTAGCGCATACCATTAGAACCCGCACCCGAAGCGAGAGAAGGGTCATCGTGAAGTCTAACGAAAATCTACGAAACCTTCAAAAGTCGGAAACGAAGAAGCATGTGAAGCCTACGCGGGAAGCAGAGAGAGCCGAGGTCACATATGCAGGATGCGACCTGAGATGGTCTTCCCATTTGAGCATGCTGGGAATCCGCTCATCAGAAAAAGATATCCGCTCTACGCTGAAGACCGCCTACTTCAGGTAGATGCTGATGGTGAACTTGCGCAGCGAGTAGCCGTGGAAATCATACTGGTCGTCCTCCACATCATCAAATACCTTCTTCACGGCCATGTACTTCTTGAGGGCAAATCCAAGCGCGCCGTTACGGTTGTGCGCGTTGGCCTCTTCGACGAGGTAGAAGAGCGACTGCATGTCTTCGAGATCGGCACCGGGGCTGGGCGCGTCTTTCTGAAATTGAAACCGCCGTCAGTAGTGACGACAAGCAAACATGACCGCCGCGGACCTTTGTGAACAACCCCAGCAACTGACTCGCTTCCTCGACCATTCCCGCTCTTAGTCGATACTTGGCGCTCTTCGTGTTCAGGAACCGGTCCTGCCCATCGAGCAGTCGGGCATCTTCCAGGCAGCGCGCTCCGCCGTACAGATCTCCTGCCCGTTTTAGTACCCGCCCCTTGAGCATCAGCAGCTCCGGCAGCGTGGGCGTGTGCTCCAGCGCGATCTCCAACACCTCCAACGCCTTCTGGTGGTGGCCGAGATACGAATGGTGCTGCGCAAGGAAGTACAGCGTCCACAGATACGACGTGGGCTCGACTTCCTTGGCCGGATTGTATTGCTTGAGCGCTGTTTCGGCTACGTCCTCGATCGTGGCTTGCTTTGACGGGTCGAGACACAAACCCTTGATGTCGGAGAACAGCGAAGGGACACCCTTCTCCAGACCCCGCGTCAGGTACGGTGTCAGGAGTTCCCGGAAATGCTCCCCAGTGGCTAGTGTTAAAGCTAGACGTCGGGGAGCAGTAGCTTTCGGAAGTTGTGATGAAAGATCTTCGAGGCTTGCCAGTGCCTTAGCCGCTTGGGGGTCCGATGGGTCTGTAGGAGCAGTGATGACGATGATTGTCAGAGGTCAGACACTCGAGAACGAACCTAACGAGAGACCGAGATTGGAGAGATAGCCACGGTAATAGCCATAGTTTTCGGGATTATGTTCGACGAGGATCTTCCATGCTTGCTCAGCCTCTTCAGAGCTTAGTTTAGTTAGTAAGCGTGCTGCAGAAAGCAGTGTCATGGGTAAGTAATCGAATCAAGGGCGCTCGAACGGACCTCGGATTTCCATTATAGCTGTCCGATCCACGATAGCGCGCTCCTTCGCGTTGACATCCAGCAGTGTCAGAGCCTCCGTCAGCTCTCCCATCTCCTCTAGCAATCGGACATGATAAAGCAGGGTCTCCGAATGCTCCACATCGTAATCCGGGATGTTCTGTCATGGGAATGAGGATGGGATTGGCGCGCCTGGAGGTCTGAACACGCACTTTTAGGGATCCCTCATAGTAGTCCAGCACCTTCTTGGCATCCGCCAGATTCCCATTCAGGTGATGCGCAACCGCCAGCCCGACCCAGTGCTGTCGCAGATTTGGCCGGGATTTGAGGATCGCATGTCGCGTCTCGACTAGGCCATCGTACAATCGTAGTTGCGTCTGTAGGTGTGCGGCGTCGCGGAGGATGTTCATGTTTTCCTGCAGGTACAGACGGGGGGAAGTCACGTTAGGAAGCATCCCCTGCTCGCAGCGGGGGGTGGGACGAACCTTGTCGAACTTCAACGCCTGCGTGTAGCATTTAAGCGCCTCCTCGTAATTCTTCTCGCCCTTGTGGATGAGCCCGTAGACGTGCCAGCAGATGTGCGACGTGAGATCGAGCCGGACGCCCTTCTTGACGAGATCGAGCCCCTCCTCCCGCCGCCCCATGTGCGTGATTATCAGTCCCTTCATGCACGTCGTCTCTGTGGTTGCACGTGAGCGGCCCATGCCTAGGCGGTGCGGCGCGGGAGTCGACTGCACCTCCATGCTCGGGGAATTTTTTCAGGATCTGGTCCGCGGTTTTGAGGCCCTTCTTCAGTTGCCTCGTCTCGTAAAGCGACAGCAGTTCCTTGAAGAGCCCGGATTCCTTCGATGGGAGGACTCGTTTTTGAGGGATGTCGGACATGATGCCGGGTCAGATTTCGCCGTTGGAGGGTGTGGGCTGCGGAAACACGCGGATCCGAGAGGTGGACACGCAGAAGCGTGCAGGACGACGAAGGTGGAGAAACTTCACGAGGGTCGGCGATATCCGAATCTGATGTCGTCCGCAAGCTTACGAGTCACGATGCGCTTACTTACGATTTCTTTTCGCCATCCCAACTGATGCTCTGTGCTATCCAGATTCTTGGTCCAAGTCGTGGAACAGCTTGAGGTTAGGAAACTCGTTCGACTGGAGCTCGGCAGTCAATCCTTTTTTCCCTCCTCAGCTCGGTGCTCGTCCTTCACATGTCTGACATCTATCTAGCCTATCTAGACTCGTCTCCGCCGCCTAATGTCGACCTGGCATCCCTCGTTCGACGATACTGACGGACTTCAGTGACTTTTGTGATTCTTTGTCATGACTTCAGTCAATGATTCGGACCATTACTCTCTGCACGATTCTTGCCTCGATCCAAGTCGCGAAGAATCCATCGCTGCTGCCTCTGGGATACCATTCTTTGGCGCTTCTATGCTTTGGGAATGAGTGGCATATAGCTGGGGGTTTGTCGGAGATTTCAGTTGTGATGGTCTTTCCAGGTTTGCCCTCATCCGCAGGTGCTGGTTTACATCTGGCCCGATAGTAGACACGGAGTCCAGTTCTCGAGACATGCAAAATCGATGATCAATAATGACTCATGCCGGGATCGCACGTTTAGGTGGTGTACTTGAGCTCAGTCTACCTGATCGCTGGCTTGCACGGTGCAAAGCTCCCTACTTCCTTTGCTGCTCCCAGCACGAGAGCGCTCGGACGGGGACGTTTCACACGCCGCAGAGTCATCTATGCATTCCTCCAGAGTGGGTTGATCCCGTGCCCTCAATGGCCGGGAGATTTGATTCCGCGCGAGTGACAAGCATGGTCGGCGATGGCGAGTGCAGTCAGCCCTACCATCAAACTAGCAACAGACTTTGAGCAAGTAACAACCCTTCAATGCAGCTGATTCCTGTTTTATCTCCTACAAAGCGTCATAATCAAATAATTTGGCAGTACCTGAGACCCACTCAAGCTGCTGCTCTGCGAAGACAGCATCAGGATTTCCGTTTGATGATATACTTCAACCGAGGTGGCAGGCCCGACCTCTCTCTCGTCTGGCTCGGTAGACAGTGTCAGAAGTACAGCGTTGGTGAATGAGGGGAGAGATGGAGATGGAGAGGATGGACATCAGGTCCTACGGCTAGGTCCAGCACAGGGAAGCCTGAAGAAATAATGCCTACAGATGCACCGAGAGGGTATGGCTGTCTCCTCTAGGAGCGAAAGTGGGCGGATGGTCGGAAAGGTGACTTGCTCGACTCAGGGCGAGACGAAGCGGAGGGAATAAGTGGCGTGGACGAGGACAAGAATCCGGCAGTGGCGATCGATGAGAGAGAGGGGGAGATCGAGTGGACGACTCCGGCCCAGGGAGAGAAAAAATTTGTCCTGAAAGGACTGCATAACCTCGGCAATCTCTTTGCAAGGGACAGCTTTGAAGGGAGGGTAGCCGAAAAAACGGTGGGCTCAGGTCAAGCTCTTTCCGTCTAGAGGGTGAGACCTGGGATTTTTTGCTTGTATCAACAAAACAAAAACAGAAACCTACAAACAACTTTGCTCATCACATATTCGAACTCAACTCTGGCATGTCCTCGAACAAAGATTTATCGTCAGCAATAGGACGCGGCCTTAGATGCGAAAGACCCTGGCCTGAATCAATTCATTCTATTAAAATCTCACTGAAATGACGAATTCATCGCAAGATTGACGTGCTCATCTAGAAAGATCCTACCTGAGCAGATAATGGACTGACGTCAGAAAGAATGTCCGTCAGCTGATCGCGTTCTCACTCACGTGAACTCTCTTGAATTGAAAGGCGGCTGGCTTGGGCAAGCTCCCGGCCGAAGCCTCACGTTTGCATTACCCTTGTGCATCCGAGTCTTCAAGAGTGAGCGCAGAGTGTGATTCTTCTGCAACTTTTCCAGCCAACCGTGGGTAAAGGACTGAGGATCATTCACGAGCACAACTCAGTTGTTTCCAGCTTTGTTCCGGAATCTCGAAAGTGAGCAGAGATGTCTATTATTAGTCAACACGTATATCACACTAAGTATATCTAAAGCTACAGAAGGAAGTTCATTATCTAGATTTATATAAGACCCTACCCAATCCAAGCGGAAAGTCCGTCGTAAACGACGAACACAATGCCGCTGCTGGGCACCGCACGCATCATCGTCATCCCACCCCCAGCATACAGTCCCTTCACACCATGCCTCGTATACATCTCCGTAAACGTCCGGTAGAATGACGGGGGTCGGGGCTTGTAACCCGCAGAACGCCGATGGGAGAGCAGCTCCTCCTCAGTCTGCATAGCCGACTTGACTGTATCCGCGGGATACAGGGCGAGAACGCAGGCCGCGCCAGATATCGCACCGGATACAGCAGATTCCCATGATAGCAGGTCCGCCTTTACACCCGGGCCGAGCCGTCGTGCGAGCAGCCGTTCGGCTACCCATTCCTTCACTGCAAACCAACTGGCTGTGCCGCCTGTTTCTCGGAGGATAGTTCCCGTGTGCCCGAGCCAGAGACCCTTTAGCCCGTGGGTGGCCACGGTGGAGCGGACGATGGAAACAAGCCCCGGTGGCCTCTTCTCCTTGACAATGAGGTCGAACAGAGGCGATTCAGAGGGTCGTGTCCGAACAAGCGAAGCAACGGATTTGGGTACACTGTGGATGGGCGGGACACGGGCGCTAGTTGTCGTGTTCATGAGCTGCACTTGCATTTTGCACTTGACTAGTTCTATTGGAGTCCTGTAATCACACGCGAGTGAGTCTTGCGAGACGAGTTGTGTGGATGTCGCGACGAACACGATGAAGCTCGCCACAAATCCAGCGCTAGCACCGGCCAGTGCTACTTGAGGTATCGTGAGTGGCGTCGATGATGCTATCGAATTTTGCGCGCGAATCAAGTTCTGAAAGTAAGAGTATGACCAGAACAGGCCTGCCGTCTCTGCCATAGAGCCTGCAATAGGGACCTGAGATCTAATCAGCCAGAGAAAAGGGGTAGCAAGATGTGTTCCGAAGAACGAAACGCACCGACAAACCCTGGAGATATATGTTGTGGTCAGCGCGGTCAAATATGTGTGAATCGCCAGACTACACACCCGATATAGACCTCGCACGCCTTCATTCCTCCACGTCTTTACCAAGGTGTCCACTGGGCCCTTGAACAATTGCCTGGTCTCTGAAGGCGGAGTCAAGAGTTGGGCTTGCAGGCGGACTTTCGCAAGGTCGGCTGGGTATTCGACAATCTGCGGAAAGGCAAGAGTGAGACTTGAGACATCAAATTTCGGTCAAAAGCCGACCTCCGAGACGACGCCTGCGAACTAGGGAACATTTATTACTAGAGTCGATCAAGAGACGCCCACTCACGCTCCCAATGGTGATTTCTTTTACCGCCTCACGCAGAGTCATTATGGCGGCGTCATCGCCAGAGATGGAGTGTGCACCATCTGTGTGCATTGTACACGAAGACTCAAGCGATGAGGCAGTTTAACACATCGTTGCAGAAATTTTGTGAATGAAGCGCAGATGAAAGGTGGTCGTGCGAGCGTGCACATGACCCGTCACGTGGATGTCATTCGGCTCGCAAAATTGAAGTTGATAGCGGTTCACTCCTCCTCCTGCCTATCAGTCGAAGCTTCACGGAAAGGCTGTTCCTCCATGCCACGCAGCGACGATTCTGAGTCCGACACACCGTCACCCACATCAGAAGACGAACTCGACCTCAAAGGCAAGGGCAAAGGGAAAGCTACTGGCATCGAGGATGACCCATACGACGATACGAAGCGAGTCATCGTCCAAGCCGGGTTCGACGCGTACTTTTCCGCGACTGCCTCGCGAGCAGTGACCTCTAAGAACATATTCTCGTCCCTCATCCAACCGCTCTCTGCGGAGGAGTACGCCGAGGCCATATCATCCGACTCGATAGGCGAGAAGAAGTTGGAATCGCGGATCCTTCATGAGCCCGCGCGCTCCGCACTCCACACACAAATCATGTGCGAGCTTCAGGAAGGGTTCAACGTGGTGTGCTATGGATATGGGTCGAAGAGAAAGTGGTTGAACGAGTTTGCGACGACGCGATGTGCAAAGAAGGGGCATGTGGTAGTTGTTAATGGATTTCACCCCGAAGTGACTCTTAGAGACGTCCTTGGGTCCATCGAGGATATCAAGGGCGTGTCATCGCTGCCTCTCACTCCCAATACCCCGGATGGGCAGGCGCGTCGGATATACGATTTCTTTTCCGACAAGCGTACTCGAGGAGACCTCTACCTCATTATCCACAACATTGACTTCCTCCTCACGCGCGCCCCAAAAGCCAAACCGTGCCTGTCCCTCCTCGCGCTCCACCCGCGGATCCACTTGGTCGCCTCCGTCGACCACATCAACGCGCCGCTCCTTTTCACAGCGACAGAATCAGCGACCCGCAAAGACGGGGTGGCAGCACCAGGCAAGACTCCGCGGCGAGGTTTTGCGTGGCTGTGGCACGACTGCACGACATTGGCCGGCTACGACTTCGAGCTTACATTCGCGGATCACACGTCCGTGACAGGAGCATCTGGGCGCAGACATGCTGATGCTGCCATCGGCTCAGGACAAGCTCCGGGTGCGGCGATATCAGAGACCGCAGCCCTGCATGTTTTGGCTGCTGTGAATGACAGGGCGAAGAAGCTGTTTATCTTGATGGCCAGACGCCAGTTGGAGAGCATTGACGCAGGCGATCCGAGCGTGGATATGCTGCGGGAGACAGCCGTTGCTTACGATGTCCTCTTCCCCCTGGCGAGGCAAGAGTTTCTGGGTCAAACGGATACGGCCGTGCGTGCGTTGTTGGGAGAGTTTTTGGATCACGGTCTCGTTCTTTCCGCCCAGGCGAGCTCAGGTGGGGAGGTATTATGGATCCCTGTGCGGAAAGAGAGATTGGTGGGAATCCTCAAGACGTTGGGGGCTTAGGACTGCTAACCCCGTTCCATATCGGGAATGATCGCCACCGATGATCGCCCTCGATTCGTCGATCTTTTTTTGCTTCCGCCGGTGCATTTTTCGATTTGGCCCTTTTCGCCATTAGGATCTCTCGACGCTCGTGGGGTGTCTGATAGCATTTTCATGCGGATGCCGTCCGGGGTCATCATATCGTGACACGTTCATGGATCGTCATCCTTTTTCGGCCGGTATCGAATCGATCAGAATGGCGACATCCAATTCATGCTCTTAAATCGCTGCTCACTACGCTTCTCCTTCTCTCCATTTTTCCGATCTGTGCGATGGCGGCCCCCCCTCTTTCTGGCCTGCAAGCTGTCCGTAGCTCTGGTGTGCGCTTCGCCTCAGACACGGGTGAATACAACCGTCCGTAATCTTCGCTTCGAATTGGCGCCGCGTCATCCGAAACGTATTCCCAGAGATCTGGCCTTTCCAGAACGACCTGACCGACGCCACAACCAATCCGTCACTCGTCCTTGCTGCCGTGTCGAAGCCGGAATATGCAGCCATTGTGCAGGACGCGGTGAATTATGCGCGGGGGAAGATGCCTGCTGGGAGTGCGGAGGAGACAACGGTGCTTGCCATGGATCGCCTGGTGCGTCGTCATGATTCTGAGCTGCGGCTCAGCTCACAACTGTCACAATAGCTTGCGCAAGTCGGTTCCCAGATCGCGCGGATTGTGCCTGGGCGGGTGTCGGTGTCTGTAGACCCGAGGATCGGGTACGATACAGAGGCCATGATCCAGAAGGTGCGTTATACTACTGTTCACTGAGATCCTCGTCTCTGACCGTGCTCCAGGGCCGTAATCTCGTATCCCTCCTGGAGGAACTTGGCATCCCCCGAACCCGCATCCTCATCAAAATCCCCGCCACATACGAAGGGATCGTCGCCGCTCAAACGTTGGAGCATCCGGCGGCCGGAGAACTCGCTATTCATACCAACATGACGCTCATTTTCGGACGCATACAGGCTATTGCGTGTGCCCAAGCCGGACTCTCGGTCATCTCGCCCTTCATCGGACGTGTCAAAGATTTTTGGGATGCGCATGGCCGACCTCCTGCGACGGATCTCGCAGAACACCCTGGGATGCTGCTCGTGCGGGCAATCCGCGCAACTTACGACGCGAACGGCTGGTCCGGGCGGACGCATGTGATGGCTGCGGGATTCAGGGCACCGGAGGAAATCATCGAGGTGTGCAAGTACGGAGTGGCGGGTGGGCCGGACCTGGTGACTATTCCCCCCGTGTTGTTGGAGGGTGTCCGGGTCCGACAGGATCTCATCAAGCCGGCGCTGCCCTTTGCATCGGAGTCCGTCGATGTCTCTGTATCGACTGTGTACTTTGGCAGCGGGTGTGCTGAGGACGCGGCAGCTCTGTATGCTCGGGACATCGCCCGAGAGGAAGTTGCGGCTGTCAAGGTCCCCGAAGGGCTGGCCAAGTTTTCGGCCGACGCGCAGATTTTAGAAGATTTGGTCAAGCAGACACTGGCTGAGTCGTCGTAGATTACTAGATAGATGTACCCGCTTTTTTCCGTCCTCGAAGCTGTATTTTCTACATAAACGGGAGTCAGCTGACGAGTATTTGTTGACAAGTCTGAGCAGGTCTTCGACCGAGCACCTTTCATGCTGAATTATGTAGTTAGAATTGAAATGCCATTCTTGTAAACTTCAATGTACATGTAATGTTGAACTTGGCTGAGCGCGGAACGTGTTGTAGTGCAATCGTCACGTAGAAACATGGACGTAGGCCATTGCTTACCGGACGGCGTCAATGCAAGCATCATGTGCAGCGTGACGAGGCGCGCTTCTCAATACTCCGTGTTGTCATCATTTTCCCGTAAAAAAGCGAAGCCGAGAGGCAAAGACAAACGTAGATGTGTATGGGTCCTAACTTTGACAGCCCAACACTTATGTAAAAACCCAGGACGGTTGCCAGATGACAAAAAGCACAAACGTCTGACCGCAGCAGCTTCCCAGCCAACTACGAAGCTACCTGCCCCAGCAACGAAGCAGCCAAAGGGGATCCTGGGTACTGCGCCAACACAGAAGACACCAGCAATAAACGCATGTGATCGCTGAAGATGGCGATGCTCTGCTGGAAGGCCGGCAGAGACCTTGTCCGAGTGGTAGGCTGACAAATTTGGAGCCATAGTATGTGTGGTAGACTGCGACAGAGTAGCATCCACCGATAGAATGACGCTCTTGGAGAGTGTCCCATTATGCCCATGCAACAGCTCATCTGCCAGACCACTTGCTTGGAGGATCTCGGTCAAGCCACGCACATAGATAATACATAACTGATGAACGGACGAGAATCTGAGTGGGATAAAAATCTATATTGTGCTTGGGATTTCTCCCGATTTATATAGTACATAGTCGTGTATCGGAAAAGTAATTCTACTGCCTTATATATTTGTATCTGACTGAGTCGTGCATCAGTAAGATGCTTTGAGAACATTCGGGAATGATCTTGATGCAAAGGCACAGCATTCCTGTTAATACTCAATACTCCCCCTCAAGCTCGAATCATCCCGAGTAGCGATACGAGGTATTCGTGCTTGGGTCGGGGTACTCCCTTCGTGAATATATCGGCAGTGTTCTCGTCCGTGGGTATGTGGGAAACTGAAATCTCGTTTGAGATTAATCTCTCGCGGATGAAATGGTAACGTATATCAATATGCTTTGAGCGAGCGTGGAAACCCGAGTTCTCGGCAAATAGGATGGTGCCGAGGTTGTCGACGGAGATGTGTGTGGGAAAGGTGGTGTCGACGTCGAGTTCTGTAAGGAGTGATCGAAGCCAAAGAGCTTCCCGAGTTGCGCTTGACAGTGCCATATACTCGGCTTCCATGCTCGAGAGAGCAACGGTAACCTGCTTCTTGGAGCTCCAAGTAACGGCTCCCCCTGCAAAGCATGAGATGTAGCCCGTGATCGAACGTCGGGTATTTGGGTCAGAACCCCAGTCCGCGTCTGAGAACAGCTCGAGTGCTGTCACGTTTAAGTCAGCTCGGTATTCGATCCCGAGGTCCATAGTGCCACGGAGGTAACGGAATACTCGCTTGACGGCGGTGAGATGCTCCGGTCCCGGATTGGTGTTGAACTGGGAAAGAGACTGGACAGCGTACGAGATATCGGGTCGAGTCGTGATTGCGGCGTAAAGGAGGGAGCCAATCATTGGCTGATAGAGTCGTTTGACTTCGGGGTATGACACGTCGTCTGGGAGCTGTGCGAGTTTGACGTTCGGGTCTATCGGGGTGTGAGACGGGTTCGACGAGGCCATCTGGTACTTCTCGAGGATCTTCGAGATGTACTGAGTCTGGGTGAGACAAATAGACTCATTTGTGCGTGTGATTTCCATCCCAAGAAGCTGTCGGATTGCGCCAAGCTTCTTGATCGTGAATTCGGAGTCCAGTTCGGCCTCGATGCGGGCCATGAGAGCATCGGAGGAAGTCAGGATTGACATGTCATCGACATGGACAGCAATGATGGCTACACCCGATCCGTTGCGTCGAAAATAGACACATTGGTCAGAAATGAGTCGGGTGTAACCTAGTTTCAGGAATGCAGCATTCAGCTTCTGATTCCACACGCGTCCGGACTGCTTAAGCCCGTAGATTGTGCGGTGAAGACGGCAGACGCGGGTGGTTCCGTCTTCAAAAAGGGTTGGCTGTTGCATGTAGATCTCTTCAGAGAGTTTTCCGTTGAGATAAGCTCCAACAACATCCACGACGTTGACTTTGAGGTTGTAGTGAGCGGCCAGAGCGAGTAGTAGGCGGACAGTGTTGATGCGGACAACAGGCGCGTATGTTTCGTCGAAATCAATGCCCGGAATCTGTGAGAATCCTTTTGCAACGAGTCGGGCCTTGTAACGGGAAATGGCGCCGGTATCATCGCGTTTGATCACCTCAGTTACCACCGCCATCACCCGGTTGCACCCCCGCGGGGGTCCTCCTGGGTACCCTCAGACGTAGCTCTGAGGGTACCTAACAGGTACCCCCCTGCGGGGCCCGCGGGGGGGATTTGGTCCATTTGGGGGCGGGTGCATATGCGGGGGTCAGCAGGGGGGGGTCTGTACATGTCATGTGATTTATCATTGGGAGCGGGCAGGTGGGCGCGAAAAAAAAAATGAATCACATGACACATCCAATGGGCGGGATGGCGGCTGATGGCGGGGTAAAAAAATCACGTGATGCACCGCATGAAAATTATCAAAAATGGCTAGCAGGGGTTGGCGGGGGTTGGCGGGGGCGCTACTGGCCCCCCGCACACCATGGCGGGCAGTGGGCGCATTATCACGTGACTTTTGGGGCACCTTTTGTGCACCATTCGGCATGATTTCGGAGGTGTTGCTTGATCCATTGCATGCTGTGGCAGACAATGGGCGCATAATCACGTGACTTTTGGGGCACCTTTTGTGCACCATTCGGCATGATTTCGGAGGTGTTGCTTGATCCATTGCATGCTGTGGCAGACAATGGGCGCATAATCACGTGATTTTCCGCCCAAAAAAATGGAAGCCTTCCCCAAATCATCCTGGTATCATTTCTATCGGTAAATACACTAGTTAAGCATGAATTTGAGCTTAGAAAGCCCAAAATGCACCCTGCACAATGGGACTGGTGATGCACTTGATCCCATCATTTGGCGGGGTCTGCTGCGGGGGGTGCCACGGGGGGTGCTGCGGGGGGTGCTGCGGGGGGTGCCGCAGGGGGTGCCACAAGGGGTGCCGCAGGGGGTGCCGCAGGGCCCGCTGTGGGGTCAACCACAGGAGCAGGGGTAGGGGTGCATTGCATCATATTTTGATCTATCTATTCTCGCTGTGGTCATAGCATGCAGCATAATTATCCTTCATTTTGCCAGGAGTTTGGAGGCTGTGTCTGGGGTTGGTCTGCAGCTACAGCCATGTGACTCCCTGATGCTTCGGCAGGGGCTGGGATATCAAAACTGTGCAATATTGTCTGCATAATCCAGGCATGTAGGGTTAAAAAGAAAGTGTGATTTGTTCATTTTTTGGCTGGCAGGGTAGGTGGGCTGACATCATGGGCTGCATCGGGTCCACTGTCAACTCATTGATTGTTTCGTCTGCTCATTCTATACACATGCCCATTGGTAAGCTGATCATGCTGTAGGCACAGTCTAATCTTACCCAGTGGATGATACCACACATTAATTACATACCTAATGTCACACTTCCTGTCTGGGACTCATTGAAGTTCATCTGTTCTGTGTTACTTTACAAGCAGTTTGCTTTAGTTGCAACATGAACAGATGTAATAGAGTGGATTTGACATGCCCTGAATTGATTCCTAGGTGGAATATGAGACAATGGATTCACCAGCAAGTTGCCTCACAATAGTCAGAGATTGGTAATATTTGAATTTCAAATTTCATATACAACACTCTGTGCACTCAGAGCTCGTATATTTGCAAGATAGACTGTAGAGACATAGATGGTTACTTTTACTACCTCTGGGGCTGCACACATCCTTGCCATGACCCACTGCCTGCACCCCTGCTGGTACCCCCATTGGCACCCCCGCCGGCACCTCTGTTGGCACCCCCGCCGGCACCCCCGCTGGCACCCCCGCCAGTCTAGCACCCCCCGCTCCACCGGTGCCTTGTCCCCGTGATTTTCTTATATGTAAGATTATGTAAACTGACAGCTCGGAACACGTCAAGTCACTAGCCAATCAGAACCTGTATAAACGTCGTACCTAAGTGTTTACTGCTCTTCTAACACTGTTCCTACAGTTATGCAGCTGAAAACCATCGGAATAAGGTCTCCATATGCTATTCTTGTTGAATATGTAGGTACTTCATATCCTTTGTCCACCTAAAAATCGAAACATGAAAACAGTTCACCATTGCTCAAGTTTCCTATGTAGACAATGGTTCAACATGGTTCACTTTGAGTATGGCAAAAAATATTTTTTCTACACACAAGCAATTCAATACAGCTGAATGATATACTCTTTGGCAGTGTCTGAAACAAATTCTGAGAGCCCTGGACCCTGGAACTATTCAAAAACTTGAAATGAGTCCGAAAAATAGGGTCTTGATAAACATGAGATATGGGCTGGTTTGAAGAGACATGGGCCACCGGTCATGTTGAATATAGTATTTTACAATGTTTCGGTGCCCTACCTCTCATCACATGGCCTCATTTCCGACTAAGAAGCGCACATACACACTCAAGCTCATAAAATCAATTGTCACCCAGAAACAAGAGCAGTGAAGTTGTTTCACTGGGATTGGGTAAAGGTTACCTAGAAGTCACTTGGGTTGCAGTACAGAAGCTTTGGAAAGTGATTTTGTAGTTGATCCACATTTGGTAGGCTGGCAGATGCTTGTGCACCCCCACGGCACCCCCCGCGGCACCCCCTGCGGTTGACCCCCCCCAACCCCTGCAAGGATTTAATTGACAAATGTCCTGCTCAATCCATTGTAAGAGTCTACAGTATTATTGGATTCAGTAAAGGGCCCAAATGGTGTGTAGACAAGAAGTATGAAATCCGGAAATCAACAATTATGACACCTCCACGGAATATGCTGCAAATGGAGAGAAAAATTTGAGTGCAGACAGACTACCTGAAGCAAACAGACAGAGAAAAGAAACATTAGCCATTTCTTGTTGATGATGTTGGCTGTCCCTGGAGCATGTACTTGGGAGATTTGCCTAACAAATCAAGTTGCACATTTTTCAAATTTTTAGTTTGACCTGACAGCTTGAGCAGACCATGCCAAAATGAACCAAGTCATATATATCAGTGCCCCAAGCTAAGCCAAAAGATTTAGGTAAATTTGCACAGTTTTGATATCCCAGCCCCTGCCGAAGCATCAGGGAGTCACATGGCTGTAGCTGCAGACCAACCCCAGACACAGCCTCCAAACTCCTGGCAAAATGAAGGATAATTATGCTGCATGCTATGACCACAGCGAGAATAGATAGATCAAAATATGATGCAATGCACCCCTACCCCTGCTCCTGTGGTTGACCCCACAGCGGGCCCTGCGGCACCCCCTGCGGCACCCCCTGCGGCACCCCCCGCAGCACCCCCCGCAGCACCCCCCGCAGCAGACCCCGCCAAATGATGGGATCAAGTGCATCACCAGTCCCATTGTGCAGGGTGCATTTTGGGCTTTCTAAGCTCAAATTCATGCTTAACTAGTGTATTTACCGATAGAAATGATACCAGGATGATTTGGGGAAGGCTTCCATTTTTTTGGGCGGAAAATCACGTGATTATGCGCCCATTGTCTGCCACAGCATGCAATGGATCAAGCAACACCTCCGAAATCATGCCGAATGGTGCACAAAAGGTGCCCCAAAAGTCACGTGATAATGCGCCCACTGCCCGCCATGGTGTGCGGGGGGCCAGTAGCGCCCCCGCCAACCCCCGCCAACCCCTGCTAGCCATTTTTGATAATTTTCATGCGGTGCATCACGTGATTTTTTTACCCCGCCATCAGCCGCCATCCCGCCCATTGGATGTGTCATGTGATTCATTTTTTTTTTCGCGCCCACCTGCCCGCTCCCAATGATAAATCACATGACATGTACAGACCCCCCCCCTGCTGACCCCCGCATATGCACCCGCCCCCAAATGGACCAAATCCCCCCCGCGGGCCCCGCAGGGGGGTACCTGTTAGGTACCCTCAGAGCTACGTCTGAGGGTACCCAGGAGGACCCCCGCGGGGGTGCAACCGGGTGATGGCGGTGGTAACTGAGGTGCGTTTGATTCGGAATACCCATTTACATGCAATAGGGGAGCGATTAGTTGGTAGGGTTTGTAGCGAGAATGTTCCAAGTGTGCGTAGCTGCTCCATTTCCTCCTCCATGGCTTTCTTCCACATTGGCCAGTCTGGCCTCGCCATTGCCTCCTCCAGGTTCGTCGGATCGTCCGCGGGGATATCAAAAGTCGAAGTTGCCGCTAAGGCGAAGTCTTCGTTGGCAACGCGATGCTTCCAAGCATCGGGCTTCTTCGGAGATCGAGAGTCTGGGTTGTTGAGAAGGCGGTAGTTGTCACTGTACACAGTGCGGCGAGTACGCGGAGCGTCGATGATGTTCGACTCATCAACAGCACTGGTGATGTTGCGTGGAGCAACACGAGGTGCAGGTGGTGTAGACGGCGGCGAGGAAGGCGGCGTAGTTAGCGGCGATGGAGGTGGAGACGGAGAACGGTCCGGAGGTGCGTGATTGGCAGCTTTTGGCGGTGTAGGCTGATTGACAGCAGAAGGCGGTGCTCGATCGACCTCTTTTTCTTTCTCCCCCTCGAGCGACGACGCCGGAGCCTCAGGGATGGCTGAAGACTCGGGTTTTGTCGATGGATCAAAAATGATATTACGGCTGGTCTGGATGGTGCGTGTTTCAGCGTTATAGTACCGCAGGGAATGTGACTCATCGCCAATTCCAGTAAAAGTGAAGGGGCGTGTCTTCGAGTCGATTTTCGCTCGCTTCCCGTCCTGCTGCAACACCCAACATGGCGATCCAAACCCTTGGAGCGTGGAGACGTCGGGTTTGCGACCCCAGAAGGCTTCGTCCGGGGTAATGAGGGAGGGAAGGGCACGGGTCGGGGATCGGTTCTTCAGGTACGTTGCATATGCGACCGCTTCAGACCACAGAGATAATGGGGAGTTGTAGGCTCCCAACATAGCACGTGCGCGCTCAATTAGTGTCCGGTTTAGGCGTTCTGCCACGCCGTTTTGCTGCGGAGAGTATGGCGCGGTCAACTCGAGCCGGATTCCTCGCTCCCGGAGGAAGGTCCGAACATCGTCGTTGACATATTCACCCCCGTTGTCACAGCGGAAGGCTTTAACGCGCTTCCCTGCCTGTGTCTGTATGTATTCCACGTAGTCGCGCATCCGATCCTTGACGTCTGACTTCCGTTTTAGGAAGTAGAGCACTGTTCGTCGTGTTGCAGCGTCCGTAAATGAGACGTAGTATCGGGAACCATCAATGGCAATCACGCGCGAGGGTCCCCACACATCGGTGAAGGTCAGGTCACCGATTTCGGTGTATTGACTGTCAGATGCTGGTGGGAACGGAGTGACGTGGGACTTGGCTTTGACGCAAGTCTCGCAGAAGGTTGATGCAGGTACGGATTCGTCTACATTCAGCCCAGTAACCATCTGCTTATCCCGCAGAGTCTTCACAGATGCATGCTGAATGTGCCCGAGGATCCGATGCCACTTGTCCCAAGTGTGAGTGGGTGCCGACGAAGGTTTCGATGGTAGGGCAACAGTGGGAGTGGGTCGGCTGGGCGGAGAACGAGCAGAGCGAGTGATGCGGACCTTGTAGAGTCCGCCAATCAAGGTACCACGCATGATTTCGTACGATTTGGGTCCAGGAGAATGGATTTTCATTGTGTCACCCTTCATTTGGACTGAGCAGCCCGCGGAAGTGAGTCGGCCAAGAGAGATGAGGTTGTAAGGAGCATTTGGAACGTGCATAGAGTCCCGAAGTGAGATGTCGTAGGCTTTGGTGCCGACATGAGAAGAGATTTCTACGGTGCCACTGCCGGGGCTCGAAGATTGTCCAAATCCGGTAACGTTGGTGCCAGGCGTCTCGAGGTACGAGGAAAAAAGCGTTTTATTGATTACTATGTGTCGTGTAGCTGCGCTATCAGCTAACCAAACGTCCAAGCCCGTTGCGGGCGGTAACGACGCAGCGGCAAAAGCGAAAGCGGGCGCATCAAATTGCGCTTCTTCAGTCACGTGTGCCCGGCCCGAATTCCATCCTCTTCCTCCTCCCCCTCCTTGTCCATTTCGGCGTTTCTGCTCCTCCGTAAACGTCTTTCCCGCCTTCGTGTCCCGACAGTCAGCAATAACGTGCCCCCGGCGACCACAACCGTAGCATGACAGGTTCGTTGAGAACTTGCCAGTCTTGGCGGATCGAGCTGGTAGGGCGACATCATCGGAAGTCGGCTTGGCTTTGCGCTGGCGGTCCCGTTCGAGGATCCGCGCAATGAGTGGGGCGGAGTCGGTGAAGGAGCTGGTGTCGACACTTTGGATGAAAGTGTCCCAGGAGTCAGGGAGTGAGGTGAGGAGAGTCGTGCAGAACTCATCCTCGTCGAAGCGCGACCCAAGCGTCATGAGCTGAGTACGTAACGAGGTAAGCTTCCGAATGTGTTCCTCGATGTCTCCCCCTTCGGCGCACACGAGATGGAGGAGTTTCCGACGGAGGAGGACAATTGCATAGGCACCCCGTGGGCGGTACATTTTTTCAAGTACGTCCCATGCCTCTTTTGCCGAGCTTGCGTTGGTGATGTAAACTAGCGGACCATCGGTTACACGGAGACGGATTGCAGAGAGGGCCTGGCGGTCCTTGCGCTCCCATTCGCTGGCGGTTGCGGTGGAGACAGTGATGGAGGATGTGATGGTGGTCGTGGTGCCGTCGGGGTTGGTGATGGTGATGGGTGGAGGGACGCGACTGCCGGGCTTCAGGAGCCGGCCTTTCGGGTAGTCGTCAAGCTGGAGGTCGGTCAAGATGTCCGTGATCTTGACGGCCCAGGTCTGGTAGTTTTCCTCGCCGAGGAGATGTTGAATCCGGTAGGCAGATGTAGATGCGTCAGTCGACATTGTAGTAAATGTGATTTAACACGCAGTGAAAATTAAATCGTTTTGAGCTGATTAGGCTAGTGCTTGATACGCGATGGGTAAAGCAGATGCGAGAGATGTTCAGTTACGGCCGGGGCCCATAACCTGATGAACAGACGAGAATCTGAGTGGGATAAAAATCTATATTGTGCTTGGGATTTCTCCCGATTTATATAGTACATAGTCGTGTATCGGAAAAGTAATTCTACTGCCTTATATATTTGTATCTGACTGAGTCGTGCATCAGTAAGATGCTTTGAGAACATTCGGGAATGATCTTGATGCAAAGGCACAGCATTCCTGTTAATACTCAATAATAACTGATTCGCGACGAGAACCGCGAGCAGGGGATGGGCTGCGATGCTTGCGATGATAAATGGGGTGGTCGTAAACGGAGCGTAGCGTCTGATTCCTCCGAGATAGCTTGACAGTAAAGCGGACGTCGCGGGTGATGTATATGAGGTGAACAGTGGCAAATGTAACAGTACAGTTCTTACATAGAAGATAGAGACGAAGAGGCCTGCGCTGGCAAAGTACACGGAGCTGCGTGATGATGGGTCGTGAGAGTGCACACCGAGACAATGCGGTCCACGTTTGATCCCGTTGCTAGAACTTGACGTGGGTGCACCCCAAAGAGCACTCTGGAGACGAAAAGCAGCGCGATAGCATTTCCACGACCCACACTTCGATCCGCTTGGCAGAAGGATCGCAGCATCCTGCTACCTGGTGCGTCGAGAGAAGAATGCTTGTCATCCAACCCCTTCTCTGATGCACACTTGAAATTTGTATGCAAGACGAGAACCAAAGCGCTGAACGGGACATTCTGATCCTTCGGGCTGGTACACAAGATGGGGGCAACGGGATTAGGCTGTCCAGAGGGTATTTCGTACAAGATAGACAAGAGAGGTGCTTCATTTCAAGCCGGATTCAGGAATTGATTGTTTTCCAGTAAGAGAGTGCAAGAGGCTCGAGCGCGTTTGATAACGTCGATACGAGACATGGACAAACAACGCGTGCTCTCCTCCTCCTTTCTGGCCAATGGTGGCTCAAACCCGGCACGGGGCTGTGTCGTCCCCGAAGAAGCTCGCATTCCGCGAGAAACTCGTCGGCAAGGGCCAGACCACGGACGTTCTCCTCAAAAAGCTTCAGACCTTGCATCGTGAACTAGCGGACCTCGAGCAAGACCACATCGACCCAGCCTCTCTCAATGGTGTACGCAAGGAGCTCATCGACAAATACATTCTACTCCACAAGGATCGAGGCGTCAAAGCCTATGCCGCGTGCTGCCTCGCGGACATCCTCCGTCTCACAGCCCCAGACGCACCGTACACTCCGGGCGAACTACGCGATATCTTCCAATTCTTCTTTCGCCAACTCAGCAAAGGACTCCTAGCCTCCGACTGTCCGTACTACGCTCAATTCTTCCATCTTCTGGAGTCGTTGTCGACCGTGAAGAGCGTGGTCTTGGTGTGCGACTTGCCGAACGCGGAGGAGCTCATGACCGAGATCTTTCGCGAATTCTCCGCCATCGTGAAACGGGACCTGGCGCGTAAAGTGGAGATGTTCCTGGGGGAGATCCTCGTGGCGCTCATAGACGAGTGCCAGGTGTTGCCTGGGGCGGTTCTGGAGATTCTGTTGGCACAATTCATGGACAAGAACGCAGTGGGTGGCCATCTCTTGATGTATCCTCATCACGTCCTGATTGGTTCGTTTAAAGCGCAAAGAGAACGCGCAATACCGGCTAGCGGTGCATGTGTGTACCGCCACGGCCGATAAACTCCAACGCCATGTTGCACAGCATTTCACGGAACACATCGTGTCCGAGCACGACGACGACGACTTTGACGACATCCGCACCGAGCACGAACTCGTCCAGCGTCTTCACGCGGCGTGTCCCGAAGTCCTGGTCACCGTCATTCCTCAGCTGGAAGAAGAGTTACAAACGGAGGAGGTGCAGCTCCGGCTTATCGTCACCGAGACCCTCGGCGAGATGTTCGCAGAGCCAACCCATGGGCTGACGCTAACGCGCAAGTTCCCGATGACGTGGAATGTGTGGCTCAAGCGCAGGAACGACAAGTCGTCCGCTGTGCGCATCAAGTTCATCGAAGCGTCCTCTGCACTTCTTGTACGCGCCAGTGCAAGCTCAGAGCAAAGGGCCGCAGTCGAGGAAGCTTTGACGACCAAACTCCTAGACCCGGACGAGAAAGTGCGGGCTGCAGTCTGCCGAGTATATTCAAGCATGGACTACGAGACTGCATTGCATCACGTCAAGGTCGATCAGTTGAAAGCTGTGGCTGGCCGCATGTTGGATAAGAAGGTGCGCAGATTCAGAATGTATGGAGATCGGTTTTGTGATCTGTACGTTCTAGCCTTCGGTGAGGGCGGAAGCTATTCGAGCACTGGGGAAGCTTTATGCCCTAGCATATCCTGAAATGTAGGTCTTATTTTTGAGCTTCGCGACGAGTCTCATTTTCTCTCAGAGAAAGCAAGGACATGGCTGCCATTGATCACTTCGCCTGGATCCCAAATGACATGTTTGCTGCAGTCAGAACAAACGCTGAGATTAGGCCAGTCTAAAGCTCACTGTGACGATCTGTTGAACTGATGAAATCCATCAGACTCCAGGTAGATGAAGTGCTGGCAGAGTTCATCCTGCCTTTGCCCACCCCGTCTTCTGCCGCGTCTAGTTCGAAGAGTGTTGAAGTCGATGAAGCCGCCTGGACAGATCGATTACTTACTGTGATGGCATCTTTGGATGAAGAACAGAGTGTAGCTTCTCTGTTGAGTTTCAGTACTCTTCAAAGAGCGTGAGGATCCTTCTTTTGTTCTGATGCCCACACCTCATGCAGCATTTACAGACGTCCGACGATCTTTGATCTCTTCGTCGAGAGCTGCATAGCCAACAACGTTTGTGCTCGAGTTCTATCATAATTTATGACTGACGGAGTTCAGGGTGGAGTGATTGATGAGAACGAAGACAGTGTCAAGTCCAAGCTTGCCAGTGTCATCAAGTACATCGCAAGTGAGTTCTTGTTTTCGCTACAATCTTGGGGAATAAACCAATGATGGCCGGCAGTGTCATCGCCTGATCCACTGAAGATGGGAGAGGACCTGAACGCTTTTGCAAAGCTGAATGAGCAGAGGCTCTACAAGTTACTTAAGACTTGTATGGATCCGCAGACGGATCTCAAAGGGCTCGTCAAAGCCAGCGTGAGTCGACTCAGTTGGATGAGTCTTGCACACAAATCTGATCTTCGTAGACCGAGTTTCATAAACGAATGGACAATGTCGCGCCAAATCTGGTGTCCGCGATGTCGTTCATCGTTCGTCAAGCGTCCTTGCGAACAGTCAATCAATCTTCGATCCCGACTCTGCTCAGGCGGTTGCAGAAGCCGAACACGGTCACAGCGGCCAACGCGGCGAAGCTGCTGGCCTTTGTTGCGAAACACTCCCCGATATTGTATAAGAACCATGTCGGAGAGTTGGCGAAGAGCATCTCCGCTGCGGAGGATGCGGCCGGGAATCCTAATTCCCGATTAGTGGAGGTCGCCATACAAGCACTAGCTGGACTAGTGCGTATCGACGAGGGATCAGTAGCCCTGGACAAGTACGTACTTCCCACGTGGGACTGGCATCGCAAAGACGTCGGTTGATTTGTCTGTGCAGGCGGACGTTTGAGCGCATCAAGCATCTTGCTCTTGAAGGCTCTCCTCGACAGGCCAAGTTCGCGGCCCGATTCTTGACTTTTTCGAAAAATAAGGACGCCGTCTGTGATGAAGTCGTCGAGTCTATCTGTGACGCTCTCGGAACGGCTTCTTCCGAGATTCTTGTTGCGCACGTTGCAGTTCTGGCCCAGTTTGCACGGTTTGCGCCGAACTCATTCGAGCACAAGAGCGATGTGTTAATGGAGTTCTTGCTGAAGCAGTTGTTGATGGTGCCCACTGGTCGACTAGATGTGTGTGGTATCGTCCGTATCTGTGCTTTGTTCATTGTCTGATTGGCTTTCAGAATGCGATGGAAACCGATGAAGAGTGGGCAGAGGAAGCCGAGGTCACGGATAATCTGCGTGCCAAGATTCTGGCGCTCAAAGTATGTCGGAATCGCAGTCTGGCGCATGCGAAATCGGATAAAGCGGTCGAAATGGCGACCCCGGTGCTGAAAATGCTGGCAACGATTCTAGAGCTTGGTGGGTCGCTGGTTCCTGACGCAGACGAAGAGTACGTTCTCCCCATTCGATCAAGCTTCTGGACCTTCTCAGCGAGCGTGACAGTCTGAAGGTGATGTCGCGGATGCGTCTCCAGGCGGCGATATCGCTGTTACATTTGGCAACGGTCCCGGCCTTTGCGCAAGCCATCGCCCCGCGCTTCTTGAAGCTGGCGTTGACGGTGCAAGACACGTGCTTCAATGTTCGCATCACATTCCTCAAGAGGCTTGTTTCGATGTTGCACCCGCCTCGATTGCCTCCCTACTTCAATGTAATTCCCTTCTTGACGGTACACGACCCCGAGCAGGATGTTAAGACCCTGGTGAGTGGCATCGTTACTTATTGTTTCCTCCGAATGCTGACCCGACTGTTTCCAAGGCTTCCTCGTATGTGACAGGTGTTGTCAAAAGGCTGCAGCCTGGTATGCGCAGTGCGCTCTTCTGTGAAATATACTGACTGTCGATCGACTCAGACCAGCGGATGAAGCATCTGGAGATGATGTTCCTGCGACTATTGCACTTGCTGGCTCACCATCCAGATTTCGCCACCACCGTAGATGAGATGGTTGACACCGCAAAGTGGGTGCTTTCCACTTGCCTGGGGGCACATCTAACGCTGGCACCAGGTATATCAACTTTTATCTTGACATGATCGCCAATGCGGACACAATCTCGTTGCTGTACCATCTCGCGATGAAGGCCAAGACCGTGCGAGATGCCGAGTCGCAGCAGCACAGCGAGGTGGGCGCATTTGTTTTGCTGACGTGCCGGCGTTAAAAGTTGCACAGAATCTCTACGTTGTGTCAGAGCTTGCACAGGAACTGATCAAGTTGTATGCCCATCACCATGGGCTCAACATGACGACGTTCCCGGGCAAGGTCAAACTCCCATCGGATATCCTGCGGCCCCTTCCAAATGCAGAGACGTCGAAGATGATCATGGAGACGGTGTACCTGCCGGCCGAGACCGCCGAATGGATCAAGACGCAGTATACGACTCCTAAAGAGAAGAAGGAGAAGGAACGAAAGGAGAGGGTGCCGACGAAGCGGAAAGCACCGGCCAAGCCGAACGGGACGACCAAGTACGGCGGTAGACCTTGATGCGGCTGGGATTCATGCTAATTGCTTATCAGGCGACGGAAAAAGCGGCATTCGGCGGACTCGGACGAGGATGAGTTTGGATCGGACCTGTCTGAGGACGATGTGAAGTCGTCGGAACCACCGGCCGTGGAGGATTCGAGCGAAGACGAGGAGGAGCAGGACGGAGAGGAGAAGCTAGGAAGAGGGCAGCGGACAAGGGCCAAGGTGCGTCGTTGCGTGGGGTTGGTACAGCACAATCTGACTGCCCGCATGCAGCGTAAGCAAGCGAAAGCTGCTGCCAGGAACTTGCGGACGCGTCGGGCCACTACTCCATCCTCTGATTGACGATATGTTTCTGCTTTTCTTTTTTTTTATACTCTCGCGTGTAATTTGTGTGCCTGCTATCATCACCCAGCATCTGTCGTGTACTCGTATCTTTGCCTGCCCACCTGCTCGTCTGTTGTGCACTTGCATCTCTGATATTTGCTGTCGAATATACATAGTGTTATATGCATGCCATGCATCAGGCTTTGGTTCTGGAGGTTGCTTGGTGCGCTGAAAGGCATCGCAGCTTTGGGGATTGGGACTTGGGCTAGAGCAGATGCTTGTCTGCGAGCAGAGCGCACATGGCGGAGAACGGCGATCAGCTGATGGGGTTTGTTTCCGACGTCAGGCTCACAGTTAGCTGCCCGCTCGTCTTCGCACTGCGAACGAGAGAGGCGGCCGTCCGTCTGGAATTGGTAGTACCACTTTTCGTGCGGATCAGAAGTGGAGATGGTGCCGATCCATGGCTGAGTCTGCTTGCGTACCGTGCTTGAGATCTACCAGTAGGGGTCCCGGATGCCGCCGACATCCGGGAGAGGAGTTTTGACACAAGAGTCTGGGCTCCGTGGTCCTTATTTTATTCTTCCGCTCATCAACCTACGAGGTTCTTAATCAACGCAAAGGTATGCGAACCAGAGTAAACAGCGCTAGGTTAGTGCTGCGTTATGGAATATGAATCTTCCCCGCCAACCAGGCGCTCTCTGTCTAGAAGCAGAAAAAAATCAGCAGATTTGCACTGTGTCGATGGATGAATTCTATTTCGTCTATCGGCGATGACATTTTCGTTCTTGACCAGTTTTGTCCAATTTGTGGGCATCTCCAGGACTATCACAAGGGTACTACAGCCCCGCACTCAAAACCAAGGTAGCAAACTGATTATTGACGTCACGCGCATCATCTGGACTCGTGATCGTGTCCCTGTTCGGCCGATCTTCCGAAAGGCAAAAATCCCTGGGTCTGACTCGACCTATCTTGTTTACCTTCTTCACTCCCGCAATGGACGACGCGCGACTATCCAGAGTCGTCGGGCGGCTCCAGAATCTTCCATCTATCGCGCTGCCGACCGACTACCCCCGCCCATCCGGCTCGAACAAGGTCATCGAGGCCACACACATTGCCGAGTTTTCAGATCAGACATCTCTGTCCCTGCTCAAGCTCGCGCTATACGACGAAAGCGAACATGGGGATGTAGACTCGGAGGGGGAGGGAGCGGGCTCCCAGGCGCCCTCTGCGTTCCACCTGCTGCTTGCGGCTTTTACGGTTCTGCTGCACAGATACACAGGCGACACGGACATCGTTATTGGGTCGTCGTCCCCCACCGCGCGCGATCCGCTAGTCCTGCGGCTGCCTATCGATCCCTCGGATCCGTTCTGGTCTGTCGTTCGGCGGGTGCAGCTTGTGGAAAAAGAGGCTATCGAGGATGCGGTTCCGTTCGAGAGCATCACGCGCGAGCTGTATAGGGATAAGGAGGAGACTGCGATGGCGCCTATATTCCGTGTCCGCTTCTTTGATGAGACGGACCAGCCCTCAGAAACTTTCATTCGCTCGACGAGCGCGACTTCTGATCTTACTGTCTTCGTCACTCGTCCCCTCGCATCCACGCGCGCGTCGCTAGCACCGCAGATCTCTCTGCGGATACTGTACAACTCCCTGCTCTTTGCGCCGGCCCGAATCACCTCAATCGTCGACCAACTGTCGGTCCTCCTGCGCAAAGTCTCATCCGCACCACTTTCGCCAGTCGGACACGTGCCCCTGCTCACACCCGCTCAGAAGGCCAAACTGCCGGACCCGGTAGCGGATCTGGACTGGTGCGGCTGGAAGGGCGCGATCACGGATGTGTTCTCGAGCAACGCGCGGCAATGGCCCGACCGGCCCTGTGTGGTGCAAAGCATCCCGGCGGCCTCGCTGGGCGAGGTGCAGGAGAAGGTGACGTTCTCGTACGGCGCGATCCGCAATGCTGCGAATGTGCTCGCGCATCACCTGATCAAGGGTGGCGTGCAGCGAGAGGAAGTGGTTATGGTCTATGCACATCGGAGCGTGGATCTTGTCGTGGCTGTCATGGCGGTGCTCAAGGCGGGCGCAACGTTCTCTGTCATCGGTATTTGATATCCCTCGTCTTCCACTTTTGGCCTTGACTGACCGATCGTGCTCAGATCCGGCCTACCCACCATCGAGACAGATTCTCTACCTGCAAGTCGCTCAGCCCCGGGGCCTGGTTGTCTTGAAGGGCGCCGGAACTCTCAACCCCGCTGTGCGCGAATACCTCGAATCCGATCTCAAGATCCGTGTTGAGGTGCCCGCTGTCGAGGTCTTCCCGAGCGGCGAGATCGCCGGAGGGAACCACACTGGCGGCGAAGATGTGCTCAAGTCTCACGCGCATCTGGGCTCCACCGATCCCAATGTGTCGCTGGGACCGGACAGCGTCGGGACGTTGTCGTTTACGACGGGGAGCACGGGGATCCCCAAGGGCGTGAAGGGTCGCCACTTCAGTTTGACGCACTTCTTCCCCTGGATGGGCGAGCGATTCGGGCTGGACGAGACGTCCAAGTTTACTATGCTGAGTGGTATCGCGCATGACCCAATCCAACGTGACAGTGAGTGTCAATTGCAATCGCGGTTGTCGTCAATGGCCGAGCTATTGCAGTGTTCACTCCGCTCTTTTTCGGTGCGCAGCTGCACGTTCCCACCGCCGACGACATCGGTATCCCGGGGCGGCTTGCGGAGTGGATGGCCGACAGCCAAGTCACGATCACGCATCTCACGCCAGCCATGGGCCAGCTGCTTTCGGCTCAAGCCACGCGGCAGATTCCGACGCTCAAGAACGCGTTCTTCGTCGGCGATGTGCTCACCAAGCGCGACTGCTCGCGCCTGCAGGCACTCGCTGCGAACGTGCGGATCATTAACATGTACGGCACGACGGAGACACAACGGGCCGTGTCGTACTTTGCGCTGCCGCCCGTCTCGGAGGACCCGACGTTCCTGGCGACGCAGAAAGACATCATGCCGGCCGGCGCAGGCATGATCGACGTGCAGCTCCTCGTCGTCAACCGCAACGACCGCAGCGTGCCGTGTGCAGTGGGTGAGGTCGGCGAGATCTACGTGCGCTCAGGCGGGCTGGCAGAGGGATACCTCGACACCGCGGCCAGTGCGGAGAAGTTCGTCGAGAACTGGTTTGCAGTTGATGCCCCGCCGCGCAGAGACACGATCAGGCATCCTACTGCCGGGGCGCTTCCCGGTCCGGAGGCCCGTCACTGGAAAGGCGTGCGGGACCGGATGTATCGGTCTGGGGATCTGGGACGGTACCTGCCCGATGGGACGGTGGAATGTACGGGACGGGCGGACGATCAGGTCAAGATTCGCGGGTTCCGCATTGAACTGGGCGAGATCGACACGCACTTGAGCCAGCACCCGCTGGTGCGCGAGAACGTCACGCTTGTGAGGAGAGACAAGGACGAGGAGAAGATCCTCGTCAGCTACTTTGTGCCGCTCGATGGCCCCGCTTTGGCAGGGTACGCTAGTGAGGTCACGGATGGCGAATCGGAGAAGAGTCTTGTTCACGGAATCAAGAAATACCGACGGCTCATCAAGGAAATCCGAGAGCATCTCAAAAAGAAGTTGCCCAGTTATAGCGTCCCTACCTGTCGGTGGCTTCATCTCTGTTCATCGATTCCGCTCATGCTGCACAGTGTTCGTCCCTCTCGGCCGCATGCCTTTGAACCCCAACGGCAAGATCGACAAGCCAGCACTTCCCTTCCCCGATACGGCGCAAGCAGTTACGACTATCTCGACTGCCTCCGCCAAAGTCAATACCAGCGAGGAGAAACTGCGTCAAATCTGGGCATCAATGCTTCCCAATGCGCCGCAGCCTATTCCGACGGACGAGAGTTTCTTCGATCTCGGAGGTCATTCCATCCTGGCCACCCGTCTCATCTTCGAGATTCGCAAGGCCTTCGTTGTCGATGCTCCCCTCGGGCTGGTCTTCGATCGGCCGACGATCGCCGGACTGGCTGATGCAGTGCAGTCTCTGCGTAACGGGGATCTCGGGCTGTCGTACAAGAACCCAGATGTCGCATCGTCCGACTCGCTTACCGTTCCCGGTGCGCAGGCCAGCCATGCGGCAACGCTTGAGTACGGCGAGGATCTTGATCGGCTCCTGCCGCATCTGCAAGACGCGTACTCAGAGCTGCCGAGCGACTATCACACCAAGCCGTTGACTGTGTTCTTGACGGGGGCGACTGGATTCTTGGGGGCATTCGTGCTCAAGGATCTGCTTTCGAGAGGCTCGCGTGTGCAGAAGGTTATTTGCTTGGTCCGTGCAAGCGATGTGCAGCAGGGCTTGGAACGCCTGCGCACGGGCTCTACTGATCGCGGGGTCTGGGATGAGGACTGGGTGACCAGTGGACGGCTCGAAGTGGTCAAGGGCGATCTCGGCGTTGCGTACTTTGGGATGGGCAAGGATGTCTGGGCTCGGGTCTCGGAGGAGGCAGACTCGATCATCCACAATGGTGCTTTGGTACGTCTGCTCCACCTATCTCCAGCTCGATTTTCGAATCTCACTGATGGCAGGTGCACTGGGTATATCCGTACGACAAGCTTCGATCTGCAAATGTCCTGGCGACACTCACTGCGATCGATCTAGCGTCCGATGGCAAGCAGAAGCTGCTTGTTTTCGTGTCGTCCACCTCGGCTGTGGACAATGACCATTACGTGCGACTTTCGGATTCACTCGTGATCGGGCATGCGCGCGGGATCCCCGAGAGCGATGATCTCGAAGGTGCGCGTTCGACCCTGAAAACTGGCTACGGTCAGACCAAATGGGTTTCGGAGAAGCTCCTTTTCGAGGCAGGGCGGAGAGGATTGCAGGGCCACATCGTCAGGCCTGGATATGTTGTTGGCGACTCGCAAACAGCCGTCACTAACACAGATGACTTCCTCTGGCGTCTGGTCAAGGGCTGCATCCAGCTCGGGCTCGTTCCCGAGATGAACAATTCGGTGAACATGGTCCCTGTCGATCGTGTTGCACGGACGACCACCCTCGCGGCGCTTGCACCCCTTTCCGATGCTTCGCTCTCTGTTCTGCACGTGACAGCTACGCCCCTGCCGTCGTACAACGACTTGCTCACTCCCCTGGCGTCGTACGGCTACAAGATCTCGCAATGCGAGTACATCCTCTGGCGACGGGGGCTTGAAAAACATGTCATGCAGACTCAGGACAATGCCCTGTTTCCGTTGCTGCACTTCGTCCTGGACGATCTGCCAACGAGCACCAGGGCACCTGCATTGGATGATACCAACACCCGTGCTCTGCTGCGGGCTGCAGGCGACGAAGAGGAGAGCACCGTGTCGGAGGACCTCATTGGGAAGTACCTCGCTTGGCTGGTGCGCGCAGACTTTCTCCCGGCGCCGTCTGAAACTGCCGCGGAGAAATCTCTGCCTGTCTTGAGTGGCGGTGTGGTGCGGGCTGCGGGCCGAAGTGGAAATTAACTCAATTCTTTGTGTAATAAAATAATGTACATTGCGCATATATCGTCCAGTTTTCATGGCAAGATCGTACAGCTACCGTACGCCGATCCACGTACGATTTTTTTTGCCCCAATATATTTCCCATCATTTCGGCAAGGAGTGCACCACGATCAATTTCCTCGCCTCGACTCGCCACCCTTTCTCTCTCCTCTCCCTGCTTTCGTTCATGTCCACCAACACGGTTGAAAAGATGGAGTCCCACGAGCAGGTCGACGTGGTTATCCCAAACCTCTCGATGAAGGACTTGCTATCCTGCATTCCGTGCGTTGCCCCATCCCTGGCCTCTGCTGCAAACTTACCCCACGTCCAGCGCGCATTGCTTCGAGCGCTCGACTCTGCGCTCGACAATATATCCGTACGTTTGTTACCCCCTCTCCCCAGGCTTGACTCACGCTCGGACGCGCAGCGTATGGGATTTGATCGTCATAACGTGCTTATGGAAGCTCGCCGGCATCGCTGACACGTACACCGTCGCGTTGCCAGCAGCCTACCGCTCTCTGGCGAGTTTCTCCATCTGGTCCTTGTATGGGTTTTTCGCAGGCCTCTTTGCGATGGGTCTGTGGATCGTCGCGCACGAAGCTGGTGAGTCCGGCCCGTTGCCAACATTTGTTGCTGATCTAACGGGATCTTCGATCAGGACATGGGGTATGTCGGCGTGTCAAGAACAGACCCGCTGTCCTCCTAACGCTGCTCTAGGCCTACAGTTCCCACAAAAGCATCAACAATTTTGTCGGATGGGTGCTTCATTCTGGGTAAGTTGACACATCGTGATCGACGGTGCCTTCCTTGGTGCTAGTGCGGCGTTAAACTCTATTCTGACATCTTTTGTGTGTCCACTTTCAGATTGGGAGTTCCATACCACTCGTGGCGCATCAGCCACGCCCAGCACCACGCTGCGACAGGCCACATGACCAGAGACCAAGTCTTCGTTCCGTGGACGCGCTCGGAGATGGGTCTGCCCCCTCTCGACCTTGCGAAAGATGACCTCCGGGGTGGGAATGTCTCGGCGGCCGTCCAGGAAGAGCTGTGGGAGGCGTTGGGAGATACGCCGATCGTGACGTTTGCGCGATGTGCCTTCTATTTGGTGTGTGCGCTACATGATTCGCCGTGTTTAAACTTACTCGGATCAGATTGTTGGGCTGCCCGCGTACCTCGTGTGCAACCTCGGTGGCCAGCTTCGCTACCCGCAGGGCACCAGCCACTTCCTCCCCTCTTCCATCATATTCGCCAAGCACCAATACGACCAGATCGTGCTGTCCGACCTCGGCATCGTCATCTGGCTCGGCCTCATCGCGCTGTCCTGCAACCACTACGGCTTCAGCACCGTTCTGCGCGTCTACCTTGTTCCGTACTTGTGGGTGAACCACTGGCTGGTGCTCATCACCTTCCTGCAACACACCGACCCGTTGACTCCCCACTACCGTGCCGAGATGTTCACGTTCCAGCGCGGCGCACTGTGCACTGTCGACCGCAGCCTGCTCGGCGATTTGGGCTCTGTCATGGGCTGGTTGGGTGCCCATGCCACGCACGGCATCTCGGAAACGCATGTGCTGCATCACGTCACGAGCAAGATCCCTCACTACCATGCATGGGAGGCCACGTACGCTCTCAGGAAACGGTTGGCTGCTGCAGGCATCCATCTGGTTGGGCGGCCGGGTGGCTGGGCGGAGGTGTACCGAGTTATGCGCGAATGCAAGGTACGTCCGCGTGTGCTCTGGAGTGTGCGTTGTGTTAATGCGTTCTCTAGTTTGTGGAAGACGAGGGCGGTGTCGTCTTCTATAAGAATGCCCGTGGACTTGCTGCTGCACGACCTGTAATGCCGTCCAGCAGTGATGTCGAAGACTCTGGTGTCGAGGTTGATTTCAAGGACATGTAGACGCTCGTTGGTCGATTCGGTTTTTGTGCGGGGCTGTCGCTGCGAAGTCTCCGAAACTGTCCACCCTCCTCTCTTTTTTGCGCTCACTCTTTTTTGGTGACTAGAACGCGACGTAGAAAGTACTATAATCTCGAGAGCTGGCTCGCTGCTATCACTTTAGATCACTTTTGACTAGAATAATTCGATACAAATTTATGTTATGTACACGTCAAGAACGAAGATCCCGCACTCTCAACGCTCACGCCCTAGATATCGATCTGCCTGTTAAGACGAGTCGGATCAAACGCTGGCGTCGGTTTGGCGCTTGTGATAAGCTCTGGCCAGAGATTTTTGGGTATGCTACACTCACTTTGCTGGGCTATGGTCAAAAATCCACAAGTTTCGAGGGCTCCTCGAGCCGCCAAAAGCCTCATTGGCCTGCACCGGCCCAAATACAAGTCACGAGCCAAGAACGTTCTGGAAGAGTGACGTTGATGTGCGATCATCGATTTACATGAGCTCCTCTTGTAAAAGGACGACGATTGTTTAGCATTGCGGTTTCAATGCAGCCTTCGCCGTTCACCCCCAAACTTGGGACCAACTATGCCCCCAGCGACAGCGAAGTTGAACAGCTCAAGCAGTTGATGTCGGGCCCGCAGCAGCGCATTTCGAACGTCGATTCCGAGCTCGCAGCCCTACGTCAGTCCATGGAGAAATTGGAAGGAGAGAAACGACAATTGAGCGCCTACGTCGACGCACACTCCGCGCTCATCTCACCCGTGCGCCGTCTCCCCGTGGATGTCATCCGGGAAATATTCCTTGCGTGCCTACCGACTGCGCGCAACTGCGTTATGTCCACGACGGAGGCCCCGCTGCTCCTTGGACGCGTGTGCAGCTCGTGGCGCGACATCTCTCTCTCCACCCCGCGCCTGTGGTCCAAACTGCACATCGTGCACCCCACCAGCGTGTCGTATCACAACTATGGTGGCGCCCCCGACCTCTCGAAGGACCGCGCCCGGCTTGCCAAACGCATTCATGCTACGAAGATATGGCTCGGACGTGCCGGAGAGTGCCCGCTTTCTATCTCGTACGACGTCGACCATGCCTGCATGTCCCCAGCCGCGATCATCGACCTGCTCGTCCTCTACGCCTACCGGTGGCACACGATCGACATGCTCATCACGAGTGAAGGCGTTGCGCGGCTGATGGAGCTCACTGAGCAGGATGTGCCGATGCTGACGAGTGTGACGCTGAAGCCAATCATGGCCACTGCTTCGCCTCCAATGTTGCTAGGGCCTAACCAGTTCCTCAACTTCAATGTTGGGCCCCCGGTTGCAGCCGGTCCCGGCCCCGGACCCATATTCAACCTTGTGCCTGCTCCTGGTCAAGGTCCTGTCCCCGCTCCACCCGCCCCACCTCCTCCGCCAGGACCGGCTGCCGGCGGTGTTAACGCAGCAGCTGTTCAGGCAGCAGCAGCTTTCAACGGGTTAATCAATTGGGGAGCCCCTGCTAATCAACGTGCCTCGCCTCCTGATTGGACACAACTGCGTTTACTTCACGGCGCGCGTGTCAGACGATTCGGAATCTCAAGCAGCAGCGTCGTTCCTTTCGGACTTCCGCTTCGGTGGGAACAACTGACGTCGCTAAGTGTGTTGTCTCCCGGACGTGTGTCGGCTGCCTTCAATCTCATGGCTATCGGCTCGACGACCGATCTTCCCGAACCGAATGCCAACTTGATTTTGCGGACGTTAGCAGAATGCCCTCAGCTACGACACTGCAAGTTGACTGTACGGGATGTGGATGAAACACTGTTCGATGGGGAGATCTACATGCCACACCTACAGACTCTTGAACTGCACTTTTATCGCACGTCCATTGTCACTGATCCGTTCCGGCTCTTGCGGCATCTTTCTGCCCCTAATCTTCGCTCTTTTGCCATTCGCAGTAGCTCTTCAAGCGCCTTTCAAGACCCTAGCGCTCCGGGGAAGACGATTGCCAAATCAGTGCTTCAGTTACTAGCAGGAACTCCTGTGCTCGAGCAAGCTCACTTCTTCGCTGAGATTCCTGCGTCGGGGGTACAATCTCTACTCCATGCGCTTCCCGCGACTGTCACCAATTTGATTCTGCATGACATGTCACACACACTGGCTTTCCAGCAAGCCCAGCCGGCTACGACGGGTCCAGCTCTTCCCTCGATGCCGGCCATCGTCTTCCAGGAGCTGATCTCTGACGGGGACCCCAGCCTCAACATTCTCCCCTCCCTCTCGTTCTTGTCCGTGAGCACCTTTGACATGGCTCCCGATCTGCTCCTTCAGAAGTGCATCCTCTCGCGCGCGGGACACGGCCTCCGGCAGGTCTTTGGCCGGTTCGGTCGGCCACTCGCGTACAACATTGCTACGCTGCCAGAGATGAAGCCGTTCGTCCAGTCAGGATCGCTGAAGCTCATGTTCGAATACGTGCCGGACAATATGGCTGCGATGGAGGACTCGCCGTGGCGTGGATTGCCCGATGCACCGGCGCCCAAAGGTCATCCGCACCATCATCACCATCACCATTCGCAGCCCCATCTCCATTCGTACGATATGGAAGAAGGCGAGGAGGACTGGATCGATCCGTCCGTTTGAAGCACTGTTTACTGATCACAAGCATCCAATTACTTAATCCGTAGATACATACTCTTGACAGTTTCCTTCAAATGTGTAAAGAATCAACAATCGCATCATGATTAATACTCTTCCATTGTTCATAACCGCAGTGACGGTCGCGGAGGAGTAACGATACAGATTAGTGGTGACTAGGATACTCGCATGATTAGTCCGCAAAGATAAACTTACTACCACGAGGGTCCCGCAGCACGGGGTAGGGCCGGTAACGATCGAACAACCTCATCCACCGTCGGCCGTCTGAACAAGATCGGCGAGGCCAGCTCCGAACTCGTAACCGTGGACGTGCGCCGTACAGTCGCACCCGACTGAGGCTCGTTCTCGCTGGCCGCTGATTCGGACGGGACAGAGGACAGGGGACTGAAGGCGATGGAAGCACCGTGCGATGTCGGGCGACTCGTCCTCGGCACATCCAGCTTCCCCAGCTGCTGCGAGAGGAACACGTCCCGTTTCCCAGGAGAGATCCCCCGTGCGGGGATCGCGGGTAGCTGATCCGCGTCCGATGTCCCGCCATGTGCATGTGGCGCAACATCGCTGGCAACGGTATCCGATGGCACAGCAGACAAGGGCGGGAACGTGAGGGAGCCTGTCTCGTTGGACGTGGGTCCTGTCCGCAGCTTCTCGAGTTGTGAACTCAGGTACAGCTGGCGGCGGGCGTCGGCAGAGGCGGGCTCGGGCTCGGGCACGGCTGGTAGGGGAGTTGATGCTCGTGAAGATCGGGGCGGGGACGATGGTTCCGACGCCGTCATTATTGTCCTAGTCGAGTTTGATCGTGATGGGGACTCCAGCGACGACGCTATAAGTGATATGCTGGACGGCATTGTTGAACGGCTGGAATCTTTCTCTGCATCTTCATTATTGAAAGTGAGAGTTTGATGGCGGCGGCGGCGGCGTATGAGAAAAATGACCCAGACCATGACGATGATGAAGATCACCGCAAGTGTTCCGACAATGGCTCCCAGGATAGCCTGCGTCCGGGCCGTTGAATTGGATGCGGCAGCCACGCTCGAGGTGGAGGGAGTCACAGACGCCGAACTAGAAGGAAACACAGACGATAGCGTAACCCCATTCGATGCGCTGCTCGTTGCGCCGGAGGTGATCTCAGCGGAGAAAGTTCGCGTCGCAGTGAGCGAGAACGACGCGCTTCCCGGATTCGACGCGCTTGCAAGATCACTCGTAGCAAAGATAGCCGTGCCGTCTCGTGCCTGGAAAGTCCCGCTCGCGCTGAAAGTAGCCATCCCGGTGTCAGACGCGTGCGAAACGACAACGCCACACTCAAGGGGGAGAACACACACCTTCCGGGAAAGGGGAACGTCGCCGACGTCCGCCCGGGATTCACGTTCGCCACCTCCATCGAGACACCAGTCTCATGATACCACAATTGCCAGCCTCCCGCAGGTTCCGATCCATCCAGGGTCCAGTCTAGCGTGACGCTTTCGCCCGTTAAAAACGTGGAGGAATTATTGAGGGGCGCGAAAACGAGTGCCGTGACAGGTCGTAGGAGTAGTAAGAAGAGCGTGACGAACGGAAGGTACGATTGTCTGGTGGGGCAGTGTCGGTCGCGTGCGCGAACATACGAGATGTCAAAGAACGCACCGGTTCGGGATTTGATGGAAGAAAAAGGGGAGCATGCTCCGGAAGAAGAAGGAAGAAGAAACGGTCGAGGGGACGAAAAGAAGAGAAACGAAAAAGAACGCGGACTGGTGCACCGCACAGCGAACGAGGCCCAGCCTGTCTGCAGCGGACCGAGTTCGTGCGAGCGCCAAGTAAGTAAGTGAGAGAAGAAAAGGAATCAGGTCCCAACAGGACCCCTGATAATACAGTCAAATGTTAGCCCAAAATTTGGCTGATGCCCCCATATTTGTCCAACACGGTTCGAGCCTGAGCCCGGGATTTTTGTCCAACCCGTACATAGGTCTCACAAGTTGTTTTTTGATGCCTACATGGATATAAGACTGAAACTCAGCCCTTTGGCTCGATTTTCGACCTTTCCGAGACGCTATACACCGATTCAGAGACTATTCCACCTCCTTATCCCCCAATTCGTTGAAAATTTCCAAGGCTGCTGCGAAGCGGATTTTGGGAAGCAATTTCAATTCGGTGTGAAAAAAATATATATCCTAGACTCGAACTCGAGACCTCATAGGACCTTCCTGGTCAAGATTTAGACTCACATCCTCATGTAATCGCATGTTACCACTGGACTGCCATGGAGAATTTTGTCCAACCACGATCTAACTAGATCGACCATGCGGCCCAATTTTTGTCCAACCCCCTACTACTTTGGGCTAAGTGTTTTGCCTAATTTCCCCCAGAATTGTCCAACGCGGTGGCTAACATTTGACCGTACTATCCGGGGTCCTGTCCCAACTACATCGTGTAAATAAGATAAGCCCCGAGGTCGGCTATGCCAAATGGAGATGGACCCCCAAGGAATCGGTGATGCGCACGACGCTTACCAACTTGCATGGTAACTTCCACCAGTCTCCATGTTTCGAGTGCCTAGAGGCTAGACCGCTGCATGTGTAGGCGCCTTGGTTATGGTCCGAGCTGTCTCATGCCCGTGACATTTACGAATACTGATTTCAATGAGCAAATTGGCAAGACGATGGACTATGAGACTAACCTAACCTAGAGACGATTGCACACGACTTGAAATGTTATTGTAACGACATCAATATCGAACCGTCGTTTCTGGTTTGTATCTTGCTCCGGTTCCGGGGGACAGTACGGCGCTCGGAGCTGGGGACACGGAGCTGAGCGATGAAAGATCCTTCACGTCAAAGAATAACCCACTCGTTGAATAATCTGACAGGCGTCGAGCAGCTGTCCCATCAGCGCACCTAGGAGGAACTGTCAGTAAGTACCAACAGAATAACTTGCTCAGTCCCCACTATTTAGCGCTGCGAGGCAAATTGCCTGGCAGTGTTCCAGGGGAGTCAGCTTTCGATATATCTTTCGCTTCTGCAGCTTTCAAGAGATTGCATTGAGGCGGTGTCCAGGTGTGATCGGCTGAATGCTCACAGTCCATGACACGGTCACGTGTTAATCTATTAATTCATTTAGCGTCGAGATGACCGATAGAGAGAGAGGGGAACGAGGTTTGTGTGCAGATGTGCGTGGCATTTTGCGCAATGGTTTACATTCTTTTTTCTAGCCCGTTGCACAATTCGAATTCAAAGTCCGGACTTGGGCTAGAGCATAGAACCTTGTAAGTCTCAGCTCCAGACACCACTCATGCAGATGGCTTAAGGCGGGCTTTCATCTTGAGTTAATAGAATTCTATAGACGCGTGAGTGAGATTCAGAGTGGATGCTGGATAATTCTTTCACGTGCATGATGCAAATTCTTTAATGGACGAGACCGCACTGGTGATCCCTCAAGGGGTCGTGAACCCTTTTAAAGTAGATTCGAGCTATTCTCTGGCCCGAAGCACCCGCTTCCTGGACATGGACCAAACCTTTGATGTGTCATTTTAGATCGCCCCATAGGGGCTCGGGCTGGAGGTCAAGGCCCGAAAGCCCGCGTATCCGGTCTCGGGCTTACGAAGCTCGGGCAGTATGAGCTCCTGAAATCTGAGTCCGGGTCTCATACCCGGCGGAACAGCTCTGGTGCGATAAGACTCGAGTCATGCTCGGATTCACTAAGAAGAGAGAAGAGAGACGGGATCCTGCTCATATGAAGTTGATTCAGGTAGAGTAATGTGGCCGGGAGCCAGAGCCTCGCTCCTAGTAACTGCTGTCAGAAACAGATCACTGAATGATAAAACAGTGCCGAAACAACTGTAAGATTATTCACTAAACAACTGCAATAGCGCACGACATATCCCCATTCTTCTTCATGTCTCAATCCTCCTTCAGGATCCGAAAGCAAGGCTCGGTCTCGGGCTCGGTCTCGGGCGTAGAATCAGACAAACGAGTCGATTTCGACCACCAATCGCAAAGATCCAGCCGTTTATTCCCGTGCGAGTAGGCATTTGACGCAGCCAGTAACGTGTTCGGGCAGCTCAGACTGTCTCCACAGCCGAATTCGCGTTCGGAGTGTCGATCAATCTAAACGAAAGCAAGATGGATCTCGCATTTTTTCCAATATGCAGTCATATCAGTGATGCGGATTAATCCCGTAGCCTAATAGATTCATAATCCTGTAGCCTAATAGATTCACCTTAAGCCCAGACAAATAGCCTGTGGGATTATGACATGGATTACAATAGGATTATAACATAGACAACAGTCGAATGATCAATTATCGGTCGACTACTCGAGGATTACGAGCCCCGTGACCACAACTGGGATTATCCGCCCTCGGCAGCTCAGAACACGGGATTGTGATCCATCACACCGGCAAGATTTCGATTGTCTCGTAGTATGCCTGGACTGCATGTGTCAGCGACGCGGCTTGATACCTACAAAACTCACCTCGTATTCGTCACACCTCAGTTACCACCGCCATCACGCGGTTCTCCCCCCGCGGGGTACCTACTGGGTACCCTCAGACGTCTTGCTGAGGGTACCCAGTAGGTACCCCCTGGCGGGGGGTGGGGGGGCCATTTAGTCGATTTAGTAGCGGGGGCATATGCGGGGGTCAGGAGGAGGGGGGGTGTATGTAGCATGTGACTTGTCCATAAGAGCGGGTAGCTGGGCGGGAAAAAAAAATCCAATCACATGACGCGCTGCATGGGCGGGATGGCGGGATAAAAAAATCACGTGATGCGCTGCACCAAATATTACCAAAATGCTGGCAGGGGTTGGCGGGGTCATTGGCGGGGTCACTACCACCCCCCCGCACACCATGGCGGGCAGTGGGCGCATTATCACGTGACTTTTTGGGCGCCTTTTTTGCAGCATCTGGCATGATTTTGGAAATGCTGCTTGATACATTGCATGCTGTGGCAGACAATGGGCGCAAAATCACGTGATTTTCCGCCCAAAAAATGGAAGACTCCCCAAATCATCCCAGTATAATTTCCATAGGTAAATAGGCTAGTTAAACATGAACTTGAGCTTAGAAAAACCAAAATGCACCCTGCACAATGGGATTGGTGACACACTTGATCCCATCATTTGGCAGGGCCTGCCGCAGGGGCTGCCGCGGGGGGTGCTGCAGGGGGTGCCGCGGGGGGTGCCGCAGGGGGTGCCGCGGGGGGTGATGCGGGGGCTGCCCCAGGGGGTGCTGCGGGGGGGTGCTGCAGGGGCTGCCCCAGGGTTGGTCTGTTATGATCCATTTTTGTTCATTGAAGATCTTGTAGAGGTGAGCAGGGCAACAGGCCAACTGGGAATTTATAGGAAGACATTGAAATTGATGCAGGGGTCAGATACAGGGCCCACTGCAAGGTCTACTGCAGGGGCAGGGGTGCATTATATCAAATTTCGATGTATCTATTCTGGCCATGGCCATAGAATGTCACATAATTATCCTTCAATTTGGCAGGGGTTTCTTGGTATGGTCTGCAGCTAAAGATATTTGATTCCCTTGTGCTTTAGCAGAGCCTGGGATATTGAAAACATGCAATAGCACCTGTATAATCTGTTTATGTAGGGTCAAATACAAGTTATGATTTGTTCATGTGTTGACCGGCAGGGTGGGTAGGTTGGCTGCACTGGGTCCACTGTCATCTCATTGATTTTTTGGTGCGCTCATTCTACATACATGGCTATTAGTCAATTGTTCACACTGTTAGCACAGTGTAATCTTACCCTGCGGCACATTGTACCACATGTCAAGTACACATTGAATGTCTCACTTCCTGACTGGGACTCATTGAAAATCAGAAGTTCTGTGATGCTTTGCAAATGATTTTCTCAAGCTGCAACATGAACAGATGGAACATAGCGGATTTGACATGCCCTCAATTCATTCCTGGGTCGTATATAAGAGGATGAACTAACTCACTAATAAGTTGTCTCACAATAGCCAGAGATTGAGCATGAATTCAGATTTCATATACAAAATTCTTTCCACTTAGAGCTTGGATACTTGCAAGACAAACTGCAGAAACATACATGATTGCTTTTGCTACTGGGACTGTATACGTTCTTGCCATAACTCACTGCCTGCAACTCTACCTGCACCCCCACTGGCACCCCTGCAGGCACCCCCCACTGCACCCCCGCATGCACCCCCGCCAGGCTGACACCCCCTGCCACACCCCCCGCTGCACCGGTGCCTTGCCCCTGCCATCTTCTCATATGTAAGATTACATAATCTGACAGCTCGGAACACGTCAAGTCACCAGCCAATCAGAACCTGTATAAACGTCGTACCTAAGTGTTTCCTGCTCTTCTGTCACTGTTTCTACAGTTATGCAGCTGAAAACCATCGGAATAAGGTCTCCCTATGCTGTTCTTGTTGAATATGTAGGTATTTCATATTGTTTGTCCATCCAAAATTCGAAACATGAAAACAGTTCACAGTTGCTCAAGGTTCCTACATAGATAATGGTTCAACATAGTTCACTTTGGGTATTGCAAAAAATATATTTTCTACAAATGAACAACTCAATACAGCTGAATGATATACCCCTTGGCAGTGTCTGAAACAAATTCTGAGAGCCCTGGACCCTGGAACCATTCAAAAACTTGAAATGGGTCCGAAAAATAGGGTCTTGATAAACATGAGATAGGGGCCAGTTTGAAGAGATGTAAGCCACTGGCCATGTTCAATATGGTATTTGACAATGTTTCGGTGCCCTACCTCTCGCCAAATGGCCTCCTTTCCCACCAAAAAGTGCACATACATACTCAAGCTTATAAAATCAATTGTCGGCCAGAAACAAGAGCAGGCAAGTTGTGTCACTGGAATTGGGTAAAGGTAACCTGGAAGTCACTTGGGTTGCAGTACAGAAGCTTTGGAAAGTGATCCTGTAGTTGATCCACATTGGGTAGGCTGGCAGAGGCTTGGGCACCCCCCGCGGCACCCCCCCCAGCAGCCCCCGCGGCAGCGCCCACCATCAACCCTGCCCCAGCCCCTGCAAGGATTGGATGGACAAAAGTGCTGCTTAATTCATTGTTAGTGTTCACAGTATTATCACATCCATTCAAGTGTCTAAACGGTGTGTAGACAAGAAATATGAAATCCATCAATCAACAATCCCAACACCTGTATCAGATATCCTGAAAATGGAGAGGAAGATTTGGGAGCAGACAGACTATCGGAAGCAAACAGACAGGGACAAGGAGCAGTAGCTATTCCTGGCGATCAATTTGGCTGCACATGGAAAACTCCCTTGGGGGATTTGCCAAACAAATCAAGTTGCGCATTTTTCAAAGATTAAATTCGACCTAATAGCTTGAGCAGACCATGCCCAGATGTACCAAGTTATAACTTGTATTTGACCCTACATAGACAGATTATACAGGTGCTATTGCATGTTTTCAATATCCCAGGCTCTGCTAAAGCACAAGGGAATCAAATATCTTTAGCTGCAGACCATACCAAGAAACCCCTGCCAAATTGAAGGATAATTATGTGACATTCTATGGCCATGGCCAGAATAGATACATCGAAATTTGATATAATGCACCCCTGCCCCTGCAGTAGACCTTGCAGTGGGCCCTGTATCTGACCCCTGCATCAATTTCAATGTCTTCCTATAAATTCCCAGTTGGCCTGTTGCCCTGCTCACCTCTACAAGATCTTCAATGAACAAAAATGGATCATAACAGACCAACCCTGGGGCAGCCCCTGCAGCACCCCCCCGCAGCACCCCCTGGGGCAGCCCCCGCATCACCCCCCGCGGCACCCCCTGCGGCACCCCCCGCGGCACCCCCTGCAGCACCCCCCGCGGCAGCCCCTGCGGCAGGCCCTGCCAAATGATGGGATCAAGTGTGTCACCAATCCCATTGTGCAGGGTGCATTTTGGTTTTTCTAAGCTCAAGTTCATGTTTAACTAGCCTATTTACCTATGGAAATTATACTGGGATGATTTGGGGAGTCTTCCATTTTTTGGGCGGAAAATCACGTGATTTTGCGCCCATTGTCTGCCACAGCATGCAATGTATCAAGCAGCATTTCCAAAATCATGCCAGATGCTGCAAAAAAGGCGCCCAAAAAGTCACGTGATAATGCGCCCACTGCCCGCCATGGTGTGCGGGGGGGTGGTAGTGACCCCGCCAATGACCCCGCCAACCCCTGCCAGCATTTTGGTAATTTTTTGTGCAGCGCATCACGTGATTTTTTTATCCCGCCATCCCGCCCATGCAGCGCGTCATGTGATTGGATTTTTTTTTCCCGCCCAGCTACCCGCTCTTATGGACAAGTCACATGCTACATACACCCCCCCTCCTCCTGACCCCCGCATATGCCCCCGCTACTAAATCGACTAAATGGCCCCCCCACCCCCCGCCAGGGGGTACCTACTGGGTACCCTCAGCAAGACGTCTGAGGGTACCCAGTAGGTACCCCGCGGGGGGAGAACCGCGTGATGGCGGTGGTAACTGAGGTGATTCGTCAAATCCATCACCCCGGGACTGTCGCTTCTTCTCTATCTGTGCGCAGTGCTGAACTCTCTCCTCCTCCTCTCTTCTGAAATCAGCATTGTATAGACCCTCTAATGCTGCTCGAGCCTCCCTACACCCATCTGCCAGCTTCGTGTACATTGCAGCTTGTTTGTAACCATAGGCCTTCCCTCCCGGACGGGTCTGCTCTTGAGCAAGACTGACCCAAATAGCAGCATAGTTCTCGAAAGCGGCAATGGTGCGATTCCACTCTTTGTGCAGAGTCTCTCCCTCCTCAACGGCCCTGTCACGCAGCGCCCGCGCCTGGAACCATTGCACTCGCTGGACTGAACAATCGCGTAAGCACTCCTTCAGCAGCTCAGCAAATGACTTACGCTCTGCTTCCCATTCCTTCACATCGCTCTCATCCATATTTGCCCCTCGACCGGTTGTCCAAATCCACGACTCATGCGTCTTGGCGTCTCCAATCCTGACCTGCCTCCCGCTCTTGCCAACCAGATGTTCTTTCTCCAGAGGTCGCAGCGACCCATCATCCACAGGAAGACCCAGTTCGATGAGGGCTTTTCGACTCCGGCGATACTTGTCCGCCCCAATCTGGATATTGTTGCTCAGGGTTCTGAGATAGTTTTGCGTCTTTGTATTTGCCCCAATGCCATGAATCTGTGTCTTCTTTAGCTGAATATTGTAATTGAGTGTTTGGATTGCCGTTCTGACTTCCGCCAAGGCATCGAATGCCTGGCCCTCACGCAAGTTGTACTCGATATTTGCCAACGCCATCATCTGCATGTCTGTGCGTGCAGGGAGGCTGAAGCATGATGGCAGGAACAATGTCATCCGTCCCACCTACGCCGACGTCCGGGCTACTTTTGCCTCCAAACGAGCCTCCTTCTGGACCCCATGCTGTTTCAGCAACATCGATGGACTGCAACCTCACTCTTGCGGCTGCGACTGACCTCACTGGGAGCAACGCACATCGCACACCGGGTTACGTCGCGGGCGTTACGTCTCCGTCTTTCAATCCGCATGGTGAGCATGTAGTCGCGACACCAGCTGCGCCCACTATTGCGTCTGGTCCGGCTGTCTCACTTCCGTCGCCTGCAAAGGAGAGCCAGGCAGGGTTTGGACCTATCCTGCCGGATCATGTGCATGGCGGGTCAGCATCACCAAGCACGAGCCAGGGCCCCGAGGAGGAACTAGAGACCAACGACAACTCTGAGGTCGGTCAGAAACGCAAGGGGAAGGCGAAGAAGTCTAGTGCAAACGGGCGCTCGAAGAAGACCAAATTGGATACAGCTATCCCCAGGACACCCACGAAACGCCGACGTGCTGCGGCCCCCAAAGCGGCAGTTGTTTCCGACAAGTCACCGCGTCACTCACGCTCAACGCATCCGAAGGTCGTGGACGAAATGGTTCAGGGACGGATGGTCGAGTTGCGAGGAGGGGTGCGGTACTTCTACCCGATAGGGAGCCCTCTTCCGGATGGCCTGAGCTGGGAAGACCAAGATTATGAGTTGGTGCTGGACAGAGCGGCTACGACGAACACAGCCAATCACGCCAGGTACATTGGCACGTAGGCAATCATGGGGCATCCTCGACGGTGGTCATCCGTAATCCTATTCGTCGACGAATACCTGATTTTGTACATTCAGTAATACCATCTGTTTATAATCCTGTCATTATCCTGCGTTCTGCATAATCCGGCTGCACTCATAATCCTGTTCGTTGATGTATACATGTTCATAATCCTGCCTGCATTCTGCATAATCCGGCTGCACTCATAATCCTGTTTGTCGACGTGTACATGTTCTCAATCCTGCCTGCATTCTGCATAATCCGGCTGCACTCATAATCCTGTTTGTCGACGTAGACATGTTCATAATCCTGCATTCTGCATAATACGGCTGCACCCATAATCCTGTTCATCGACGTAGACATGTTCATAATCCTGCATTCTGCATAATCCGGCTGCACCCTTGATCCTGATCGTTGACGATTACCTAATCTTATACATTCATATCTTCGATAATCCGAGGACCTTCAAAATCTTGCACAATAATCCTGCCAGGCTGTTAATCTGAGCTTAAGGTGATTCTATTAGGCTGCAGGATTATGTGTCTATTTGGCTACAGGATTAATCCAAGCTACTGCAAGTGTTGCAATATGATCGGATTCCGGTCGCGATCACGTGTTATGTAGACCCATCAGCGCGGGCAACGAGCGTGGGCAGGAGTCGGAATGTCATTGCGCCTGTAACTGGTACCGACGAGGAACCGGTAGCTCGATAAATAATCCAAAGTCCATACTAAATCAGTCCCGCGTGCTGCTTGCGAAGACCCATTAGCGAATGGAGATGCTGCTGCGACAAAAATATCGGACGAATACGACCCCGTGATGCGATTTTCGAGAAGACGTCATGCGAGGCAGTTATCACAGTAGAGATTGGTTGGTCAGCTAGCCTTCGGGGACTTACGTGACGTTTGCGAGTATCTATGTACTCTACATATATAAGACGAGCTGATTGCATGCTTTTGCACAACTCAACTGCCTCACAGCGATCCAGACCGAGACTCAGACAGCAATGCCTTTCCACCAATTCTACACTCCCAAGGGACTCTACTCCGACGCCGAGAAAGCGGCTCTTGCCAAGGATATCACGGCGCTCTACGCAGCCCCGCCGATTTCTCTCCCGGAGTTCTACGTCGTGGTGGCTTTCATCGAGCTCGAGCAGGGCAACTTTTTCGTCGGCGCCGAGACCAAACGCGCCGACAACATGGTCCGCATTCAAGTCGAGCATGTGGCGCGCACGTTCCCCGTTGGAGAAGCCGGGTGCGTTGGTTGCTTGTCGAATCTCACATTCGCTCAACTCACCTTGCGCTCCATCAGAGTCGCGAGCAAGCGTGATTTCATGGCGAGGTACGAGGGAACGCTCAAGCGCTATACGGCCGGGCGCGGTGTCGACTGGGAGATCGGGATCCAAGACTCCGATGTAAGCCATCTCTTTGCCCACTCGCTCGCGATACTGATCGCTTGTCCAGCCCCAACTGTGGCACCTCAACGGCATGGCTCCTCCCCCACCTGAGAGCGAGCAAGAGAAACTCTGGAAGAAAGAGAACAAGGCGGTCCCTTACGTAGCGTAGAATATAGTTTAGCGTTGCGATGCCCCAGAGATAGATCACCGCTTATCGTATGACTGAGATCTCGAATGCATGTCTCTTAGACCAGCATCTATTATCCGTCCAATGTGGAACAATCTTTGAAGCGAGGGTTATTCCTCGAAGTAAGCAGTCGACTCGGAACGTGGGCACAGAGAGTAGAGTATATCCGAAGGTCTAGAATTTGACGTTTCAAGGCAGTTTCTACAAATCTTCAGTCAATTTGGAACCCATCGCTAGAATTGATGCTCCACTAGGGCAGCTCAATTCCGAGTCGTACATCCGTTCATCCGTTCATCCGTCCATATCCGAGTCGTTCATCAGCTTATACAACCGCTGATTGATCCCCGTCTTGGGTGATGATCAAAAGACCAGCAAAAGTCGAACATTGAGATCAGACTCAGTCCAAGGTAATTATGAGCCAAAGGGAATCACATTAAAGAATCAAGCCAACAGATACCCAAAAATTCAGCTCTCACACAGTATTACACTTCTTCAGACGCGTCCTTATGACCGCCAAAGCTCAAAGCTACCAAGGAAGAAATCAACAACCACCATGAATTATATAAGCTGATGGACGACATGAACGGATGAACGACTCGAGAATTACAGTCCCAGAAGCATAGACTCGGGCTCGGGCTCGGGCATCTAGCCTGAGCTCTGGAGACCAAACTCAATTTCGAACCAATCGCAAAGATCCAGCCGTTAATTCCCGTGCGAGTAGGGATTTGACGCAACCACTAACGTGTTCGGGCAGCTCATACTGTCTCCGAAGTGGAATCCGCGTTTGCAGTGTCCATCAATGTAAACGAAAGCAAGATGGATCTAGCATTCCTTCAAAAGGATCTGATGAGCAATGACGAAAAGTGTGTTAATGCAATTCGAGGAATCACACTATGATGGTAATATTCACACTGTGATGTTCAAAATCACACTCGATGTCGGAAATCACACTGAGATCTGCGGCCTTGATGCTCGGTAAATATTAGATCAATCACGCCCATGTCATGTCGCAATTGACATCTATCTGTCAATGGCTTCTGCTCCGTGAGATAGTACAGTGATGATGAAATCCTGCTCCGTCCTTTGCCTGGGCGAGGTAAGCCAACACAATTGTAGCGATTCATTTATTGACATTAAAGTGCCGGACTCATTGGGTGGCATCAATCAGGTCACTAGCATGTCATAATCTACGCGTAATCTACATGTAATTGCCTCATGTTGATCGCAGCACAACGATAGCAAGTTATTGCCTATCTGGATGACTCTACTCCTTTTTTCCAAGGTGAAATTGACCAATACATGTGGCCCTGGGCAGAGGGTTCAGCTAGTTTAGGCTGCCCAATATTATATAAATCCTGATTCTAAGTTTTTGAGACGTCCACACTTTCTTTGCCCCCTTATTTGTCACATCTCCTGTCGCATTTTCAATCCACAGGCTCTATGTTTGAAGAAGCAGCAACGCTCTCTATCGGAGAGTTGAAGCGATACCGTGCCTGGGTAAGTCACATAGAGATCCTGGCCGGTTGTATTAACACATCTAAGGCTTTTCCTTCGGCCCTGTCGGATCGCTCACATGACCCGTTTCTCAATCTCCGCACTGCGACTCAGTGGATGACTTCAATTGGCTACCAGACCTTTCTGCTCAATAGCAACTCGGGTGGAGCAGATGCGGTGGATCCGGCGTCTGCAACGATGGATCAGATTGATCGGTATCGGACAGAGGTGCGCCCTGTTGTCCTTTATTATCGCTTTACTGTTGCATTAACTCTGAGTAGATCCTTGGACCTATGTACCGCGACCATCCATTCTTTGACGTCGATAGTCTTGAAGAGTGGATCAACCCTGGAACGTTCGGGGTATTTCTTCGCTGCTATGCTCAAGAATCCGGCGTAGATACGCTCCAGACTCATGACTCTGAGTCCGCTGTCCCAACTTCGCCGGCATCCTCTTTCTGTGATCTCAACTCTACAGCTGGAAGCCGAGGGTCTCTGGTCCCCGCCTCTCGACCTGCGTCCTCCATGTCCATCCATTCGACTTCATCCTTCTATGATGGCAATTACAAATCCCGACCTCAGAGTTCTCTGTCTATGGCTCCCTCAGAAAGTTTCGGTGAGTTAGAACCGACTTGTATTCGGTTCATTTAACAATAATCCTCATCCAGTAGATCCTGATATTGCGAAGATTTCTGAGCCTGATGAAGGTGCGTGTTTGATTGACTCTTATATGCGTCATAGTTTGATAAATTTCTGATTCGCTTCTTAGTTTCGGTGACTTCCAAGCGTAGTGGTCAGTTCAAGGGGAAGTCGAGAGTCGAAGGTGTTCGTATCACCAGCCATCAATCAGTCAACCACCTCGTCCCTATCTCTGTCCTTCCAAGGACCTGGGATATCCCCAACCCGCCGAAATCGACTGCATATCTCTTCCATGCTGTGACAGAGGCCGACCGCGCTCTCTTGAAGAACGAAGATGGGACTCTCAAACCGCTGGGGCCTCTCATTAGGAAGGAGGTAAGCTTTGTTGAATCGGCCTGATCTTGTTTCTTAATCTTTTCCTAGGACCAGGACTCCTGGGACACAAAGTCTGGTGGTCATGCGTCAGCTACAGGGGATGTGTCGGTGTCCCAGCTCCTTCCCCACTCCGAGGAGACTGTCCGATGCCGTCGCATCACTATGCATTGCAATGGACTCGACATGTGCTCTCGTCTGGATCCGAGCCTGCTCTCAGATGACTACCGGCGGTTTTCGGCGGATCCGAGTGAGAGCCATGCATTATGGGCACCTCAGATGCAGGCCAACGCAAACGAGGCTTCGTCTTACATGGCTGGAGTTGCCCGGTGCGCAAACTGCTAGTGTGTCATGTCCTGATCATTCTGATTGTGCCTACAGTTGCTACCGCCATGCCATCGAGTCCAAATGCAAGATTTCCTGTGATGGAAATCCAAAGCTGATCAAATTCTCCGGAGTGAGTTTAATTCGGCGTTGTTGCAATGATTCTCAACATTGTGTCACATGACAGGGCCGTACTATCAAGGGTCACACACACTTTATTGGCTGCTCCAAATTCCAATCGACGGAGCGGAATCAGCACCGCTACTACATGCTTCCCGATAACGTCGAGTTTGAGCTTATCAAACATGCGCTCGAGAATGACGGTCAACTGCCCAATGTCACTGTAGTCAACAATCTTTGTTCTTTCACTTCCAACCCACGCTTTGGAACCAAGACCTGTGGTTCGTCTTTTTTTTCCTCTGCGATTTTCAGAATTGAAGTTCTTGCAGTATACAGTCACATCATCAATGGCACCATCTTCCGCTCCCCAATGGTTCGACGGAAATGTGACGCCAAGATGATCATTCTTGTCCCGACCACGGACGAGCAGCGAAAGCATCCGGAGGCGCAGCTGGGTTACAAGGCAATCATTTATTTTTTGAGCCCACATAACCATCCAGCTTGGCCAGTCTCAAAAATGGGATCGTCAGAAAAACAACGCCTCTCAGCTGCGATCAACACTATTGGTGTTCGAGGATTGACAGCGAGCAAACTCCTCAAATGTGAGTCAAATCTCCAGTGCTGAAATCGCTTACTGATTTAGCTCCGAAGCTAATGTCCTGACCGATGCATTTGGTACCGCTGCCCTGGGAGAATCCAGCACTGCTCTCTTGAATATGCGCAATGTTCGCCACGAAATCAAGTCTTACAAGAAGCAGGAATTCAGATACGGTACCGGTTGGGAAGGTGTGTAAATTTTACATGTTGGATCACACTAACGCATCCAGCAGGTCTCGTTCATTATCACTCTCTAAGACGCGATTTACTTCCGGCAAATCGTTACATTCAGGCTGTGATTGACAAGGGAGGGTTTTGATTGGTTGTGACTATGCATCCCGAGTTTGCCATGCACATCCATCAGGTCCGATATCTAGTAATCGATTTTACATTCTCACGTGTGCGTGCCTCGGAGAAGATGGATGAGTGGGAGATCACTGGGTTTCTGGATTCGGTTCAAAAGAGTGTGTCTCTTTTGCGCTATCCAAATGAATTGTTTTGATCACTGTCATTGAAGGATATACATTCGGAAGTTTTTTCTGCGATACAAAGACCACCGAAGCCTATGTACAACTTTGGACGGAGTTATTTGATACAATCAAGCGTCTAGGGGGCCAGACCTTCAAGCTCGCGCCATTCTATCCAGAGGCGACCTGTCGGGCAATTATTCTGGATGGAGAGGCTGCCCAGGCTCTTGGACTTGGGGAGTTTTTGAAGACTTACAATGTTCCGTCAATCAGCGGCATCGATTCTTGTGATCCGATCGAATTGCTCTCATACTGTCTCAAGACATGTGTCGTTCATTTTGATCGGTAAGTTCAATTTTTTATCGAATATGGGCGTAAATCATAACTCCTTGGCAGTCATGCAAAGGAGCTTGCGGCGAAAGATGTTCCGCGGCACGTTATCGACCGGATCCGGGAATTCCCCTACCTGGACTCGCAAATGAAAATCGACGAATGGATCTCAGAGATGCCTGACCTTGTGGAGCCCTTCCCCGCGGCCAATAGTGCGATATTACTCAACCATCGCATATCCGGACTTGTCTAATATCTTACAGACTGGCTCAAACACAAACTCAACAATCGTTGGATTTTCCCATCTCTTAATCAAGTTCTCTCTTGGATCTCTTTCGAGGACTACAAGACAATTCCGAACCACTCCAACCTTGCAGAGTCATCCCATGCAGCACGTAACGCCGAGACGGAGATTCATGTTGGATTACTGGATGCAATTCTTGAGTGAATGATCCTTTTCTCTCGACATGTGCATTCATGTCGTTATTTTAGTGCCCAAGCTCGCGACAACATCCATGCAGCAAATCTTTGCCAGATGGAGCTCAGTGGGGTGCTGCACAAACGCGGTAACGACACCTATCACCGCGAAGTAAACTCTGTCCAGCGGGCGATGTGGCAGAAGCGAGTGACTGACGAACGCAACATGCACATCCAAGACTTTCAGTCGCTTCAGAACGAGCTTGAGGAGGGCAAATCCGAGAACAATGCCTCGCTTGAGCGCTCGAAGGGCATCAAGGCCGAAATTCAACAGTGTAACAAGCTTCTCCAAGAAGATCGGCGTAGCGAGCATGTCTCGCACAGGCTGAAGCAGCTCCGCGCAGAGGAGAAGGCTGAGATGGAAACTCGGCGAGCATGGAAAATTCGTCGGGCAGAGATTGATGCCAATCTCCAGGAGCTTCGTGCGGGACCACTGGCTTGCAAACAAATTCCTGCCCGTTCAAAGACTTCTACACCTGGTGCGTCTGACTGCCATCTTTCTTGCTGCAGAGTCTCATTTCCAATGATCTAGCACTTGCGATTTGCGAGTCTCCATCCCAGCCTAGCACAAGCGGCATGCATGGTGTGTCCTTATTTCATTTTTTACATTCTATCTGAATTTTATCTTCAACCAGCGGCCATAGATCTCGCCCCGAGCGCCAACGGTTCCAACTCCGAGGGCAGGGAGGGCTTATCGGAATTCAGCTTGCCTCCAAAACGTATGTTCTCACCAGCATCATTATTTCTTGGATTAACGGCAGCTCCAGCGTCTTTCTCGAACAACGTTCATTTGAAAAACCAGTGGGCGGATCCGACACAAGCTAAAGATCAATGGCAGTCCAACCCTTGGTCTGGCATTGGATTCGGCGATTCAAACGACCATCAGTGGGACGAGAGCGTCTGGATGGAGGACGCTGACGTCAGTGTCGGTGCATTTGAACGACCTAACTGTGAGTCGAACCATTTCTATATTTCTGTATTTATTACCGTTGAGCCATCTGCAGATGTAATTGAGAATACTCCATTGCCAAACACGTCCAATTATCCCCCGTTTTACAGCACAGGGGAAATGGTAAGTGGCTTCGTTAGTTTTTGGTTAAATCCAACTTTCAATTCATGCACAAAACAGCCCCTTCCCACCGCCGATCCCAACTCAGAATTCCCCGAATATTCGGCGGAAGAATGGGAGATGTTTCTCAGCAACATCCCCGCTCATCTGGAGGCAACGGAATATTCTGCAGGGAGGGACAGTACGGAATTTTTAGGTGATGGTCTAACCTTACCGCCGCCGGTCCTCAATGTCGAGCCGCCGGTCCTCATTGCCGAACCGCCGGTCCTCAATGTCGAACATGAGATCTCAGGTTCTCATGGTGGCACACACATCTCAACTGTGGTGGAGACAAATGAACACCCTCTGCGGTGTTCCAGTCGCACCCGCAAGACCAGAAGACGCTCAAAAGACAATGTGATTGGTGAAACGACCGGGAAGAGACCAAGGAAGGAGTAAAAGTCGGTAGCAGATTGTTCACTCTATTTTTTTTGTGCGGCCTGATGGTTTTCAATATATAAATCATGTATTTATTCATGCTCGCAGCGTTAAAATGGCTGTCTGACCATGAGCCTACTGCTCAGTAACTCAGTCCCGATCTCGACGCGTAGTGTCACAAATGTGCCATATTGATTGACGTCTGACGTCGGTGATTGGCGGGGACCTGCGGGCGAGAGGTCCGGCCGCGGCTGGGGACGGGCGCCTGAACAGCGGGACGACATGTGAGTGGAGCTAAGCAGCAAGATCGGAGACGTGGATCGTGCAGTAGCTTGCAGTGGGATTAGCGATCACAGTACGAAAATGCCATCAGAGTGTGAATGTTGCCATCAGGCGGGATCGCATTCACACACTTACTGTATATACTCGGATCTGATTCCGGTCGCGATCACGTGCTATGCAGACTCGGACCCATCAGCGCGGGCATCGAGCGTTGGCGGAACACGGAGGTTCAATGCGACTGGAGCTGGTACCGACGAGGTACAAGCGTCTCGATGGATAATCCAAAGTCAATGCCAACTCAGTCCCGCGCGATACTTGCGAAGGACCACCAGCAAATGGAGATGCCACTGCGACAAAAATATCGGACGAATACGACCCCGTGGCGTGGAGTTCAAGAAGGCGTCATGCGAGGCAGTTATCACAGTAGAGATTCGTTGGTCAGCAAGTCTTCGGGGACTTACGTGACATTTTGCGAGTATGTACATATATAAGACGAGCTGATTGTCTGGTTTTGCACAACTCAACTGCCTCACAGCGATCCAGACCAAGAATCAAGCATCAATGCCTTTCCACCAATTCTACACTCCCAAAGGACTCTATTCGGACGCCGAGAAAGCGGCACTCGCCAAGGGTATCACTGCGCTCTACGCAGCCCCGCCGATCTCCCTCCCGGAGTTCTACGTCGTCGTGGCTTTCATCGAGCTCGAGCAGGGCAACTTTTTCGTCGGCGCCGAGACCAAGCGCGCCGACAACATGGTCCGCATCCAAGTCGAACATCTAGCGGGGAAATTCCCCGTTGGAGAAGCCGGGTGCGTTGATCGTCGAATTTGACACCGCAGGCATCGGCTCAACTCACCATGCGCTCCATCAGAGTCGCCAGCAAGCGTGATTTAATAGCGAGGTACCAGGATATCATCAAGCCCTACACCGCTGGGCGCGGTGTCGATTGGGAGATCGGAGTCCAAGAGTGCGATGTGAGCCGTGTCTTTGGCCACTCGCTAGCGCTATGCTGATCGCTTGTCCAGGCCCATCTGTGGCACCTCAACGGCATGGCTCCTCCCCCACTTGGTAGCGAGCAAGCAGAACTCTGGAAGAAGGAGAACAAGGCGATCCCCTATGTAGCGGAGAAGACTGTTTAGCGATGTGATGGTGATGCCGCCAGAGATACAGTAAGTGGACAAAATGATTGACTGATCAGTTCTCTTTGATTAAAAATGGGCTTTCCAGGCTCTTAGAGCTCATATCATCCTAGGGTCTCTAAGAACAAAATGTAGCCTTGGGCCTGTAGAATAGTCCACTGAACCCCTGAAGTTGTTGCAAAATTATTTGTAGAGATATACTACCAATTATCAATGACTGGTTTTACAATAAAGACAACATTTTGCTTCTGTGGCCAGCCTTGAGTCCTGATTTCAATGTCATCTAGCACATGTAGGACTCTCTCAAACATATAGTGGAAGGTCAGCACCCACTGCCATCAGGCAAGGAGGATTCCAGGCAAGGGTGGGCACATTTGAACATGGACAAGATTTTCACTTACTACACTGTAATCTGGAGTTCTAGATATTCTACACATGGAAACTAATACTCTTAAGGTGCATTTCATTCCAATTGACCCTTGGGCAAAATCAGCTCTGTGAGCCAGGACAATCAAAAAACTGATCAGTCAATCATTTTGTCCACTTACTGTAGATCACCGCTTATCTCAAGAATGAGATTTCGGGTGCATGTCTCTTAGACCAGAATCTATCTGTCCAATGTGGAGCAATTTCTGAAGTGAGGGTGATTCCTTGAAGTAAGCTGCAAGCAGCCGACTCAGATCGTGGGCACAGAGATCAGAATATTAAACGATCTAGAATTTGAAGTGTCAAGGCAGTTTCTACAGATTCTCAGTTAATTTGGAGCCCCATCGCTAGAATTGATGCTCCACTCCACTAGAGCTGCTCAATTCGAAGTCGTTCATCCGTTCATCCGTCCATCCGTCCATATACGAGTCGTTCATCAGCTTATACAACCACTGATTGATCCTCGTCTTGGGTGATGATCAAACGACCAGCAAAAGTCGAACATTGAGATCGAACTCAGTTCACGGTGATTATGAGCTGAGCGAAAGCGCATTGAAGAATCAAGCCGACAGATACCCTAAAATTCAAGCCGCCAAGGAAGAAATCAATGATCATCATGAATTATACAAGCTGTTGGACGACATAAACGGATGAACGACCCGAAAATTGAAAGTATAAGCATAAACACGACGCAGCTGCAACACATCACAACCGCCGCAAACGGACTTTGACAAACAGAGTAGAAAACAGAAACTGGGAGAGCTGCGTGTCGTGCAACGGGATATGGCGGTACCCTGGCCAGTCATCACTCAGTCTTCTGTCACTGCAAAGAAGAAAAAATACGGGCGTACCTTGTTGCAAACAGGCCAAGGAAGTGCAGTACTGCGCGAATGGGTCGTCGTCGTCCTTGTTTCCGTCCTGCTTGACCGCAAAGCGCACAAACACAAGCTCCGTCATATCCCCCCTGCAGCTGAATGGCAGCAGGAGCTTCTCCTCCCACACAGGGTTGAAGGCGTTTCGCTTGCAGGAGGAGGTGCGCATTGTTATGGAGGTTGGATTCGAGGCGGCGGAGGGCGGCGCGGAGCCTCGCTGGGTCTGAAACCCTGTCCAGTCTGGAAGATGCAACGAGACTTCGACGGAGAGGTCCGACGCAGAGTCTTTGGGCGGCGCAAGCTGCTGGGCGGACACGACGGTGACTTCCAGCACATACTCGGTCTTCTGATTGAGCAGCTCTTTCTGATTTGGCAGGCGCAGTGCTCGTGGCTTCAGCACGTATCCGAGACCCCCATTGCGGGCGAACATCGCGTGGTTGATCAGCGATCCAAGATCTAAACGTTTGTGTCAGATCGCGTGCGAGAGATCGGACAGAATACGAACCCACAGTCTGTCTGTTCAACGCGACGAGCTGTGCACCAGAGCTCCAGAAGTGATGCGGGAGACAGTTGGACGAGTTGACTCGCATCCCTTTCGGATATATCCGCACCAGATGCGTGCGGGTGTGCTTGATGAGGTCGAGTACGGCTGATGAGCGGACCATGCGCGAGGCCGCGTTCTCCGAGAGAGAGAACATGTGCTGCGGCGCATACGCCTCTTTCTTATTGATCCCGCGGTACTTGACGCCGACCGTATATACCAGCAAATCGAGCAGGGCCTGCGACATCTTTGGCTTGCTGTCGGAGTGGCTGGAAGACGGGGAGGACTCTCTGCGGGATGTTTGTCCTCGACTCGAACTCCGGACACGTTGAATTGCGTCACTGGCTTTGCGGAAGAAACGCGACTCCCGCTTGTTATCTGGAAAGGTTGAGCAAGTGACTGACATATTGCGAGTTATCACTGACCAGATTCGTTCCCATTCAGCTCTGAATCATCCGCCGTGGAATCAGCCGAAGTGTAGCTGACATCCCGGGGCAGATCTATCCCGAGCGGATCATCACGCGAGATGTAGATGTTCTTCGTCTTCACTAGGATGCGCCCCCGCAAATCGTGCGGACTGGGCAGCTCATCGAAGGTGGGCCGAGAATCGATGGATGCTTGCACCAGCTTATCCCCAAACACATCCGACATGATCTGTGCGATCATCTCCTGCTGAGCGACCGGGCAGTGGATCTCCGCAGAGATGATTACGGGATAGGGTGACGTCTCGAACGCGTGTTGGTTGATGGCTTCACAGACCAACTGTAATGGTATCTTGGTCGTGAGAGTGTTGCCATGCGTCACAACCGGAGATGGGGTTCCTGGAAAGATGTCCACTGTTGCCTAATCAGAACAATAGATCCATGAGAGACAGACGCCTAACAAACTAACACTCGACAGATCGGCATCCTGCCTGAAGGGCTCGCACATAGCCTTCGATGGTGCTCTGCCCGACCAGCTGATGGCCGAGAAGATAAGTGTTGTGGGAAGACGAGATAAAGTATTCGGGAAGCGGCCGCGTCATCTCGTGGGATGTCCCGGTCCCGGAGATTCCGTCGTACGGCTCTGACTCGACCATGAGGCCCAGTGTGTTCGGAGGCGGTTGATGATGGTGGTGGTGATGGTGGTGGGAAGACTTGCTTTCCTGTGCTTTCTCTGGCTCATCGGCGAAGCACGAGTTATCTGCCGATAAGAGAAAGGCGGAGAAAGATTCTAACGAGATGCATGGAACGGACAAGATAGACTTGTCCGCGTAAGCCTCGAAAAGAGCCTCTAATGGCAGAGGGCTCAGTCGAGACTGTAAGAGAGTCAGTACACGGATATGATACATTAACTGGACGAACGTCGTGCTGGACCCCCATAAACTCTGTGAAGACCCCCAAGTCGAAGCACGGGCGGGCACCGACCAATCGCTTATAGATTCGTGCGATATCAGGTCGCGCTTTGAGCAGCTTGGCGAACCGACTAAAGTCGTCAATGTCAAGTAGTCCACGTGAACTCGAGTCGGAAAGCTACGAGACGATGAGAAGGGGGATATGCGTCGTGTCGGAGAGAGGTACGAACTTGGAACAATCGTTGCACCTCTTCCTCGTTCCATCCCCCATTCAATCGAGCACACAGACGCACGACATCGTCGAAGGTGAATCCCTTCCCGTTCCAGTAATGCCTCTCCCACACCACTTCCAGTAGTTCCCCTTGCGTCAGGCCGCTCATCAACTCTGTCTGGAGGAGGTGGACCTTGCGCAGTCCTGCGAGCCACATATCCATGATGTCCTTGGTCGGCGCAAGAAGGTGCATTGTCTTGTTGGTGGAGTTGATCATATAAATGAGCGTTATCCAACGGTCTTCGCAATCGGGATCCGACACTTGTAACGAGTCGCGGTATAGTTTGGTTTCTGGGCCGGCGCGAACGTAGCGGATAGCGTCAATCGAGACTTGACTTGGGACGTGAGAGATCGGACCATGAAGGAGGCCCTAGACGTACTGTATTTCGTGACTTTGGACTCCCAAATCAGTTGCCCGCGTGTGGGATCCAAGCGGAAGAGCATTGTTCTCTGCTTCTTCGCAGAAATCTTCGTCAGCATCACTCCCTCTTGCAGTACCTGAGGAATCGTGTCGTCTGTACTCGAGGGTGACCGTCCGTTTCGCGCATGGGAGCTGTTTGCTGGGGACTTCGAACGTGTGATACGGCGAAGACTTCGTCTGATCTTGCGTCCGAGACGACGCGCCGAGCCAGCATCCCCAGGCTCGAGGGAGGGCGGGCTCACCAGGTTCGCGGCTCTGCGCAGCATGCGAGAAGAGTCGTCGTCGAGCACCTGCGGGCTGAGATCATAACGGAGAAGATCGCTGTTCGGAGTGGCGGTGAAGAGACGCGAGGCGTGACGGCTTCGATGAGTGACATGGGGTACTCGGCAAAAAATTGAGTGTCCGATCCGGACAACCGAGCTGACTTTCCAGCCAAAGTAGGGCGTCTCCGAGTCCGTGCACAACGAAGAAGCAACTTCATGAATCTGCTGACCCCGGCGTCAAAACTTTAAAACCTCCGTGGACACTAGTTCTACCTCCGTACGCACACGCGATCGGGCGAAGCAACACGCCGACATTCAGCCAGTCGCCACAGAATTGACCGGTCGAGTCTACCGGTTTCATAATTGCTTGCTCTTGCAACCTGTCTGACGATTCCAGAGTATGTATGTTCATAAAAACATTGCGCAACCTGCAGTTATCAGGCCAAGCAGTTCACGCGTCAGGTGATCGTGATGAACATTCGTCGGTACGCCGTGGCTGTAAGGGGAACAGATTTCCCGCCGGATTAGCGCGCTAAGCGCTAATCTGACTCGTATTGCAACAGATAAATCTAGATAAGTTTTGTGCCAGCCACCACTTACCCTTGCAACTGAGCGTTACTCAGCGCTCAAGCCTTCTTTATCGATCGTCGTATCACTCTGACTCTCATAGATATTCGGTACCGCTCTCTCACCTTTTTCAACTGGAGTCAAGGATAAGCCGCCTAGTTCACGCACTTTCACTGCCCACCATCATGCCCAACCCCCAGAACTATCCCATCCCGGACGGCCTCTACGCAATCGACCCCTCACACCTCGACCTTCGCTCAGACGCTGATATAGACCACGCCCTGCTCAACCCGCAGCCCGTCACACACACCAAGAACATATGGTTCTTCTGGCACAGCGGTTTCGCGACCATGCCTCCCCACCACAAACGCACTGTCCGCGCATGGCATCGCCGCTTCTCACGCGCCGGCTGGGTTGCGCGCGTCGTCGATCTCGCCGAAGACTCCCCGACCCACGTGAAGCACTACCTCGACGTGACCGATCCAGCGGTCTTCCCGCAGGCGTTCCGCGAGCGCACCCTCTCGGGGACGTACGCGATCCAGCACAACTCCGACCTTGTGCGCTTTCCCCTGCTCGTCACGCATGGCGGGGTCTACGCGGATGTGGGGATGATGCAGATCGGGGACCTAGACCGGCTGTGGATGGAGACGATCGGCAACGCGGAGTCTCCCTGGGAGGTTCTCTCGTACGACTTCGGCTCGGGCGCGCGCGGACTGACGAACTACTTCCTGGGATCTCTGCCCGGGAACCCGTACTTCGAGCGCTGCCACCGGCTCCTCTTGAAGCTCTGGGAGGGGAGAACCGACACCGAGGGGCTGTACTGCCATCCTCTGCTTGCGGGGGTACCCATGCTCGGCGCCGACGGAAGTCTAAGCTTCGAAGAGAACGGGATCACCTACGGCCCGGAGGAGTGCAGCAGGATGCTGACGGACTACATCATCCAGGGCCAGGTGATCACTGCAGTGCTCGGATTAGTTGACGAGGCGGGGGGATGGGACGGTCCCCGGTACGCGCAAGACCACGTGTACTGCATCGACTTCATGGTCGGCGCCCAGCTCATCAATCAATACACCGCATGGGACGGGCATCTCGCGTTCGAGCTCATGAGTCTGCAAATGCCCGGTGCGGGCGAGGAGGAGAGCGCGAAGCAGAAGCAGGCGAGGGAAATCGTCGAGGGCGTCCTGGGCCGCAGCTTCGCGGTCAAGCTCGCCACGGGCATCATCCAGCGCATGATGGGTGAGACTTTGGGCACTCTGTGGAAGCAGAATACCGGAAGCGATGACATTCCTGGGACATATGGTCACTGGATCCGGCACGGCATGATCTACTGGAACCAGAAGGAGATACCCCCCGCCGTGATTTTTGAACTGCGGCAGCCTTTGCGCGTCGGGCCTCTGCTCGGTTAGTAGACCACGTAGTACGTACTGTACATATGTCCTCGGCTTCAATTACTGCTCTATGAAATCATTATCAGCATCTCTCATGAGGTCCTTGCATGGGGCGCGGCCCGAAGCTGGTTACAGCGACGATATTCTCATCTGATGCCCTCAGATTCCGCCGACGTGTTGCCTATCGATTAACCTCCTTAGTCAGCTGCTTCGGTCTTGCGTAGGTGTCTGCCCTGGGCAGTCCTCATTGAGGGCCAGGTTTCGGTGTGCTGTGTTCACTTTTACTACCGATCAGGCAATGGTATACCCTTACATATCCCCTCTTCCCAACTGGTCAGGATCTGCATTGATGACGCACGAAAACTCGGCGCTCGCTTCCGAGCTGAGCACCGCCACCTCCCAATGGATATATGAGAAAATATGTATAAATAGTGATGTTCTTGGCTCACTCGCTCATGGCACCCGATGTCGATGTCGCGTTCATGGATGCGCTCGGGCTTTCCGAGTGGCACGCCATCCGCCCCGGAAAGCCACCACTGTCGCTCTACGTGCGCGAGATCACGTCCGTGTCCGCCACGTTCATCCTCTCGTCCACATTTTCGAGCGCGCGTTTTGGGCCGGACGATGCGGACCCGTTCCTAGCCTCGCTGGGTCTCGCGGCGGAGGACGAGAATGAAGAGGACGAGCGGGAGGACGACGAAACGGACGACTCGGGGTCAGGCGAGCCGAAGAAGACGTCTATCATCTCGGAGGCGCTGGCGAAGGGCCTTTCAGTGAATGTTAACGGCACCGTCTGGAAAGGCGTCTACATCCGCATTGACGAGAAGATTGACGAGGCGGTCATTATCATATACGGCCTCATGCCGGGCAAGAAGTACGACATCGACCTCGGGCTCGTGCAAGGCGGGCAGAGCAACAATATTCGAAGACAGGTTGTCACTGATGGTGAGTTGACTTTTTTCCTTCTTTCTTCTCAGTTTTTTCTTTCTTTCTTTGAAACTGACGGTTCCTCAGACGGGGATCACTCAAAGAGTGAATCTGACTCAAGCAGCGAGTCTCCACTGCCGACGCCGTCCTCGTCGCCCGGCACCGCCTCAACAACACCGCCCCTCGCAGCGCCGCGGCCGCAGTTCACGCTCGAGGATCGGCGGAGCCAGCTGCAGCACACGCTGACGCTGATGTCGACCGAGCGCGACTCGTTGGCGGTGTCTCTCAAGGCCGCACGGCGGGATGCACAGAAGGTGGACGCTGCGCTGCGCTCGGAGATCGAGATCCTGAAGCGCGCGTCGGAGAAGAACGCCGCCGCGGAGCACCGTGCGCGCCAGAAGGTGCTTGCGCTGCAGGAGGCGGCGAAGCGCGCGCAGGCTTCGACACGGGAGATGGAGGAGCTGGTGCGCGAGCTCGAGACCGAGCTGCCGGACTTGCGGACCCAGCGCGCCGAGAAGGAGGCGGTGTATGCCCGGCTGAAAGAGGACGCGGACAAGGCGCGCCGAGAGTGCGAGCGCAAGGCTGAGCTGGAGCGAAGGAGACAAGACGGCATGAAGGGCGAGCTGACGATGCTGAGCCACAAGATGGACAAGGTCCAAGTGAAACGGGACAAGCTCGAAGGGACGGTCATCCCCGATCTCGAGGATCAGCTGAGGGATATCGAACTGGAAATCCAGCATCTCGAGTCCGATCCACTCGCGTACCCGTATTCCCAAGACACCGCGGACGCCCTGGACGAAGCCGATCAGCTAAACGCATACAACCTCCAGTGGACACGACAGCAGCAGCAGCAGGTCCCAGGCATCCTGACGCGGCCGTCCCCTATACCAATCCAGCGGCCAGGCCAGCCAGCCCCCAGCTCGAGCTTCCCGCAATGGTCCACCGCTCCTCGGCACCAGCCGGCCCCGCGGATGATGGCGCAGGCCCCACAGCGACGTTCGTCGCTCAAGTCCATGTTCGCTGAGACCGCGGCGCCGTCGGTGACGGCTGCGTCGACCTTGTCTAGCCGTGCAGCGCCGTTTGAGCCTGCGCGATCGAGGACTGGGGGCGGTTCCGCGGTGTGGTCCGCCGCCCGGTCGCCCGGCAAATGGTGATGCCGACCGATAGGGCCTTTTTGCGCGTGTGCTTGCGCTTGTATCTATAATGTGTAGCCTAGTAATTATTGACGTGGTGTGTATCGACAATGCTTTCTGAAATACAACGAGTATACATGCGGTGCGGGGATCGCACACTCGCGCAGCTTGGTTGGCGATCACAGCGTGGGCTTCACGGCGACTTTGAGGGCGGACTTGCTCTCGAGCTTGTCCAGCGCTTTCTGGAAGTCCTTGATGGCGAAGACATCCGTTACCTGGTTGGAGGGCCGTGTCACCCGGCGTGAACATGGATGATCGATGTTGCTCCGCTCACCATGCCCTTGACGCTGATCTTGCCGCTCTCCAAATACGCCACGGCGCGGGGGAAGCAGAACGTCTGCGCGAAGGAGCCGATGATCTGGCGGGGGGTGGGTCTCCGAGTCAATGCTCCTGCTCACTCGGATCATCGCAACCACCACGCGCCTTGATTTCGTCCCCGAAGATCTTGGACGGCGGCCAGTGCACGCGCGCGTCGTTCGAGTACACGCCGTAGACCATGAGCGTCCCGCCGCGGCGCACGTAGTTGATGCTGTCGTTCGCGACCTTCTCCGAGCCCGTCGCCTCGACCTGGACGAAACACGGGTGGTGGGTCACTGGTCACTGGCACACGTCCGTGGAGACTGACCACCGCGTCGAATCCGTACGGAAAATCCTGCTTGAGCCGCGCCCACGTCTGCTCCGGCGCGGCCCGGTCGATCTCGTAGTACACATCCGCGGCGCCGAGGTCGCGTGCGATCTGCGTCTTGATGCCCTTGTTGGCGGCGATAACGACCTGGCGCGCGGGTCCGTCGTCAGTCTCGAGCAGAGGAGCAGACAGACAGACAGACGCCTCAAACGAACCTTGGCCGCGCCGTTGAGCTTGAGGATCTGGGCGAGGATCAGGCCGGTCGGCCCAGAGCCGAGGATGAGCACGTCGGAGCCGACGGGGAGGTTCAGCTTGTCCGCGCCGTGCAGCGCGCAGGCGGCCGGCTCGACGAGGGTGGCCTCCTCGTCCGATAGATTCTGTATCTTGTACACCTTCTTGCTCGCCCTGTCACCGCCAAAATCACATCAGCAGCTGTCCGTTCCGTGTCCGATATCGATTCGCGGGAGCCGGCTGTTACTATTACTTACGCAGTCACGTAGTCCGCGAACCCGCCGGACACGGTCACACCCAGGCTCTCGAAGTTCTCGCACAGCAGCGACTGGCCCCGGCGGCAGAAAAAGCATTTATCGCACTGCGAACGGGTTCAGAGACTGGATAGACCCCGCTCGGATTCGGGGCGGATGCTACTGACGGTGATGCCGGGGTCGACGACGCATCGATCTCCCACAGCGAATCCGGACACGTTTTTCCCGATTTTGGCGATGGTGCCGACGATTTCGTGGCCCGGAATGAGCTGTTCGCGTGAGTCGGGGCCTACCAAGTCACGGAGGGGACTCACGGGAAATCTGGCGATAAATTCGCCTTTTCAAAGCGTCAATTATCGGAACATCAAAGGATTCTCAGGGACAGGCACCGTGGGCGATATGGCTGACAGGCGGCAGCGAAATTTGAGCTCCGGTGTCCAAGCCGGGGGTGCATTCAACGTACCTGTCCGTTCCACAGATCCCACACGCAGAAACTACGCGACGTTGAGGGACGACTCGACTGGGCGGACGGCAACGCACCTTTGATCTGGACCTCATCGTCCGTGATCTCCACGACGGGCGTAGCGTCGAGCACCTCGAAGTTCTGCACCTGCCGGACGAGTCACTCAGCGCTGTCCTGCGGGGGGCAGAGACTGGCGGGTACCCCGTGGTAGTATACAGCGTTCATGGGGGTCGGTGGTCAGATGGGAGGCGTGGGCAAGCAGTGATAGAGAGGAATATAAAGATGAAGCGACGCGCGATACACGCGGTGCAACAACTGCGGTCCAAACGGTCCGCCCGCGGACTTTATCTTATCATATCGCATCGACGCGTGACGTCATTACTTCATGTGACCTCCGGCGTGGTCATTGAATACTTGGTAGTAGGACGATGGAACGCAGCAAGTACAGAACGACATCGAATAAGTGGCGGGCATATGATTTACTTTGCATCCCTTCACTTTCTGCCCGCAAATGAGTGGATCCAAGACATCCACTCAACAACCAAGTCCTCCAGGAGCACACCAGACGCGGCGTCCTCCGACTCACACTCCGAATCCGAGTCCCCGGCGTGTATCGTCCGCGCATCGTCCGACTCACAATCGCCGTCCTCGTCCTCAGATCCAGGCTCTGCCACACAAAAATCAGTCCTCCTGTCGTACAGTACATTCCGCGCGCGCAGAAACCAAAAGCACGCACCATCCCCCGGCTCGAGATACGACCCATCCGGCATGAGCCTCGCGAGCGGAGACACCTCCAGAGCAGGCGGCCGACACGTCTCTGCCGGCTGCGCGTAGTCCGGCATGCGGAACACGACGAACGACTCGCCGTCGCCCAAAGCGAGGAGATCGGCATCCGTCGCGCGGAGCGCGGCGTCGCCCTCGAGCACGAGCGCGTGCATCGTCCTCAGGCGCGGTGGCGGCGCGGGAGGGGGCGCGGGTGCGGGCTGACGGCTGCCCCGCGCGCGGTGGTGCCGGAACGTCTCGTCGTACGCGCGGCAGATGCGGTCCACCTCGGCGGATGTGCGCATCGGGCGGTGTCTCAGGCCCGCGTGTGGGGCGGGGTTTGCGGTGTATTTTTGTGGAGCGGCCCTCTGCGTGCCACCCGCTACTTCGAGGTTACGCGTCGTCCTCTCCTCGTAGGCGGGGACGTTTTTCCGCACGAAGGCGGTGAGGAGGGAGGCGTACGTGCGCTGGGCCGCAGCGACGACGTTGGAGGAAGAGGAGGCTTTCATTGTCTTGGTATTGGACGGCATGGTGGCTGGAGTAGGGAGCACAGTGCGCACTGCAGGCGCTTTATACCCAGGCTTTACTTCGTGTCTTGGTTGACCGAGACTTTATCCGCATGTTTCGGGACTCCAGTCTCATTCGCTCCTTATTGGAGGAGGCATGAGACAGATTCACTGTTTCCGTGCTCCCGCAATCGCGTAAGTAAGACTGATTTTCTGAAACAAACAGCAAAAGACGGGTGGTGAGAAATTCAAAGACAAGTCGCTCGAATGGCCCATCACGATCATCATCTACGCTACGTCGAGCCCAAAACATATACCGGGTCAACGCCGACCGTCTCCTCCACCTTCTTCCCCATCCTGCCCACGGCCTTCTGCGCCTTGCCCAGCCCGAAGCCCAGACTGATCCCCGCAACGTCGGAACGCTGCTCCGAGCGCAGCGCCCCGCGCTTGTGCTCGACGACCGTCTTGTGCAGCCCCTCGAACGTCGTCCACGCGCCCTTGTACCCGAGCCCGCCTTTTTCCGGCGGGAGGCGCGCTCTCGAGTCGTCAAAGACGAGATGCACGTTGACGAGGTTGAACAGCGGGGGCTGGAGGTTGACTAGATCGCCTGCGAGCGGCGGGAGGATGTGCTTCAGAAAGGGCAGGGCGCTGACAAGGCGCGGGCGCGAGAGATAGTAGCACTCGATGGCGTGCTGTTGGCATTATCTCAGAGAATGGAAGAGATTTGTGCGGTCCGAACTCACTGAAAGCAGGATCATGAGTGTCGGCGAAAGGAACGGAAATGTCGTCTCTCCGTCCATCAGTGTAGACAGGGTGAGGTAGACGTCGCCGTACGTCGGGGGCCGCCCCGGATCCGCGATCACGAACGCTTGGCCCCCGATGTCGGGGTTGCGTCCGCCGTTCTCCAGTTCCAGGAGCCGCTGCTCGTACAATAGATGGGCGACCGCGGCGTTCTCCACGTACGTGAAGTTCTGGACGACCGAGTCCAGCCATGTCGGATTAACTTGCCGCACCAGGTAGGCGCCTGACGGACGCAATCTGAACATCCGGCAAGTGCGCAAAGCAAACTCTAAACGCACCACACAGCATATCGCCCCCTGGCCCGAATATGCCGTTCCCCGGGCGCAGGCACCCCGTCCTCAGCACTGTCTGCCCCGATGGCGTCTTGTCAGCTGCCCTGACCCGCCGTTCCGCAACGATCTTGGTCGCCGCATAGTTGGAGAAGAACTGCTCGTGGCGTGTCGGCACCAGCGCCTCGTCCTCGTTGATCGCCTGCACGAACATCGCGGGCTCGCGCTCCCACGGCCAGAGCAGGAACCGGCTGCTCTTCACCGACACGGATCCGCTCGACGTGTACACGAGGACGCCCGCGCCGGCGGCCCGCGCGGCGTCGACGACGTGCTGCGTCCCCGCGACGTTGACGCGCGCCGAGTTCGGGAGCAGCGACCGGCGTTTCTCGAAGAACCGGATGTTCGCCGCGGTGTGGAACACGGTGAGCCCCGCGTCCGGGGCGCCCTCCGGCCAGGGCGCGGCGAACGCCGCGCGCACCGCGTCGCCGTCGGAGATGTCCACCTGCATGAAGTGCACGGCGGTACCGCGGCCCGTCGTCAGGTCAGCGCGAGCGGGCGGGCGGAGGTCCAGCACGCGGATGCGCCGCGGCTCCTCCCCGCGGTCCAGCAGCTGCCTGACGATCCACCCGCCGAGAAACCCAGCCTGGGAAAACAGAGGGCGTGTTTCAGCCGACGGCGTTCAAGGAGAGAAAAACGGCAGGCCCACGCACGCCGCCGACAACGATGTAGCGCCTGCCCGTCCGCGGCGGGATCTGGCCCGCATTCGACACGGGCGCAACGCGCAGGCGCGCGTCCATCTTCCACACATCCTCGACGGTGCAGCGGGTCGGCGAGACGGCGAGGGCGGCTGGCGGGATGGCTGTCAGCCGGCGATCATTGATGTAGATGTAGAGCGCGAGGAGCGCGAGGAGGCAGGCAGCCGCCGTGAGATGCGTTGTCCATGACATGGAACCTTCAGCCCGAAACGACGACGACACCCGCAAAGTGTCAGTGACGGTTTCCGCTTCGAGTGCGGCTGGGACGGCCCGGGCACGTGATGCACGTCACGCTGATTACGGACCTGGGCCTTGGCCCTGAGTCGGATTCGGGCAAGATACATGCAGCTTGAAGGCGTGGTTCTTTGTCCGATGCCTGCGCACCATGCACACAAAAACGTGGTCCTGTGACGACACTCCGCCCATCAACATGACTGAAGTATTAGCGGCTGAGTGTGTCCTCCGTGCCCGGTGGTGATTATCACTCGAGCGTAAATCTGCCGCGGCCGGGGAGAACTTTTTCGCGGAAAGAAAGATGACTCCTCGCTTCCCCGCCGCCCACTTGGCTCTCTCTTCTGACTCTGTGCGCGACGACCAGAGCCCATCCAGCGCAGCCATGCCCTCCGATTCGCACAAGCACGACGCGATATCGGCTCCCGTCAACGCGGATGCAACGCCCAGCGCCCCCAACGCAGTTCCGCCTCAGGAAAAAGCGAAGAAACGGGCCAAGGAGGACGACGAGCACATCCTGCCGCACAACAACATGCCGCTCGTCTCGTTCGCACTGATGATGACTGCGTTCCTGGTGCGTCGAAGCCCGAGCCCCCGGGGAGGCAGCTGAGATGATGATGATCTGACCGCGATTACCATAATCCGTCCGTCTAGGCCGCCCTCGATCAAACGATGTGGGTCCCCGTGTGTCCGCGCCATCTCGAACCGAATCTGAGCACACACCCTTGCTATTGAACAGCGTCGCGACGGCTCTGCCGACTATAGTGTCTGATCTGCAGGGCGGGAACAACTACTCGTGGGTCGGAAGGTGCGCCGAGATGCCTTCTGCTCCACCTGGCACCCCCGATCCAATCCCAACCAACCAACCAACCGACTATGGATCGCAGCTCATACCTCATCGCCGCGGCCTCGTTCGCCCCCGCATACGGCAAACTCTCCGACATCTTTGGCCGCAAACTCGTGTTATACCCCTGCATCGCCATTTTTCTTGTATGTTTTTTTTTTTTCCCTGGCTGCGCTTCTTCACAAGACCCGCATCTGATCCGGACGCCAGTTTGGATCCGCGCTGTGTGGAGCGGCCAAGTCCATGACCTGGCTGATTGCAGCGAGGGTCATCCAAGGCGTTGGCGGCGGAGGTGAGTCACGTTTTCCAAAAACTACGGAACGGACCTTGCCGTGACGTTCGTAATATATGGCCAGGCATCCAGCAGATGGTGCAGGTCGTCATCGGGGACATCGTTTCGCTGGAGGAGTAAATCCAATTCCGTTTCCATTACATGGCTGGACGCTCACATCGCGATCAGACGTGGTACATACGGGTCGTACGTCGGCGCGATGTGGGGCGTTGCAGGGTAAGTCAGGGCCGTCGTGGATTTTACGGGGGGCCACGCGCTCATCACTCTCGTGCAGCGTGGTCGGTCCCTTAGTCGGTGGAGTAAGCCCCCCACTCCCATTCCACCATCTATCCTGATCGCACTCCAGGCGCTCACCGACCACGTGTCGTGGAGGTGGTGTTTCTGGATCAACCTGTCAGTATTTTCCATTCTCGTCCATTACGACAACAGATTGAAGCTCATCGAATCGCAGACCGACGGGCGGTGTCGCCGGAATGATGCTGTTCTTCTTCCTCAACCTCAATCCACACAAGGGCAAGACGCTTCGCGAGCACGTGCGCGAGTTCGACTTCCTCGGGCTCGTGCTCGTCGTCGGCGGCGTGGTCGCTCTCCTGCTCGGATTCAGCGAGAGCGAAAAAGGATGTACGCAAAACAACACAGAACAAAACAACAACCTCCACCCGCGGCTGATGCCAACACACAGGGAACACCGCAAGCACCATCGCACCGCTCGTTGTGGGGCTCGCGGCGATTCTGGCTGGCATGGTCAACGAGAACTTGACGAACCGATCGCCCATCATCCCCCCGCGGCTGTTCAGGACGCGAACGACCAGTCTGATCTTCCTCACGGTGTTTCTGCATTCGCTGTCGTTTTTCTGCGGTATGCGATGCTAGGATCCATCTTCTTATTTCCGGAATATAACCATTTTCAGCCGCGTTTTATCTGCCGCTGTACTTCCAAATCCTCGGCGCATCTGCAACGAAATCGGGTATCTTGTGAGTGACAAGAGGTCCCCCCCCACATTTCTGTCCTAATTGGTACAGAATTATCCCCTTTGCGCTGCTCTCTTCTGTCACGTCTGCGCTGGCGGGATACGTCGTCAGCAAGATGGGTGATTACAGGCGAGTCTGAGTTTGTTTATCATTCACACCTGCCACGGAATCCTGATCCGCATGACAGACCCGTGATGTGGGTTGGATATGTGAGATTTGTCTCAGCTTGATCTGAGCGCACTCTTTAAACACCCGATCCCAGACCGTCACGATCATCGGATACGGTCTCATGATAATGCTCAACGAAAAATCGTCCCTGTAAATTTTCCTCCCCTCGCTCATCAAGGTACTCACGCCGCGGCACAGGGCACTGCAGCTTATCTACCCCACCATCGCCGGGCTCGGCATCGGCGCCCTGTTCCTCCCACCCCTCATCGCAATGCAAGCCGCGATGCCGCAAAAGGACATGGCCACGAGCTCGACGACGTTCGGATTGTTCCGGTGAGTCCTGTCCGAGTCTGCCCAAATTTTCCAACATTCTGATCGCACACAGAACCCTCGGTGCGACGATCGGCGTTTCTGTCGGCCAGGTTCTCTGCTCCGGGGTAAGCTCTCACACACAGCCTATTCATCCGTCTACAGTAAGCGAAGCTAACCATGCACCGTACCATCAGGTCGTGCTGCACAAACTCAAAAAAATCCCCGGCCTGACGCTGAACCTCTCCGGCGGCGTCTTGGCCGAGGGTGTGCGGCAGATCCAGACCATCCAGCCGCAGTCGATGAAGCAGCAAGTGCTGCACGCCTACACCGCGGGCATCTCGGCCATCTGGATCCTGATCACCCCCGTACTCTGCATCTGCCTAATAGCCGGTGAGTCTCTCTCTTCCAAAAATATCAACGAAACAAAGCTGGGGCTGACCGGGGTCGCCAGTCCTCTTCCTCAAAAAATACAGTCTCAAGCGCAAGATCATTCGCAAAGACAAGGACGGGCGGGAAATCGTGGAGCCCGTCGCCGAGGCCACAGAAGGAGGCCCTTCTATCTCGGATATTGAGAAGGGCGCTCTACAGATCGAGGAGAAAACAGACCACGCTAGCACAGAGTCTGACACACCCCACCTGTAAAGATCGATGTACATCAATGACATCTGACGGCATCAAAGGGCTGTGATGGGAAGCAGAACCGGGAGAAGGACGTCGAGTATCATCCAAGAGCGTAAGTATGCGTAATAAAGTCAGTCACATGTACATCTAAGTAAGTGAGTATATATTTCAGGGTCCACAAGTCAAGTACATCTACAGCGTTACACACACACAACATCAATCATCATACCCGGGAGAAGTCCGGGACCACCTCCTCGGAGTCGGATTCGGATTCGAATTCGAGTTCGCCCCGGGGTACATGGCAGCCTGTCCATTAGGGGACCAGTTATGCCGTCGCCCGCCAGCGCCGACGCCCGCGAATCCCCGGCTGGGAGATGGCGAGTCGTCTCGCGGCGGCGTGCTGCTCCCCGGCCGAGAAGCGGCGTACGGGGCCTGCGGCGGGCTCATCAGGGGCACTTCCATGCTCGCACGCCGATGCCGGGGCACAGCGGCCGGCGGTGGTTCCAGGCTCGCGCGATGCCGGGGTCGCCGAGATCGGCGGGTCGACCTCCCCTCGTCGCTGGAAGTGGTGCTCCTCGGTACAGCAAGGGGCGGGGGCAACATCAACAGCGCGTTGTCGTGTTTCTGCCTTGACGGAGGCCGGTTGCTCTGGCTGGACCCTGACGAGGCTTGGTAGGGCGAGTCATCCACACTCACGAGGGAATGGCGCTTGTACTCGTCTGAATCGATTCCATTCCTCCACCGTCTCTCCTTCTCAAACTCAGCCCACCGCTTCATGACGATATGCGTCGAATCAAACTCGCCCTCCTTCTCCCCGTCTTCTGCATCCGCCTTCTCCCCGTCCACCATCCTCGTCTGACCCCACGTAAAGTCATCAAAGTGCCAAAACGCATAGGCAGGCAGAATCCCGTTCCAGATCGGTAGACTGAACAGATAAACCAGCATCCAGCCCACATACGCGATTTTCCGCGTCGTTATCACGATTAAAACGAGCGGCAGCCCGAGCACGAACGCGAGCAGGATGAGCGGAATCGTCGTATTCGGCCCGCCCGGAACGATCGACTGGATAATAAGATACAGCGTGAAGGAGATCGCGGCCGGCAGCACAAGCGTCCCAGCAAGCTCCATCCCAACGACGAACTGCATCGAGAAGCAGAACGTCCCACACAGATCGCGCACCAGGACCAACTCAAACAGATTGTGGATCGTCGAATTGATCCATCGTCTCCGCTGAGACAGCAGAACACCAAAAGTGTTGGGGACCACGGTTTTGCAAACCGCGGACGGGCAGAACATGTTCTTCCGCTTCGGGAAGGTCTTGAGCATCAGTGTCGTGAGATATCGATCTTCACCCAACAGCAGCAGATTCTTCTTGTGCAGGGTGTCGACGACGTTTTCCGAGTAATGTGAGACAATGTCCGGGTTGGCAAGGATCGGCACCCAGAACCCCGTCGATCCTTTGGGCGCTTTGATCCTATACATGCTGAAACAGCCCGGAAGACAGGTCACACCGCCGAACATGGATTCAAACGCCTTGGTCATGTGGTGTGAGATGTAGTACTCGAACACTGAAAATGGATATTGGTGTGTACACACGATAGCAAACGAAGAACACGCACCCTGCATCATGGTCACCCACGTCTCAGCCTTGTTCGCCACTTTCGTCTCTCCGCAGAGACCCATGATCTCATGATCCGAAACCATGCAGCTGACCATCCGCGTCACCGAATCGGGAAACACCTTGGTATCAGCATCGACGCAGAGCGCCAGCTCGTAGCGATCCGGACTGACGCCCGTCACGCTCCACAGCGCATTGAACAGCTCGTACTCCAGCGTAGTCATCCGCTCGTCAAACATCACCTTCTGCAGGAACGACATCAGCACGATCTGCGAGTCCCGCTTGCCGCGGTTCCCCGGCTTGGCATCGCGCGCCTCGAGCGGGTTGCCCACTTTCGCGACTAGCAGGATAGGGCAGCGCTGCTGCTTCGAACGTTCGATCGTCTGATCGTCATAAGCGTACCAGCCCGCGAAGACTTTCGCCATGTTGTGCCGCTTGTGTCCGTCGGCGATGGCGACGTAGGAGTGGGCCTCGACCTGGTCGGGAGGAACAACAAAATCCCGCATCATTTGCAAACAGATATCCGGTGTCGTCATCTCGTTCCCTGCGCCTTTGACCATCCCATCCGCGATGATCACGATGAGTTTATGGCTGTTAGGATAGTCGGTCGTCGCGAGCGAATCGAGTGTCGTGCGCAGTCCTTCGACACTTTCCGAGTACGCGGTCACGAGACAGATCGTATGCACCAGCGGGAAGTTGAACGGCTCGTAGTCCGGTGGGGGTTGGGGAATGACGTTCGGAGACAGCGTGGACGGGCTGGGGCTGGTGGAAAACGCAGGCCGGAAGAAGGACGAGGAACCAGCGGACGAGCCTGCCCCCACAGACGAAGAACTGTACTCGTGCTGGTCGTATGTCGTCATCGGGCGTGTCTTGGGGGCGGTGACTGTGAACCTCGAGGTGCTAGGAATGAGCGTCTTGTTTTTCTTCTTGCCGTAAGGTCTCAGCCCGCCCTTCTCGACAGTGGGCCGTCTGCCGCTCGGGGCAGGTTTGTAAATGTCATTACTCCACACCTCAATCTCTTCGGCTCTCCTCAACCTCTCCTCCTTGCCTTCACTAGGGAATCCGCCAATCTTCGGGGCGACAAACCAGCCGAACAGAACAGCCATCCCGAATCGGATGAGAACAACACCAACGATGAAGATCAGCGAGAGGTAGAGCAGAACCTCAGATGCTACACAGCCGATTGATTTCGTGTCGATGAACCCGACTGTGATGAGGTCTTGCAAACAATGGCCCATACCCCGGGCGTTCAGTCGCATCAGCTGCATCGTAAGATCGTTTTGTGGAGCGAGGTGAGAGAACATCGCCGGCACCGTGATCTGCGTCGGATCGAGCCAGTCAAGAAGTTCCAAGTCGAGTACTGAGCTGTTCCCGGGTCAAAGATTGCTCTGTGTGACAGTCACAGCAAGACACACCTCTCGAAAACAGCCAACCTCCGACTCGTATTCCGGACATCGCTCCAGGTAAGATAGACAGCACCCATGGGCTTCATCGTCGCCAGCTGTCCCTTGCTCGAGACATGGCAATTCGTCGCTTGCGTCGCCCCAGTCATATTCGGTCTCGCAGCCCCATACTGACTCCGCACATTGCACGGAAAGTACCAGTCCATGCTCTCCCCACCTCCAGAGCTTGGAATCTGAGACGACGGGGGGCGCGTGACGATGCCCAGACAGTTCTGGTTGGTCTTCTGGAACAGGAAGCTCGCGTCGTTCCCACCCAGACCCCAATTTCCCTCAAAGACCGGGTTCGCCGTCCCATCGAACGCGCCATCGGGCGTCGCAGGGTGATGGAACGCGCCGAAGTCGTAGTCCCAGCCATTGACCACCACGCTCGTCTCCCCGATGCCGTCGGTGCCCACTCTCCCGCCGTGGTACCGGTTGGGCGGCTGGCCGCACACAGCCTCGGTGAATCCAAACGTGATGAATCCTACGAGAGCCATCTCGACGAGGATCAGCGACAGCAGACCCAGTTTTTCGCGGAACGCGCGTTGTCGTTCGGGTGTCCGCAGTCCAAAGCACGTGCGCAGGAGGGACGGGGCGAGCGGGAGCGTGAGGATCTGGCAGTAGAAAAGCCACGGCGACGCTGCCGTTCCGCTGAATCGTCCTTTCGTTAGTTTCGCTGGAGACGAGGGTTGCGTGGTCGTCGTGGATGACCGCCGACGGCCGAGGGTCCCACGCTTGAACAGCGTCAGTCCCGATTCATGCACATCCTGGTCGCGCGCCAGGAGTGACCGTCCCCTGCGAAGCGGGCCACGCTGGGGGTAGTTTCCTGTAGCTGGGGTGCTGTGTCAGAGCAGGCAGCAGGCGGATGGAATCATCGAAAGAAAATTTGCGAAAAACGGATATTCGAACTAGGCGTGGTATCCCCAATCGCATGAAAGAGATCCGTACGCGTGTGCGTGGGTGTGCGTGGAGGGAACGCGGAAAGATGAACGCCGGGCGCCGGAGCATGTTCTACAGCTGCACAGCGCCTCGTGCCTCATCGTGTGGCCTCGAGAACGCCCAGCAGATCTGGGAAAGGAATCGAGGACGAAACGCGACTCACTCGACGGCAAAACGCACATCCCCGCCCCGCTTTTGTCCTCATCCTCCTGCACCGCGTTACGATAATGCCATTGCCTATGCCCCGGTTCGATCTTCTCGCGGTCGGGCCGCACGAGTGATTTCTTGCGGATAAAATCCGCTCCCGCACCTGCGCTACCCTTTTCAGGGTCTCCTTCCCGGTGAGGCAGGGTGGGGTACGACGACGAGGCGAGAGGGACCGGAGCCTGTCGATCACCCTGCTCTATCCCGTGGAACGACACGTTGTGCCCTGCGCCCTGGTTCGGGAGCAGGAACGGGCGTTCCGGATAGCTCGTTGGGGAGAGTGATGGGGGTGATGGCGATGTCCACTGCGACCCGGACGGCGTGGTCGAATAGGACTGGGCAGGAGACGGCCCCGGCGTCGCCCATGGCGGGGGTGGGCCTGGAGGACGTGGCTGGCGCGGTGGGCGCGAGGCCATAGGCACTGCGCGTGGATGTAGAGCGAGAACAAGCTCGCGGGAACATCTCGGTACCTGTAGGTGTCACGAGTTGTAGAAGATCGGATGTTCGGGAGACGTCATTGTTGACAATTTTGTCGTCCCTTTTCACGTCATTTCGTTGGTACCTCTTGCTTGATGCGTGTGGTCGCAAGCATATGGGAAACATGATACAAGCATCAAGAATCATAGCTTGCTCTGAAGTCCGGACTTGCTATTCACACGGATTTCGGAAATAATTTTACTCAGTGAAAGTCTGAGATGGAGAAATACTTTCAGTAAACTTCTTTGCCAAAGGATGCCTCTCAGCGGGCTTGTAATAAAGATATTCCTCAAAGATCTTTCACTATCGAAGAAATCCACTCTTTCGCTCTCATTTTCACTTTCCTATACATAAATGGCAATGTCACGATGCCCTTGTGTGCCCGGGCGCTCAAGCATATGACTAATGTGACACTTCACATGCAGAAAACATGGCAGCAAGAAAGATTCTTTTGAGCCAAGAAAGCTCGCTGGACAGACTTCATCCAGCCGGGTTTCTTCCCTTAGTTGGCGATGATTCTTTCTTGAGCGTGATGCGCTTCAAAGAAATTGCCTTGCTTGTCAAGGCATCTCCACCACCATAATTCGCGATCAAAAAGCTGCCGGCTCTCTCCGTTTGACATTCCGTCTTCTTCCGTCGCTGTGCTCCATTGTTTGTTGCTATTCTCGCCGCCGATATATGATGATGTCTTTCGTATTAGGGAATGCACATTGTGCATGGCATACCGGCATATGACCAAGATGGCAGACTCATTGCACCAGAGGACTACATGTCCAAACTGCATGGTACGACTGTGATGCTGACAATGAACCGATCTCACATCGCCTTCCAATCGAAGAAGGAAGATTTGGTATCTGCCGATATTGTCAAGATGTGCATAGTAGCTAACCAGTCTACTGCGCCGAGCCCCTTGAAGCGTGGGAAGCTGGCACTGCATGACAGCAAAGGTGAAGAGGAGCAGAGCCCAACTAAGAAGAGGTGCTCAGTTTATGGTGCCTGATACGTATTTGTCTACCGCCTGTAAAGTCCAAAAAAAATTGGTTTGATCTGTCTGAGAGGCAAGGCATGTCTGCCGACGCAGTCGGCGCTTCCTAGTGGGATCAGATGGGAAGCATGATCATCATCAATCGCATCTGATTTGCCATTCTCAGCTTGTGAAACAAAAAGGTGCCGCGGCAGACCCCTATCCATGCCCAATGGGTTCGCTATTTAACGGATTCTTCCTGGAAGAATCTCTTCAGTCCAAAACATGTCTCCTCAGACCCATTTCCCGACCTCTGCGTCCTCGAAGGAGGCGGTGACCAATAACCCAATCAAGTCGTCTTTCCGAAAGACGTTCTCCACCATCCGAGCCGCCTGCAGTCCCAAGAGAAAGTCGAAGGCTGGCAATAGATGTCCCAAAGTGAAACAAGCCCTACCCGAAGTCGTAGTCCCGAATCTCCACCAGCCGCGAAGCAACTTGCGCCATCCTCCCAGTCCCAGTCCCAGTCCCAAAGCGGCGTGTCGGCTGTGCCCATCGCGAACAACCACCGGAATATCAGAGCTCCGATCGCCCCGCAGCAGCTTCCCGATCCCTCCCGCTGTCGACAGGCCGTGCGTTTCAGAGCTCGTGCAGCCTATTGCGCCGTCGTATGCGGACCTGGCCCCGCCTGTCTTCACCGTCCCGGATTACACACAGGAAAAAGGAACCGAGGTACCACCAGCCGAGAGCATCTCGCCTTATTTCCAGCGGGCCGAGCTCTCGGGTGGTCTGGAAGACGCTCTGGACGAGCACGAGCGAAGAACATCGACTTCCTCCGAGAGCACGGTCGCGGTTTTAATTGTCGATAGATCCCGGTCTTCTGATGCACTACAAGATGAGACAGAGACCAAGCCCAAGCCCAAGGGCCCCATAGCCTCCACCGTCACGATCTCTTCCGAGTGTACCGTGACCGGTGGGCCTCTCGTCCGGGTCCCTGCCGATACGACCAAACAGGGCTACGCGCAGCCAGGGTTTTGGCGCAAAGACGTGTATGACGTTGCGCTGAGATTGATCATGGTCGGTCCCTCCCTTCCAGTCCTCCACAGGATCCACTCACTCCAGATCATCAGAGTTCGAGCGTCCTTTTCTTGCTTTGGGCATGCTTGACAGCCCTGCATGAGCCGCAGACCAAGGGATCGATGTGGGAGGCTAGCGAAGAAAGCACGAGGGAGCCGTCCAGTTCCCGTTCCCACCGCACGGCGTATGCCAGCGAGGAAGCTTCCAAAGGGTCACTGCATTGACGTGTGCGTACGTACAAGGCTGGAAAGGATCTGTAGGCAGACGCGGATTCCAAGGATGTACACACCCCTCTGGAGCATGGGAGCCAATGAGAGCCTGAGTTCAGTCGACGATTATGCCAATCATTGAGAGCACCGCGCGGCGGCTCGGCGTCGCCGTCAAACTGTCGCTCGAGGGCAAAACTTCACTTTTTTGGCAAACGCCGAAAAATATCCAAACTTGGCACGATCATTTCGTCCTTTCAAGTTTCTGCTACGATGGGGGACTCTCCGACCTCAGGCTCTCCGTCGGCTTCGTCGTCGTCATCGGGCTCGGAGTACACACCCGATGCTCTCCAATCGCCTTCTCCCCGCTACCTCCGGTCGTGCCACATATCGCGGCCTCCGCTCGGTGCACATGGGCGCCCGCCCGTCCACTCTATCGTCACATCCTCTCCTTCCGCAAGCACGAGCGCTCATCCGGTGCGCCCCACGACGGACATACGCGTCAGCTCCTCCGCGGCTGGGGTCCAGCCCAATCCAGCGGGCGAGAAGAACCAGTTCCGGGTGCTAGTGAGGCAGCAGCCGACCGCTTTGGCTTCGGGTTCGTCGTTCGGCCCCAGCGGAAAGCTCAAGGCTAAACCAGTGAGTCCGGCGAGTGCTCCTCCCATTCCGTGTAGAGCAGCGCAGATGATGCTCCCCTTCCCATCCTTCCGTCACGTAACCACCCGCTTCTGGCTTTCCTCGCCTAATTATGTGTACACAACAACAACATGCTCACGCAGACTTCTTCCAGCCCCGGGTTTTCGACACTAGCGACGACATGATGGAAGCCCTTCGCTTAGCCTGCGATGAAAATTTCGAGGTCGACTTCAGCGCGTCGTTCCTCGTCCCCCAGGTCGACGCTGAGTCTGTCTCAGACAAAGAGCGCGTCCGTCTAGCCTCCTTGGATGTGTGGAAAGCCACCGGCTACCGATTCACGTGTGTTGCCCGTCTGTCCTTCCCCTTCCGCAACCCGCGCTGACGCCGACCCGAGAGTGAAAGACCACCCGCGCACAGATCGCGGGCACAAAACACGCCTGTGGTGCTCGCAGGACATCGCGCGCCGCGCCAAGACCCGCGCGCTCTCCGACGCCTCGGCGCGCCAGACCGAGGCGTGCGCGAAGCAGCGCTTCTCGTGCCGCAGCCGGCTGATGATCACCTGTCTCCCTGAGGGCGCGCAGGGGACGAAGGTCGTCACCGTGCGGCTGCACCACTACGAGCGGCACGAAGGCTATCCGCGCGACACCACGCCGGACACCGCGGTCTCCCCGCAGACGGATGTCGCTGGGGCGGCGGCGTCGGGTTCTGACCAGCTGCGGATGGAGAGTCCGACGCCGGAGCAGCAGCAGCAGCGGTATGCGCCCCCGGAGGATCCCGAGCCACGGCAGCTGCAGCACGTGGGCTCTGCTTTTATGCAGGGCGTCAATGGCCCGCTCCCGACGCACATGCTTTCTCTACCGGACGACGGATTGCACGCTGATTGGGAGCCCTCAATTGATCCGTCGATGACGATGACGTCTGCGCTGCATTCCCACTTCCCCCATCAGCCGGCGATACACCTCCCGGCCGAAAGCCCCCTTGCCATAGCTCCGCCCCCGCCGCCGTCTGTGGCGACGGCGAGCCACATCTCCTCCCTAGATTACCACCGCATGGACACCCAAAATCTACAGTACACGCAGTCCTCCCAGCCACACCACCCCCTAATGATGACACAGCCAGCGCTAGACGACCCGGTCGCAGAATACCCGCCCGACCTGACGCTTACGACGGAAGAGTTCCGGCGTCGGATGGTCCGGCACATATCGCAGATCCGCCAGTTCGCAGATGGACTGGAATACCAACTGCAGTTCAACGACTACCGCATGCTGGCTGCGCTCGAGATCCAGGCAGCGCCGTTTGTGGCGCTGGTGCAGAGCTGCCTGCGTACCGAGGGCAGGATGGGTTGATTGTCGGCTGTTGTTTTTTACGTTCTCCTTTTCGCGCGCATCGTTGGTCGGGCACTGCGCTGATGGGTTTTGTTGTTGCTGTCGCTGTTGTTTCGTTTTCTCTCAGTGTATGGCTGCCGCCGGTGTATTTCTAGCTTCGTTCGTGATGTACTACTATATACAGTGAGCTGTATTGCGTTGTTCTGTCGGCCCCGGATTCGTTGTCTGATATCAAAACAGGGCACGAGAAGCAGTCCTGATCTTCCCCCATCTGGGAGTTTTACGAGATTGAGTGGGAATGGCAACATCCAGCGCAACGACGCCCACAGCTTCTTCACGAGACCCGGCCGCCCGGTGCCAAGCCGTGGACATGTCAACATCGTTGCCCCCGCAGATCCCCCGCATGACTGCATAGGGCTGATTTCGACGCTAGCTGCCCACGGCCGACCTTGGCGAGCACGACCCATGAGAGCACTATACGACGTATAGTGGGTGGAATTTCAAAGGACACTGCAGGCAGCGATGGCATCATGATGGAGGCCAGACCATGTGAGTCCCGTGATCGTGTTCGCCATTGTGACTGGACATCGTGCAACAGTCACCCTTCTCCTTCCTGAAGCTGTTCGCGTTCTTGGGAACGCAACCAATTCTCTGGGCAAGCCTAACCATAGCCGAAGGAGGACGTATAGGACGTCTAGCTGAGTTCCCCGACGACGCTCAGGCTAAACATAGCGCAGATTTCACGCGCAGAATGAGGGTATTCAGTCGGTCATCTGACTGGGTCCCAATTCCGACTAGAGAGCAGCCCACGCGGCGCGCGGCTCTTCTGTGCGCGAACGCTCCCACAGGAATCACGGCCGTGCCAACGTGCCACTGTCACGCCTCGTTCGCCCGGCATTCGATCAATGTCGCGACGCTCACCAAAGCGTTCTCGCGGGGCGTCTCGTGGCCCGTCCCCCGCATGGCAGCGCTCGAAATGGACTAGTACGTAAGTTCGAACCCAGCGCACGACAGCGAATTGATCAGTCGACGACAGAGACTGCGACCCGTCTCCTGATCATCCTGTTTCGATGCCGGTGGGGCTGCCCCGCGCGCAAGAATATTCCCGCGGGAACGGGTAAGCGGAAAGACTCGAGAAACACATGCTGCGCGCTGTGCGGTATAAATGCTGCAGGGAGAGGCAGCTGGGAGAGCAGTAGTAGCTCTCTCACTCTACTTTGCTTGACTCGATCCAGCCCAGCAGCCATGGTCCAATTCACCCGTGCACTCTTCATATTTGGTCTCGCCGCGGCGGTGTTGGCGAACCCGACGCCGACGATCAAGAAGCGGACCGTCGCGGCTGTCGAATCTGACATCGCCACCATCTCGTCGCAGGTTAACACGCTCGACACGGACGTCAAAGCGTTCCCCACCTCGGGGGGAACTCTTCTCCAGGCCCTGGTAATGGTGGTAGTTTTCTGCATATGTGCCCGCCACTCATTCTTCGCTGTGTTAGACGATCCACTCGGCTGCGACTACCCTCGGGACGACGCTCACCAAGTCAAACACGGATGCCGCTGTATGTCAAGTTTGTTTTCGTTTCCGTTCTCGCATATCTCATCCGGCGCCTGGCCCAGGGTTTGACTTTCTCCGAGAGCGACGCGTCCACGATCCTCAGCAGCGTCCAGGCGTTCGAGCCCACGATCCTCGACGCTCTGAGCGGCATCGTCGCCCGTAAAGCCGCTTTCGTGCGTGCCCAGCTCTTTTCTCTCTCTTGCCGCAGGTGTGATAAAATTGTGTGTAGAATGCGCTCCCCGTCGGTGGAATCCCCGCTCTGGTCCTGCAGGATCTCAAGAACCTCAACGCGAGCACGATCGCCTTCGCGAATGCCCTTATCGCGGCCGCCCCGGTAAGCACTTGTCTCGCCAGACTCTGTCCTGCCCTGGTCCCTGAAACGAGGATTCCAGGCCGACATCAAGGCCACTGCGACCGCCCTCGAGCAGAGCATCGCGTCTCCCTTTGCGAGTGCCATTGCTGCGTACAGTTGAGCGCTCCGAAGCCGTTCAACAGTGCTCCGTTCCGTTCTGTTGTATATACCATACGTCGGTTCCAGCCAATCAAATGTTAAGGATGAATAAGAATTATACACGAGTGCTGAATCAACTTCGGTGCGATCATTGATATATGTACCAGCATCGAGCACCGTGTCCCCCGCTCGTAGTCAGCTGCACAAATCACCTGTGGATCAGTGAAGAGGCCTGGCTCGATCGGTCTCTTCGGCTAACGACAGGTGCTTGATCGTCGCGCGGTCAACGAGAGACGCGTCTCGCAGATTTCGGAGGTCTGATGCAACTGCTGCACGATTTGTTTTTGAGTCCTGGGCGGACACCTATAAGTATCCCATAAGCCTCCGTGATTTGTTATTGCGATCACTCTTATTCCATATTTCTTTCATGAAATCCACTCAGCAGCGTGTGATGAGCTCGATCTCTCCGTCAAGGTGCAGACCTTCCATAGACACGTTCTGAATATTCCAGCTCCAGTTCCAGCGTGATAATCTACTGGGGAAACGGATGCGGTATTGCCCCCTTGTCTGCGGACAGACATCGGACCATGCATTATGGATTGGCACGAGCCGGAGCTGGAGCATTTTCTGTGGCATTGGGTTCAGTATGTATGTACTGGTACATTATCCTTGATCTTTACGTGCTATGAGTCCAACGTGATACTTATCACTTACAACAACAACGCCAACCAAGTCTACGCTACAGCCATCAGACTACCCACAAACGTCAGGATCTGTGGAGGATACGGTCAGCCCCACCGCAAATCAGCGCACTGTCAAGCTTACCAGTTTTGCTCGCACGTCGACGATGTCCTCGGGCACCAAGAAGATCAGCGCATTCATCTTACGCGCGATCGAGATAGCAAGCTTGGCTACGAAGAACGTCAGCACCAGGGCCTGCAGCAACGATAACAACAAGAAGAAAGGAGACCCACCATTCGCCCGCCTGTCATCATAGTCGCTATTCTCGTTCACGCTCAACACCAACGTTGGATCGACAATCCCCGGTCGGATCGCCTCAAGCAGATCAAGCAAGAAGATTCCCGTCGTGATCGAGGGATCCTTGAACGAACGAATCGGGCGCGCCGAGTTGGCCTTAGCGTTGGCCCACTTGAGCATCTCGGTGTCGGAGATCGGGCGGCCGCTCCCTGAGAGCTGGTTCAGCGTCTTCACGATGTTCATCCTGCAGAAATGTGAGCCGACAAAGCTCGAAGGCATCGACCGAACAGACGCACCGCATCAGCTGCCAGACCAGCCCAAGCACCAGCGTCCTCGATCCATCGACGATATCGGCACCCTGGATGCCGACCAGATGCATTCCATTTTGCTTCCCCAGCTCGACGACGTAGTTGGTGTTCTCCACCGCCTTGAAGCGCGACAGCTGGCTCTGGTTCGGCGTCACACCGATATCGGCACCCTCGTCGTCGTCACCGCCTGCGCCCCCGCTGGCATATGACACAGGCTCAGCGGCGACGCCGCCCTTGGGCTTCGAGACCCGGCGCCATACGACGGTCCCCGGTGCGATCTTGTCGAACGCCTGCAGCAGGACAAGGCCGTCTTTGATGTTTTCGAACAGATTGAAGACCCCGGGCTCGACGCCGAGCGAGTTGAGCCACAACGTGAACACCCGCGCCTCCCGCTCGCCCTCCGCGTCAAAGTCCTCGACCACACCGTAGTCCTTGGCCTCCTGCTCGTCGAGCGGCTCCAGGCCGGGATGTGTGTTGAACAGATTCGCCACAAACGCGAGATTCAGGCGGGGGTTCCCGGCGGTCAGGGACGACACCGTCAGGAAACGCCGGCACCCGATCGCGCCGGCGTTCTGCAGAACCTGCTCAGCGCGTTGGCGGAGGTCCGTCGTCTGGAGCGGCGCAAGCGAGCATTGGTCCGGCTTGAGCTGGTGAAGCAGCACCGTGTAGTTCTCGCCATCACTGACGTCACGGCTGAAGTTGTTGACCCGCCGTTTCCAGCCCGCTGCTTTCAAATGGTAGTTGAACCACCGCAGCAGGATCTGGTCTGCCGTCAGCCGCAGCAGATCGTCGATCGTCTCGCCCTCCTCGCACAGCCGGTATAACTCGGGGTGCAGCTTGATGTCCACTTGCGCGAGGAGACCGCGGCGGATGATCTGCCAAATGAGCCCGAGCACCAGATGCTCGCGCCCCTCTGCAATGTCCGTCGAGCCGATGTTGACCACCGAGCACCCGATACCCTTGGCGGACGTGATGACGATGTTGTTGTTCTCCGTGATTTGGAACGCATTCAGCTGTTTGCGCCCCGTGGACTTGTTGAGCACACGAGTGTCGATGGTGTCTGGTACTGAGTCATTGATGAGCTTGCAAAGAATCAACCCGTCTTTGAGCTCCTCGAAGATCTGCATGGTCGAAGTCGGAATGGAAAAGCGCGATCCGACGTCGGCGTCGTTTTCGATAATCTGACATACAAACAGTCAGAAACAGCAATGCATGGCCGGGAGGTAACATTATAGACACTCCCGCGCGCGCAACTAGAAGCAGACATACACTATTGATGTGATTTGTGAACTCCGTTCGCTCATCCTCGTTGATCGTGTGGCTGACATTCGCGTTGGAGCCCTGCACGGTCACCTTTCCGGCCTTGGTCTTCAGCGACGCTGCCTCTGACTTCATCTTCACGTTGAGCTGCGAGATATCAGGCATCAGCCGCAGCGGTGACATCATGGCTCGCAATGGCGCACCTCGACCCAATCCTCAAGCTCGACCTTCCCACTGGCATCCACGCTGACCTTCTTCAATGTTTCTCTCGCTAGATCGTACGACTGTCCACTGGACTGGAGCGCTTGCAGGACGGCGCCTTTATCTACGCGTCCGGGTGTCTCCGTCGAAATCGAGCTGTCAAGTGTGGATCGCTTCAATGGAGACCGAGGAAGATGCAGACGGGGCGCACTTGAATCGATTTATGAGATCGAACATTTCATCGCGGGTCACTTCAGGATATTTCTTCTGCAGTCGGAGTGCCTCCATGGTGGTTGCGGACAAGGGTAAATGGGGTGACAGGAAAGGAAAGGAGGGGCTGTGTCGTGATCTCTGGCTCTTCCTCGGTGCTCATGAGTCCATGGTCCTTTTCTATGCACTGGGCGCCGCAGTCCGCAGTCCGCTGCTGGTCCAGCTCGCAGCTTTGCCAAAATCTCAAGCCGTATGACACAGCCTTGGGATGTCATAGAAGCGGTGAAACCGGCTTCGGAGCCGAATCAAGAGAATGTCCTCCCAACACTCCAAAGTGGCCGAGAGGACGGGACTCTGCAATTCTGTAATGCAGCGAACAGAGCATGGTCTGAGGAAGCCAGTAGCCGACGCCAGCACATCCGCGTTCGTGACTGTCCACAACCCTTCTTGAAACGACCGATCATCGCTCGCACTTGGACTTGTTATGCTTTCTTACTGCTATGTATGATTGCTTGCGTTCTACACGGTGCAAGGGGAGAGCGTTCCGGTGACACCCATAATTCAGCTCTCTTGACGGATGAAGTGACTGTATCGCCTGCCAACTGGTGAATGACTCGCGGCCACTCCGCTGCACAAAAGCCATTGCGTGAAGCGAGGTCCCTTGACACAGTTCTTAGACGTCCGCTCTTCTCAAAGGGATCATCATCTCAGGACCGGTCACTGGACAAGGGGATCAACGCTACCTGATGGTAGCTCAACAAAGGACGTTTTACGACCATTCAAGAATCGTTTTTCGGTTGAATGCAAAGACTGTCTTAGCTCTTAAGAATGTGTTGCAGCAAATCTTGGGCACTATTCATTTCTTGCGCTTTTGCCCTTGATGCCGGTCATGACGAGACGTATGCGACAAGCTGCCAAGTTACCTCCACTGCCCAACCATTTCCCAACAGACGTGCCCAGAATTACATCGCCAAAGCCCCAAGCTGGAGCCGGACGTATTGAAGCTTGTGCGTCGATCGAGCCTGTTCCATCCCAGATCATTCCCATTCAACGCTCGTCGCTCCCAACCATCCACCATCCTCCTCATGGCTTGTGCTCCTTCGATGCACCGTCTCCTCTTACTTCCAGCACCTCGTATCAATCGTTCTCCCCCGCCTCGACTGTGACTCACGTGGACTCCTCGCCGTCTTTGCAGCGGAGCTCTGCTGAAGAAGATCCGATCCCTCCAGGGGTCCGCCAACAGCAGCAGAAATACTTCGATTGGGCTGCCGTCAGGCAGGATCAAGGAGTTCGGATCGTCACTGGACCGGGTTTCTCGCCGACCCGTGCTCAGAGGGCAGCGTTCACGGCCGAGTGGGCGAGCGTGCACTTTGGTGTGGGCAGCGACCATGGCACCTTGTCCACCGACGCAACGATTACTGCTATTCCGCTGGAACCCGTGTCAAAAGCAGGCAGGGTTGTCGAGTACCGCAAGAGGCGACGATAGCTGAGGGTTTGAACGTGGCGCTTTTCGACTTTCTTGCGCTCCAACTGTATTAGTATTTCCTGTTGTACGAACACCTTGTAATAGCCATAGAGGGGTATAGAGAAGCGCATTCGGGAATCTGTCTTACATTCGCGCTCGAGCCATTCATCTCGAAGCTGGCTTCGGAGCGCCAACTTTCTCGTACAAGATATCTGATCGTACAGCGCACTTGACGCCCCCAGTCACCTAGAGGAACAGTAAGTTGATGGACAGGTACTGGGGAGCCATGCAACACACCTCTTCTCCTGTATGCAACAATTTGTCATGCTGGAATACCAATATTCGTCCTGGCTGGGCTTCGACGTCGGCATATGCCCCCTTGGGCCCGATGAAACGAGTCGATCCTCCTTGTGCCGGTTGGTAGCTTTCAGGGCACCCAGACGCGTCAGATGGAAGGTAGAACTGGAGTGTGTAGAATGTGCGTCGGCCGGTTTCCCTAGGCGCTCACGTCAGATGCATGCCAGGACAACGGAGATGTGGCATGACTCACTCGTCGAAGTAGCATCCGTCAATGTGCTTCCTGAAGAACCCGCCCTCCGGATACCTCAGGAACCTCAGTCGCTCATTCAACCTCACCATCTTCCATGTCTGCAGCATCTTCCTGCCGCGGACGTGCACGACCTCCTCAATCTCTTCGATATCAGCTAGATGCGGCCGCACTTTATCGAAGATCTTGGCCGAAAGCTCGAAGGAGTCGTAGATGATGCGTTGTCCATTGCGGTATGATGTGTCGGTAAATGCGTAGGCTCCTGCGTTCACCTGCGCGATTTCCCAAGGGGAGAACGCCTCGGCCTCCGCAAGAACAGCAGTGGTCTCTAGTTCTGAGAAAAGCGAGTCGAGCACGGCGGCATAGCATCCGATGTAGACAGGGAGACCAGCTGCTTCGAAGTCGACTTTGCCGCTAGGTATGTAGCGAGGCTATGCCAGAGAATCAGAATAATGGCTAAATTGGCAATGCCGTGTGTGAGCTCACCCCTTTGCCTGAGAGTTTCGCGCGGATAGATTCCATGAGATGAGTGAGATATGGGGCTTTGAGATCTGTGCTTTCAGGGTGCTCTCCCTATATGAAGGGCCAGAGCAAATGCGCTTTGACATGCATCGTCCTGGAGTCATAACACGCATGCGGTGCCGAGCTCCGGCTATGCTCTGAGCAAATGCGATACAGGGAGATAGGAAAAACGTGGCCGAGCGCTGGCCCAGCGGCGCTGTTCAGTCGTTCCATGGCAGATTGACGTTGCAGCCTTCGTAAACAGTCATGATCCGCATTGTGCTATAAATGTCTCGGGATGATCCGAACAAACAGTCACATGCATAATCCCGTTTGATTCAGCGAATGAGTCTGACTCGGAGTCACCATCTGAACTGGCTTCAGGCGCGGGAACTGAGACTGAGACGCGGGGGAATCGACACGCATCCGAAGTTCTGAAAACTCCTCTGGGAAATCACCCTGAAGAGGAACTAGAGTCTCCTTTCCATCCAAGAACGCTCCCGCCGTGACATTCCTTCTTCGCTATCTTCGTCTTTTCTTCTCCCTCGCTTCTTGGACCGCACCCTCTCGCAATGCAATCGAACATCTCGGACACTGAACCAAACGACTCTGACTGTGACTCGTTCTTGCTCGAGCGTGATGAACTCCAGCCGCAGAGGGTTTGTCCAAGGCTTCGTCGTTTTTCCAGCATGTATGCCACCAAAGCTTTCAATGTCACGGAAACCTCCCCCGTTCGGCAACCTCACGATGAGACCTGGATTCCTATCTTCTCTGCCCCTGACTACCGCAACGCGTCGGAATTCGTGCCTCCCGCCTCGCACTTCGTCTCTCCCTTCGATCAGCCTGCACTGAAGCGGATCGTATCTGTGCCTAATCCCATACGAACGCCCCGATCCACGCCTTCTTTCATGCGAGCCTATCAAGTATCTGAGTGTCATGAGAAACGGCGCGAAGAGTCGATTACATCGACAATTGACTCTGTCTCAGCCGACAGCACAGGCTCTGAAGCATCCAGCGAAATTGGCGCAAGCTCAAAGAGATCACTGGGCTCGGACCTCGGCGAAGGAGCGCTTATCATCGAGGGGGAGAACAGCGACGGCGAGGATCAAGTCACTCTTGGCATGAAGCTCAAGGCCCTTCCGTCTGGTGTGGGTGGATTCCTGGCGGTATGGGACACCGAGCTTCATCACAACACTTACGGGCATATGAGATCCACCCAGAGTGTCCTATTCCTGGCCCTATTCTTCTTGTTTCCGTCATTGTCTTCGAGCTTTGGTCCACCACCACTGCGTTCTAGGCGGGGCAGTCGTACATGAGCTGTTCGTCTCCAGGTTCACATCACTCCTTGTTTCTGAGCTCACCAGATCGCCTAGCAGAATCCCAGACCGAAATCGGCTCCTCTGCCAAAGAGCCAGTAGTATCCACTCAGATCGACCTTGAGTTACCCTGATCTGTATGCAAACTAGATGAGCAATGAAAACCGATCCGCAGACTGAGACGTAGTCGTTCTGAGCTTGTGTGTACGAACATTGGTCCGCCTGCATGATTTGGTCGGAATAGGCGTTTTGCCTGCCGCGCTCTGCGGTGCTTCGTCGGGAAGCATCGAACATAAGTAATGAATCGGGATGAGTTGATGCGCCCCGGCGAAGGCCCAGTATTGATCACGTGGTACGACTCCCCTTGACGTCGTCCACTGTGACATTGAACCATTCCACTATGAACGTGTTCACAGCCTTCTGCGCTGACTCTCTTCCACAACGTTCCATCCTCATGTCAGCTTACCTTACCACGTTCCGTGACTCACAGCCTTTCGACAGGTATAAACTTGCAATCGATATCATCGCAAGGTGTTGAGACCCTCCCTCTTAGTCTTCCGACTGAATGGCAGAGACTGTTCTTGCGCTTGTTCAGATACCCTCCCAAAGCGCCCCCTCCGACCACGATCGACCTGGCCTACCGCCCGATGCTCGTCGGCAACAGCAGGTCGTTTCCCGATCGCACCTGGGCCACATGCAGTCATACGGTCCAGGGCGCACGATCAACATGTTCTACCAAAATCTTGGTTATGTCTTCGAAACCAAAGCAAACCAACTTGCACATCAATTAGGATACGGTCCTCTTGCGGCAAAGAAAGAGATCGTGGCTTCGATGGGAGAAGGAGATTTCAGGCTTGCGCGCCTGCGCGCCGTCGAATCGAAAAACGCGATCGATTCTGTCGCGAAAGAAGATAGAGATTTCATCAAAGTACTGGGGAAACATTGCTCCGCGTTGCTGAGATATACGCAGCGGTGAGCGACTTCATTCCAGAGTTCTTTCGTCTGTGAGACTGATGAGGTTCCAGTTCTGAGGCCGTCATAACGCACATACAAGCGTTCAACAGCATATTCGGGCTCGTAGGCCTGTACCCCGGACTACGCGCCTTCTTCCTCGCCTCGTCTATGCTGCGCTCTGCTGGAGGTCTCCAAGCACCGAACATCCAGGAATTGTGGGACTCGTCGAGACCAAGCGTGTTCAGGTCGGACCGAGAGTTACAGGAACGACAGTACTGGTCTACACTGGCTGCTTCCGCTTTGGCCCAGACGGAGATCTCTGAACTCTTCGACCGCACTCAGGTCGAGAATTTGACGGCTTGTGGCTCTGAGATGTGTGCTATCGAAAAACTAATGATCAGTGTCTCAGAGTGGGCTTTCAAGTTCTCTCACCAAATTTGAGAGCGATCTAATCTAGAACGTAGCCACGAGAACGCTCATCGCCCACTGGCCATCCGGTGTCTCCATGGAATCCTCACCCTTCCTCTCTTCTGGGTCTCGCTCGACCGGCGACGTATCGAGCTTGTGCGAAAACTTTGTGTCACCATCTTGCTCGTCTTGCAGGACTTGGACATGGACAATCTGAATCCCACAATCGACGAGCAAGATATCGATAAGCGTCCACTGTACGATTTTGACGGGCTGGATCTTCTGATTAGCGTGGTGCTGGATGGAATGTGTGCCTGGAGAACTGAGTTCGTCCGGAAACGTGCCAAGCGACCCGGCGCCACCCTCGACCCAGACGATTCCAGCTTCAAAAAATTCTGTGAGGTGGTTTCCATGCTACGTCGGTTTGTTGTCCTTGCCGATCCATGTCCCATGGCCGCTCAACACTTGTACAGCCCTCTGCCACAGAAGCTATTGCCTCAATCGTCACCCCGGGCTACTGGGCAAGACATCGAACGCCTCCTGGATGGTCAAGTCAGCCAGGAGATCCTTGAGTGTCACATCTGGACCAGAAGGTAGATTGTACAGTTCTCAAATGCGGACATCATTCTAAGTAATCATACCAGTCCTGGGGCCAGTGAGAAGGTGCCGATTACTTCAGCCACAGCTCGGCACCCATCCGCCAGATCAGAGGCTTGCACATTCCAAGCCACTCGATCCATGAGTTCTCGTAGCGAACGTCCATTGCGGTCTCACAGAGCTTCGCACACGCGAGACTCAACACCGAGCATGCTTTGGACTGCCCCAAAGCCGCCGCCAGATCTTACCGAGGACTGGGATGCCAGGAAGAGAAAGGTCGAACCGGATGAGAATTGGTGGATCTCTTACGAATTCACCAAGGATAACGCAAAACCTCTATGGCCCTTACCCCAGCCTCGCGACTCTGATACTGGTGCTGACGGCACGATTCGACGGGGCCGTCAACGACAGTCGAGGTCCACTTTGCAGCGTCGAATGCGTCTATCACCACGCGGCAAAACTTCCCCGATTGCCGCTGTCCATGGGCTTCCTCAGCCAGGGTGGGTCGACCCCCACGTCCACCATGGTATACCATCGATCGTGATATCTCATGTGGACGAGGACGAGGACGAGTGCGAGGACGACAGCTTATCACATTCTTCTCGTGAGTGCGAGGTCCCCTTTATACTCCAATGGGCTCATTGTCATATATACCATCTAGTCGACGCGTTCAGTCTAGGCTATCCCTCTCCAAAGAGCGACACGTCGGTTCCGAGTGACTCTGACGATGCAGTTTCGGACGCTGGCGGAGAATCGCTTCCCAGTCCTCAGAGTGTCAGCGTCTCTCCTCCACCGGCATGGAAAAGCTGGAGCGAGGAGGCGAAGCGATATTCCCCGTGGCAGGCCAGAGCGTCATCTTTGAGCCCTTCTCCAACTTCCGTCACTCAGCCGCTTCCACCATCTTCCCAGATTCCCGCCATGCGGTTGAGGCCGCGGTCGCCTTCGCCCTTAGGAGAGTTCTCATCCTTGATCGCCTTCGGCTCTGTGACGGTCGACACACAAGGGAGCTGTGAGGAGGACAAGCACGATGAGGATGAAGATGAAGATGAAGATGAAGCCACAGTGTCGCAATCTGAGTCGGAGACTCGACTGGCGACAGTTTACGCGCGTATGTTTTGCTACTGTATGCTAGACCACGTTCTTATCTCATCAACAGCACCATCTCAGGCATATACGTCATCTCCGTTCGCGACAAAACCTCCGTGGATGCACTGGGAAGCGGAAGCACAAAGGTCCAGCACACGGAGCAGGCCGGTGTCGAGTAGCTCCAGACAACCTCAATCCCCAGGGTCTTGGTCCTCACAGTCATGTTCTTCGGCTCTAACCAGTTGGGATGTGGGCGAAGACTAGGAGGAGTTGGGAATGTGCTCAAATTCGTTGAATGACTTAGGCAGTGGACTGGCAGTGTCGAGAATCTTTGTCAGAGGCAACAGCCACTGATATGACAGATAGGAGATTGGTTGTATCCGCGGATGTAGAATCCTGGAGCTCGCTGCAGCGGAATAATCGTTTAATTGTATTGTGTGACGTTCAATATCTAATCTACCCATGTAATGAATTCACACTCTTGCTCCGACTCTAGAAAGCTGCGATCGCTGTTGAAAACGACGGAAGCAGTGTTGGGTACCGCCACGAATGATCTGCACGAAGCGTGAGTGCTGGAATTATTCACCGAGCCCGAGGTGTCGTGTATGCGCCAGAGTGGAATCACATTCCCAGCAGTGAAGCAGGCGATGGGATTATCAGGAGTCGTGACATCGAACTTGACGGTGCTCAGGTCCGATTAAAGAGCCACCGCGGTTCCGCTTGGTCGGAGTGGCGCAAGTAGCGTCCACGGCCGTGAAAAGAAGAAAAAAAAGAGAACTGGATCATTTCCTTCAGAGAGTGAGTTCTTCTGCCTTCCTCAAGCTGAGAGGCTCATTGAATTTATGAGGGAGACTGAACGTGTGTTTTCTACCTCCCTCGAGCCGCATGCCGACATGAAACGAAACCGAAAGATCAAGAGAACGTATAGAAGTCACATTTCGCCGAGAAATCCGTCTCTGCATAGGGGTTGCAGCTGTTTATGGGGGCGCTGCACCATGCGAGACGCGGTCTAAAGATATAGGGATGCCTTCAAGAAGCGACAAAACTGCTCAGTGCAACGTGTGACCCACAGTCTTAGCCAGGTAATAAGTCCCAAGAAGACGTTCCAAATGACGATCTCTGCCTTGCATGAGCAGTCGTTCGAAGATGGAAACGTGTGTGGCGCTGGGCGCGTGAGCTATCGAGTGCCACTGAAACGTGGAGTTAGGGCGTCGAACACGGAGTTCCGCGCATGGAATGCATTCTGTTCATTTTCAATCTGCCCAAGTCCTGCTTCGGAAAAATGAGCGGGACGGAGTGTTTGGCACTGGTGAGGGCGCGGGGAACGAGAGCCGGGCCGGTTATACCGCTCTGATATTCCAGATAGGGGATCCTAGTGACGTCGCTCTTGCAGGCGCCAGTACTTATAACTTCGAGGCTGAGAAGGTCGTAGGATAACGTTGCGTATGATCCACATCTCATCTCATCTCACAGGAATCTCCAAGATTTGAAATGCCAGCGCGGACCTTCTACGTCGACGTGGGTCAGTCATCAGTGCATCACCAGCGCCCGCATTCATTCCCAATAGCAACGTCTGATGAGAATTCAAATGTTCAACGAGGTTCAGTGAGCGCTTCACGAGCTCCTCCAAATTGAATGAGCACGTTCTGCACAAAAAACGACAATCTCTCAGCCGGTCTCAGAATCCGGAATTTGGCCGCCAGTATCACTAATTATTGACGGTCCATTAGAGCCCTTTCCCTCGCTTGCTCGCCACGGCCTACAACTGCCGAACAGAGTCAGACTCGTGGATACAGCCAGCTCATCATGGAGCCATCCCTGGCTTCAAGTGTGCTTGCTTCCCGAGAATTCTACCGATCATCCATCTCGGGAGCTAGGTACGGTTTTAGAGGCCAATCTCCGAGTGTGGGTAGCCAGCCCCCTTCCTATTCCTCGCTTCACCCATAGTTTGTGAGGAGTAGCTGATTCTTTCGGGAGCTAGCGTCTGGCGCTAGTAAGTTGAGCTGATCGTGATCCTGTCCTCACTAAGATCATCGCATGGTAGCATGTAGGTCCGCACAGGCAGCCAAGACACTTCGCCCTGGTCTTACTGACCGACATATCCCGATCTGTCTCAAACTGGGCTATGTATAAAGTGCCTTTTCACGCCCTTACATGCCATTTTCAGAAATTACCGTATGATCGCTCGGCTTAGCTCCGGACCGATGGTCGGTCGCTGCGACAGAAAACAGAGCACACATGTGAGAGCCTCATCCAGGACTTTGGACCCTGAGGATAGATCGCTCGACGCGACGGGCCAGGTCCTTGGACACTATCACATCTGTCAACCGATATATATATTTGGGATCCCGGTTATTCAGTCGCTCCCGTCGTTTCAGAGTTAATTCAACGTGTTCAGGAAACATCAGATCGTATGTTTTCTCCTGGGAAATATGGAGATGCTGGCGGCATGGGTACTCCGCCGCGCATCACATGATACACAATTTGGGTTTCACTGGCTCGCGACCATATCACAAAGCCAATCTGGATGTTTGTTTTTGCGGCCGGGCCGGAAGAGTTGCACTTCATGTGCTCATGCTCATACTATTATCAAGGTCCGACTTCGGGGTCCGGAGCAAATACGAAGCATACTCTTTCGGTCATCCATAGGCGAGGGATGATTACAACAAGATAAGGGGCTTCTCGAATGTGACGTGAATCGTCGGGATTCCTGCCTGAAAGAAGGGAAGAGAACCTGTCAGCCATTATGCTGAGCGGAGAAGAAGAAGATTTCGTTTATTCAATGGTGCAGCGTGACTTCCAATGTCTCTAGACTCGAAGCCAGGGCTCAGAATAACAGAAGGGGATTAGGAGCAGCCTAGGGTCGGGTCTGGACTCATCTCCAGCAAGGCACAGAGACATGCATTTTGCCGAGTTTTCAAGACCTTTGGGACTCGTGATTTATAATTTATCGTTAGCTCTACGTTTTTGCCTCTTCCAGTCCTTCCCGTTCGGAGAATTAGCAGACTGCGTCCGAGCTGACGAGTCTGCCACGGCGAGCCGGAAGCAATTGCCCAAGCCAAATCGAACCGTGTGAATCAGGAGATTGTCGAAATTTCTTCGTCAGGGGCAAGTCAGCAAATGGCAGGCGCCTTCCCTTTTCCTTTTCAAACCGTGGGAGAACGAGGTCCGGGCATCAGGAGGGTCCGACATCGCTTCGGACCTTCGGTTTCGGCTTCCGTAGTCTAAACCCGATCGAGAACCAAAATACTCTCAGCTTGCCTCTCGCTTCCACACGTCACGTCCTCTTAGCTTTTTCCCTTTGGCTGATACTGATGACCCTGCGGGCGCGGACCCACCGCGTCCAGCCTTCGTTTCCTCTTGGCCGGTTTTCTTACTCGGGTGCAATCAGGTAGTGCACCTGGATCTCCAGACGGCCGCATGATCGTTGATGTCGAATTTCGATGCAAAGAACGACGGGCCCGAGAGGTTACATATCTAGCACTGAAAGAACTGGATTGGGTTGGATTGGGATCTGAATCTGATTGCGCGCCGCCACCGCGTCGTACTTCCGTGAGTCCTCCGATGTCAAAATTTGACCATATGTACTAAGTATTCACTACCCTCCATCTGCCCCTCCCCTTTCCACCTCCCCCCTTCTAGCTGGCCATCACGTTGACCCGCTCGCTCCGCTGTGCGCTTACACAATGCTGGAGTTTTTGCTCGTCCGACTCACCGCCCTCGCCCGCCTGTTGCCACTAATGCTAGTCCCTGACTCCGCAGCCTACTCTGCACACGCCGCCGCGTGTCTCGCCCTCGGCACGCGCGCAGACCTCAACCTGACGTTCTCCACGACGATATCGAGCGCGACGTATCTGCGCGCAGGCTCCCGCGTCAAACCGCAAGGCACCTGCCTTGGACCCACAGATCGGGTGCGCGTCAGCGCGGACGTGTGTCGGGTCCAGTTCGTCGTGCACACGACGAACGTCTCTGCGGTGACAGCGGAGACGTGGCTGCCCCGTCCAGATCAGTGGGAGGGCCGATTTCTGGCACTGGGGAATTCGGGAATCGGTGGATGTGCGTGTGTCCATGTATTCTCGTATTCGAAGACCCGCTGATCATCCCGGGTATCAGGCATCGACTATGACCGACTCCAATACGGCGCGTCGCTGCAATTTGCCACTGTTGGATCAAACAACGGACACGATGGGAACGACGGACGCGTTTTCCTCGACGCACCCGAAGTATTGACCGATTTCGCCTCTCGGTCGGTGCACGTATCGACTGTGATTTCCAAGCAACTTCTATCGGCGTATTACACCCGGCCGCACTCAAAGTCCTACTATCTCGGCTGCTCTACCGGCGGCCGGCAGGGGACCTATGCTGCGCTGCACCACCCGGACGACTTTGACGGAATCGTTGCTGGCGCCCCGGCGACGGACAACAACCATCTCGTGCACTGGGTCGGGATGCTCACGAGGTGGGCGGGGGCTCCAGACGGGCCCGCCTCCCCAGCGTTCATCTCTACCGAGCAATGGGGCGCCGTGACAGCTGAGATCATGAGGCAGTGTGACGCCTTGGATGGCGTGGTGGATGGCATCGTGACCGAGCCGGATGCGTGCAGATTCAGGCCTGAGGCTCTACTGTGCAGTGACGGCAACAGCAATTGTTTGTCCCTGGAGCAGGTCAAAGTGCTGCGCAAGATCTATGCGCCACTGTACGCCGATGACGAGCTCGTTTATCCCCGATTCGATCCCGGTGCAGAGGCAAGTCCGCTCGTGCGATGGGTTTTCAATGGCGACTTCTTCATCTTCACCGAGGTAAATAGGGTCTTCTCGTTGGCGTTTACGGCTCACTCACACGCTTCCAGCACTGGTTCAAGTACACGGTCGCAAATACCACCGAATACGACTTTCACAAGTATGGCCGCAAGGAACTGGATCTCATGGATGCTGTGAATCCGGGCGGGATATCGACTTTTGAGGGCGACTTTTCTGCGTTCCGAGATAGGGGCGGCAAGTTTCTGACGTACCACGGTCGCATGGATCCTGTGAGCCTATATCCGTCCATCGCCAGCCTTCTCGTCATCAGCGACTGATTCTGGCCAAACAGCTCATCGCATCAGGCAACTCGAAACGGATGTACGACCTGATCGCACAGACGATGTCTATGTCCTCTCTGGATTCGTTCTACCGACTGTTTCTCGTTCCGGGCATGGACCACTGCGAAGGCGGCACACCCAACGCCGCGTCCCGCTTCGGGCAGGGGGGCCTCGCGTCCAATGCAAAGAACGACGCAAGGCACAATGTCCTCTGGGCGGTCGTCGATTGGGTCGAGAACGGCGTTGCGCCAGACATAATCACGGGCACGACACCCGACGGACAGGCTGAACGAGATCACTGCCGCTATCCACAAAGAAGTGTGTGGGATGGACAGGTCTTCCGCTGCGAGTGACGAGTTTTTTCTGGGAGGCGTGGATCATGGACGGATTTCGATCTTCTCAGCGGTCATACTTTTCATTATTTACTATCATCCATCGCCGTTTCTTTGAAATACTTTCTAATTGGGCGTGCGATACTTTTGCCGTATCACGTGATCGACATGGGGGGATCCAATTCTATCATCCTGAGTCCTTTTGCAATATAATAGATAGACCAAAACATGTACTTAGATGTCTCCTTACATAACGACGCACTCCTTGTCCTCAGCCTTCGCACCCGTGAATCCCATCTCCGCAAACGTCGCAGGTCCTCCTCCACCCGTCTTGGTCACAATCCCCTCGTCGTCGCTCGTGGAGGGTTTCGGCCCGGGCGTTCCCGTGGTAGCATTCGCTCCTGGCCGCCTCATCGGAGGTGTGCCCATCGGCCGCACCGACGCACCCGCCGCACTCCCCGGTCGACTGCTCTGCCCGCTCCCCGGCCGGCCAGCGCCGGGATCAGCCAACGAGTACCGCGTTGCGCCGGGCGGGACGCTCGGTTCCCTCGGCGGCATGCGGTTCGGGGGAACTGATCCTTCTCGCGGTGGATTTGAGTTGGAACCCATCCGTTGCCTTTGAGGCTGTTGTTGCGGCTGGCTGGGTGCTCGGTAGTCCAAACTTGTGCTGGCACCCCGGTAATGCGATGATTCTGCGATCGAGCTTTTCCGCGCGAGTTCCATCACCTGGGTGCGGCGCTGATTCGGGTTGTTGTATGCGCCTGGAGGCGGTCGTTGCTGCTGTTGCTGCTGTTGCTGAGCCTGTTGCTGTGGACCACGTGCTTCATACGGGTCAGGATGAGGGTTTACTAGGCTGATCGAGCGTCGGTTTGACTGCCGCGGACAGAAGGGAAGACGCACCCAGTCTGCTGACTCTGCTCGTCACTGCGTATCCTCGCCTGCGTCCTCTTCCTCATGAGCTTGTTCTCCGTCAAAGTGTCGTGTTCCTGTCGCCCGAGCGTTTGGGGCGCCGGTTGCTGCAATGCCGTCAACCGTTCTCGCGCATCCGCATTCCCGTGACCCGCCGCTTTGGTGTACCAAGACCTAGCGGATGGCACATCCTTCGGTCCGCCAATCCCGACTTCGGCATAGTACCCCATTGCAAATTCAGCCGACGCTAGTCCTTTCGAAGCGGCTTTTTCGGCAAACGTACGGGCCAGCGATTCGTCCTTGTCGAATGCACCTGGCGGCAGGATAAGTGGGCATAGTGCAGACGAAATAAGGAACGCACCCTCTGCACCACACAAGAACCATTTGCTCAGCGCCATATCAGCTTCAGCCTCGCCTGCCTGACTCGCTAGACTGTACCACTGCACACTCAGTAACGGATCAAATGGAAATGCGCTGCGGAAGTTGGTCATTGGCGATCATGAAGAACCAGACGCATATGTATACACACCTCGCGGGGACTGCAAACTCGAAGGCGTGCCCTAACTTGTACTGGGCGGGGGCGAAATGGAGGGCCGCCGCCCGTTCAAGCATCTTCCGCGCGTAACCCTCTCGGGACTCTCCTGGTGGCAGGAACGGCTGCACCGCACCCGTCGGCACATTTCCACCGCCGTTAAACTCGCTGAGCAAAATAAGCGCAAACACATAAGCCGGCTGGGGGCACTGCAGCGTTGCGCGACACGCTGCTTGGTGAAGATTCGGCAAAGCCGCGCCGAGATCCGCTGGCAGTCCCAGTTGCGCGAGGAGATGCGCGGTGCCCAGTCGGTGCAGGGATGCCGGATCACGCGCCTTCGCCCCCCGATTCAGACAATCGATGGCATGCGCATTGTCCGAAAACGCCTCGTAGTCCCGCGCGAGACGGAACCACGCCGCGGCATACCCGGCGCGAGCGGCGGCTTCAAAATCTCGAAATGCGGCACGGGGACTGGCTGGGACATGATTGGGGTAAGCGCCAGACGCAGCAAACGTAGCGCGCAAATAGACTGCTTCAGGGATGCTGCTGGGTGGTTGGGCGAGAGAGAGGATGAGCGGGACCGCGGCGAGGGCTAGTGGGGATGAGGCGAGTGTCGGTGTGCGATCGACGAGGAACATGACGTCCCGCGCCCAGGCGAGTTGCAGCTGCGGGTCATGGGATGGCTGGGTGACGGTCGTGAGCGCGGCATTAAGCGCAGATAACGAGGGAAGCGCCACGGTGAGAGTACCGTCTCTGTCAGACATGGTGAGTATATGCGTGTAAAGAGAAAGAATGATCAAATCGATGAGGTCACAATCTCCGAGATTGGCGCAACCTGTTTCGAGTGACTGGGCACTTGGCAGCAGGTAGATCCCGCTTCGCAACAGGATTGGGCGCTGGAGCACTGGCCAGGCGGTTTCCCGCATGGCCCACAGCCTGGACCACGTGCATATGCGGCAATTCACCCCCCGCGAAAAAAAGCCAAGTGCCGTTTAAAGAAACAGCGCAGTAGATACTCGAGCACTCACCTGGGTGGTGTAGGCAACCTGAAGTCCATTCCCGGCCCTGACATCGAAGCTGCTGTCGATGGCCTCTGCTGCAAGCCCATCCCCGTGGCACCGGCCCACGGGGACCAGTCCGAGCCCTGTGGTGGTGGCAATGGTGATGGCGTCCTCCCTGAGCCTGGCGTGAGCGTGGGCGCATTGTAGGAAGACGAAGCTGTCGCGACGTATGTGCTGGCGTCAAGATCGCGGGCCATCTGAGAACTGGCGTCAGCATTCATCTTGTCCTTTGTCGTGCTAGTGTACGAAGGCGAAACAGGTGGGAATGAGGCGGAGGATGGAGATCGCGGAGAACGTGGGGTAGGGGCGGACGGGGGAGGCGACGAAGCGGTTTCTGGCTCGGCTTCGTCCCAGTCGTCCCAGCACCATCCCCATAGACAAAGTGCCCAGTCGCACGACGACATCGCGTACGTAACGTAAAGGCTGCTCGTTCGTTCCTTTTCGTGCCTTTCGAGCCTTCGTAAGAGCCTAGCCCTTTCACGCATGATGTATCGCCGCTGAATCTAACTCCTCGCGCGGTGCCCCTCGCTGACTGCCCTCGCACCGCAGGCAAGACTATACAAGATGCTCCCTCCGCCAGCACCGATGGACGCAGAGACTCACATTGGCACCTATTTGCGGATCGACCCTATGGGGCCGCGGCGCCACCAGTGGATTATCGAAGTGTGGGGGGATTCGACGAATGTGAACTGCGGCGGTTGCTGATTCTGCTGCTGCGGCTGCTGTTGCGGCTCTTGGTATTGAGGTTGTGTAAGGGGTGGATAAGGGTACGGAGGAACGGGAGGGAGCGACATCGTATACCGTGGTGGTTTGAGTGAATAGATGGAAGTGGGACGAAAGGGAAGTGGAAGTTGCAAAGAGGATATGTATGTCTGATCTAGTCAGAATTACAATGTGATGTGATGCGGAGACCATATCTGGACACCATGGAGGCTGTGCCACGTGGTGCTTGCTGTCGCATGGATTGATGGGAGATCGGCGCTCAATGACGACCGATTGTAGGCTACAACACCATTTGCGAAACCGACGGCCGCAAGACATCGCCTTCCGCAGTTCGTTGGACAGGTGACTTTCCAGGTCATGACAACAAAGAAGATGCAATCAAAGTAAAGTGTGATATTGAACTCGAAGTATTTCATCCTGTGCACTGACTGCGCCCCAGATCCGCAGTTCCGTGCCAGCTACTCACTCACCCTCGTCGCTTCCAGTCTCCGAAGCTTTTCCCATGAAGTGCCTGTTCTGAGAGCCATTGAAGGCAACAGATCCCAAAACTCACGACGTGCCTGCCTGTCCATGAACACGTCGCATCTCTCTTAGACACATCGGGCACAACGACCGACTGGAAGACTCGGAGTCTGAATCATCATCCGAAAATGTATCTTCCTCGACCACCGCCCAATCTTCTTCGGTCCACATCTCCAGCGGGCACATGTGGCAGTCCGTCCAACAATTCAGCACGAAATCCAAAAGAGATCGCCTCTCTGATAGGCACGACTTGGGTGATAAACAGTGATGTTTCCTTGCACCAAACGGGCAGATGAGGAACTCGAGAAGACTTGTTTGACTGAAAGCGATCTGCCGAGCCCGTAGCAGATCGGCTGTGGTGGCGATGTCCGGATCCCATTCGGCGATCTTCTCCGCGGAGATCGTGTAGTCTGTCTTACTCTGGGAGCAGAGCTGGTACAGCAAGGCAGGCAGCATCCAAACTAGGTCGAATTCGCGGATCAACGCAAGGACATCTGGAATGGGGAGGTTTTGTCTTGCCCTGCTGCGTCTAATTTTGGTCGAGTCAATCCGGGGCGATCTAGCGAGGGTGCCATCCCATGCGTCCAACGTGGTCGGGTAAATCTTTGAGAGCTCGCAGATGCCTCTTCGCTCGAGATGCGGGACATCGTATTTCCGTCCTAGACGAAGAAGCGCGGTAATTGTTGCCGAGGGCAGTGCTTCCGGGTGTGCGAGAAAGCTGAGAAAGCTCACACAAATGCAATACGAATGAAATGATCCCCCACCTGGAGTCATATATCGCATCTAGGAAGACCTCCATATCCTCCTTCTTGTCGTGTACAACCACCAGTGGACATCCAGGCTCGTAGTATTCGCCCAATGCCCGTGCGGAACCGTCCTGGTGACCAGGATGCGGGAACGTTAGCATGTCACGAAACACAGAAGACTGGGCTGCGAGAATGGCTGGGTAGACCCGAAACAGTGTTTGCTCTGATTGAATGACGAGAGTGGCGTCGCTAAAATATGGGGTCGAGTGAGTGAGGGAGAGCGTCATGGTGAAGTAAAAACCAATGCCGTCGTTTGTGGCTTCGCAAATTCGTCGTGGAATTCTGGAGCACTTGCGTGTGATTTGTTCCCATGAAAGGACTTCTGATCGTGTATGACACTCTTATCTCGCCAAGATAAGGTCGGAAATCCTAGAATCGATCATCTGCGGAATCAATCTTCTTGCACGTGAAACTTCGGCTCAGCGGCCCGGGATATTGGAACCCTTGCCTGAAAAGATTCGAGTGAGTGCTGGTTAGTGAGCACTTCGAGCTGAGGGCGGGCAACGATCAACCTAAACGGCTAACAACCTTGGAGCTTTGGAGTTTTGGGTCAGCGTGTCGCGGTCACGTGGGGACTTACAGTCATCACGGGAATCGTCTGGATTGAGACATTTATGCAGGTGTAAGAATCGGGCTCACTTAGACGGCCGCGGAGTTCCGTAGCAGTGCTACTGAGGCACTCCAATCACTCCATATTATTGACCTCGACGACAACGACGATCAAGATGCTGCCAACGTCGGCTGGGACCTTGGTGGACGTGGGAACGATACGCGAAGGTAGCAGCAACATCCTGCAAGGCGTTTTCGTCAGGAGCAGCAATGACAATTACACTTCTGCGGCACTCCACAGCGTAGCCAAGCACTGGAGAGCGCCGCAGGCGCATCCAATGCTGTCTGTTCTTGTATTTTGAAATGAATTGGTCAATGTTCAATGGGATTTTATATTTGATACAGATGTCCTGAAAGCCTATTTTGGAGTCATAGGTCTTAATGATACCTGGAAGGTGATTGCCTCGGAGCTCATTGACCACCGGAAGGGTCAACTTGACTTGGAATTATTCAGAGTATTTTTCCGGCGCGAGGACAATCTCAAAAACGCTCTGCAGCGCTCCAAAGATACTTCGGGGTACTTTCACGTAGCCTGTAGGAATCCGTGCGTCCAAGATTGAATCTGGCTGAATGGAACCGAAAAAGAGCTTGGTACATAGGTCAAGTCAATTGTCAGCAGCTCAGACGCACGGTGCAAGAAGCATAATTCACCATTCATTCCAGCCGTTTCCCCACAATGTAGATCTGAGCGGAACACCGCCTTCCGAGAACGACCTCTCGTCTCTATTCTAGGCTGAAATGACAAAGGAGCAGATTACCGTGCTTATTCTGGCAGCGGAACACCGCTCAGACCTTTTTATTTTCACAAAACTGCTTCTTTGACGCTGGTAAGCACAGAGATTAACATCGCATTCGGCGTCTAATGTTAGTAACCGCCGGCTTACCGTTCGTTGACTCAAGCTAGCGACGTCTAGTGAGAGAGAGAGAGAGTCCCGCTCATTTATAGAAACAAAAAGAACATAATTGCAGTTTTCGCGTCGTCTACCGAGGGTCAACGCAATTTGAAGTTGTTTATCTTCCGGCACGATTGTCATCAGAGAGGCTGTGCAGCCGAAAGTGTTGCGCAAGCACATCTGCGATGATGACTCATCCCGAATGGCCCACTGACAAGTCCTTCTGTCTACGCCGCTCGCTGTCAACTCTGTTGCAGCTATAAAGGATGCCCTATCTAATGCTCACTCATTCCACCATTGATACTAGACTCGCTCACACCATTCAACCGTAGCATGCCCTCTCAACACATCCTAGCGCTGATCGGCCCGGCTTGGGGTCATGCGCTACCTTACATTCACCTTGCCACGCGCATGTTGGCTTCGGATCCGGACTTGGTGCTGACGATCGTGCAGCACAACATCCTAGGTGGGTGTCTCAGATGATAATTCATTCGGTTCTCCAATTCAATCCTCTAATTTCAACCGCATAGTGCCCAAGATGGTGAAGGAGCTGGGCTCCTGTTCGTACGATGTTAACAGGTTGAAGATCGAGGGTGTGGGCGATCCCGAGTAAGTCCCCGTCTTTATTTCCGACAATCTTGTTCAATCGGAGACAGCATGCAATTTTCGCCCCTGGCCATGGAAGGGATGACCAAGCAGCTCACGTCTGGATGGCTTGAGTTCCTCACGAAGGCAGTTGCCGGAGGCTCCACATGGCCCAAGCCGAGGACGCTGCATGTACGTCAACTTTCCGAGGTCATGGACAAGCCCTGAATCCCCGTGACAGATGGATTTCTTTGGAGGGGCATTTGTTATCAAAGAATCGAAGGCCTTGTTAGGGCCGGAAGGCAAGATCCTGTTCTGGAACTCCGCTGGGGTCACAGCCTGCGTGGACACTTTCAGCAAATACGACTACGGCAAAACTGCGCGTGAGATATATGCTGAGGAGAGCAAGCGAGCGGGAAGAACAATTGAGGAGATAATCGGCGATGTGTGTGCTTCCCTCTGTTTTTTCGAAGATCTTTTCATGCTAGCGTACTCAGGTCGCGTGCGCTGCGAATGGCAGCGACAAACTCGATGGACGGGCCCTTGATATTCTCGGTGGTCTGAAAATATACGACCATGAACATTTTGCGCAGGGCGCGGGATCACAGCGCCAATTTGCCCCGCTGATGGCATCAGCGCAAGAGATGGCTCACTTGGTGGACGGATTTTTTTGTCCTACTAGCAGTGCTTTGGAGCCGGTCACCGCCCCCCTCTCTCGCGAATTTTACAAGCAGCGGGGACAAGAACTGTTCCTCGTCGGTCCTCAGATGCACGATGATGAGTGGGAGGCACCCTCGGCAGGTCCCGGACCCACCGATGAGAGAGTGAAGACATTCTTGGATGAATCACGCAAGAAATACGGCCCGAAATCTGTTTTGTACATCTCTTTCGGGTGCGTCACAAAGTCTTTCTAATCTGGAAACTCCGCGCTCAAACCTCCTCAGCTCTATGTTTTTCCCCTTAGCGACCCCTCATCTGGTCGAGGTGATGATTGATGTGCTGTTGAGTCTGGAGACTGTGATTCCCTTCGTCTTCGTCCTGGCCGGAGCGATGGCTTCCTTGCCGAAAGAGACTATCGATCGCATTCACGCCAGCGGCAGAGGACTAGTCTGTGCTCACTGGGTCGATCAGAAAGCCATCTTGAAAGGCGGCACGATTGGTTGGTTTTTGACTCACGGCGGTTACAAGTCAGTCCTATTGTCGCTCAAAACTGACCTCCATGTCACTCAATAATCTGCAGCTCGTTGACCGAGGCGCTGAGTCAAGGCATCCCGCTCCTCTTCTGGCCGATCGGTGCGGAGCAAGCTGTCAACGCGGCGATCCTATCGACAGGTCCACGTCCCATTGGGATCGAGCTCTTCCAGGTATTTGCCAGCTGCTTATCAGAAAAATATCCAGTGATTCACAATGAAAAGATCCGAGCTGGCGCGCAACTGGGTCCTTCGCTTCGTCCGGAAGCGCCCAAGATCACGGGCACGGTCGAGGACGCAAGGACTGAGTTCCAGCAGGCGTTCTCTGACCTCAAAGGATCGAGAGGTGAACTCCTCGGAAAGAATGCTGTCCGCGTCGGAGAGTTGTGGCGTGAGGAGAGAATCAACGGAGAACCCGTCCAGGAGATCGCGAGGCTTACCAGGTTCTGAGAATTTGATCGATAGTCATATAATGAATGACATCGAGTATTAGACAATCATTAGATAGAGGGAAAAAACAATTTTTGCAGGTTTGACATGACTGGAATACTTCTTGATGCATTGAATTCGGTCCCTTGCGAAGCCTATGTAATCCTTTTTTGGGCACTGTATCACAGTCCACATTCACACCATGATGTTCATTCGAAGTGAGCAGCAGATAGCAGATATAAATTTTCTTCTAGGCAGGCCAGGCTGTCTCAACTTCACATACCTCTGACCCGGTTTTCCCCAATTTTCCGTGATTATAGAGCTATTGTGCTTCGGAAGAGTCCAGATCAACCTACCCCAATGCTAGATTCGTCTAGTCACCTTTCTCAAAACTCTGTAAATTTCGATTTTTTACCATAGTATATTTTCTGTCAAATGGTGATTTGAATCCAAAGTGTGGTGTGGTAAGATGAGCGCCTAACACGATTTTCGAAACATTGCAACCGCATTAACACATCACGTGATCCATAAGGATATGACTTTTACAACTGTAGGGCACCACACACAGAGCATCAGGTATCAAAGGAGATTAATTTGACTCGTATCTCTTCGCTTGGAATCAACAGATCATCTACAGGATATGACTATTTCAGTGAAGTGCGCGAGGTACTATTGATGTCCCATCACGGATCATGGCCGGCCCATGCTCGCTTGTGACCAGGGCCTTCTAAGTCCGCGCAAACGGTGAAACAACCGGGCCGTATTTTTGTCACCTTCTCCATCTGTCTCGACTCCCCGCCCGCTCGGCGCCAATGTATCCGCCTACTCGATGTCTTTCGGTGCCAACATGTCAGGCATGTCTCCGCGTCACCTGACGATCGTGCACGGCATGACAGTCGCGTGGTTACTTGGTTCTGAAAAGGTGCTGCGGAAGCCTCCTCATCAGTGCCGCGGCGAATTTCATTAATTCTGCCGCCAGACTCGAACCTGCCGGGCCCGTGGATGCCACTCTAGGCCCGATGTGCGTCATTGCCGACACATACAGTCCCGAGCGCGTTCGACGGTGATGTGTTTTCATCCTCCAGTGTCCGTCTGTGCGCATCTGCTTTGGTCTATAGGATCTCTGACAATCTGTTCAGCCCCTCGTTATACAGTAGCGGTGACAAGCTCAGCCTGGTCCTTCTATTAATCCTAAGGCGGGTTCCCTCTGCGTCATCACAGTGCGTGCTCCTTAGTTTTCGTGGACGTGACTGAGGACTTGGGGAAAGTTCGGCGCGTCGGAAGCGGCCTTACCATTTTCGGAATCGCATCCCGGCTTCAGTCAACTCTGCTTATGCGAATCTTGCCAGGTCGCACCGCTCCTCATCATCCACTGCAGATTGAAAACATGTACGGCCCGCCTCAGTCACTCTCCCTACGTAAAATCTGGCCGTTTGCACTCCCCCTGGGGCGAACATAAAAGCCTACCACTGATCTCTGCTTCATCCGGCATCCCTCCTCATTCATACGTCCTTCCTCCTATACGAACACCCTAATGTCTTCACTCTCAGTCGCCACCGAGCACACGGTGACTGTGAACGACCACGCCGGTCTCACCCTACAAACTTCGAAGGAGCAGTCTGGTTTGACAGGCATATCCAATGGCGTGGACAGTTCCTTTTCCGCTCCCACTGAAAAGTCTGCCGAATTGGAAGAGGAAGAAATTGTGTATCCCTCTGGGCTAAGGCTCGGATTGCTGACGATCGCCCTGTGTTTGAGTGTGTTCCTGGTCGCTCTGGTGCGTGTTGTCGCTTGTGCGCGCGGACGCAGTCTCATCGCTCGATTTGGCAGGACAATACGATCATCGCGACCGCTATTCCCAAGATCACAGACCAATTCAAGTCGCTGAACGACGTGGGGTGGTATGGTTCTGCGTGAGCATCTCATCGATTGCGCCTGTATTCCGGAGACTGACTGCTTGCTGTGTCCAGATATCAACTCGTTCGTGCACAACTCCTTTTCTGTGGCTCCTTGATTGAACTCATTGGACTTATCAGACCACTGCCGCTACACAATTGCTCTTTGGAAAGTTCTACACGTTCATGCCAGTCAAGTGGGTATTCATCACGGCTATTCTTGTCTTCGAGCTCGGCAAGTCTGTTTCTCTGCTGGCGTTGACCTCCGGAGATCTTACATATGATATCACATGTAGGATCTGCTATCTGTGGTGCAGCCCCGACTTCCAATGCGCTCATCATCGGTCGTGCGATCGCCGGGTTAGGCTCGGCGGGGATCTTTTCCGGCGCCATGATCATCGTCGCCAACACGGTCCCACTCGCCAGGAGGCCGATATACACCGGTATCATTGGTGGCACATTCGGTATCGCCAGTGTCGCTGGCCCGTTGATGGGTGGTGTCTTCACCGACAAACTCAGTTGGCGGTGGTGTTTCCTGATCGTGAGCAGGTTGCTACATGCGACAATCGACACTGATTGAGCCACCCAGAACCTTCCTCCTGGCGCATTCACTCTTCTCTTCCTCACCTTCTTCTTCACCATGCCGGGTAAGCCGCCGGTCAGGGAAGAGATGTCCTTCAAAGACAGGTTGATGCAATTCGACCCGATGGGAACCGCCATCTTCATCCCTGCGATCGTCTGTCTGCTTCTCGCTCTGCAGTGGGGTGGATCCAAGTACCCGTGGAAGGACGGCCGTGTCATCGGTCTCTTCGTTGTGTTCGGCGTTCTCATCTCTGCCTTCATCGCTATCCAGTTCTGGCAAGGTGATCGTGCCACCATCCCGTTGCGCATCTTCAAGAAGCGCACCATCTGGAGCAGCGCCTGGTACTTGTTCGCCATCGGCTCTGGGTTCATGATCTTCTCGTTCTACGTGCGTGTAATGTTTTCCGCTGTGACCGGCTTAACTGACCCGCATGGTCTCAGCTCCCGATCTACTTCCAGTCGATCCACAACGTCTCGGCTGTCAACTCGGGCATCTCCACCCTGCCCATGATCCTGTCTCTCGTTTTCGCCTCTATTTCGGTCGGCGTAGTCATCGCTCAAGTGGGATACTACGCCCCGTTCATGATTGCCTCGACCATCATCGCCAGTGTCGGCGCGGGACTGATCACCACTCTCGGCGTGTCCTCGGGCCACACGAAATGGATCCCATACCAGGTCATCTTTGGGTTGGGTCTTGGTCTCGGATTGCAGCAGCCCTCGCTGGCTGTCCAAACCGTGCTGGATATGATCGACGTTCCATCTGGCACAGCAATCATTATGTTCTCGCAGACCCTCGGTGGCGCGCTGTTCATCTCTGTTGGCCAGAACGTGTTCACCAACCAGCTCGTGAGCGGACTGGCCAAGTACGCGGCGGGCCTCGACCCCAACGTCGTTCTTTCCGCGGGCGCCACTTCCCTGCGCTCGAATGTTCCTGCTGACAAGCTTGCCGGGGTCCTGCTTGCTTATTCCCATGTGCGTTGGCTGTTTGGAACTCATTTGGCCTTCTTTTGACCTGACTGATAGGCTCTCGACTCCGCCTTTTACGTCGGTGTGGCTATGACGGGGCTGTCCATCATCGGCTGCTTGTCTATCGAGTGGAGGAGCATCAAGGGGAAGAACATTGAGATGGGCATGATGGGTTAGATGCCCAGCCTTTACATGGTCGAAATCATCCATTTACTCAAGCTGATTCATTTACATTCGAATTAATTCAACGTTATTTTGTCGTTGGCTCAGTGTCATCTCTATCTTATGCATTGAGACGACCTCACACATTCTTTAATTTCTTGTGCACAAACCAAGCATTTCAACGGAGACTCAAACAGTTCAGATTTGTCTAGTAGTCGGATAGCGTTCATACTGACTGGCCTTGATCCTCCATGATGCTTTTTGACTGCTCCGTGCGTCGGAGTAGGCAGTATGTACGGATTACCCGACAGAACTTGTGCTGAATGCCCAAAGAGCGGGTGAAAAGTCATGTCATGCAGAAAGTTCTCCCTCCTGCGAGTCCATCATCCATAAAGAAGAGGGGAAAAGTGGAATAACAATTTACAATGATCGACATTGCGTATTGTAGGTATGAGAACATGGTCAGAAGCGGGACATGCAAGATCTACTGACCTCTGCTTGACACCACCAACATTGAACAGAGAATGTCTTTCACCGAAAAACAGCACAGAGGGAGAGCGCCACGCAACTTGTCCTTATGAACACTTCCGGGTCGATGGAAATACTGACTAAGCTCGCTGAGCCTCTCTCGCCAATGGCCGTGCAAACCCCTGGGTCTGCTGCGGCCAGCGGCAACAACTAAGATGGGGGAGGCGGAGCGGCAGCCGAGAAGGGCACCGGCAAAGCGGAAGACGCAAGCGGAGAGCACCGACACCGAGAAAGATTCCGGCCACCAGAATGGGCCGAGAAAGTGCTGTCGTCCGAGTATACTCATGTGTCGAGTACATGTGCATCTCTTCTGTGATGCGGTCACGTGCCCTGCTCCACTGCGTTCAAGTTGTAGGCACCCTCCCGCGCACCGATAGGCGCACTGTTGGTCACCCGAAACCTCTGCCCCTGTCTCCGACTTGGCTTCACGGAAGGGGTCTCTCCGCCTTGGCGAAGCAGCGCGAACAGGACGTCAAGTCAAATCCTTCCACTCGTCCTCCAATCAATGTCAGAAAGCGTACAGCGCTCTTCATCGGCACGAAAACCCCCTCGAGGCTCGAATTGCACGCGGTCATGCGGTCCCGGCGGCCCGCAAAGCCACGCTGCCTGATGAGTGAAACGGTCGACAGTCGTCGAGCGCGAGGTGGATATCGCGTGGGAGACCGAGGAAAACGATAGGGTAAGGCTAACGCGAGCTGGGACTTGACGACTTCCGATTGGAATGACTACAGGTGGAGCGTCGATGCCGGACTTGAAGCTGAGATGCAGCTCATTACTGGGCTCGAAGCGCTGTGCTCAAGTCCTGCCGGTACTTTTGAGACCGTGGGCATCAAGAGAAACGGCGTGTTCCGCAGGGGAAGGTGGAAAACATCCCAGTGCTGGATAGTCTGCTGAGCCGTTCATTCATTCCTGGGAGCACTCAAAGACGGCCCGAAGCTCGATCATTGCACCTCGGGAAATATGTCTACCGCATCCAGAGGTTGCAAAGCGACGGAAACGGCGGCATCTCACAAAGAAGTGCTTCTTTGGCTTTGTGTCATGGTCATGTTACAAATTTGTTTGACAGTATCGACCACATTCCCAGTTCATTATCGAACCGGATCCGTTTTAGCGACGAAACTGACTAATTTTGGGGCAGTAAGATGAGCAATCCACGCAGTTCAATAATTGGATGCTTACAGTCGGGTTTCCGAAGTCAATATGTTGAATCTCTACTTGGCACAATATTCATCTGAGGTTGTTAACCGGCAGATGCAGCCAAATTCTCTCCGTAGATGACCCCACAGACAAATTTGGAATGTAACTCAATAAGGCTCCACCAACCGTGTGAAAACACTCACATTCTGGCCCGTCGTCTATCCAAGCTTGCTGCATACATTCCCGTTCGATCATCGGAGCGGTTGAGTCTGTCCGGATGTCCCATGCAGAAAAGAAAGTGTCAGCATGTACTGACGGGCCGTCCAGCGACATGACATCCTATGAATCACTCATCCCAGTCAGATTCGTCATGTCTCGCCCACCGAACACTCCCCCCGACACCTATAAAGGAAGCGTAATGCCTGCAGGCATCATATTAAATCCTCAGTCCTTATCTGCATCATGCCCTCTCGACACATCCTAGCGCTCATTGCTCCGGCTTGGGGTCATGCGCTCCCTTATATCCACCTGACGACTCGCATGTTGGCCTTGGATCCAGACTTGGTGGTTACGATTGTGCAGCACCAAAGCTTCGGTGTGTGACTTTTGCGGTGTCTCGATCGACTCTCTTCACTGAAGAGCGTAGTCCCCAGGATGCTTAAAGAGTTTGGCACGTGTTCTTATGATAAGAGCAGGCTGAAGATTGAGGGAGTGGGCGATAAGGAGTAAGTCTCGAACTTCTTTTGGATCGTATGTTTTCATCAGGAACAGCTTCTCACCTTCGCCGACGAACATCGAAGCGAGTCTGACACAGCTCACAGCTGGATGGCTCGGAATCTTAGCCAAAGCGGTCATTGGAGGGTCCACCTGGCCCCAGCCTAACACGCTGCATGTACGTCCGATTTTCTACGCACGCTCCGAGGCCGACAAATTTCATCGCAGATGGACTTCTTTGGAGGGGGATTTGTCATCGAGGAATCAAAGGCCTTGTTGGGACCGGAAGGAAAGGTCTTGCTCTGGTGCTCTACCGGAGTCGCGATCTGTGTGGCTGAGATTAGTCAACTTGACTTCGCTAAGACTGCGAAGGAGATACACGCTGACGAATCCAAACAAGCGGGCAGAACAATCGAGGAGATACTTGGCGACGTAAGTGCTTTCCCCCCTTTCTTTTGAAGATCATCCCATGTGAACGCATTTAGGTCGTGTGCGCCTCGAACGGCAGTGACAAGCTCGATGGGCGTGTAATCGAGCTTTTCGGTGGAGTGAGGATATACGATTATGAGCGAGTGGCACAGGGCGCGGGATCATTGCGCCCATTCGCTGCTGTTTTGACATCTGCGCAGCGGTTAGCTCAGTTGGCCGACGGAATTTTCTGTCCCACGAGCAGCCCTTTGGAGCCCGCAGCAGTTACCTTTGCTCGCGAGTATTACAAGCAGCGTGGACAAGAACTATTCCTCGTCGGCCCTCAGATGCACGATGATGAGTGGGAGGCGATGTCGGCAGGTCCCGGACCTAGCGAGGAGAAAGTGAAGACGTTCTTAGACAATTCGCGCAAAACATATGGGCCCAAATCCGTTTTGTATATCTCTTTTGGGTGCGCCACAAAAGTCTCTCTAATTCTGGAATTCTGTGCTCAAATCCACCCCAGGGACCTCCAATTATTACGTAAAATGGCTTCGAGGCCCCCTCCGGAGGCCATCAAACCACCCCCTACCCCCCCTGATCGGAGGCCATCCTGGAGGCGCCTTCCTAATTGGGACGCTGCCTGGCCATTTGTCCACCGCTTGCATGGTATGCTAGGGATCGGCCTGAGTGCTGATATATGCTGTAGTAGTCATTATAAAGCCTCAGACAATGTCTGACCTCTCAAAAGCATGTATTTCTTGCTTGCAAATGGCAGACCACTGGGTGCACACAATTTGGGATCTGAGTACGTGAGCACTCCTCAGGTGCATAGAGCAACAGTAGATGTATTAATTTGAGATTGAGCATGAGGTATCCGTGCCCACACGCAAAAATGAGATGTTGCTGAAGGGATGGTTTATGGCCTCCACGACCTCCCAGGTGCAGAAAAAAAGGTGTTGGGTAGCCCACAGGCCCTTGAATTCCGCTTCAATAGATCAATTAGATGCTTATGCTCTGTCAAAACAACAGCCCAGCATATAAATTGGATGCTGGAGCAGTGGCAGAACAAGCCTCCACCGCCTCCAGGGCTGGGGATCAAAAGCGGTTACTGTAGATTCAGCCACACAAACTGTGTTCATGACATTATTTATCTTCATTGAGATGCACAGGATCCTTGAGAGCGATAGCTCAACATGTGAATTGGATGCTAGAGCAGATTACAGAAAAGCTCTCCACAGCCTCCACAGCCGGGGACTGAAAGCAGTTTCTTTGGATTTAGTGGTAGAAACTATGTGTTCAATGTCAGGTGTCTTATTTGAATGCCAAGGGTCCTCTATGGAGACAGCTCAGCATATGAATCAGATGCTGGAGCGAATGGCAGAACTGGCCTCCACCACCTCCACAGGTTATTACTTGAAGAGTTGGGATGAGATGACAATGTAACAGACAGATATTCTCCTGGCTGACCACATTCTGTCATTTCTACCTCTAAATGCAAATTGAATTGCTGCAGAATGTTAAAATGAGAGAATGGAGGACCCTGGAGGCGCTGGAGGCACATGCAAGATCCAATCAATATCATCAATATCATCAATGCCATCAATAGCATCAATAGCATCACCAATCATTGGTAGATTGATCAGCCAATCAGATGATGAATAAACATCGAACATCTAGTATATTCATTCCTGAGAGGCACAGACTACATGTATGCTCATACTGAAAGTGGATTAGTGGTCCCAGGACATGCCCCAATGACATATTACATCCTTGTCTGAAGAACATATGATTAAAAATGGGATTCGGCAAATGAGCTGAAAGTACTCCACTGTACCACTCATCTTCAGTTGACTTTCAGTTCATTTGCAAACTCCGAATTTCAATGATATGTTCTTCAGACAAGGATGTAATATGTCATTGGGGCATGTCCTGGGACCACTAATCCACTTTCAGTATGAGCATACATGTAGTCTGTGCCTCTCAGGAATGAATATACTAGATGTTCGATGTTTATTCATCATCTGATTGGCTGATCAATCTACCAATGATTGGTGATGCTATTGATGCTATTGATGGCATTGATGATATTGATGATATTGATTGGATCTTGCATGTGCCTCCAGCGCCTCCAGGGTCCTCCATTCTCTCATTTTAACATTCTGCAGCAATTCAATTTGCATTTAGAGGTAGAAATGACAGAATGTGGTCAGCCAGGAGAATATCTGTCTGTTACATTGTCATCTCATCCCAACTCTTCAAGTAATAACCTGTGGAGGTGGTGGAGGCCAGTTCTGCCATTCGCTCCAGCATCTGATTCATATGCTGAGCTGTCTCCATAGAGGACCCTTGGCATTCAAATAAGACACCTGACATTGAACACATAGTTTCTACCACTAAATCCAAAGAAACTGCTTTCAGTCCCCGGCTGTGGAGGCTGTGGAGAGCTTTTCTGTAATCTGCTCTAGCATCCAATTCACATGTTGAGCTATCGCTCTCAAGGATCCTGTGCATCTCAATGAAGATAAATAATGTCATGAACACAGTTTGTGTGGCTGAATCTACAGTAACCGCTTTTGATCCCCAGCCCTGGAGGCGGTGGAGGCTTGTTCTGCCACTGCTCCAGCATCCAATTTATATGCTGGGCTGTTGTTTTGACAGAGCATAAGCATCTAATTGATCTATTGAAGCGGAATTCAAGGGCCTGTGGGCTACCCAACACCTTTTTTTCTGCACCTGGGAGGTCGTGGAGGCCATAAACCATCCCTTCAGCAACATCTCATTTTTGCGTGTGGGCACGGATACCTCATGCTCAATCTCAAATTAATACATCTACTGTTGCTCTATGCACCTGAGGAGTGCTCACGTACTCAGATCCCAAATTGTGTGCACCCAGTGGTCTGCCATTTGCAAGCAAGAAATACATGCTTTTGAGAGGTCAGACATTGTCTGAGGCTTTATAATGACTACTACAGCATATATCAGCACTCAGGCCGATCCCTAGCATACCATGCAAGCGGTGGACAAATGGCCAGGCAGCGTCCCAATTAGGAAGGCGCCTCCAGGATGGCCTCCGATCAGGGGGGGTAGGGGGTGGTTTGATGGCCTCCGGAGGGGGCCTCGAAGCCATTTTACGTAATAATTGGAGGTCCCTGGGGTGCTCAAATCTGCTTAGCTCCATGTTTTTCCCCCTGGCGACCCCTCATCTCGTTGAGGTGATGATCGACGTGCTTCTGAGTCTAGAGACTGTGATCCCGTTCGTATTTGTGCTGGCCGGAGCGATGGCGTCCTTGCCAAAAGAGACCATCGACCGCATTCATGCCAGTGGCAGAGGAATTGTATGTGCCTGCCCACTGGGTTGATCAGAAAGCCATCCTGAAGGGCGGCTCAATCGGATGGTTTTTGACTCATGGGGGCTACAAGTCAGTGCAGCTCACGTCCAAACCTGGCCTATATCTTGCTGACTGATTCATAGCTCGTTGACGGAAGGGTTGAGTCAAGGCATTCCACTGATTTTTTGGCCGATCGGAGCAGAGCAAGCACTCAATGCAGCGATGCTTTCGACAGGTCCACGTCCCATCGGGATCGAGCTTTTCCAGGTAATCATCATTGTCGCTGTTCGATGCAATGCGTGGTAACCTACCAATGTACAGATCCGAGCCGGTGATCAACTGGGTCCCTCTCTTCGCCCGGACGCCCCGAAAATCACAGGAACAGTGGAGGACGCAAAGAATGAGTTCCAACAGGCATTCATTGACCTCAAAGGATCGAGAGGTGAAATTCTTGGAAAGAATGCTGTCCGCATCGGAGAGTTGTGGCGTGCGGAGAGAATCAACGGAGAACCCGTTCAGGAGATCGCAAGACTCACTAGATTCTGAGAATTGGACTGTCAATCCTGTATCGAATGATAGGAGAAACAATAGACGGCCTCTAATAGATGTTGAGCACTGGGGAGAGCGTCTAGCAGCTCACCTGTGTGAGTGAGAGCTTAGTGTGGGCACTATGCGGGAGTAGTCAAGAGACTTGTATTATAGGGTAATAGAGCCCTCCTTATATACAATACAGGGGGCTATTTGTGTCTATTTAGGACGAGTCGACATGACTCTAGATGACACGTGATGGAGTCATAAGATGTGTATCACGACATCCATCTGGCAGATGATAAGATCATCATTTGATCAACACTCCCCCACGCTGAAAACCACAGGATAGTGTTTGAAAGCAAAATCTTCATCGGCCATTCCTTCAGGACGAGTTGAACTCAAGTCCTAGTTGGGACCTGAACTTCTCGAACTTGACGCGTCCTAGGTTCTTGGTGAACATATCTGCAGGATTCTCACTGCCCGGAATAAAGAACAGTTCAACCTCTTCTTCCTCGACTCGCTCACGAATGTAGTGATAGCGGATGTCTATGTGTTTCATCCTGCGGTCTCGGTAGGCATTGCTGCCACTGAAGAGTGCACCCTGATTGTCACCGCAAATGGGTACTGGGATGGTGAGTTTGAACTGGAGTTCCAAAAGGACGCTCTTCAGCCACATCACCTGGCGACTACAATCTGAAATCGCCATGTACTCTGCTTCGGTAGAAGACTGTGCGACTGTGCGCTGAAGTCTAGACTGCCAGCAAATAATCCCATCTGCCAATTTCGTGAAGAAACCAGTGGTAGACCTCCTCTTGATCGGATCAGCAGCCCAGTCTGAATCGCTAAATGCAATGAGCCCTCTATCCGTCGCACCATTGAAAATGAGCGAATAATTCCTAGTACCAGCCAAATAGCGGCAGATATACAGCGCTTTATGGAGGTGGTCTTGGGACGGATTGGCAGCAAATTGTGACATTTTGGTCACAGCAAATGCAATATCAGGACGTGTGCCTAGCATGATGAAGAGAAGAGATCCAATGACTGATTGGAATTTCTTCCTGAGCTCTGGATTGACTTCATCCTCGTTTGGCATTGGAACATATCCAGCCGGTAGAGGGGTCGCTGCGAACTTGGCGTTCTGCATTCCAAAACGCTCTAGCACCTTGTCGAGATAGGGAATCTGATCAATCTTGATTGAAGATCCTACTCTACTGAGGCGCACGCGCAAGAACTCTGGAGTATCTTTGTCAGGGGAGACGTGTCAGCAGGATGAGGTCATTGGTATTGATCCGGCGGTGTTCCGGCGGTGATCCGAGGGTTATCAGTCAGCGGTGTCATGCTTCTTACGTCATCTACTTGTATATAGATAGTTGCTGGGGATCTCTGATCCCCAGTCTTGTTATTGACTTGGCCCCTGGGCTCCACTCCCCTTACAGCATAACAAGACTATTCTTCGGCTCTGGCACTCCCCCTAGCCCCAGTCGACCACCCTATCTCCTACTCTGCCCTCACCCTACCCTCGACCCTACACCTCCCACACCATGGCTACACCCGCGGGCCACCTGGATATCTATTCCTACTGCGAGCTCTTGCGACATGAGGTTGAGCGTCTCCATGACCGCCTGGACCGTATGGAGCATGGGAACACCGCAGCCTCTACCCCCCGCGGTCATGCCTGGCGCCCTGCCTGGGATGGTGCTCGCTGGCAGTCTGTCCCCACTACTCCAGCCCCTACCCCTGCCATCATTGCCGTCGGCCACACCACCATACCACTTGCCAAGACCCTCCCTACTGCCGCTGGTTCACCTGGCCGCTACTCCTGCACGCTTGTGGTGCCCGACTCTGTTGTTGGGCATATCGTTGGTCGAGGCGGCAAGGGCCTTCACCAGGCTCACGACACTTCTGGCGCTCAACTGCGGGTCTACACTGACAAGACTTCTCCCGCCGAACGCCACGTCTCTATCCGGGGTACCGACCAGCAAGTCGGTGAAGCCCTCATTGCGCTTGGGAAGCGCTTCATGCGCAAGCGTGTCCGCACTAAGAAGACGGGCCCGCCACGCCCTTCTGGGGACCCTGCTCCTCCCCCTCCTGGCCCTGCACCGGCGCCTTCGGACGTAGCAATGCCCGAGGCCAGCCCGCTCAAGGAGCCCGCACCCGCGGCACGACGCTCCAAGACTCGGCAGCAGGATCCACCCGTCCCGGCCGCCTCCGGCCCCCCGCAGCCACGTGAGGCACCTCCGCCCACAGCTCCGGCCCCGCAGCACCGGGCTCGGGCTCGATTCGCACCACAGGACTCTTCCCTTCCTGCCCCGGCTCCCCTACCCCATGAGCGTGCGACTACCCCCTACGCCCCTACGCGCGCCATGGCAACCGCTATCCCTACCCCGCAGCCCAGCTCTACTCCATTCGTCCCCTCGGTGGCCATGCCCACTGCAACCGCTACCCCTCAGTCCTTCACTCCTGCCGGATCGCCCATGGCCATCGACGCGGTGAGGACCGGGGTGCCCCGGAGGCAGACGGCACGGCGAGGGCATGGTGTTCTTGGATCAGCCGCACGTACTGACTCCCGTGGCAACCTATTGTTTCCAGGTGATCCCGGCTACGACCGGGCATGAACCCTACAAGTTCGGGGTATACTCGTCGAGGCGACGAATCTTGAAGAGGGGATGATGTCAGGGGAGACGTGTCAGCAGGATGAGGTCATTGGTATTGATCTGGCGGTGTTCCGGCGGTGATCCGAGGGTTATCAGTCAGCGGTGTCATGCTTCTTACGTCATCTACTTGTATATAGATAGTTGCTGGGGATCTCTGATCCCCAGTCTTGTTATCGACTTGGCCCCTGGGCTCCACTCCCCTTACAATCTTCAGAATTGCGGCATTCCCATCGCTTGTTGAACTCAGCCTTGAGAAAGGCGAGGAGCTTCTTGTTCTTGGAGAAGAACAGTGCATCATCCACATAGACTATTATGACGGCTATGCTGCCATCAGAGTCCTTGTAGAAGAACACGCCGGCATCCGATGTTAGTCGGATCCAGCCCATGGCTTTTGTGGACTTGGTCAGCGCTTTCCACCATGCTAAAGCAGCTTGTTTGAGTCCATAGATTGCCTTGTGCAAGCGCATGACTTTGCGCTCTTGGCCTCTCGCCACAAAGCCTTCGGGTTGTTCCATGTAGACCTCTTCGTCAAGCTCTCCGTAGAGAAAAGCCTTACTGACATCGAGTCCAGACCAATGCCAATCATTGAGCGCTGCAAGCGCCATGACCAACCGGAACGTCTCATACCTGACAACAGGAGAGAATATCTCGTCATAGTCAACACCTTCGACTTGACTGAAACCCTTGGCAACTGTTGAAGCTTGTTTGTATTAGCGACTATCACAGTATGTAGACATGACATCATAAGTAGTATTCTTTGTAAGGGCAACTCCTGCCAGCCCGAAGGAAGAGAGCACACAGCACACAACAACCTCACATGAGTCTGAGCACAGAGGGGGATCCTTAGGGACTATCAAATACAAGGGAGGTATACTACTCACCTGAGCACAGAGGGGGATCCTTAGAGAACGGTTCAAGGATCCATGTGCCCAGGTGTCACACTATATAGTCAGCTGTGACAAGTGACTGATGATGATGGGATATCACTGCCATGGAACAATGGCAGATGACAAGTAGATAATGACAAACCCAGATAAGATAGTGAGTGGCTCAGAGGGGCCAGTGATGGCCAGCTCCTGAGACACCAACAGTGGAAGGCCACACTGGAGGAGCCCAGCGGCCAGGCCAGTGCTGGGCCGGCCAGTGGAGACATTGGAGGCGAGGACCAATGCCCAACTGGGAAGAGGGGTGGTGCGGATGAGCGCAAGGGCATCTGGTACGAGCCTGTACGGCAGTAGACCACATCCGCGGGGAGAAGGCCGAAGTGAAGGGGGAGGAGTGCATACGGCAGTAGCACTCCCTGGTGCAAGGAATCGGGCTTGGCTAGACCGCTTGCGGGGATTCGAGGGAGATGGCCGGGGGAAGAAGGGAGAGGGCGGATGTCGGCATGGATGGAGATGAGGATCGGAGGAGGAGGAGGAGGCTGGGTGATCGACAGGTGAGCAGGCACGGGTCGGCAGAGAGGGTGCAGTGGGTCACGTGCATGGTCACGTGCCCAAGGAGCGCGGCGTCCCCTGACATTCTTAGATTACTTTGGCTCGCTCCACAATGACCTCATACCTGACCTCATTATTGCGTCATCCATTACTCATCTATGATATCATTACTCCACTATGACATCATGATATCTGCTCCAGACTGGTATATAAACCTAGTACTATACGCTCCATATCCTCAGCTCCTGTGTCTCTACACTCGCTGAGGTATGCATTCTCCCTTACGATCTAATGACCTTACTTATGACTTGTACCATAGACTCTGTCTTATAGGTACAGCTAATGATATAGCTCCTGTGTCTCTACACTCGCTGAGACTCTGTCTTATAGGTGATCGCTACTGGTCGTATCTCCACTGCGCGGTATTGTCTGCGACAGCAACTAGGCGGGCACGTTTTCGGCCATCAGATTTTTGGTCAAAGACCCAGCGACATCTGATAACCTTCCGTCCTTTCGGACGGTCCACAAGGGAATAGACCTTGCGCTGACGAAGTGCCTCTAACTCGTCGTGGCAAGCATCAATCCAACCTTTCTGTTGTTCAGAAGGCAACCGCTTGATATCGCGGAACGTCCAATCGCGAATTTTGGACGTATCAGGTAGGTTCTCATTTGGCACTGCTTTTGACAGTAGCGCCGTGATGAGCTCTACTCCCCCTTCCCGGCATAGCTTCTCCATGCGTGCATCCTTGTCTAGATCATCAGAAGCACCCGCGTTTGAGGAATCTGGTTGCGAGCTAGGGCCGGGAACCCCTGCATCAGCACCGGTTGATGGTTGAGATTGGGAGCTACCCTTATCTTCACCAACATACCGCTTCCATCCTCTGCTGTTCTGAATGTCACGGACTATATCCGTAGGGGTACGCTTTTCCCCATAGACGTTTCCTGGACGTGTAGGCACATTCCGCTGACGTGAAGACCTTCGAGGCTCAGGAGCTGGTGAAGCTTCCCGACTTGGTCGTGGAATTCTACTTCTACGAGTCCTCTGAGGTTCATCCCGACGCTCTGGCGGTGGGTCCTGACGATTATGACCGTCGTCACCATCATCATTTCCCTGTACGGGAGGTGGTGGAGCCGGATCAGATGGCATGGGAAATGGAAAAGGATTATCTCCATATAGCCAATCTTCTCCGTCTACCTGTGGTGGATCTTGTGGATTCACTGGGTCATCACGTTCTGGAAATTCCTCTCCAACAGGAACGTGGGGTGGTCGATTGCTGTCAGGACAGCGGGGGAACAACTCCTCGTCGAACAATGCCTTGGTGGCGACGAACGTGGAATTGTTTGTGCGCATGAACAAAAATCCTTTCACACCATCAGGAATGCCCAAGTAGGTCATCAGCTCCGATTTGGGCGATAACTTGTTGGCGCGCTTCTCATCAGGGATAAAGACATATGCAGCGCAACCAAAGACTCGGAGTTCGGAAACATCCGGTTTTTCCTTGTGAAGAGCTTCAAATGGAGTTTTCCATTTTAGACGCCTGATAGGTGTCATATTGTAGATCCGTGTCGCATGTTTGATAGCGAATTCCCAATAAGAATTAGGAAGACAGGCAGTGAAGCGCATGGCTTCTGCCTTATCCATGATCGTACAATTGAAGCGCTCGGCATGCCCATTCTGCTGGTGAGCATATGGAGCACCCTTCTCCACTAGAATTCCTTGTTCCGCGAGAAATTCTTCCATTCCCATCCCCATGAATTCTCCCCCATTGTCCACCTTGGACAGTACCAATCCATACCTACTTAGGTCAATTCATACATGGTGGATAATTGACCTAAGCTGGACCTGGGCACTGGGAACCAAAATGCTGGGGACAGCGGGTGGGCCCATGGATACTCTGTGGGTGGACCCAGACCCTACCTGGCACATCAGTGCCAGAAAAAAATTTGCCTATTTTGACCTCAAAATTGCCTATTTTGGAAGATTCTGGGACACTTGCTCAGAACTGGGAATGAGGATGGGTATTGCTTAAAAATAGAATATAGTTCATTGTATCCAGCTATAACAAGCCAGTGGAGCAATTCTGAACACGGGACTTTCTTTTCAGGCTAGGTTTACCTGCTTTTGCACAAAACTTTGATCCACATCATTTTCCAAGTGATCTTATCATGGGGACCGTTTTTGATGCTGCGCGCTAACCGGTGATCCAATCACTTGTGTGTTTAGATGAAAGTTGTTCAGTTTTGCGAGGGCTACAACTTTGATTTTTCATCATTTTCTTTGTCAGCATCAATCACATGCTCTACTGCCATGCGGAATGGCCCTGTTTTTGATTGCGCATCAATTTTTGATGATGCCAATGATGCATGTTTTAATCTCATCTTATCTTTCAGAACTAGATTGCACTATCTGCTTACTCGATGGTGGACCCTAACAATCATATCTTAGAGAGATCTAATCTTGATGTGGCTATGTGTGATTGGATCATAGATGTGGCATAGCTTCCATTTTGGGTTGCATGTTCAACTCACATAATCAAAATTGAACATATTGTGCATGTGATTTCCTTTTGGGGATAATTTGATGCAACTTATAGCAACCCAAATATGAAATTCACCTCAGTTTTGGAATAGCACATGCTCATGTTGTGGGTTTCTTCTCAGCTCTTTAGGATATATTCTTTTGTCTGATTTCTTGCACTTGTACTCTTCAAAGCTTCTACACTGTTGTTCAATGCCTCTATATCCTAATTCTTTCAATGATACCCTTCATGACTTGTCATTAACAGTACATGCTTCTCTAGGCACATTCATATTTCTTTCTAACATTTTGTGCCTTTCAAGTAATGTGCTACTGTTTTAATGTACACAGTAGAGCCAGCCATTGCATAGATATATGCAAAGTAACCATTGCCTGCCCATCCTGCTTTACCACATAACCAGCTATTTCTACACCTTGAATTTACTTGATTCATGCTTTCATTGTTACAAGGAAGAGTTATTGAGATTAATATAAAGATAGAGACAAAGAATACAGTGAAAGCATGGGTCACAGGTAGAAAATAAAAGTGCCCTTTATAATGCAGGTGTTCTTGCTTGAGGAACTCAAAGGAATCTTTCACTTCATTGCAGTAGTCATTTTGGAAATTTTCCGCACTTCATTGATCTAAAAATCAGGCTACATCTATTTCATTCAAGTGCATGTGATTGTAAGGGCAACCTCGAGGCCCGATCTCAGAGTCCTGACAAGGGAGAGTCCAAAGCGTCAGATAAGGGGATCGACTAGTACAGGAGACTGGCAAACCTGACAAGGGAGAGTCCAAAGAGAAACCGAGTTGGGGACTCTCCTTGTCAGGGCCCACTATATATAGCCTACAGAACAATGGATGACCAAGCACAATGGAAGCGCCAGACAATGGGGCCAGGGAACAATGAGGGGCCGGATCGGGGGGAACAATGGGAGCCGGACCGTCGGAACAATGGGGGTGCGGGCCGGAGTGTCATGTGGACGCGCTTGGCAGGGAAGTCCGGACCGAAGCATGTGACGCTTGACAGATGGCACGTGCGCGGTCACATGCGAGATCCCATGATGATCGGACGAAAGCAGGGGTTCCCCTGACAGTGATTTTACGTTGTGAGTGGAATAGGGACTCTCTGGGTGGATTCCACACTCCCCTCAACATTGCAATGAGCTTTTAGGGTGATACTCTCCTAGAATATGAGATCCAAAGCAAGAGAGAGGGAAAAGAGTACAGGATATTAAATTAGTCTGTCTCAACAAGATTGAGATAAACCACTGAAGCAAGTTCGAAAAAAATGGCACTTTCTTGTTCCCCCCTGCTTTGGATCAATGCGCAATCAAAAACAGGGCCATTCCGCATGGCAGTAGAGCATGTGATTGATGCTGACAAAGAAAATGATGAAAAATCAAAGTTGTAGCCCTCGCAAAACTGAACAACTTTCATCTAAACACACAAGTGATTGGATCACCGGTTAGCGCGCAGCATCAAAAACGGTCCCCATGATAAGATCACTTGGAAAATGATGTGGATCAAAGTTTTGTGCAAAAGCAGGTAAACCTAGCCTGAAAAGAAAGTCCCGTGTTCAGAATTGCTCCACTGGCTTGTTATAGCTGGATACAATGAACTATATTCTATTTTTAAGCAATACCCATCCTCATTCCCAGTTCTGAGCAAGTGTCCCAGAATCTTCCAAAATAGGCAATTTTGAGGTCAAAATAGGCAAATTTTTTTCTGGCACTGATGTGCCAGGTAGGGTCTGGGTCCACCCACAGAGTATCCATGGGCCCACCCGCTGTCCCCAGCATTTTGGTTCCCAGTGCCCAGGTCCAGCTTAGGTCAATTATCCACCATGTATGAATTGACCTAAGTAGGTATGGATTGGTACTGTCCAAGGTGCATTGTCAATATGCCACTTTTTGATGGTGACATTGAACTGGTTCTTGACCATCGCAATGAAATTGCGCATAGCCTGCTTGGCATCGGATTTCTGCGCAAGGCATACTGTCCAGCCATAGGAGAGTGCTTCGTTGAAGAAGCTCATGAAGTAGCGGTACTTGTAATAAGACACCATGGGAAATTGTTTGAGATCCGAGTGGATCAAATCAAACGGATTCTCCGCTCGTTTTTCGGAAGGCAGGAAGGCACGTTGGTGCATTTTCCCTTGCGCGCATCCTTTACACGGTCGGGTTTCCTTGGGAAATACTAGGTCTTCTGGAAAGCCCTTGGTATTCTTCTTTGCCTGACGTAAAACGTCTTTCGACGGATGTGCAAATCGCCGGTGCATGATCTCATAATCCACCTTGTAAACAGTGGACATGGATCGCACTGTCTCAGCCGTGCTAGGCTTTGACATCAGGAAGTACAAGGCAATGTCCTTCCCTAGAGTTCTAAACTCCATGATCAAGAGTGGGGACTTCCCTCGATGTAAGCTGATCCGCGATTCGTCTCCACGAACACGAGATCCTCCTTTGAGTAAGGAGCCCAAAGACATGAGACGACCATGTAATCCTGGCACTAGGTACACTGGATATATCTGAGAAGTCACCATTGTCTTTTCTCCATGCCTTGTGACGTAATGATCGATGAAGGCTGTTCCTCGACCAATAAGGGCAACACGTGTGTTCTTATCAGCGGTCTGAGCAACAATAGGATCTGAGAGCTTCTCATATCCGACCAGATCACTAATCTCCGATGTCACATGGAGAGATGCACCTGAATCAAGAAGCCATAGAGGCCCTAATTCATGATGATGATGATGTTTCCCCTTACACTTAGAGCAGGCAGCAAAATCGGAGTGCACACAGAATAGATTGGTACAAAAATCATGCGAACAAATCATCAACGAATTAAGTACAGAACCCGGGGCGGCGGTGATTACGCGCTCTGGCTGTGAGCAACAATCAGAATTGTGCATATGCCCAAGAAGGCAGGGTACTTGCCTTTCGGCGGAAGGAGCGTCCATCTCCTCCAGAAGGGTGTTGAAGTCGACGACCTCATCCCAATTGACGGGTTCAGCCTGGGCGAACTTGCTATCTCCAAACAGAAGATCAAGATCGTTCTGTTGGCCGGTGGCCATCTCGACGTCGGGGATCTCCTCGATACGACTGCGTTTGGCAGGAGGACCACCATCCAGAGTGTGATTCGAGCCGGAAGCAACTGGAGATGGAGAACGCATGATTGCGTCCTCGCGGAGCATTCCTTTCTCATTGACGATCTTGTGGAGAGTCCGGAAGCGTTCTGCGGTCACCGTCACATCCATCTTCTTGGCCAGCTCGAAGACCTTACGAGTAGGCTTCTGGAACTCGGTGTCAATAATCCCATTGTTGTTAACGGGAGACTTCTCTTGAACCGCGCGGATTTTGGGTCCATCGCGAGAGATGTGCGTGACATGCGAGATCGTCGGCGCAGGGATAGACGGAGTGAGCGAGGCGATCAAACCAATAGTGAGGGAGCCAGTGATCTTGGAGACTCCATGGACATGACTGTGATCAGCCTTGCCCTTGCCCTTGTTGTCCTTGTTCTTCCCACTGCGCTTGCCTCGACGGTTCTTCTTCTTTCCATCAGCCTTATCACCCTTATCGGGTGCAGAGCCAGAGCCCTGTTGCTGATTGGTGAACAAAGGGTCATCGCGCTTGCGCTTGGTATTGAACTTGGCCACATGATTCTGGCTTTGAGACTGCTTCTGAGCAAAATGCGTCAAGAGAGCGTCACGAACCGCCGAGACTTTGATCTTGTCCTTTTCATAGGTCTGGAGAACAGTCTCTGTGACGGAGGGAATCCGGGCTATGTTGAGAATGATCATCGCTCTGAGGAACTCAGGGATGCTCAAAGACTCATTCTCCAGGCAAGCGAACGCCGTAGTGATCACCAGCAGCTGTGGATCCGGGTGCAATCCCACGTTGTACTTGGCGTTCAACGCGGTTTGGAAGTACGCATATAGGTTGGCGCACTGAGCACCACCGTATTGGGTCTTCAGATGCGTCCAGATCTTGGCAGCTGACACTATATCCGCAGTGTAAGGGCAACTCCTGCCAGCCCGAAGGAGGAGAGCACACAGCACACAACAACCTCACATGAGTCTGAGCACAGAGGGGGATCCTTAGAGACTATCAAATACAAGGGAGGTATACTACTCACCTGAGCACAGAGGGGGATCCTTAGAGAACGGTTCAAGGATCCATGTGCCCAGGTGTCACACTATATAGTCAGCTGTGACAAGTGACCGATGATGATGGGATATCACTGCCATGGAACAATGGCAGATGACAAGTAGATAATGACAAACCCAGATAAGATAGTGAGTGGCTCAGAGGGGCCAGTGATGGCCAGCTCCTGAGACACCAACAGTGGAAGGCCACACTGGAGGAGCCCAGTGGCCAGGCCAGTGCCGGGCCGGCCAGTGGAGACATCGGAGGCGAGGACCAATGCCCGACTGGGAAGAGGGGTGGTGCGGATGAGCGCAAAGGCATCTGGTACGAGCCTGTACGGCAGTAGACCACATCCGCGGGGAGAAGGCCAAAGTGAAGGGGGAGGAGTGCGTACGGCAGTAGCACTCCCTGGTGCAAGAAATCGGGCTTGGCTAGACCGCTTGCGGGGACTCGAGGGAGATGGCCGGGAGAAGGAGGGAGAGGGCGGATATCGGCATGGATGGAGATGAGGATCGGAGGAGGAGGAGGAGGCTGGGTGATCGACAGGTGAGCAGGCACGGGTCGGCAGAGAGGGCGCAGTGGGTCACGTGCATGGTCACGTGCCCAAGGAGCGCGGCGTCCCCTGACACGCAGGAGGAATGTTAGCAATGACTCCCTCAGTCAGGCGCAACTTAATGCTGCCTTTGGCTCTGAGATCATCATGCTTCCATTGCTTGATCTCCGATGCGTTGGTCACAGAGCCATCAGTTGCTTTGACTTCGGTTGGCACGGTTTCGGTCAGCACATATGAGATCCCCTGATGCTCCAGGTAGGACTCCATAGTTCCGGACCATACAAGCCAGTGCTTTCCATCAAAGATGGAGACAGCATTGAAGATGTTGTTGGAGTTGGACGACATATTGATCTGTGTGACTTAATCAGCATCAATCTAATCTGATAGATAAAATCAAAGATCAAGATGATCAGATTCTCATAGATCATAATCTCCTTGAGAGATCGATGCATCTGGATCAAGCGATGTAATCGCGATCCGGCATGGTTTCACCAGCGCTGTGCAGCAGCTGAAGTGAATACAGATAGGCTAAAGACGCTGCTCATTGTTGCAGCCAGTGACGGCGCATACAATGAATGTCGCGGCCACTGAGGCGCAGACATAGCTCTCAGGGCCCATAACCTGTTGAGCACTGGGGAGAGCGTCTAGCAGCTCACCTGTGTGAGTGAGAGCTTAGTGTGGGCACTATGCGGGAGTAGTCAAGAGACTTGTATTATAGGGTAATAGAGCCCTCCTTATATACAATACAGAGGGCTATTTGTGTCTATTTAGGACGAGTCGACATGACTCTAGATGACACGTGATGGAGTCATAAGATGTGTATCACGACATCCATCTGGCAGATGATAAGATCATCATTTGATCAACAATAGACGACCGGCAGCGGTGTTACATCCTCAGCGCCACACTAAACTTCTGATCTGAATGATGGCAAAGTTTCGATGCCGATTGGTTATCCCAGTTCCGAACGCCCGTCTGGTTCGGAACTTCCCGATGTAAACGAGAGCAAAAATATATAGCCCTAGCAGGCCCGTGTTCTCCATAATTTTCCTAGTCCATCGCCTATTTCGGCGCACGGACTTGACTGATGTGCACTCACCGCTTACGAGTACACTGCCCTCAGTCGCTTGCCAGTTTTGGATGAAATGTTCGCGTTATTTACCATATTATGATCGAAGACGAGAAGAACCTTTGATTCGCGCCAGCTGAGTTCTACACCAGGGTTGGAAAGCTGTCGACAGAAGAGCAAAATGTTCACTTGTCTCATTGCCAGTCATCGTACACCTGTTGATTTTTATGCAAGAGAAGATTCAGCAAACTGGAAAATGGAGGTGCATCAAGCGTAGGGAGTCTGAAAAAGGAAAGAACGGGGATGACCGTGAATTCTGACACTCGCAGCAAGTTCAAAAATGAAGTGAAAGCTGAGGGTTTCTGCCTTGTGGAACTTGCAAGGAAGTGAAAGATCTGAGATAACAGTACCGCCAAAACTGAGGTTGTCGTGCCAAGTGCGGCTTGCAGAGTATGAGGAAGGGAGATGATTGAGTAGGAATCGATAACTATATTCATTTACATCTACTGGCACAAGTCTGAACTCAAGGCGTGATTTACGAAATGCCCGAACAAGCATGTACCACGCTCAACCAGCCGTGTGCAGCGAAGTCAGCATGTCCGGAATCGCGTCGCTCTCGCGCCGGTTGCCAGGGTCCTGCACAACTTCCCGCATCGTCTCGCCCTTCCCGTTGCTGTACATCACCACATCGCCCTCGTCCTCGATGTAGCAGCAGGTCGTGAACGAGCGGTAGAGCGCGTAGAACGTGTTCTGTGCGGGGAAGAACATCAGCAATGCACGAGGGATGCAGTCATAATTGGGGGGTTTGAATTGGGAACGCACCGTGTTGTCGCCATTGTAGTGAACGCCGAGCACGGCTTTGATGCGCTTGGTCACCTCAGGCTGGTTGTCTGAACGGAGCTCAGTCAGTGAGAAAGTTCTAGTGTGTGAGGAGGCACGCACAGTACGGAATAGAAGTGAAGAGGTGGTGGCCAATGTGGTCGTGCGAGACCTGTTGCAGCGGTCAATACCAATCCACCAGAGTGCGACGAGGACTGACATTGTGGAAGTACAGCCGGCCAATATAGCCAAGCAATGGCCGATCGACAGTCGCCAGGCATCCGCGAAGGAACGTCCACTGGCCCTTGCGGTAGTGCGGCAGCGTCGGGTCAGAGTGGTGCAGGTACGTCAGCATCACAATCCAGTGGTGGCAGAGCTGCGAGACGATCAGACGACGGAACTGCGACTGTGCAGACCTGGGACGAACCAAGTACGGGAAAATGTACTGCTTGAAGAGGTTGGCAGCACCGACCTGCATGCCGTATTTGATCAGCAGCGACGATGTCACGACCAGCCCAGCATCAGAAAGTACGATGTTCCAGAAATCCTCGGGCTTGAACAGCACAGAGTATGGCGAGAAGTGCTATTGGGTCCGTGAGACTGAGTGTGCAGGAGAGGGAAATCAAACGGCCACACACATTGGTGCCAGCCGGGTCGTGCGGCGAGCCGAGGGTATTGAAGAGCAGATAGACCTGGAATCCGAGAAGCTGCATGACGCACATGCGGACGAGCGTGTAGAGGGGCGTCTCCTCGAACATCTCGTGCAGCTGCTCCTTCGTCGTGATTCCGAGTTCCGACTTCGTGCGGGGCACGTAGTTCTCGTCGCGCTCGATCGAGCCCACAGTTTTCTGGCACAAGGGTGGTCAGCATCACACGCTATACCGGACTGCCCATGCAAGGACTCACGTGGTGCGTGTGGTGCGACCGCTTCCAGGCAAAGTATGGCGTGAGGAGCGCGGTGTGGAGGATGTACCCGACAGTGTCGTTCACTACGCCATACGGCGACACGTTCTGGTGTCCAGCCTCGTGGCCTGATGGTGATCGATTCATGGTCAGTACTGCGCAGAGGGAGGGGAGAAGAGATGTCACGGACCGAGACACCAGCAGCCAGCCATAGCAATGCTCTGCGCATACCAGTACGCAGACCACAGCGTCCACTTGAGCACCGACGCGACACCTGGAGTCAGCTCACGCGCGACGGCGACCTCCGCCGCAAATCCGTCGATCCGCTGGCCGAGCGCGAACAAAATCACGACCGAGGCGACGTCCTTGACGAAGCTGACCATCCCGCGGAACGTCGACTTGCGAAACAGCTCGGGAGGTATCACCGCACGCAGCTCCTTCCATGTTATCTGTGCTCTCCGTGTCAGCAGCCAGTCAGTCAGTGGAGCACGGGGCCGGCTCACAGTGGGCGGTGAGAACGGGGTGTTCCGCCTCTTGATGTACTCGGGGCTTTCAGTAAACATGAGCTGTGCTTGGTGTGCTCGACCAGATTGGGGAGACGAGCAGAGCAAGGGTAAAACCTGCGAGTGCTCGATATATGGCGTGAATTACTTCCTGTGCATCGTGATTGGTCGAACGGCAGATCTTGGAATGCTCAGGCAGGCGTTCTCAGAGAGGAAGGTGTCGAGTGGATTGCCGGGCCGAATGGGGATACCCCATGATGCCGCGCCCTCACGTGAGAATCGATCGATCAGTGTCTTTCTTCCATGCGGCGACAAGAGCACAAAGTGCAATCTTGAAGCTGAACTATAGATCTCATAGGCCGTGTAATCTCATACTGGCAGCCTCTCCGAGCCTTACGAGCGAAAGAGCAGACCGCTGCACGCGTGAATTCATCGCCCGCGCCGAGGCGCACGACCAAGACATGATTATAGTCTGTCTCACTGGCTTGGTCTGATTCGGAGTTAAGCCCAAATGAGTGGAAGTTCTTTGCATGGTTCTCGGGGTTGAATGATCTACGAAGCTGGACTATTCCTGCGCGAACTCGCAATTCGTAGGCATCTTACGCGCGAGACTTGATCCATTCAGCGGATCGATCGATTCATGTCCGCCTTCTGTGGAAGGAAATACAAAGCGCTCCGATGAAGTAGCGAGAAAGATATTCCGGATCCTTGGAGTTCATACGGAGGGCCGCTTAGAACATTGCCAACGAGAGATGTTCTCCGGCAATTCGCGAGTCTACCCTGTACGCGTGACTTCATCGTCTGCAGCCAGGTGCATGGACCATGAACGTGATTAGGGTCTTACCCGCCAGCTCTATCTCGGAGTTAGGCTCGAAGACGGAGTGGTTTCTTCTATCGCTCATGGTGCAGAGTGATCCAAGAAGGTAAATCATTCTGATGAATGTTTTTCAATCACAATCCCCGCGCCTGACTGGGATCGATTGGGTAGCTGGTTTTTGGATTTCAAGGCATCGAATCTCTCGTCGGCATAAATCAACAATGCTGCAGGTTTGAGCCAGCAAAGAAATTTCCGCCCCCGGCCCGAAGAAGATTACAGGTAGTGATCCTAGTCGTGGGGAATGGCGATCATCAAGCTGCGCATTACAGGGTCCCTGCTCACCCACTAATGGACACCGAAATTGCCCATGTTCATCGAAACGGCAAGCCCAAATCAGCTCAAAATCTGAGTGTTGCGGATCCGATGTCCAAACGCGTTAGATTGGAGATTCAGTCTCTTCAGGAATGTACCTAATGCTCGCTATTCCAGGAAGGCTTTCTCAAAAGTAAAGAAGTATGATCTCGTGATGAATCCGGTGCTGTGCAAAAAACAGGTTTGCTCCTCGGAGTCACTGCTTCGGGGAAGGCAGGCTGCACGAGTCCCAGGACAAAGATTAGCGGAGCATCGCTTCGATGTGAGACTTTCGCGTACAGTGGAGCTTGTGCGGAAGTAGGGAGGATTCTCAGCGGCCGTTGACAGTTGTCCTTAGATGAGAAAGGTTCTGCAGAGCAAGATCGGACCGGAATTGATCTGCCTTCTCGACGAGCATATTCTGCGGCCATTACGGCGCAACTCGGATTGTAGATATCAGAATGTTGGCACACACTGAACAGGTTGATAGGCGCGAAGAATTCATGCGTATGGGATATTGTCATTCAGGAAGGCTACGAAAATAGATGCATCGTCGCCTCTTGTTATGAAGAGCGCCTGATGCATCAAATAGTCAGATTGCATGGGCGGAATAAATTACTCAAGTGAATTGAGCACCCGGTGCCGGACATGGCACCATTCGGGAGCCAGATAGAGCCAGACTCATGCGCAGTCGAGAATGAACAGGACGCCGCGGCATGATCGATCATCAAAGCTTTACTAAGCGACCGGACACGGCTCGAAGCATACTTATCTGATGATAATCTTTGTCCCTAAATCCGCAGCTATGAGCGTGCCCTACCGCAGGTGCGGAGAGAAAATTGATTGGAGAGTGAAGATACTGGAGTATGGATCTCTTGAGTTGCTTCTTCTTCGAAGTGATGCCTACCGTCTCGAGCCTCATCACCTCAGATTCTGCTAGTCCGAAAGAATCTCCTCGGCCGTCTCCGTCTTCCCTATATCTTGACGCAGTATTTGCGGCAAAGATCCTCATCGCCTCTTTCCCTTTCTCCTGAGTGGTTTCGACATGGCACCTCGAGTCAACAAAGAAGAACAGGAGTTCGTTCCTCTGCAATAGTGCGTCTGCTGCTCCTCCACGGGGCTGGAACTGTGCACACTGACCGTCATCTCCAGCACCCTCAAGGAGATCCGTGACCATATTCCGGCCAAGTTCTTCGAGCGCAAGACGGGACTCGCGTTTTCGTATTTGGCCCGGGACATTGTCGTCGCGGGGACTTTCTTCTATCTCGCAACCCACATCGACACCACGCTCAAGTCGTACCTCGTCAATGCCGGCGCGACTCCGCTTGCTCTGACTGCGGCCAACTGGGCCGCCTGGTTGACCTAGTCAGTCTCAGTTCTCGAGCGAAGCTTTGATCGGTTGCTCATTGTCCCCTTCAGCTGGTGGTTCCAGGGTCTCATGCTTACCGGCATCTGGGTCATCGGTCACGAGGTGCGCCGGCATCCACGCTTTGTATGAATCTCGGTGGCTAACTTGGCGACGCGTATCTAGTGTGGGCACGGCGCGTTCTCCGCGAGCCGTGGCATCTCGGATCTCGTTGGGTTCATCACGCACACATTCCTTCTCACGCCGTACTTCAGCTGGCGCTACGTCCACCACCGCCACCACTCGCACCACGCGTCGATCGAGAACGACGAGGTGTACGTCCCGCACACGCGGACAGACCTGAAACTGCCCGAGCAGAGCGAGGGACTCGAGCTGGAGGAGCTCTTCGGCGACACCCCGCTGTACACCCTCACGATGCTGCTCATCCAAGAGTTCATCGCGTTCCCGGCCTACCTGCGTGCGTCGATGGCCGTGGTCACTGGCAGAGACCCACCGGCTGACATTGTTTGCAGTGTTCAACGTGTCTGGACAGAAGCGGTACCCGAAGTACTCCAACCACTTTAACCGTGCGCCCTCCCGCTCCCGTTGATTATCGTTCGTCCAAGCTGAATTCCGGCCCCGCAGCCAACGCGATCATGTTCAACAAGGGACAGGGCGCCTACGTCATGCTCTCCACGCTCGGACTCGCGGCGATGGGTGTGATCCTGTACGATCTCTCGGCCCGCTTCGGCGCGATGAACGTCGTCAAATTCTACTGGGTTCCCTGGCTGCTGGTCACGCACTGGTTCATCATGATCACCTACCTGCACCACACGGACCCGATTCTCCCGCACTACCGCAAGGGCCAGTGGAACTTCCAGCGCGGCGCCGCGGCTACCGTCGACCGCGACTTCCTCGGCTGGCAGGGCCGCTTCTTCCTCCATGATGGTGCGTTGTGGGCGCTTTCCCCGCCTCGTCTGTCAGGTGGTCTATGGTCTGATTTTCTGAATCTCTTCCATCAGTCGCGCACTATCACGTCATCCATCACTTCTTCCCCATGATGCCGTGGTACAGCGGAGCCGAGGCGACCAAGTACCTCAAGGAGATCGTCGGCCCGCACTACCACCGGTCTAATGACTACGTCTTCAAGGCCCTGTGGTACAACTACAACTTTTGCCAGTTCATCGAGGATGAAGGTGCGCTTGTCTGCCGCTCTCTCTGCTCGTGGTTCTCATGCAAGACAACATCTGCAGGTGATGTTGCATTCTACCGCAACCGGCAGGGCAAATCGGCGTTTGACATTCCGAAGCTCAAGGCCAACGTGCTCGGCAGCTAGATGGCACGCATCAAAGGGAAACTTCGACAACTTGAGCGGAATGACTTGTGATTTGATGCCCTGTGCGCTGAAGGCTTCATTGCAAGAGTGGTGTATTTCGTTGTTGTAATGTATAGAAATTTTGAGAATTCAAGTGGCTTGTTTCAATCCAGAATTTGTTTTCATCTATCAAAACAATGAATATTCAACCCTATTGCCCCACCTTGTCAACTTTCCCTCGTGTTGTTATCGAAACCCGATACCAACCACAAGGGTCTTTGTTTTCACGGAGTACTCACGGCCCACGGGTCTTTTAAATCAGCGACGTTTGAAAACACACCTTATTCACCAATTAATCCCTTGCCCCGCCATAGGTCGACACCCGCTGAAAGCGAGCCCGCACGGGCCAATGCACATTTCTACGCGGATGCCTTGCGAATTTCGATCGGCCATTGCCGGGCTATATCGGCCGGCTGTACTTCCATAATGTTGATCCCCGTTGCGCTCACAAGCAAGGAGTCCCTATTCATCCATGACCTGCGCCAAGATGGGCGATGGATGGACTATGGAGAGCATAGGTATTCATACAAGCTTGTTGATACCCTGTGTCAATACTCGCCAGATCATCTCAGATTCGCACAGATGAGAACCAGTTTCATTATAGTTGTATGCCAATCGCTATCACCGGCGGTCAATATATACATTATCATCTACTACTGATCCGCTTCTCCTCTGACACCTACGGACCCACAAGCTACAACAATAAACCTCATGGCACCTCTTCCTGAACTAGTAGTGATCTCGCATCGTCCACATTCGCCACGTCGTCCCTAGTGTGTGAGCGATGGCTATCGATTTTGATACAAGGGATTTGAATTGTCTCGATAGCTAGGGGCAATTCGAAGTCTGTGCCACATGGCTTCCAATGAACTACATTCTATGCAAGCGATAATCCTCTACTCCTGTCTCACAAGTGGGGGGGGGCTTTCCTCGAATCTACGAAGCTGAGTCTAAGAGCGCCGCCCGGTGGGTCTTGAAGAAGAGCCGCTCTTCTCCAGGCGCGAACGTTCCCTGCGCGTGGTACTATTCACGTGGTGACACAGATTGTCTATCTCTGAATGAGTATCGACCAAAGCAGTGAGTACTGGAGTGGGTACTCATCGCGTGTCAGTGTGAAAGCAAGCTCCAGTGATGTCGCGTGTGTCTACAGCCATGCAGTTTGGCCTTGTGACTTCACTCCCGTACTGTGTACACCTCTCATTATGGGAGATATTTCTGACGCGGAATACAACAGTACAAGTTCCGAATCACTTCCATAAGGCAGTTAGGGATTCAGACAAAAATAATTCGAAGATCCAAGGAATCGGAAACGCGGAGGCAAGGAAGGCTTGACGTAATTGCGCTGACTTGGCAGCTATGTGGAGTTTTCGACTCGATGTGACCTTGGCGGTCGTAGCGCAGGCACAGGACGGGTGACTAGTGTTGTTTAGATCTGTGAATCATTTCTTTCAGGTGCTGGTTTTCAACCATCGGATCGGAGACCTAGGAACATATTGAAATAGAAATCGCGTTCTTTCATCAATGAGATGGCATCGGTGTGCGCTTCCACTCCATCAAGTGCAATTCGGGTTCATCAAATGGTCCTCCCGCGACTGAGCCCCTCATATACTCCTACAAGCCATTCAATCATCGCTCGAGTGCTCAACTTGCACTGTATCTAATTATAACACGTGCAGACAGACGTTACAAATCGGGCAGCAGACTTACACATCTCTCTTACAACGACTTCTTTCACTGCGGTTTGTCATAGAATAGATGTTTATCGGCCTCGGCCACATTGGGAGTTCACTATCACTCTGGCATTCATGCACATAGCTTCGTTAGCTCAGCGATACGTGCACTCCAATGATTGAGCGCTTACGTCAGTATTCTTCAAATGAACGTGTCGGGAAGTTTTTGATCCGGAACGTTTCGCAATATTCAGTTTTAACTTTGAGACCGGCAGTGGAGCCACGTTCTCTACGCGCGAGATTACGAAAATATATTTGGAATAAGATCCTGCATCGTTATCCCAGCCATTTGGAGAGCTCCGAGATAGACTCGCATTTGTTCGCCCGACGTCGTCTATCCATGCCTACTGCATTTTCTCTTTTGATTATCGGAACGGCTGCGTCTACCCGAGTGTTCTATGTAGCTAAAAGAAGTGCCCGCGTGCAGCGACGGCCCGGCGGTAGATGTGACAAAGCTTGAATCACTAATTCCCGGTGAGGTGGCGTTTGTACCGGTTGGATGAACACTCCCGGAGAACTATAAAAGAGCGCGACATACCGGGCTCATGGTACATCCTCGCTCAGATAGTTTAAAATGCCCTCTCGACACATTTTAGCACTCGTCGCACCGGCTTGGGGCCATGCGGGGCCTTACGTCCACCTCACGACTCGAATGTTGGCCTCAGATCCAAGTTTGGTGGTAACAATTGTGCAGCACAATAACTTCGGTGTGTCTCCTTGTTAGTTTTCGTTTGACCCTCTATATTGAAGGATCTAGTCACCAGAATGCAAAAGGAATTCGACTCGTGTTCTTATGATAAGAGCAGGCTCAAGATTGAGGGTGTAGGCGATAAGGAGTGAGTCTCCAGCTTGCATTTACTCCGGATCATTTTATCGGAAATAGCCTCCCATCTTCACCGGAAAACATCAAAGATGCTCTAGATCAGCTCACGGCTGGGTGGTTTCAACTCCTGGCAGCAGCAGTCGCCGGAGGGTCCAATTGGCCTCAGCCCAAGACGCTGCATGTACGTCTCATTTTCCGGCTCGCTCAAAGGCTCTCAATCACCGTCATAGCTGGACTTCTTTGGAGGAGGTTTGGTCATCGAGGAATCCAAGTTATTGATCGGACCAGATGGAAAAGTTCTGCTCTGGTGCTCTACAGGAGTGTCAGCGTGCATGGATGACCTCAGCAAACACGACTACGCCAAGATTGCGCACGAGATATACACGGACGAGAGCAGACGAGCGGGAAGAACAATGGACGATATTCTTGGCGACGTGTGCTTTTTTGGTCCCCCTTTGAAGGCATCTCATTCTCGCGTATATAGGTCGTGTGCGCCGCAAATGGCAGCGACAAACTCGATGGTCGAGTCCTCGAGTCCGTCGGCGGATTGAGGATGTACGATCATGAGCACGTCGCACAGGGCGCTGGATCCGCCGGATCACTGCGCCCGTTCGCTGCTATGATGGCATCTGCACAGAAATTGACCCAGCAGGTGGACGGCATTTTTTTCCCGGCAAGCAGCGCTTTGGAGGCCGCCGGGGTTGCATTCGCTCGCGAGCATTACAAGAAGCGCGGGCAAGAACTCTTCTTTCTTGGTCCTCAGATGCACGATGATGAGTGGGGAGTGCCATCAGCAGGTCCTGGCCCCACCGATGAGAGAGTGAAGGCATTCTTGGACAATTCGCGCAAGGAATATGGTCCGAAATCCGTTTTGTACATCTCTTTCGGGTAAATTCATACACACACTAATTCCCACCCTTCATGCTGATATCTCCCCAGTTCTATATTCTTCCCCATGATGACACCTCATCTCGTTGAGGTGATGATCGACGTGCTGCTAAGTCTCCAGAACGTGGTTCCTTTTGTGTTTGTCCTTGGTGGAGGGATGGCTTCCTTGCCAGAAGCGACCATCGATCGCATTCACGCGAGTGGGAGGGGAATTGTATGCGCCCATTGGGTTGATCAGAAAGCCATCTTGAAAGGAGGCGTAGTCGGATGGTTTTTGACTCACGGCGGCTACAAGTGAGTTCAACTCGGATCCAACTCTGGCCTGGATGTTGCTGATTGATTTCAGCTCGACGACAGAAGCGCTGAGTCAAGGAATTCCACTGATCTTCTGGCCTATCGGAGCAGAGCAAGCGTACAATGCAGCGTTACTTTCTACAGGCCCACGTCCCATCGGGATCGAACTTTTCCAGGTGATCATCTTTTTTTACACCTCCAATCAAATACGCGGTGAACTAATAGTTCTCAGATTAGAGCTGGTAGTCAAATGGGTCCTTCGCTTCGCCCGGAAGCACCGAAGATCACAGGAACAGTCCAGGACGCCAAGATTGAATTCCAGCAGGCATTTAGGGATATCAAAGGATTGAGGGGTGACACCCTTGGCAGGAATGCTCTCCGTATCGCAGAATTGTGGCGTGAGGAGAGAATCAACGGAGAAGCTGTCCAGGAGATCGAGAGACTGACTAGATTCTGAGAATTAGACTGTCAGTCATGCATTAGATAATAGAGGTAGAATTAGATGACATTGAATTGGGCTACATGAATTAGCCGCGGGACCCGCTGGGACCCGCTGGAGTCCCGCTGGAGTCCCGCAGGGCAAAACTTGCACCACCGCGGGACCACCGCATGTCCCGCTGGGACTCCCGCCCACCTCAGTTACCACCGCCAACCCCCCATATAGACCCCGCGGGTGACCTCCTGGGTACCCTTAGACGTAGCTCTATGGGTACCCAGGAGGTCCCCCCCCCCCCCCCCCCCCCCCCCCCCCGCGGGGTACAGACAGCAGCTGGCCATTTTGGGGCAGGGGGATGGGCGGGGGTCAGGACGGGGGTCAGGACGGGGGTGCCCATACATACCATGTGACTTGTCCATAAGAGCGGGTAGCTGGGCGGGAAAAAAAAATCAATCACGTGAGGTACCAGTTGGGCGGGATGCGGCGGGAAAGTGTCACGTGCTGCGCAAACGATTTTTTTTAAAAATGTTGGCGGGGGCTGGTGGGGGTGTTAGCGGGGTCGCTACCGCCCCTGCCGCACACCGCGGCGGGCAGTGGGCGCATTATCACGTGACTTCTTTGGGCACCTTTTCGCACCGTTTTGCATGATTTTGGAGGTGCTGGTTGATACATTGCATGTTGTGGCAGACAGTGGGCGGAAAATCACGTGATTCTCCGCCAGAAAAAAAATGGAAGCCTCTCTAAATCATCCCAGTATGATTTCCATAGGTAAATACACTAATTGACAATGCATTTGAGCTTAGAAAATCCCAAATGCACCCTGCACAATAGGATTGTTGATGCACTTGATCCCATCATCTGACGGGGTCCGCCGCGGGGTCAGTCTGGCATATTCTATATGTGACCTCCTTTAGCAGTAGCAGTAGTGCTGTTGACCACCAGGGCAAGAACACAAACGGTTATGAAATATATTATCGAGGTATACAACGCCAATAGGGCAGGTGAAGATGTGTAACTGAATATTGCAATTGATGCAGGGCCCAGTGCGGGGTCTGATGCAGGGTCTGATGCGGGGGCAGGGGTGGGTGTTTCGCAGGATTGGTGTATCACAATGATCCCACAAGCTTCTTCTTGCAGGAAAACCAGGCAAAATTATCCAGTATGCAGAGAATCTGCTGCATTATTGGATTGGTTCAATCATACAAGTGATTGCATCATATCGGCGGGGTATGTGGCGGGGTCATAGCCGGGGGTCAAAATGTCCTGAGAGTCATGCAAAGAAGCTGAAATTTGTATCGTGAACGCTCCTCAAATTCCTAATCTCTGCGGGCAATCTAGTCACTTCAATTTTGGGTGGGGCCAGTGGATTTTTGTGTGCAATTTGACCCTATTGGTCAATCAGCAAGTGGTCCGCAAACGTTCACATGTTCTGACTGCGTGTAATTGACCGCAAGGAAAAACAGGTAATATGATGTCCTCCGTTGATATAAAAGGCCCATGCAGGGATAGCTGCCTTGTGTTTCGGGGAACCTTAGCAAGGATCACTGTCCCTCGATTCCAGTCATTTCCATGATGAAAAAAAAAACATCTATGATAATCTAGCATCCCAATGATAATCTTGCATCCCAATGCAAGATTATCATTGGGATGCAAGATTATTGTAGATGTTTTTTGAGAATTTCTGAGGGGGCACAGAGGAAGGGGGCAATCGAAAATTGTGTCACATTAGGTCTACATAGAGTACAAACTTGAATCAAAAAAAAGCAAGATTTGAGCGCGCGGAGGTCATCAAGAAGACATGTACAGCGACCTCCCAAGTTAGGTATGCCAGCCTCACAGAACAACCACCACAGCCCTTACTTCTTGCTCAGCTCGTCCCGAACGACACTGCGAATGGTGCCCGCCATCATCTGCTGGAATCCCGCAGAGCTGAACAAGCTCATCATTGCAGCGGTGGGGTCAACTGGTGCAGGGGCAGCGGCGGGGGTCGACGCGGGGGGTGCCGCGGGGGGTGCCGCGGGGGGTGCCGCGGGGGTTGACACGGGGGGAACCCTTGCTCTCACGTTGGTTGGGGTGGACTCGGATTCCGACGCTGCAGCCGCACCCGTGGCTGCGGCCCGTTCTTGGGTGGTCTTCGAACGGGGAGCTTTTGCGACGGGAATATCCTCAAGCGTCCGCTTCGAGCTACTGGCAACGGCATTGGCTTGTTGGCGGCGACGAGGACATGGGCGTTTCTGGGGTGGCGCCTTGATGACTTCCTCTTCGCTTTCGGCCCCGGAGTTCATGGGCAAGGGCGCGTTCATTTGCGCGTAATGACGCTTGTTGGCTTTGGGCATAGAGCGCGTCATGACCACTGGGAATAGTTTAGACCGTTTCTTAACCTTTGGGAGAACGAAACCGATGGGGACGTTGTCATGTCCATAGAGAGTGGCAAGGTACTGACCATCAGACGTGGGGGGGTTCTCGACAGGAGTTCGAGAAATCTCCGCGCTGTCGAAAGTCGGCTCGTCTGCGCTCGGTTGTTCTTGGTCCTCCTTGCCAACCACGGATCCCTCTGAGGGAGACTGGGCGCTTGGCACATACTCCGAGCCAGTGGTCCACTCGAGGCGTTGCTTGCCTCCACCCACTTGCTGTTGCTGAGTGGCCTGGGCAGCGCTTGCCTTGCCGCGCTTTGGATTGCGACGTGGGGCCGGTGTCTCGGGCGCGGGTGGAGCCTTGCGTTTCTTTGATGCAGCCTGGGGCAAAGCTCATTATGGCGTCACTGGTGCCGCGGGGGTGGGGCTGGCGCGGGGGCTGGCGCGGGGGGTGCTGCAGGGACAGCACCACAACGTTTCCGTGGAGGCGTCCTCACTGCGACACCGGTCCCAGAGGTAAGGGAAGATGTGGTGGGGATGGCAGGCAAGGCATAGTCACCCAATTTGTTTTTGACAACGATGTTGAAATCGAGATATTGTTGCGATGGGTCCGGATCTAGAAGATTCAGACGGAAGTAACACGGGTCTCCCTGTCCGGTCACTCCCAGCACGAACTCTGAGCCACTGAAAACGATGGAGGTCGCCAAACCCTGTGGGAACACGGCCAATACAGGCATTCCTGAAAGGCACATGAGGTCGTTTAGGATGCATTGTCAGAAAAAATGACGCACTGGGATCCCGGCAGTCATTGGCAAAAAATGAGATGCCGGCTGGCTCTCGCTTCTCAAAGACCTCGTTGAGAGAGAACTTGATGGCTGAGCCCAGTGCCGCCTGCTGCGATGCCGACATCGCCCAAATCCCCTTGTCTCCTTGTCCGAGCTTTGTGGGCAGAGGAACGAGATGAGGCCATCCTAAAATCATATACCCCGTCTTGAAGAGGGAGGGACCAGTGGTTTTCCACGGGAAAGTCCTCAGGCTCGCACTGGTCAGTGAACCCAAGGGTTCACACCCAATCTGGGCCCAGGACAGGGCACTGAAGTCATCCAGAAGATCGTCCCAAAGGCGACTGACCCGAGCCGTACGCTTGTATCGATTAGTGGGTGGTTCCTCCATCGAATCCAAAATGGACTGGAGGCGCTCCTCGACCTCCCGCTGCGACCTGGGAGGCACAAGCAACGGTCGGAGTGCATTCCGTACCGGTACTCGTTGTCGCAGTTGAGTCATGGAGTCACTGCTGAGCACAGGACCCGACGTTGACGCATGGGTCTGAGGTGCATTGTGGGGAGGAGGCCGCGCGGGGGTGACGGTGGGGGTACGTGCGGGGGTGACGGCGGGGGTGCGGGTGTGGGTGACCAGATCATTGCCAAGATCTTGGCCAGCGGTGGCTGCAGACAGGGCATCTTGCGCCGCATCGGCGTCTTGAATCATCAGGCCTCTGAAATAAAAGTCAGTTACAAAGCACAAATGAAAAAGAGTCAAAAAAACTGACGCAACATGATGTTGCGCTCGGCTGAGGATCTCTTCATCGCTGAGATCCCCTTGGTAGATGCTTGGAATGAACTAGACACAAATCAGCAGGATGAATGGAATCTGACTTCGAGAACTCACAGTGGCCAGCCCTTCAGTTATGACCAGGGAAGCCAGGCGGGTGTCGTACAATGCATGGCCTCCAAGTGCAATCAAAAGCACTTGGAAGTTGCCACCGGTTTCTCCACGCTTGATCTGTTTTTTATAAGAAGATGAAACACAAAAAAGAGCTGATCACAAACCATGGCCTTCATCTTGCCGAGCCATTCATTGAAGACTTTCTGACGTTTGCCCAACGTCTGCAACTCCGTCATTTGTTCCCACTCGACGAAGGTGTCCAAGATCTCGCTCATCTCAGAGTTCGAGTGAGCTTCCAAGAACTTCGCCCAAGAATTGGCAAGTTCAGACGAGTTTTGGGCGGGGGGTTGATTATCTGGAAACTGACTGAGATCCCCACCCGTGCGTCGCTGCCACTTGGGGCCCCGAAACTGAGGGCTATTTGCGTAGCGCTGGTAGACATTCCAGTAGTAGCTGCACGGGGAAAACAGAGTCGGATACTGCTTGTGCAGCTTCGTTTCGACCTGGCTCTCAGTGAAGCCCGTAAGCTTGGCGGTCTTCGTCACGATGAGCCTGATCTGCTCTGCAGCATGCGAAATGAGATCCCGCTGTTCTTGGGAACGAGTCTTGACACCCTCTCCCAGTCCTGCGTCGTCCTCGGTGTTCGCAGAGGTCCCTGCGCCGGTGGCAGGAGCTCGCGGGGTCGGGGTCGGGGTCAGGGGCAGGGCGTTGTTGTCTTGGGTGCTGTTGGTATCATCAGAAAAGACAAATACAGACGAAGAAGTTTCGAAAACAGACCCAGAACTTTGGGCAGGCTGGGTGGAAGCTTCCTGTTCTTCGAAGCTCGAACGAGGCGGTGGGCTGGTGAGCAAGAGTTGGGGCGACTGCGCAGCCCACTGCATGCCCGGAGGATCTTCGTCGTTCATTTTGTTGTCCCTTATTTCGTTGTCCCTCATCTCCTCGTCCCTCTTTTCCTCGCCGCTCATTTCCTTGCCGCTCGTTTGCTTGTCGATTGCTGATATGCGCGGTTGACTATCCTTTGAGGAGCTGTCGGCGTCAACGCCATGCTGATCGTCCGCGGCCGCGTCTGTCTCGGCTGCCAGCTCAATAGATCGCGATGGGTCTTGGATTGTTGAAGGGCTCGGGGCACGGGGACTACCGACTGGAGAGGGGAGGTCACCAACAGCGTCCCAAAGAGCGCCTGAAGAGTCCATGTCCTCGAGCGACAACCCCGTCCTTGCTTGCCCAGAGGAGGATGCGGGGGGGGGGCGCGGGTGGTTATGGCGGCGTTGGCGTTGGCAACTGCACTAGCGGACGACCGGGCCTGCCGCGCCACATTTGCTGATCGTGCCAACCCCGCCCCTTTGCGCGACGCAGTGATCTTCCCTCTCAACTCGACCCCACCTCCATCCTGCAAGGGCAGATCCTCGTTGTCGCTTGGAGCGGGGAAGAGCGTCCTGATGGCTTTGAGGGGGGGAGATCGGGCGACAGTGTCTTGATGGGCGGTACGGACAGCGGCGGTGTCTTGAGCCGCACACGTGGCGTTGTTGTGGTCGCTGATGGTGGGCCCAGGGGTGCAAGGATTGGATGATGCGAGGCGGCGAGCACGGGTGTAAGGAACCCAGAGATTGGTGGAGGAGATGGCAAGGGTCAGGTGCTGCACTGCGTTGAAGGCCCATTGCTGAAACAATGAACAAAAAACGCGGTAGAGCATGGGAGAGAACTCACTTGAACGGATCCACTATCCCGTCTGATGCACCCAACCCAGAGGCGGCAATGCCGGGAAGAGGGTGGCCGGACGCGTCTCCATCCTCCTTTTGATGCTCAGGGTCCATGCAATCACAGATTTCGATGTTTTTGCAAAATGGGGGGGAAGCAAGTTTTGAGATGCGTGGTGAAATCAGCGGTTGGATGTCGCGTCAAACGCAGAAGGAGTGGAATATAGACTGTGCAAAGAGGCCAAGGGAGAAGTTCGAGGTTAGTGAACGCGAAATGCACGTCACAATGTCACCTACAAGATGGACACCCCAGGAGAGGAGGGCTGAGGGAAAAGGCGCGACAAGTGGCTGTGCAGAAAACAAACAAAGCCAAGCGTGACACACCCCCGCGCAAGTCATTCTCACACAAAAAGCACCCCCGCGTAAGCCCCTGCCAAGAGCGGATCACAGTTGCGGCGCCTGCCGCACCAGTAGTACTACCCCCGCCAACTTTCCACCCGATCCCTCCGGCTTTTACACGTAACATGAGTCATTAGACATCCCGGAACACGTCAGTCAGCAGCCAATCACAGAGCGAGTAAACGTCGTACACAAATGTACCAGAGAGCTATAGGCGACTGGGAGGTGTTATGTGCTCGGAAATCGACGGATTTTATTCCTTTCACACCCCTCTTCCATTCCCAAACATCAGGCTATGTTATTCCGTCTGTGAGTTTGGGCTACTCAAAAGATGGTCAACAAGAACTAAGCTTCGCAATAACTTGCTGCTGACCTTCATCGTTAAAATGGGTCGTTGTGCAAAATTTCTGACGGAGGCTGATCGGAAAGTTGGAAAGGCTACCAGAGACCAGAAATATGTCTCCAGTGCTCGGTATGGTCTTATCAGCATTGTGGATCTGTTCTTATGACAGAGATTATAATCTGCAGTGGACAAGCACAGCGAAGATCTACACGAGCTATGATAAAGACCCATGGCGGGGAGGCTTTGAGAACTCTTCCAAACGCTGTCGCGCCGCCTCAGGAGTTGATTGACTACGCAAGACTGGCAATCCCAATAGAAAACAACTTGTTTCGACGCGCGCTGTGCGATCCCACCACACTAGACCTATCGGGATGTGAATGCTGGATTTCAGAGCCTCCTTTCACTCCTGCCGAGGATCCCATTCTGATCAACTCACCTGGCTACTGCGTCTACACATCGAATCTCAAAAATGTCATGCATGGATCTCGAGCTCGCCTCCAGGAGTCCGCGGACTCAAAGAATAGGCTGTTATTTCAACAGGGAGAGATGGTTGCTTTGGAAAGCGATGCTGCTGCTATTCTCGCGCGCTGGGAGAAGGCATTCCAGCTGAAAGAGCAGGGACTTTACCATGAGCACAAGTTCTCCCGTGAATGTCAAATGTTAGAGCACTTTCTACAGTGGGAGGCAATAGGTTACATGACACTGTACAGTCTTTTGTTCTTGTAGAGTAATCATACATGGATTTGTACGGAAAGGCACCCCCGCATCAGACCCCGCCCGGGGCCATCAATAAGACCAAGACAAATGGCGCCCCCAGAGAAGACGGTGCTCCTGGGCCTGCTCCTCCCCCTGAGCCGGAATTTTGACAAGGTGATCATTGCAAGCGTTGAGATCACGCGTCAGGTAGCCAAGGAAGAGTAAGAATGAGGTTTGTAAGAGCATGGCAAAAGAAAGGAATTTCATCTTGGGTGATTTTGGATGCTAACCGTCCGCGAAGAACGGTGGCGATCATGACAAGAATCCAAACACCGCAATCGTGATTGTTTCACTGGACAGCTGTGGAGATCATGGTTTCGGCGGTCCAAGCTTCCCCATCTGTGCTCAAAGGAAGGGCATGTCCATTTCGATGCGCAAGGAGGGTCATGCGAGTGAGTAGTAACATAACATTCTGCAAATTATAAGCTTCCACATTGAGAACAAGCGTGAAAAGAACCTTTGTATCAGTATGCCATGGACGCTTTTGAGCCAAACTGTCGAAGAGTAGAAGCTTCTGCTCATCCACAAGGACGATGACAAGGACCCAGTGCTCCTGGGCTTGTCGATGAACTGGAATAATCCAAATCGATTTGTTCCAATATTCAGTTGGAGCAAGATGTTTCCAGAGATCTTTGTCGGGAGCGTTAAAACGGACTCGATGAAGATCATAAGTGGATAGGAGGGCACATCTATGAGCTGCCTGTGTGTGTGGGGAGAATGGCTGGAGGCACAAAGAAAGGATCGCTGCTGAAGCAGCATTTACTATATGTCCATTGAGTCGAGCTGTGCAGACTGTGAGGAGCTGCAGGTCATCTGGATATACCGCAGCATTGGGAAGCTTTCCGGGGAGCACAACAATGCGAGGTCGATGATCATGATTGACAGGGAGATTCCTGACATGTGCTGTGAGATCTCCCAAGAGCTGGGGGTCGCAAGCGGATCGAGACTGTTTCAACTCAGTCTTGGCAACTTCACAATATATGCGGTCCACTTGCCGCTGAGAGAGATGCCCAAGAAATTGGAACGTTGCAATTATCCCATTCAATTGTTGCCGTGTCTTCATCTTCGTCCATTTCCATTAAATCCATTGCAGCCAGAGCCTCCTCTGAGTCAGAATGACATGTATCAAGGTCATCTGGGGACACTATTTCAGAATCAGCAAGTGGGGACTTATTCATGTCATCCTCAACACGATCCGCTTCGACTGGATCCGGCGGGGGTCGATCTGCGGGGTCTGATGCGGGGTTGCCCAGAACCCCGCCTGATGGTGTGATGGCGGGGTCTCTGACAGAAACATTGGCGGGGGCTGACGCAGGGGTCAACGCGCGGGGGTCAGTAACCAGCCTGGGCTCCACGGCCAGGAGCAGTGGTTGTGGGGTTTTGAGTTGACGCTGCCATCTTGCAGAAACTCGTGAGAGAAAGTCGGACTGTTTTTGAAGCTCGTGTTGGAGCACAGAATCTAGCACAAAGAGTGTCAAAGAACATGCACATAAGTTGTGGGAACATACTTTCATCATTGTGCAATGCCTGAGAAATCAGCGAAGTCTCCTGGTTGATCCAGCGCAGCATGTTTTCACTCTCTCTCCCAAGTCTAAGCTCTTCCTCATGACAGCGGTCAAGTACATGCAGACTTGTGATGCCTTCACGGACACAATCATCAGAAAGCCACAACGGGACGGCTCCCTCCGATGGAGAAATCCAGATATCTTCAAAGAGATTTGTGTGAGATTTGAGCTCATTGAGTTTGGTCGGCAGAGGGACAGGAATGGGAACAGAACAATGAGGCGACTGAATTTCTTCCAGTCGGGAGCAAAGAGAGTTGAACTTGTCAATCAGGCGATGAAGAGTAGGCTGACGCTTTGAAAGGGCCTTCCGGGCCGCTTGGTGAAGCTTTGTACCTGAATTTCCAGTATGAATTTAGAAGGGACACGGCGGGGGCACAGACGGGGGTGCTGGGCGGGGGTGCATGCGGGGGCAGACGTACCCAGTGGCTCACGGCGTCCTTGAACAGCACGATCCAAGTTCTCCCACTCCAAGAATGTGCCAATCGCTTGCTTACAGATCTGTAGCTTGAGATCCCTCATGAGTAGGAGCATTTGAACAAATTCAAAAGGGAGTCCAGCCAGTTCTGGATAATGAGTCTCGAGATCAAGTGAAGTGTACAGGCGCTCAGCTTGATGACTGAGCTTGACCTGTGTGGACTGTAGATCCTTTATCGCTTCATGAGCTGACTGCGAGCTCAGTCTGTCTCCGATAGTCTTCTGAAGTTGTTCCAGTGTGTCTTCAATTTCTTCAACTTGGTTTTGAAGGCCGACAATTTTGCCGAGGTCGCGTTGGACACGGACCGGCGGGCCTGCTAAAAAATTGGAAAAAAAGCAATTTCCAGACGGCAGGTGACATACTGGATCGGAGTGATATCTGAACATTCAATTGTGCCTGCCATTGACCACGCAGGTCTGAGATAGTTACACCCGCACTATTAATCCTCTTGGTTGCTTGATTTGATTTCTGTGGAATGTTTTTATTGTGCTGACGTTCAATCCAGCTTGCCAGATTGGTAATGCCTTCACAATTGACAAATTCGACGTATTCATCAAGGGTGGCTATGCGACGTGAGCCCTGTAGATAATTCAGAAGCATGGAAGGCAGTTGCAATTCGGGGTACCCATTGATTCCGAGTGAGAGGTATCAGCTTTCTGATTCTTGACCACAATCTCTCGACACCTTCAGAGTCCGTGAGACCCATGCCCAACTTCATGCGTGGGTTGTAAACGAGTTGGCAGACCCATTGATGTCCGAAAGCATGCATAACATTGAGGGAGAATGATACCCGAGGCCATAACTTGTCAGAAAGGATGGGAAACTTCAGAATCTCGTCAGCCATGATCAAGCAATTCAGCGGGGGTGCGGCGGGGTCAGGCACGGGGTCCATGGCGGGGGTGATGGCAGGGGGGAGTACAGAAGAAGACACATACCAAATGATCACTCCGGTCAAGAACGCAACCCACATAATAGCATTGCATGATAGTTGCGTTGGGTGGGAGATATGACGCTACTTTTTCCAGCAGTGCAATAATATAGTGCTGCTGCTCTCCTGGAGTATCTATGTTGCACATGAACAAGACTTGTGAGTGGCGGCATGTCAGAGCGAAAATGCTGGTGGAGTCATAACGCTTAGGATCTCCTTTCTGCTTGTTCTCATTTGCCGCTGTCCACGACTCCCCACAGGCATCCACTATCTCTGATGGAATCGGAGAATCTCTGAACGGTTTCGGCAATTTCCGTGCCAAGATCACAGCTTCTTGAACCCTGTGGACTTCTTCATGTGTGAGGAAGTAGTCCTGGTTGAACAAGGATGGACCTGTGCCCGCGGCTCGGAGATGCCGGTAGCTGAAGCAGCCATCGGCACCAAATTGGACGTCACCGCCACTGAAAATCTTCGCGTCAGATCCTTCTGAGAGCGGAAACAAGGGAGAATTGAACGCGGAGAGTGGACGGCCCCAGTCCTTGAGGGAAAAGCACGAAGGACACTGGCTTTGCAGAAGTCGATGAGCAATACCAGGAGCCAGCAGGGAGACGTTATTGAAAGAGTTGAGACCACTTGCAGCCAGTGTGGTGGGCTGAGGTCCCGCCGTTGAGACTGGCGGGGGTAGCTCTTCAGCGGCGGGGGTGTTTGCGGGGGTGACGGGGGTGTCCGCGGGGGTCGATGTCGCCTCTGCCGGGAGGGAGCCGCCATATTCCCTTGCCAGATCATCAGAGACCATTTTTCGTATGTTCTGTTGAATGCTGCTATATACATGTATGGCCTGTGACAAGGCCTGTCGCAGGGGATCTGTGGCATGTTCACCATCGAACTGGGATATATGTCAGAGATGTTGTCCCAAGAAGCACGGTCGAGCAAAAAACTGACCATTTTCGACATAAGCTCGAATCCTCTTTTATTGTATATAGTTCTAAGAGCATTGGAAAGTGCTTGGACTGCAACACAGGAGCGTTCAAATAGCGCCTGGTATATCTCCAGTGCATTCACTGCAACAGCAATCTGAGGTCGGCGAGGTGAGGTCGGCAGTGCACCATGTTTGAGTAGGAGGATTGCAGCAGGAACACAGGAACATATTTGCACCTGGACATTTTGGAAATCTAGTCATTTGTCAGGAAAATCGAGCGAAGTATACAACACACCATACGTGATATATGGAGAACGAGGACTTGAATCTCTCTTGAGATGCAAAGTTGGTTGCCGCAGCTCTGCTTGATTTGCAAAGCCAGTGATGTAGGTGGACACCCAAAGGATGATTTGCGAAATTCCAGCAAAGAGAGGGTGAGATCCGGCATGAGCTCCGTCCAGACATAAGACGCTTGAGCTGCACGGGGCTTTCTTTGCAAGCCATGAGGTCTTGCAAGAAATTCGGGAATGAATGGCTGGTGTGCTGCCCCCACACCGGACCCCGCAATTGCCCCCGCACTTGCCCCCGCACTTGCCCCCGCGTTCGAAACTACCCCCATCTCCACACCTGCATAAACTTCAATGTCTTCCCATGCAGAAATTCCTGAATCATTTTCGTCCATCTGCTCATCAGGAATGGCATCCCCTCCTTCCCACTGCGAAGAACTCTCCATGTTGCTCCCCTGCAAGCTGCCCGGAGCATCGTCTGTTACGGAGTGCGCCGCTCTTGCATTGAGTAATGCATTCATCTTATTCATCAGCTGACTGGCACGAGCATTACGACCAATGGGTATGGACAGGACATTCCGGAGCTTATGCCTGCCCTTGACAGGACTGGTTGGTCGAATACTCTGCGGCTGTTTTCTTTGCTGTGCCTTTTTGGGGGGCATTCTAAAAGAGAGAGAGAGAGGTGAAAAGAATGGGCTTCCTTTGAATTACTGGGCATGTACATAAAAGAAGTGCGCGGCACCCCCGCCACCGGCACTCCCCGTGAAATAAGAATTGTGACACCCCACCAAACACCCCGCCAAACACCCCGCCAAACACCCTGCCGAATAGGAGGGGATCTTTTGAAGCACTGGACCAGTCCAAAGATGCCGTTTCCTTTTCCTTGGCTCAAAAATGCACATATTCCATACTAACCGCTATTGGAGGGCGAAAACAGTATTTTTACCCGCCTGCCTTTTCTGCCGATCACGTGATTATGCGCCCAACAACCCGCCGCAACGTGCAATGTAACTGACAGGCACAGAATTGAACATGCCAAATGGCTGAAAAAAAATTATTGAAAGGTCACGTGAGTGTCCGCCCACTACCCGCCGCAGTGTGCGGGAGGGGCGGTAGCGACCCCGCTAACACCCCCGCCAGCCCCCGCCAACATTTAAAAAAAAAATCGTTTGCGCAGCACGTGACACTTTCCCGCCGCATCCCGCCCAACTGGTACCTCACGTGATTGATTTTTTTTTCCCGCCCAGCTACCCGCTCTTATGGACAAGTCACATGGTATGTATGGGCACCCCCGTCCTGACCCCCGTCCTGACCCCCGCCCATCCCCCTGCCCCAAAATGGCCAGCTGCTGTCTGTACCCCCGCGGGGGGGGGGGACCTCCTGGGTACCCATAGAGCTACGTCTAAGGGTACCCAGGAAATCCCCCGCGGGGTCTATATGGGGGGTTGGCGGTGGTAACTGAGGTGCTCCCGCCGCTTGATCTGGGACCACTGCTAGACATCGTTGAATACAATTTTGTTGTTGCACATAGACTACCACCAACTCTTTACCATAGTGAAACAGGCTATATGAAAATTAACTGCACGACCCGCTGGGTCCACTGGGTGAACAACTTAGATCATCTAAAGTTAGATGTAACTACCTATTGATGTATGCACCATACCGTACTCGTCATCGTCGTTGAGGGCGGCGGTCTGTGAAAGAAAAAAGTGAGGTCCGCTGGGCCTCCGCTGGGTTGGCCCAGCGGCGTCCCGCAGTAATTTCCGGTTGCCCCACTGTTGTGAATGCACACAGGTTGAGGTTTACTTAGAATGAATTTTCCCATTCAAGGAGCGGCCTCCAATACTTTAATCATTAAAAGACGAGTTTTACTAGTTCCTAGCTTTCAGGCTAACCAATAACATAGAACTCTTATTTTCCAATATATTCGTTGTCGTCGTTGCGAACGATGAGCAGGATCATGATGTGGCTGTGAAGTTTGATGTGCGATGCGACGAGCATGATGATGATGAGGTGGCTGTAACGTTGATGTAAGACGACGATGGGGACGGCTGTGTGCAGCAGTGATGTTATAGAGCATCACTGCCGGATTGTGTCAGTGAGCAGAGGATTCCGCGGTGTGCACGCCCGCCGGACCTCCGCTCAAGTCCCGCGGGGCATTTGAGACGACTGCTGGAGTCCCGTGGGGTCAAGTGGGACCATTGCTGGAGTCCCGCGGGACCTGTGCGACCTCCGCTGGAGTCCCGCACACCGGTTAAGCACTCCCACTGGAGTCCCGCGGGGTCATTTTCCATTCCCGCTGGAGTCCCGCTGGGTTTAGTCCCGCTTTAAGTAGAGTCTCGCGGGACCCAATTCTTCGACCTCGTTGTCCTCAACAATGTCAACACTACAAGTGATGCAACTGATTGGGATATCTTGTTACTGTATCAGACTCTATGCTAAGGCTGACAGAACATTGAAAAGTTCTGCTGTCGTCGAGAGCAGGACTTCGATTTTTCAGGGGTCCTGCTGGGCCAGACCTGCGGGGGTCCCGCAGCGAATTCTGTAGGCCCCATTGAATTGGCAAACGGCGAGTATATACAGTGTGTGTGTGTGCGACTTGGCCTGATGGTAAAAGTTGCACACTGATGGCAGTGAGTTGCACATAAGTGATCCTATGTTTGATCCACTAGCAGTTAACTCCCGTCTACTGAACTCCGATTCGGGGTTCGGTTCGGAGTTCGGGGGAGACCAAAAAAGCCGAACTTGGTTCAAACTGGTTCAAACCAATGAAATTATTCAAGGTGTTTTTGTAGCTGAACAGGCTTGTGGAACCTCTTTCCATCCTTCAAAAGTTCAAATTCTATACAACTGAACTTGTTTATGGAGGCTCGGAGCATTGCGCTTTTAACCAAGTGTCGGACATCATATCCAAATGATTGATTGATGATCGGACGTAGGTAGGGAGGACCCCGGGGACTGACTGTACAGATGATTGCTAACTTGGCTCGTTATGTACTACCACTCATCAGCTCCAGCAACCTCCTCCTCATCCGAAAACCAATCAAAGTACTCTTCCGGGCCATCTTCCTCTTCCGCAGGATCAACTTGGGGTTCAATGTTGTTCAGGAGCGCTCAAAGGGCTTGATGGTAGTGGGGGTCTGTCAGGATGAGTGAGTGCACGGAAAATGGGAGAAGCCAAGCAAGGTACACACCCATGCCTTGCCCATTGTTGACGCCTCCCAGATACCCGTCTATGGCATGTAAATCCTGGAGCCCTGTCATAACTCAACTCTTTTTCATCTTATCATCGGCGATCTTATCTTATCTTGGCACGACTTATCTTATCACGGATCACGGCATCAGACGGTCCGGGCTAGGGGTTCCAGGGGTTATCTCTATCGATTCGAGGCTGCGCGACATATGCTCCGGAAGGTTCTACTACAACCCATGACCAGTGCTCCATGCGGTACATAGCCCTATGACTCATTAGTTGTAGATATGACTCAGACTGGATTTGGGTATAAATACTGTAGCTACTTGGTTGTATTCTCCAGTCTTCGAATTCACTTCTCTTTTCGACTTTGTTTTTGGGTTGATTGTCACATAATTCGAAGACTCCCCTCATACCCTCGTACCTCTTACCTCCTACCCTGCATCACTGCACCGCTACGCCCGCTGTATCCTCTCCACCCTTATCACCCCACTTACCCTTTTACCGAATCATCTAGTCGTCCTCTGCGATCGCAGTGAAGGGTTCATATCGAGCAAACAGCACCAGGCCACGGGTAACGTTGAGCCCGACCCAAGCCTTACGGTAGCTACAAGGAGTGCTGCGGAGACCTTCGGGAAAACGCACCTCGGGATCATCGGGCACGTGAAGAGCTAGGCCCGGGATCTTTTTGCTAGCAAAAGAACCTTTCCTCGAGTGCTTGTACAGCACACGAATCCACCATTTCGTACCGATTCCCATCGTCATCTGGGAGTCCATCCCCTCCCCCCATCATACCATCGTCGCCCGATCTGGCGCATCAAAACCAACCCGGACCCTCCAACCCCTACCTCGCCCTTCCGCCGCCTGAAGACGAGTTCCCCGACCTTGGCGAGTTACCCTCCAAACAACCACCCTCGTCCCCACCTACCGCACCTGCTCCTATCATGTCCGGACATCACCGCATTACCCTCGCCGCCAACCCCCCCTACTTCGATGGCGACAAGTCCAAGTACCTGGGCTTTGTGGATGCGTGCACCACTTACATCGGTGCCTATCGATCAGAATTCTCACTGGACGAGACAAAAATCCTCTTCGTCCTGTCCTACCTCCGCAATGAGAGCGGCACAAGCTGCGCCGCCTCAAGATGGGCGATGAACTGGAAGCAGCACAATTTCGAGGGCTTCCAAGGACTAAAGGCGGGGGTCACCGCGACAAGCTTCTTGGAGGAGCTTCAGAGGGCCTTTGGGGATTCTAACGCAGAGCAAGTCGCTGCCGCCCGACTCATGGCCCTTCGCCAGGGCAGACGGTCCTTCGCGGACTACATCTCCGACTTCGAAATGCTGGCTGCAGACGCGGGGTACAACGTGGTCACCTCCACCGACAGCAAGGGCGAGTACAAGAAGGGGGAACAGGACAATATCCTCATCGAGTTCCTGGAGCGCGGACTCAGCAGTGAAATCGCAAGCCGCCTCTACAACACTGGCGTTCCCCTGCCCAAGGCATATGGTGCCTTCAAGAACTGGTGCGTCAACATCGAGGCCAATGCCTTGCGCGATCAGCTGCGTAAGGCCTCCTATGCGCACTCGACTCCACGGCCTCCTCCCCAATTCCGCCCTCAGGCAGCACCAGCGGCGCCCACGCCTGCTCCGACCCGACCGGCTGCCAACGAACCGGTCCCGATGGAAATCGACCGCACCCATGCCCGCGGCCGCAATATCATCTGCTACAACTGTCAGCAGCCTGGGCACATTGCGCGGAACTGCCCGGAACCAAGGAAGAAGCGCACATTCTTCAATCGGGCCACGATGCTAGAAGAAATCGAGAACGGGGACAAGGATAACGAGTTCCTCAAGGAGATTGCCGAGAAGCTGCGTGAGAAGGGTTTTTGAAGCGCTCCACTCCTCTAGCCAAGGAGGTGGAGCGTCCGGACTATGGACGTTTTTCTGTACTTGTTTTGATTAAAGATATGAACGATTCCCCTCATGCATACACGATCTCAGACTCCCTACGTACTAATATTCATGATTTCCTTGTTGCTGATATGGAAAAGGAACGTCAAAAGAAAATAGCTTTAAATAGAGAGTATTTACAGAGTAAAAAGGATCAGAAAGCTGCGGATAAATTAATTTTGGACTCCTACGTATTTATGGCTCGTGGAGAAGGAACCACGTCAACAAAGACCGAAAAGGGGAGCATTGCTCCGGAGGCTCAATCCTTGAAAAAGGAGGAAGCGCCCAAGGAATCTGCCGAAACCAAGGTTCCAGAAGCACCCAAACGCACAAGGGTGCCAGATGCCGTTCAAAGGAAATTGGCGGCCGAGAGACAGAAGGGCCCGCAGCCCGGCAGACTGGCGCAGGAATTGCGCGACTACCAGGCCGAAAGGAAGAGACATTCGATGGACGTATATGTCCAGATCACGGGTCTGGACTCAGGGAAAACGCGCGGAGTCAAGGCGTTGCTCGATAGCGGCTGCAGTACCTGTTGCATCGATACCGACTACGCACGGGCGGAGAAGTTGGATATTCAAGAGCTTCCACAACCCATTGTGGCCCGTAACGCCAACAACACCGAGAACATCAGCGGTCGGATCACGCATTACGTTGACCTAAGGATGAGCATCGGCCCTCACGTGGAGACACGCACGTTCCTTCTGACGTGTTTAGGGAAAGCTCGGATCTTCATTGGTCTTGATTGGCTGACGGAACACAACCCCGAGGTGGATTGGCAGGAGCAGACCATGAGATTCAGCCGATGCCCAGAGCGGTGTCACATGAGGGGTCACGAGGAACATCAAGCAATGATTGACATGGATGCAATCGACCTGGACACGGGCACACCGGATCTGGAAGAGGGAGAATCGATCCTGTTGGTCGATTTTGGGAAGGAAGTGGATCTGCGGCTGAAGGAAACGCCGGCGCAGAAATTCGCAGAAGAAGCGGAAAAAGAGAAGGAGAGGATGACCGAGGGGAAGATTCCGGATCAATATCGGGAATTTGTCAAAGTATTCGCCAAGGAATCGTTCGACTCGCTACCAGACCGACGGGCATGGGATCACGCAATCGAGCTCAAACCTGGTTCCAAGGCAGTGGACTGCAAGGTGTACCCATTATCACGCAATGAACAAGTCAAACTCGACGAATTCTTACAAGAGAACCTGGCCAGTGGACGGATCAGGCCATCAAAATCACCCATGGCATCAGCATTCTTCTTTGTCAAAAAGAAGGATGGCTCGCTACGCCCCGTCCAAGATTATCGGAAGCTGAACGAAATGACAATCCGAAATCGGTACCCGCTGCCGCTGATATCCGAACTAGTCCATAATCTATGCGGCGCCAAGTTCTTCACAAAACTTGACATCCGGTGGGGGTACAACAATGTACGGATCAAAGAGGGCGACAAGTGGAAGGCTTCATTCCGCACGAACCGAGGGCTGTACGAGCCCTTAGTTATGTTCTTCGGTCTCACAAATTCCCCGGCAACGTTCCAAAACATGATGAACGACATACTCCGAGAGTTGATCAACGAGGGTCACGTGGTAGTCTATCTAGACGATATACTGATTTTCACAGAAAACTTGGACGAACATCGGGGGATCACAAAACGAGTGCTCGAATTGCTCCAGAAACATAAGCTATACCTGAAGCCCGAAAAGTGCGAGTTCGAACGCACGGAAATCGAATATTTGGGTGTGATTATTGGACACAATTCGATGCGGATGGACCCAGTCAAGATCAAGGGCGTGATGGAATGGCCAGAACCAAAGAGTGTCAAACAGGTCCAAGCTTTCCTCGGATTCACAAACTTCTATCGGCGCTTTGTCCGGGGATACGCGGAGGTTGCCAAGCCATTGACACGGCTGACAGGGAAGGCAGGATGGTCATGGGGTGCAGATGAGCATGCGGCATTTGATGGATTGAAGAAGAGAATCGCGGAGGATGCGGTCCTAGCACTGCCAAATGACACTGGCCAATATTGTCTGGAAGCCGATGCTTCGGAAGGGGCAACAGGATCAGTTTTGAGCCAAAACCAAGACGGCATTTGGCGCCCAATCGCATTTATTTCGCACGCACTGACCGAAACCGAGCGAAATTACGAGATCTACGACAAGGAAATGCTTGCAATCATGCTATCATTGGACGAATGGAGACAGCTACTACTGGGAGCCACGGAGACGTTCGAGATCTTCACTGATCATCAGAATCTTGAGTACTTCCGGAAGCCGCAGAAGCTCAATCGACGGCAAGCACGATGGATCACGGAGTTGGCGGAGTTTGATTTCACCTTACGACACCGACCCGGCGCACTCAACCGCAAGGCAGATCTCCTGTCTCGACGAGCAGATCACGATCAGGGCAAGAACGACAACAAGGACGTCACGCTACTGAAGCCCGAGTTCTTCCGATCACAAGAAGTCACATTCGAGGGACAGGATCAGCAGCTAATCGATGAAATCAAGGCCATTCGATCAATTGATGGAAGCGTCAAGGCGGCCTTAGAGAAGTCACTCGTCGGATGGAAGAAGGAAGAAGGGCTTATCACGTATCATGGGAAGCTCTATGTACCAAGGGATGAGGAGTTGCGGGACAAGATCATCGGACTACACCACGACACCCCTTTGGTCGGACACGCTGGGATCAACCGAACGCAGGAGATGGTGGAAAGGAACTACTGGTGGCCAAGGATGGGAAACCAAATTCGGAAATACATCCAGACGTGCGAGGCGTGCCAGCGGACCAAGACCAGAAGAGCCAGGACAGGGAGTTTGCACCCGCATGCAGTTCCAAACGCGCCGTGGGAAATCATCTCCATGGATCAGATCGGACCCTTGCCGGTCAGTAACGGGTATGACGCAATTCATGTGTGGTGTGACACCTTCACCAAAATGATCCATGTCGAACCAATTAGTACTGACATCAGCAGCGAAGGAGTGGCACGATTAACCAGGGACCGAGTCTTCCGCTACCACGGGATCCCTCGCAAGATCATCACCGACAGGGATTCGCGTTACATCAAGGGCTTCATGAGGGAGACGAATCGGATGTTGGGCGTGGAAATGAACCCGGGGACCGCATACCACCCGATCACGGATGGGCAGACAGAACGCATGAATCAAGAGATCGAGCATTATCTCCGCATCTACGTCAATTACCATCAGACGGACTGGTCGGAGTGGCTGGGAATGGCGGAGTTCGCATACAATGACAAAATGAACACGTCTACCAAAATATCGCCATTCTATGCGAATCACGGATATCACCCGTGGAAGGGAGTGGAGCAACGGATGGAGTCAAGGAACGAGTCGGCGGAGGAATTTGTAAAAAGAATCAAAGAAATACAAGACGAAGCAAAAGCAGCACTAGAAAAAGCAAAAGAAAAAATGAAAAAATACTACGATAAACAAAGAAAAGAAGTTCCGGAGTTGAAGGTTGGGATGAAGGTGTACATAGAAGGGGAAAATATCGAGACGGATCGACCATCAAAGAAGATGAGCGACAAGAGACTAGGACCATATGAGATATTGGAGAAGGTTGGAGCGGCTGCATGGAAGCTGGATTTACCGGACACGGACCGAAGACATCCGGTGTTCAACGAGTCACTGTTGACACCCTATCACGAACCACCCCCCCATCGCCGAGAGAAGAGGCCTGTAGCCAAGATGATCGGAGGAGCAGAAGAGTGGGAAGTCGAAGAAATCGTGAAAGAACGAAAAGTCGGCCGAGGAAAACAGTACTTGGTCAAATGGAAGGGCTGGCCGCATAGCGAAAATACTTGGGAACCATCACGTCACCTTACCCACGCAAAGAAGGTCCTGAGAGATTGGCAGAGGAAACAATCCAACCCAGACACACGCATTCGCCTCCTGCCAACGCTCAAAGCTGGACACTGGGACTATCTCATTCATCGTTACAAGCCCAGGGACGAGCGCCTTCCATATCCCGAACAACAACTCTTTGACCCCTACGAGAACGTCTTCATGCCCATTGGCCTAGTCGATGAGGACATCGACCCTAGAGAGGGGGTAATGTCATAGTTCGACCACTTTTTCATCTTATCATCGACGATCTTATCTTATCTTGGCACGACTTATCTTATCACGGATCACGGCATCAGACGGTCCGGGCTAGGGGTTCCAGGGGTTATCTCTATCGATTCGAGGCTGCGCGACATATGCTCCGGAAGGTTCTACTACAACCCATGACCAGTGCTCCATGCGGTACATAGCCCTATGACTCATTAGTTGTAGATATGACTCAGACTGGATTTGGGTATAAATACTGTAGCTACTTGGTTGTATTCTCCAGTCTTCGAATTCACTTCTCTTTTCGACTTTGTTTTTGGGTTGATTGTCACACATAGGTCTGGAGAACAGTCTCTGTGATGGAGGGAATCCGGGCTATGTTGAGAATGATCATTGCTCTGAGGAACTCAGGGATGCTCAAAGACTCATTCTCCAGGCGAGCGAACGCCGTAGTGATCACCAGCAGCTGTGGATCCGGGTGCAATCCCACGTTGTACTTGGCGTTCAACGCGGTTTGGAAGTACGCATATAGGTTGGCGCACTGAGCACCACCGTATTGGGTCTTCAGATGCGTCCAGATCTTGGCAGCTGACACTATATCCGCAGGAGGAATGTTAGCAATGACTCCCTCAGTCAGGCACAACTTAATGCTGCCTTTGGCTCTGAGATCATCATGCTTCCATTGCTTGATCTCCGATGCGTTGGTCACAGAGCCATCAGTTGCTTTGACTTCGGTTGGCACGGTTTCGGTCAGCACATATGAGATCCCCTGATGCTCCAGGTAGGACTCCATAGTTCCGGACCATACAAGCCAGTGCTTTCCATCAAAGATGGAGACAGCATTGAAGATGTTGTTGGAGTTGGACGACATATTGATCTGTGTGAGTTAATCAGCATCAATCTAATCTGATAGATAAAATCAAAGATCAAGATGATCAGATTCTCATAGATCATATGTTTTTGGGTTGATTGTCACAAGCCCAGGCAGTAGCTCCATCTTGTTGTTCTTGTAGTCATGCTCAGCCATTATCAATGCATATCTCCATCTGCTATCAAATCCCTCATTGATGGCATGAATCTGATCCAGTCTCCGGAATCCACTGAGCAACTGGAGGTAGATGTCTCAGCAGCTGTCTTGTGTGACTAACGGCTGTCCCATCTCAATGTAAAGCTCAGTTGTGACCCCGTCAAATCCTCGAGGGACAAGCTCAAAGATGGGATGATCTTGCGGTGCGTACAGATTACGGACTGTCTCAATGTTTTCTTTGCTGACTCAAACCTAATTTGAGGTCAGGGTGTCTGTGATCTGGCGCCACTACAAGCTCACCTTGAAATCTAGCGCGGCATATTCCTGTTAACAAATCAATAGGTTTTATTTGTATAATCACGCAGTTGTGACTATTAAATCCTATGGACTCAAAGCGAGGTTTATTGGGACTCTTATATAATGGGTCCAATATCCGGTAGTCGGGAATTGTTGAATATATCAACAATTAGAGTACTCTAGAGTTCACAGATTTAGCAAAATGCGAACGTAGAATAATATATCAATAAACTACTGGTTTAGCAACACAGTAGATGTAATTGATAAGTATTGTGAAGCTTGTAGGCTCCAAGGATAGATCAGAGTGTGGATAACAGATGTGAATTCAAAGGTAAGATGCCCCTCCACTGAGAGGGTCAATCTTTTATATAATTTACACAAAAAGGCTGTGTTCATAGCTTATAGCTGCGCTCCGCAGTAAATGTCAGAAATGCTATGTACGCAGCAAGGCAGAGAAAGGCTATGTAAATCATATACTGTAACTAAGGGTTTTTGATCCATTGATCACGAAGAAGCATTAAATCAATCAGTCAACATTTACAAATATAAATTGTAAATGTCTTGGATCCATGACATATCCCTCCCTGCCTCGATGTGATCACATGGATAAGAACTATAGAGCAATCGAGAAGAACAAAGAACTACATTTCCTTTTTTTTTGAAAATATAGTAGTATTTACTGAGTCTCCGTCATTCGATCTCCTTCGTACTCAGGAGGATCTTCCTGTCCATCGTCGGCAGTAACCGAAATAAGATCCGGCATTTGATCTCCCTCGCTGTCATTCGAAGCGATCACCACATCGTCTAGATAAAGTTGCCATTGAGCGAAGACAACTTGTGGAGAAACATCGGGGGCGTTACACCGAATAGAATCAGTGATTTGTCCAAATGACTGATTCATGTTAGCAATCAGCAGCGTGAGATAATGCTCGAAAGGCGCCTGTCGGACGTGCAAGGGTCGATGAACCATGGGCCACAGCGCTATATATTGCCGTCCCAGATCCTCATCAAAGAAAACCGTCAAGTTAACGGCGGGGTCCGGAGAAAGGAGGTGCGCGTAGATATAGTCGATGGATCGTGAGATCGTCCTCGATTTCAAAATTGAATGGACACGTGCTCGGACGCGGAATCCGTCGGGTTTGACACCAGAAAGGCACTCCTTGGTGAACGTGAACCTCCTTCAATAAAGATGCGGGTTATTAGAAAAAAAACGCACATGCAGCACGTCGTTCTTCTGTGATCCAAAATAAGCCCCTAAATTCCAAACTCCGTCCTGCCCCATCGTCCAGCAGCAATCGATTATCAGGGCGCAGCAAAGAATGGTGTGACTGTGGGCGAACAACGCTGATCGAAGGGCGTTCGAAGCTTCTTTGGCTGTGTCCCATTTGCGCAGGGCAAAATAATGTTCCGGAGCCCATGCGAACAACATAGCTCCAAAGCACTGCATACCCATGTGGAGGGAGGCTAGACGAGTCATACCCCACACGGGACCTTCCTCAACATCAGGAAGTATCTTGTTCGTACCTGCGCAGGTGATAAACGCAGCGGTGTTATGAAGTAATGTATAAATAAGACGCATCGTGGGAATAGAGCCCACATATTTATTCGTAGTGGGATTGAATACCATGGATTCTGGTCTGAGATGATTGTAGCGGACCGGGGAATCAAGAAGAGAGATGAGGCGTGCCCGGAATTGCGATGGTGGAAGGACATAGCCCAACTGAACAAGCGCCGCGTGAATCATTAAATCCGGTTGCGCGTCTTCGGGGAGAATCGGAAACTGCGCAGGAAATTCTTTGAACGACTCGAAGCTTCCCAACGATCTTCGCGCTGAAATGCTGAGGGCGTGCTGACAAGTGAATCTACTATGAAAGTAAACCCAAATATAAAACACGTTCACACTCCTCGTAATCAGCTTCTCAGTGTGTGAAAGATGCGAGGGCTTTGGGGTGGACAGAGCACCAGTATCACAACTCTCAATAGACGCAGATCCAATAGTCGCGGAAGACAAAGTCGACAACAAGGATATATATATATAGCAAACAGTGGTGTCTCAACCAATATCTTCTATACGAACACAACCAACACTAATCCAATCCACAACCAACAATATAACAAGTCAGAACTTAATACGAAGTATTAAGATCCCTTGTAGCGACAGCGTCTAGATGGTGACGCAAAACCCAAAAGTACTGAGTCGACGCACTGCCAACTAGTAAACCAAAATGCCGCGTCGACGCACTGCCAACTAACAGCCAATATCCAATGTCCAAAACCCGAGCACAACTTGTCGACGCACTGCCAAGCAAGAAGTGTGGAACCAAAGTTCTCAAGTCGACGCACTGCCAACTGAACAAAACAACCCGAGCACAACTAGTCGACGCACTGCCAAGCTAGAGGTGTGGAACGATCTCAACAAAGCCCGAAGGCGACGACACTAAATGCCGCGACTAAACCAGATGCGGCGAATCCGACTTTCTGATGTCTCAAAACTCAAACTCAAATCACAGTAGCTACAAGTGCTCAGGGAGCAACTCGTCGCGACCGGGCAGGGGTAGCAGAACTTCTTAGGGTGGAATCACGCGACACGCAAATTGTACAAAACAATCTGAAATGAGAGTGATTCACAGTCCGGGGGAAAGCTCCCTAATACTGTCAGGGGACGCCGCGCTCCTTGGGCACGTGACCATGCACGTGACCCACTGCACCCTCTCTGCCGACCCGTGCCTGCTCACCTGTTGATCACCCAGCCTCCTCCTCCTCCTCCGATCCTCATCTCCATCCATGCCGACATCCACCCTCTCCCTTCTTCCCCCGGCCATCTCCCTCGAATCCCCGCAAGCGGTCTAGCCAAGCCCGATTCCTTGCACCAGGGAGTGCTACTGCCGTATGCACTCCTCCCCCTTCACTTTGGCCTTCTCCCCGCGGATGTGGTCTACTGCCGTACAGGCTCGTACCAGATGCCCTTGCGCTCATCCGCACCACCCCTCTTCCCAGTTGGGCATTGGTCCTTGCCTCCAATGTCTCCACTGGCCGGCCCGGCACTGGCCTGGCCGCTGGGCTCCTCCAGTGTGGCCTTCCACTGTTGGTGTCTCAGGAGCTGGCCATCACTGGCCCCTCTGAGCCACTCACTATCTTATCTGGGTTTGTCATTATCTACTTGTCATCTGCCATTGTCCCATGGCAGTGATATCCCATCATCATCAGTCACTTGTCACAGCTGACTATATAGTGTGACACCTGGGCACATGGATCCTTGAACCGTTCTCTAAGGATCCCCCTCTGTGCTCAGGTGAGTAGTATACCTCCCTTGTATTTGATAGTCTCTAAGGATCCCCCTCTGTGCTCAGACTCATGTGAGGTTGTTGTGTGCTGTGTGCTCTCTTCCTTCGGGCTGGCAGGAGTTGCCCTTACAAATACAAAGAAATGACGTGCTACTTATACTGTCTACGACGCTGCTTAGTAAAGTCCTGTACAACTGCATAGTAGCTACGCTATCTAAGATCGGTTGCCTTTTAGGGTAATTGAAAGTTGAACGATCGGACAGGTCCTGAGTGATCAGGACCCCGCCCCATTGTCCATATGATACTTTTGATGTGGGCCAACTCACGCGTCATACTTTTGGAATACGATGTGTTGGATTGGCCAACGGGTATGTCTTGGCATGTGAGACCAGCGTGGGCGCCCCAAGAAGCCGTATGGCCCTAGGCACGCCAGTCGTCCCCCACATGGCTCGGTTCACGGATCTAGCCGTGTCGATTTTAGTGTGTTTGGGTATGGGCGCGACTCGCCGTGACACTTGGAAGTGTCACCGCGACGCGTCCACAATGTCCCGTGATCGGATGGATCCTGACATGTGACAAGTTGTTGCCGTGGCATGATCTGGGGAAACGTCTAACCCAAAACCGGGAGTTGCCGCGACAAGATTGGTTCAACCTCATAACGTCAAGTCCTGTCCAGTAGTAGTTCTATTATTGAGAACGTCGCGCATTGCTCAGCCCTTCAGCCCAAGTTCCCATCCGCAGAGAATGACCCTTTTTGAGAAGTCGACGCAACGACAGATCCCTTTTTGGGAATGGTCGCGGTCCAAGCGTTTGTCACTAATAGCCCTGAGCCTGGTGTAGACTCATAAGACCAATTCCACAGTAGTGGTCTGACTGCCTTGCTATTGTCGACACTATCCACAGTCGTCGACTGGGCGGTAGACCCTTAAGTCCTACTGAGCGCAACACTGTCATCCGCGACACGATACACCGAGTGGTTCAGGAGTAAACTCTGTAAAAAGCGCAAAAATACGCCCTTACAGAGCTGGTGCAGAGCGCGTCTGGTAGCCAGCCTATCAACGGATACAGATATGTCGTCGCAGCAAGGGATTCTTTGACCCGCTACGTGGAAGCGCGACCGCTACAGGCTGACAATGCCAAGGCAATCGCGCGTTTCTTGCTCGAAGACATAGTGTGTCGCTGGGGGTGTCCTAAGTGGATTGTAACCGACAACGCAGGACAATTTGTCGCGGCGTTGAATTGGTTACAGAAGAAATATGGTATCAAGGGAATAAGGATATCTCCTTACAATTCCCAAGCAAATGGCACTGTTGAAAGGGGACATTGGGACATTCGACAGTCATTGTACAAAGCTACAGGGGGGAACGCCTCCAAATGGTTTTGGTTCTTCCCACAAGTCTTGTGGGCAGATAGAATTACAGTGCGTCGCGGGCTGGGTTGCTCACCATACTTCGCAGTATGTGGGGCCCACCCTACCATCCCTCTGGATATAGTCGAAGCTACATGGCTAGTCGAGTATCCTGACCGGATCGTCGACTCTGCGGATCTCATTGGTCTCAGGGCACGCGCCCTAGCAAAACACGCCGACCATATAGAAGATATGCGCAGCCGCGTCAGCGACGCCAAACTAAAGATGGTTCAACGCTACAAACTTGAGTACAAGCATGTGATCAAAGATTACAAGTTTGTACCAGGGGACTTGGTGTTAATCAGGAACACAGCTATTGAAAAATCATTGGACAACAAGATGAAAGCGAGATATCTTGGGCCCATGATTAGAGTTCGAAAGACCAAAGGAGGTTCTTACTTAGTCTGCGAAATGAACGGTGCGATGTTCCATGCGAAAGTCGCGGCGTTCAGAGTAATACCTTATTTGGCAAGACAGAAGTTGACACTCTCTGAAGATATAAAGAAGCTGATAGATATTTCGCCTGCTAAACTCGATGAGTTGGTAGAGGAAATATCTGACGTCCGCGACTACCAGTTCGAGGGTGTGAAACTCAAGAACTCGGATAGCGACGACGACGACGACCCTGTAGAGGATCCAGCTTCTGTCGAGTGAAAGTCTGGCGCGCAAGTGACTGTCGCGGCAGGCTCTCGTACGACAAGCTGTCGCTTCTCTCAGTTTTAGACAGAATTCAGTATATTGCTTGGGTGCTAGCTGGTACCTAAGGACTATACTGGGTTGTATCTAAAAGAAAAAGGTCATAAAGGAGGTGCGCGAGAAGAAGAGACGCGACTTCATAAATAAGTGACAAGAGAGAAAGAGACATATGAAAGGAGAGTGCATATAGAACAAATTATGAAAGATTAGGCCGCATTCTTCGACATCGAGAGGTCAATGGCTTCCTTGACGTCCTTGAGCGCGGTCTTCCATTCCTCTAGCCACGACGCGACGTAGTCGCGTTCCTCGATGAGGAGCTCGAGTGGAATGGACCGCCGCAACCGGTACAATTGATGTCGATGCACTCGGTCCGCAATAAACCTTCGGTTGGACGCGGACGCTGCCAATCGGTTAAGCAATGTGTCGCGACACGAGAATACAACTGCGAGACTCACCCGGGGCCGCATCAGTGGTACTGTTGCTGAGTCGCTGCCTCTTCGAGCCGGTGACAACGAACGATGGCTGGGTAATTGGTCAGAAATGTAGTCGCCGCAACTGAGTGAAAACTCACGTCTGGAAACTCTGGAGACAGCTCCCTAGAGCCTCCATCTGCTCCGCGTGAAGTTTCGACATTTTGGCGCTGAGAAGACGCATCGACCTATCGTGCTCGTCTATGAGTCGGATAATAGTCCCATAGACGTCCGCGAGCCCTACGGAGTCGTCATGACCAGAACCGTCGACCGATCGAGAACCGGACCGTCCTGTGACGGTCTTGCGAGTAGATGTTCGCGGGGTCTGAGAATAATCAACCTGTGTTCGGCAAAGACTCAAGACGGACGCACCTTCTCTTGAACAGGAGTGGGGGCCTCCATCTCGACGTCGGAATCAATGTTGATGGCAGGAGTTGAGCCTGAAGCCTCAGGAACAGGGTCTTCGGCCTGTGCAACAATATCCGTAAGAAAATCTGGACAAAGACAGGGAATCATACCTTGGCCTTCCCAGACGACGACGGAGTTGCAGCAGGGCGTGGGATGCTCTCCTGAGCCTGTCGCAGGCTGATGATTGCTGCGACAAGGGACTCATGCCAAATCAGATAGGCCCGATACTTGTTGACGGCCTTAGTCTGAGAGGCGTCGCGCTGCTTCTCAGGAACTTCTTTGAGCAGTTCCGTCTGAGACAGAGCGAGAGTGGTGGCCTCCTCGAGACAATCCAAAACGTCGCGGGAAGGATCTTGAGCAGCAAACGAGCTAGCTTGAAAGTGGGTCTGTTGACGAGATAAGATAATCTTGCCGTGACACGCCATCACAAAACAACTTACTCGAACAAAGAAAATATCCTTGCCAATGCTGAGGATGCCCTCTGAACCACCAAGACCCAGCTTGTTCATTGCCGCGAGAGAAGGCTTAGCCTTCTTCCATGACAAGACCAGTGATGCGAAGTCTTGGGGGAGAGGAAACGCGGACATAGCGAGGCCTGGATAGAGAGAAAGAATAGGAACGAAATAAGGACTGAGAATGGGACTGGACATAATCTGTCGAGCCCACCCAGACTTTATATCGTCGACTCTGGAAAAACTTTTCTGGTCGCGCATCAGATAAGCCGAGGACGGCTTAGATCTGTGTTCCTGGGAGAGGGCAGATCTTACGAAAGATCAGCCACAGAGTCCGCAGAAGCCCACACATTGGAAATTGAGGTGCGCGACAACGTGCACACCCCTTGGACCCATGTGCTGGAAAATGGAAAATCCAATGACGCTACTGAGGACGGGGTCCGGGACTTTTTCAAAATGTTTCAAGAAAATTCTTCCAAGAATTTTTGAAAATTTCGACTCAAAGGTTCACGCGACGACGACTCAGGCAGCGATGATAGATTGGATTATTCTAGGACGACGATACGATGTGTGCAATGTAATAAATAAAAATTTGGGGCCGCGACGTTCACGGACGGTGGAACAAGCTGATCTACTGCTCATCCACCTCCATGGCAGTCTCACCCGCGGCGTCGGAGCCCTCGTCCTCGACGTTCTCGTCCTCGACGTTCTCGTTGTCGACCTGCTTGTCGTCGACGTTCTCGTTGCCGGCGGACCCGTCTTCTTCACCCTCCGCGTCTTCATCCGAATCGGCCTTGGTGGACTCGGCCGAGGTCTCATCGTAGTTGTCAGAAAAGTCCAAGACCTGTAGAACGGCTTGGGACGACGACGCGACGGGAGGCGGCGATGGCAAAGGCAGAGGCGGCGAGGAGGGCGCACGGGTACGACTACTCGCCAAGTGCGCAACGTCGATCTCGTGGTCCTCGCCGGGCTGGAAGGCTTGATCCTGAACGGTCGCGGGGTCCGACTTGTCGAATTCCTGGGCCTTCTCGATCTCCCTCTGGAACTGCTTCTCCATCTTTTCCATCTCACGATAGAAAAATGGATCGAAGAAGGCAGGGGGCGCCGCGAACCGCTCGTTTGCCTCGCCATCCAACAAGTCCCCGTGAGCCAAGATCATCCGGACACCCTTGCGGATGTCGGCCAACTCGGCGGCATCGATCTCGGTTGCGGTATGGACGAACATTGCCTTGATGCGTTCGTCCGAGCCGTCATCGAAGTGCTCCTTCAGCTGACCCACGAAATCGCAGAGCTGGCCAATGGCCAGGACGCGAATCTCGTTGGGCGTGCAAAGAAGCCCGCCGTACGCGTCTAAAGGGTCGGCAAGACAATTGGCAGACTTGTTGAGATCTGAAGAAGTCGTCAGACAAGCTCATAGACAAAAATGAAAGAAATGAAAAGAGTGGATGCGCACCATCCGCGCTCATCTGCGCGATGTACCCGAAGCGCTGGCCCATATACAGCTGCTCCGTGGGCTTGTAGCCGTTGGTGCAAGTCTGTTTGTAAAGCACGCACGGTGCACATCGATTGCCGTGGCGCCCGTCGACGCTCTTGAAGCAGACGCGCTGCCGCGTCACGCACATCGCGCAGGGCCTTGGAGCGACCTCCTGTGAAAAGGGAATCAGTTGTCGAGGCATGGCAGAAAAAGATAAAAAGAGACGTACAAAGTCGGTTGGCACCTCGATGCCGGCCCTCTCCAACTTCCCGCGAACCCTTGGCGTGCCACCGAAAGGAGCACCTCGGTGTTGTAAGCGGCGGGAGTAAAAGGAGCTCGGGGCGTGGGGACTGTCGCCTTCGCAGGAGTCTAGAAACAGCCAAGTCAATAAAAGTCGATGACAAGAGAAGCCGCGACTCACCGAGTCAGACTTCTTCTTGGCCGCCGCAACGGACTTTTCTGCCTTCTGGGCCTTGAGCTCGGCCTTGGCCGCCGCAGCGCTCTGCTCGCGACCAAGGGTCGCGGCCACCCTGCCCAACTCGCTGCGTGGAGTCTTGGTAGCGGTGGGGGCCGCCGGGGCAACCTAGAAAAGAAAGAAAAACGATTAGTCGACGTCTGGAAGACAAAAGACTCGTGTCTCACCTTAGGCGCTGGAGTCGGGGTAGTCGTCGGTCCCGGGGCGCTCGCCTTGCGACTGGCCTCCACCTTCGGCACCGGTTGGTGAGGCACGGACTTGGTCGACTTGGACAATCCATCCGCGACCTTCTTGATTGGCTAAAAAGTCGGATTAAGGGGCGTGGTCTGGGAAAAAGGGAGGTGGCTCACCTTGGGTTTGACGCGGGTCTCGGTGGCCTGCTTCTTGGCCACGACAAAGTCGCCGTTCTCCTCTCCACTCTCGGAGGTGTTGTCCATAACGATGACGGACGGGGCTACGAAAGTATGAGTAGACGACAGAGGGGGGCAAGAGGAAAAACGCACTCAGATTCGATCGCGCTTTCCCCTTGGACTTGGACCCTGTCAAAAGCAAACCAACCATGAGACAACGGAATCGCGATCAACGAACTGGTGCACTTACCCGAAGGGCCAGCTCGTCGGCCGAAGATGTGTCTCCCTCCTGAACCTCCTCGTTGTCGACCTCCATTGCGGTGCCGGTGATGGCGGCAGCTTCCTCCTCACTAGAGGACTCGGTTGGCAGGGATAGCAGTGTTTGCCCAAAGGCCTAAGGCCTATAAGGCTATAGGGCTATAGGAGGTCTATATGAAGGCCTATAGACTTTTTGTGTTGCGCTATAGGCCTCTTGAGGCCTTTGGCATGCACGTGATTATACTAGCACGTGAGCCGATCAGTCACGTGCTTCACCCAATCTCTTATCATTATCAATCTCTATCATTGTCATCACCGTCTGCCGGTCTCCATGTCCACAGAGCAGTACTGGAAGCACTTTTACAAGGGTGACAAACAGAATGCTACTCAATATCGCTCTTACTGTAAAGGCTGTATCAAGAACTATTTAGACAACAACGGTGGTAGTGCGAATGATATCCTTGTACAATCTCAGCGATTTAAAGATGGTCCGTCCATAGCTTATCATACGATCCCATCAATACTGATGGTTTTAAGCGTGCGTGGAGATCGGAAGCACACGTGGCAAGAAATCAGCATGGCTTGCGCACATACTTGGACCAGGCAAGCAGCCGACTCAGGCATGCCCACATGCTTCTGAAGAGGCCAGAACCTTTGCGGCAACCGAGTGATTGGCGCTGAAAACAAAGAACTTGTCATCGAGTGCTGCCTCCCAAACAGTGTCCGGATCAGAGAAGCGCAGCCGTTTGAACTCTCAGACGGCTAACGATCCTCCCGCAAAGAAGCAGACTACATCACAGACCCAGCTCATGGCTTACAAGCGCAACGAAATGCCGTTCAGCACAGCCAAAAAGGAGGACTTCCAGCATCAACTCTTCTGTGCCGTAATTTCATCTGGTGCACCGCTGCGAATCTTTGAGGATCCAGAAATGAAGAAAGTATTTGGGATGCTGCGTAGCACAGCCCCTGCAATCCTCCCGACGGGGAAAGTGGTTGGTTGCCGTCTCCTCAGGAATGCGACGGACGCATTGTCAACTCGGACTTTGGCAGTCATGAAGGGACAGAATGTTGGCTTGTTCTTTGATGGATGGAAGTCAGCAACAAAGCGGTCACTCAGTGGGTTGTGCAGCAACGTGAAGTTTAAGGTGCGTATGTCTCCGCTGTCTCAGCGGTTATTCCAGTTGATAGCTGTAATCATTAGGCGTTTCTGCTTGAGCTGGTCGATATTACCAGTCTGCCGAAGGATGGAGAATCGCTGGCGAGGCATTTTAAAGAGATCATTGATCAAGTCGAATGCAAATATGAATGCACCGTCATCTATTTCACCACAGACGCTGATGGCGGAAGCAAGCGTGCCCGCATGCTTCTGGCCAAGGAGAGGAGCTATCTATTCGCTCCGTCATGCTGGGCCCATCAGGTACGTGCTCATTATCCCCGCTCATTAGTCGCTGACTTTGTTCAAGTTTCAATTGATTCTGGGTGACTACTTCAAGGTCCACGATCTCGCCGCAATACTTGCAGAGGAAGCGACGGAGCTGATAGGCTGGATCAACAATCACGGTCGCGTCCCAGACATCTTCGACGAGGCCCAGAAGGAGATCTCACTTGATCGGCTCGGACACATTGTGGTGCTTGCTTTCCTCGTTGCCAATATCACTCGATGGACGACACATTTTGTTGCATTCCGGCGCCTATACCACCTTCACGAATCTCTCCAGCTTGCTGTCATGCGTCGCAAAACTGCAATTGTTGCTGCTCAAGTTGGAGCCGCTGTTTTGACTGAGGCCGTACGTCTTCGAGAGGAGGCAGAGAAGTACTGCACCCGCATTCAGGATGCTTTGTTCTGGTCTGGGCTTCACTCTGTTCTTGAGGACCTGGAGCCAATTGTTCTCGGGATCAACATCAACCAAAAAGACTCGACTCGACTCGATCAGATCATGCTCACAATTGCCAGTAAGTTTGATATCCTCTTGAGTTACGCTCTCTACTGATATGTGCTGCACCTGACAGGCATATACTTACGCTTTGTCGATCATCCCGAGCGCGAGGTTGCCCGCCACATGACCAGGCGTATTGAGCAGCATTGGAAGGACTGTGATCAGCCGTTTTTCCTCGCTGTGCTGATCTTGAACCCATTTGAGAAACTGAGCTCGTTTGGACCAAAATCTGGGATGAACCACTTCAAGGCACGCGATATCATACTACGGGTTTGTCTCTACATGTTGTTGTCCGGTGAATACTGATGCTCGTGTTGTCAGGTTCATCGTCGATTTACTTCTCGGCCCAACAACTCCGACTCCGAGGCTGAGCGTACCGCAAAGGAGAAGTCCCTTCTACAAGCATTCAAGCTATACTTGACTGGTACTGGAGACTTCGGTGGCTTTAATCCTGTCGAATGGAAGGCAGATTATGTACGTCGCTCCAATATCCTCCTAGTGATTGATTGAGTAATCCCTCTGTCTTTCAGGACGATGAGGATCCCCTCGATGTCTGGGAGGCATTTTCGGGTCCAGCTGCCGTCTACGAACTTGTCAAACTTGCGCAGACAATACTCACAATTGTTGTCAGGGGAACCCCCGTTCTCGAGGTTGCCCTTACAATTGTTGCGAATCAAGCTGGCGTCAAACGTGCATTTTCGGCAGCGAAAATTGAGCAAGGAGATCATCGTGTCCATCTAGGACGCAAGAAACTAGAGAGCCGGATTCGAGTAAGTCTGCAGCATCTTGAGCACTATCCCATATCAATGATTCTTTTCTATCTAGATCAAAGCAGATATTCGTGCTGAACACATTCGCGACGGCTTGTACAAAGAATGCTCCGGCCGAAAGAATCATCGCCGACTCGACCATCTCCTCACTGTTCCACACTACCGGGATGCTCTCAAGGCGCAGGATATCCAAACTCTGGCTACTGCGGGGCACGACTTGATGATCATGACTTCTGGCGGGTGGCGCGCCGACATGAATCGCTGGATTGCAGCCACACGCGAAGCCGAAAAGCAAGCACTGGAGGCTCCAGACGTGGACGAATTGGACCTCGAGCCTGATGAGGAAATCAATGACGCTTTCGAAGCTTCTGCTTCCAAGAAGCTGTGACTGTGGAAGTCGGTGACCCTCGACAACCTTTTTGGCGAGGCTGAAAAGCCTCGCAAACGCAAGGCTGCTTTGCGTGCCATCTTGCAGGAGGAAGAGCTCATGGAGGAGCTCGCAAATATGGCTGAGGATGCTAATCCCGAAGATGGTGCTATTGAAATTGACGACGATGAGGAGTATATCGAGCAATAAGCATAGTATTAGCTTCAAAATGTAATTCGATTTCTTGTCCATGTGACTCGTCCACGTGACCCATTAGGCCTTTAATACCTATAGCCCTAAGGCCTATAAGCTTCAAAAGGCCTATAGCCTCCCGAAAACAGGGCTATAGGCCTTTTGGGCGAACACTGAGGGATAGCGCCTGGATCCAAGCTGGGAGAGTCAAAGTGGTTAGTCTGACGATCAATGAAATAAGACATAAAGCGGACGCACCTGCATGCGCCTTCTTGTAGACGCGCGTGGGAGGTGACCCCTGTGAAACAGGGACCAAGGTAGCGGCTACGACAAATAAGTACCCGCAACTTCGGTGAATCAAATGAAAAGCCACGTACGGGTAGGCGCATGGGACGCCGCCTTGGGCTCCTTGCGGGGAGCCGCCTTGGGTCGCTTCCCGTGCAACATCTTGTTCGACTTCTGGGCGGCGGCGACCTTGCTGCCCGCGACGGCGGCAGGGGCCTGCGACTTGGAGCCATCACCCTTCCCCTTCTGCTTGGCAGGCCGGGACAATGAAGGGACGGCGACTTGCTCGGTTGGAGCCGCCTGGACGTCGATCAAAACATGGTTAAACGAACAAAACAGAGCATACGTACGGGTTCGACGACTCGCTTGCGTTTCTTGGGCGGCGACAACTCCTCAATTGGAGCGTTGGTGGTCGGAGGCGCAGGTGCCAGCTAGCCCTGACATTAGTAAAAAGAAGGAAAGGCCAAAGCGAACAGGCGCGGCAATCATTGATCGCCGTGACTATTCGCTCCAGCGGGCTTAGAACGGGGCTCGCCTGCTGAATCTGGCGGACGTCGACGGCCATCTGCCGCAACATCTGGTTGTAGGCCTCGGGGCTAGGCAGGTGGTGAGTTGAGTCGACAAGCCATGGGAGAGACATTGACTGATAGCATGAACTGCTGCCAGTCAATGACAGGCAGGTTTGTTCCCGGGACAGCTGATTCGGGGACGGCTGATGGATGGTTAGCGCGGTTGAAAAGTCACGGTAATTGTCTGAGGCGTCACTCATGGTTGGTGTCTTGGGGGCAGGGGCTCTGGTCAGGCGCGGTGAAATGTTGAGGGCGCGCTCACAAGTGAATCTACTATGAAAGTAAACCCAAATATAAACACGTTCACACTCCTCGTAATCAGCTTCTCAGTGTGTGAAAAATGCAAGGGCTTCGGGGTGGACAGAGCACCAGTATCACAACTCTCAATAGACGCAGATCAATAGCCGCAGAAGACAAAGTCGACGACAAGAATTTATATATAGTAAACAGTGGTGTCTCAACCAATATCTTCTATACGAACACAACCAACACTAATCCAATCACAAGCAACAATATAACAAGTCAGAGCTTAATACGAAGTATTAAGATCCCTTGTAGCGACAGCGTCTAGATGACGACGCAAAGCCCAAGTATCGAGTCGACGCACTGCCAACTGACACAACCAAAAGTACTGAGTCGACGCACTGCCAACTAGTAAACCAAAATGCCGCATCGGCGCACTGCCAACTAACAGCCGATATCCAATGTCCAAAACCCAAGCACAACTTGTCGACGCACTGCCAAGCAAGAAGTGTGGAACCAAAGTTCTCAAGTCGACGCACTGCCAACTGACCAAAACAACCCGAGCACAACTAGTCGACGCACTGCCAAACTAGAGGTGTGGAAACAATCTCAACAAAGCCCAAAGGCGACGACACTAAATGCCGCGACTAAACCAGATGCGGCGAATCCGACTTTCTGATGTCTCAACTCAAACTCAAATCACAGTAGCTACAAGTGCTCAGGGAGCAACTCGTCGCGACCGGGCAGGGGTAGCAGAACTTCTTAGGGTGGAATCACGCGGCACGCAAATTGTACAAAACAATCTGATATGAGAGTGATTCACAGTCCAGGGGAAAGCCTCCTTTTACAAAGAAACGTCGTGCTACTTATACTGTCTACGACGATGCTTAGTAAAGTCCTGTACAACTGCATAGTAGCTACGCTATCTAAGATCGGTTGCCTTTTAGAGTAATTGAAAAGTTGGACAATCGGACAGGTCCTGAGTGATCAGGACCCCGCCCCATAGTCCATATGATACTTTTGATGTGGGTCAACCCACCGCGTCATACTTTTGGAATTCAACGTGTTGGATTGGCCAACGGGTATGTCTTGGCAGGTGAGTCCAATGTGGGTGCCCCAAGAAGCCGTATGGCCCTAGGCACGCCAGTCGTTCCTCACATGGTTCGGTTCACGGAACTAGCCATGTTGGTCTTAGTGTATTTGGGTATGGGCGCGACTTGTCGTGACACTTGGAAGTGTCACCGCGACGCGTCCACAATGTCCCGTGATCGGATGGATCCTGACATGTGACAAGTTGTTGCCGTGGCATGATCTGGGGAAACGTCTAACCCAAAACCGGGAGTTGCCGCGACAAGATTGGTTCAACCTCATAACGTCAAGTCCTGTCCAGTAGTAGTTGCATTATTGAGAACGTCACACATTGCTCAGCCCTTCAGCCCACGTTCCCATCTGCAGCACCTATAAATCCCATTAGACACCTATAGTAATAGGTGGTGGTACCCCCTATGCACCACCTATAACTATAGATTCATATGTGAACAAGGGCTTGCTGCGCCAAAAGCTGGCCTAAAAGCTGGCAGAAAAACATCACCTTAGTAGATATGAGTACCTATAGGCCCCAGAGCTGCTTGGAACATTCTGTGGCCATCACTGGGCACTGCTACTGACCAAATTGGGAAGTCCAGCTCACTATTCTGTCCTCCACCAATCAGACATTCTGATCTAGGTCACAGACATATTTCTGCATCATCTTTTTTTCATATGTGCATATCAGACACATCCCAAATTTTGATGTCCCACTCACTGCTCTGCTCTGCCAGTGTGACATGTCACATCATGTGACCCAAGGTAATTTTTGCATTATTTTTTCTTGTGCATGCAATGGTGACACTGCCAGCACATGATCCTTATCTGTGGCCTGCTTTAAGTATCTCTCCGCCACACATTGTGTTACTTTCTGTAACTTCTGACCCAAGGCATTATCTTGGGAACTGCACTACCAATTTTTATGAAAAATCAGTTCTAACTACCCTATTCTCAGCATGTAGTGTGACTCTGTATGCCAAGCCTTCAACTCATGCATCTTTGGCATCCTCTTGTTTGTTATCCTCAGAGTTACTGTCAGCATTGCCATCATAAATTAAATTATTCTTTGGGACATGCTGGGATACAGCCACAGATACTTATTTTTGTTCAGTCAACTATGAATGCATAGGTCTAGCTACAATGACCTGGTCAACTGGTTTGACCAATTTGGAAGTTTCCTTTTCTGGCCAGCATTATAATCTACATCATTTCCAGAGTGATCTTGTCATGCATTTAATAAATTTAAAACTTCCGTTTCTCACCAGACATACACATTCTGATTGGCATCATTTCTCAAGTGATCTTATTGTGTAGACTATTTTGCATGCTTTCTGCTAATCAGTGATCTGATCACCTATGTATGTAAACAAAAGTTGTCCAGTTTTGCAAGAACTACAATTTTGATTTCCCATCACTTTTCTTGTCAGCATTCCACTTATACTCCACTGCTGTTAGCAATAACACAGCTTTTGATTTTGCATCAATTTTTGATGATGTAAAATACAATCTCATCTTATCCTCTAGACCAAGATTAACACGATCCAATAGCAGACCCTGATAGTCAAATCCAGGGGAAATCTGAACTTGTTGCAGCTAGTCACAATTGAATCAGTGATTTGGAACAGTTTCTATATTGGGAATGTTCAACTTACACAACAATTAACAGATAGCATACACATGGTCGCTTGCAAGATCCCGTGATGATTGAGAAAAAGCAGGGGTTCTCCCGACAAATTTCTCTATGGGGAAATCTTGATGCAAATTATGGCAATCTCAAAAGGGAATTAGTCTGCCATGTAATCACTTATATTTGGCCTCCTCAAAGCTGATAGACTGTTATACAATGTCTCTATATTTGAACTCTTTCAATGTCTCCATATTCTAACTCTTTCAATGAAACTCTATATAGCTTTCAATAACAACACATGTTTCCCTAGATATATCCCTATTTATAACACTTGATGCTTCTCAAGCAATGTCCTCCTGTCTTACATCTAACAGTAGAGCCATTCATTGCAGAAACAGAAAAGGAGTGGAAGCAAGGGCAACAGGAAAAAATGAAAGTCATTCTTGTAATACAGATATTCTTGCTTCAGGAACCCAAAGCTTTGTGCCACGTCATTACAGTGAGTCATTTGGAAAATTTCCAAACCTGATCAATCTAAAAATTCTACTCTATGTATTTTATTCAGATCCTGATTTTACATTAGTAGTGTAATAGAAGCTCTGTAGGTGGGGAGGCAAAACAGCTGAGTAGGGCCCATTGATTAGATGATATATATAAGTGCAACCTTGAGACAGGGCTTCCCCTGACAATATATACTACATGTCACAGAGCAATGCCACATCCTTGGTCCAAACCAAGCAAACACTGCATCTACACCTCAACACATTATCAGTTCTCAAGCTAGCTGCTTCCTTTGTTCTTACCTCATGAGTGTTGATATAATTTGAACTTGCTCTTGTTCACATAGATCAATGAATGTATGGACTTGTATGTATATTTAGTAAAAAAGTACTCAAGGGACCTTTGTCAAAGACCAGATCTGGAGCATATGTTGTGCAGCCTCCATGTACAGATGACATTCAGAGCCCCTAACCCAGACCGTGTGATGCTGTGATCCATAACAAGATGATTGATCAATGAAATGATGTGAAAAAGGATTAAACTATGACAAGTTCAGTCTGATGTAAGGGCAACCTTGAGACCCAATCTCAGAGTTCTAGCAAGGGAGAATCCAAAGTGTTAATAGTGGTAGCTAGGTACAAGACCAGCATACCTGGCAAGGGAGAATCCAAAGAGAAACCGTGTTGGGGATTCTCCTTGCCAGGCGCCACTATTTATATGATACAAGAACAATAGAGCGCGCAGCGACAAACAAAGAACAATGGGAACAATAAGTACAACAGCCATGACAGAACAATGGGATGCCATGTGCCCATCAGAGAGAAGCGCTCGGCGCAGCAGTCCGGGCTGCAATATGTGACAGCTGAGAGGTCACGCGAGCGCGATCACATGCTTGATCAAAGGCAGAGTGGTCCGAAGCGGGGGTTCCCCTGACATCTGAGTCACATCTACAGCTATAAGTCATAATGATTCCCAAGGCTATGTACCATATAAAACACTAGTCATGGGCTGTGGTATAGCATTCTTGAACACATATTGCACAGCTGCAGATAGCTTCAAACCTGGACTGAAAAACACTAAGCCCCTCGTCTGGGCGGTGAATGCCTGGATCCATGATAAGATAACCCAATATCAAGATGAGATGATTGATCAATGAAATGATGGAAAAGCAATCCTACTATAACAATTCTACTCTCTCTTCAAGGTTGAAATGGATTTCTACAGTAATTTACACCAGAACATAGATTCTTGAAATAGGAAGGCGAAATGCCTAGAAAATTTCTGAGTGAGATGTTTGACCAATATTGAGATGTACTACTACTGCATGTCATAATTTGATCACTTTTTTGTCATTTCATTGATCACCTTATCTTATCTTGATATGGGGTTATCTTATCACAGATCAAAGCATCACATGGTCTAGATTAGGGGTTGAGAAGGGTTATCTCTATCAATCCAAAGCTGCGCAACATATGTTCTAGAAGCTTCCACTACAACCCATGACCAGTGTTCTATTGAGGATGGGTTTTGGACTTGATCACTCTCTGGTGATGGGGTCACATGATCTGATTCCATCATTGTTCCTATCTGTTCCTATCACTGATGATATCTGATTTCATCAGTGTTCCCATCATTCTGCTCACATGCTCCTGGTCACATGATTCCTATATAGTCACATGCTCTATCCACATAGATAGTTCTTGTCTACCTGGAGTTCTTCAGCTTCTTACTATTGACTCCAGGTCTGTAGATTCTTTTCTTGTCTTGCAATGCAGAGCTTCTTACTGTTGACTCCAGTTCTCTCTGCATTTCCTACTTCAACACATTCTACATGGTGCATAGTCTCATGACTCATTAGTTGTAGATATGACTCAGACTGGACAAGAGTATGAGTACTGTAGCTATTATGTTGTATTCTCTAGTCTTGGAATTCACTTCTCTTATCAACTTCTGTTTTTGCACCATTGCATGCACAAGAAAAAATAATGCAAAAATTACCTTGGGTCACATGATGTGACATGTCACACTGGCAGAGCAGAGCAGTGAGTGGGACATCAAAATTTGGGATGTGTCTGATATGCACATATGAAAAAAAGATGATGCAGAAATATGTCTGTGACCTAGATCAGAATGTCTGATTGGTGGAGGACAGAATAGTGAGCTGGACTTCCCAATTTGGTCAGTAGCAGTGCCCAGTGATGGCCACAGAATGTTCCAAGCAGCTCTGGGGCCTATAGGTACTCATATTTACTAAGGTGATGTTTTTCTGCCAGCTTTTAGGCCAGCTTTTGGCGCAGCAAGCCCTTGTTCACATATGAATCTATAGTTATAGGTGGTGCATAGGGGGTACCACCACCTATTACTATAGGTGTCTAATGGGATTTATAGGTGATCTGCAGAGAATGACCCTTTTCGAGAAGTCGCCGCGACAAAGATCCCCTTTTGGGGAATTGTCGCGGTCCAAGTGTTTGTCACTAATAGCCCTGAGCCCGGTATAGACTCATAAGACCAATTCCACAGTAGTGGTCTGACTGCCTTGCTATTGTCGACACTATCCACAGTCGTCAACTGGGCAGTAGACCCTTAAGCCCTACTGAACGCAACACTGTCAACCGCGACACGATACACTGAGTGGTTCAAGAGTAAACTCTGTAAAAGCGCAAAAATACGCCCTTGCAGAGTTGGTGCAGAGCGCGTCTGGTAGTCAGCCTATCATCTCCCACACTACAGTCAGACAGGTAACTAGGCCTCTAAGGGGCGTCATGACGAAAGTGGGACCCACCTTAGAGGCCAGTTTTCAGCATAGCTACCACTGTGGTATGTACCAGTCTGGTATCTACCTGAGTGCAGGTATGTACCTGTGGCTGGTGGGTGGGACCCCAGCTCTTCCAGATTATGACATCTATTGTAGAGGCAGACATAAAAGTGCGATTTTTTTCGAACTGGCATTTGTGGAATATCTGAATCTTGTTGAGAGACACTAATTCAATGTCATGTGGTCTTTTTGTGTTTCCTTGCCATGGATGTCATAATCTGGAAGATTATCACTGTGAAAGCTCATTGCAATGTTGCAGAGAGCATGAAACCCATCCAAAGAGTCCCTATTCACCTTGCAATATAAAACCAGATGCACCTGAATGAAATAGATACAGCCTCATTTTCAGATCAATGAAGTGCGGAAAATCTTCGAATTGGTTGCCACAATAAAGTGAAACATTGCTTTGAGTTACTGAAACAAGAATACCTGCATTACAAAGGGCACTTTGTTTTCCCACCTGTGACCATTGCTTTCACTGTATTCTTTGTTTCTATGTTCATGTTAATCTCAATAACTCTTCTTTGTAACAATGAAGGCATGACTCATGTAAATTGGGGGTGTAGAAATAGCCGGTTATGTGGTAAAGCAGGATGGGTAGGCAATGGTTACTATCCATATATATATGCAATGGCTGGCTCTACTATGTAATCCAGGACAGCAGCACATTACTTGAAAGGCATAAAACATTAGAAATAAATAGGAATAGAGCGTATTAGAATCGGTAGAAAGTAACCTTCCACAAAAAACCTATCAAATTTCGCTTAAATCTGGGCCACTTTCCATAGCGAAAGGAACTCCACACGCAATCACATGGCTTGTCACGCTGCCAAATCTCGCCAACTCCACCCCTCTCTTGCCTCCCCATGCTCACAGTCGTGCAGCAGGTTTTATTCGCCATCTTACCACCCCTGGTATGCAGCACAGCCGGGATGGACTTCTTCCGGATTGCCCAGGCCCCGAGTCTTATCCACCCTTTTGCTGTGCCCTCTGTCATCACTGCGTTTGATGTTGAAGCCTCATACCACCCACCTAAGAATCGTCCGGAGATAGGTGGTGAACGAGTGACGGCACGATGGCTTAAGTCGCTCAAGGAGACCGAGTGCCTGTATCTCTTTCGGTGGGTCTCATGATATACGCCTGATGGCTTTGAGTCTGATCTGAGTCTGACCCTTGGTTCAAGCTTTACAGCATCCAAAATCGAGGATCTCGCCGACGTCTTACGCATCCCAGACCCGTTTTGGACCAATAACGGGTGTCGATTCTCCGCTGTCGAGGCACTTTGCTTGTTACTGGCTCGGTATCGTTCTGCGGCAGACCAACACTTCCTTGCCATGAAGTATGATCGATCCCAATCTGCCATTTCACAAGTTGTGAACGAGTTGACAAGCTTTCTGGACGAGCAATGGAGCCATCTGCTTCATTTCGACTCTGCGGGACTGCTCTCTCCGGCGAGACTGCAGATGTACGCCGATGCAATCTATGCAGCTGGGGCACCTCTGAGATGGATTTGGGGCTTTATTGACTGCACTATTCGTGCCCTCTGCCATCCTACTCGAAAGCAGCGGCAAATGTTCAGCGGACACAAGAAGTTTCATGCCCAGAAGTTCCAAGCTGTCACTGTCCCCGACGGTATGATTGCGCATTTATGGGGTCCACAAGTTGGCCGTCACAATGACAACTACCTCCTTGTGGAATCGAAATTGCAGGACCTATGCCGCCAACATTGCACACGTCCTGGCGTCAATGACGACACCCCGGAAAGCCAGCGCTACTTCAAGCTTTTCGGAGATCCAGCCTATGGCCTGACCCCTGTTCTTTGCAGCCCATTTTCGGGTGCAGGTGATCGCACCGAGGATGAAGCTGCGTTCAACGCCGAGATGTCAGCTGTCAGAATCGAGGTTGAGCATGGTTTTGGGCGGGTGGTGCAACTATGGCAGTTCTCCAATGCATGGTGGAAGCAACAGGTCTGGGGATCCCCAGTGGGAAGCTACTACCGTGTTGCGGTGCTACTCACAAATGCTCACAACTGTGTTCATCCGAACGCAACCTCACAGCGCTTTGATTGTCTTCCTCCTCATCTCAACGAGTATTTTCACGACTGAATGGATCTCATTTTGATTTGATTTCGTTACACGAACACATTATTCTACTTCTGTGCAGTAAGGTGATCCACGAGACGATTGAACAAGGCTTGGGTACCCTTAGCTGTCTCGACATATGCACAACTATCCTCTTCCATGCGCTCCTGATGCTCCTTCTGCTGTTTCATGCTCTCCTGAAAGAGACCGGCCATCTCTTTCAGAGTCTCGCTGTTACCCCGAGCTGAAGTGCGTCGCTGCTTTGCTGGTCTGCTCCCTTCGAAGTCGGTCGAGTCGAGAGAAGACGAGGCAGAGAGGGAGGATGTTGAGGGCTGAACGTTCTCGTCATTGGAATCATTCCCAATGTCCTTGTGCGACGTGTGCTTGCGCTTCTTGCTACGCCCATGGGCAGCTGCATAGAGAAGCTCCTTCTCAGCAGCTTCGTCGTCCTCAGCCTTCTGCAGAGGAAAAGTGAGACCGGGATGCGAATTCATAGCAGTGAGGGCAGTACCTTCAACTTCTCAGCCTTTGTGTCATCCGAGGTCTGCTTCGCATTGTCGATCTGGTGCTGCATTTTTTCGATCAACGCAGGCATGGTGATGGAATAGGGCGGTTTACTGAGCACCCCTGCAACAATACGGGCATTGGCACTATCAGGATTCTGCCCATAATCAGCTAATGGAGGCAGGAACTCATTGAGCGACGCACCTTTTTCCAAGCCAACAAGGATTTGACTCGGTTCTGGAGAGTCTGAAGCTTGACGTCAGGCTTGAAACCGTCCTCCCGAGCACGGGCATAGACTCGATCCCAACGATTTCCTTTCTCTTTGTATGGGGCCATGTACGGACGGACCTCGTTGACAGCAGAAACGAGGCAGACAAGGTCATTGCCAGAGAAAGCTTCATGGGATTTGCCGCTGGCAGGTTTGGTTCCAGCCTTCCGCTCAGCTTCGTCCTTGCTAACCAGGTTCGGAGTCTTTCGAACAGGGGTATCCAGCATGCACGCAACCTGAGACGAGTTGATTGCATTCGAGGTGTCAGTCAAAGCATGCATCGAAGGGAGGGGACCATGTGGCATGTCGGGCGCGAAGAGGGAAGGAGAAGACGTGTTGCCAAAGGTGTATAGAGGTCGGTCAGTCGGCAAGGAAGGCGAAAAAGGGACCTTCACGCATGGAACATCAAGCACAAGAATCTGCCATAAACATAACACACACCGGTGATAGGCTGGCTACCAGACGCGCTCTGCACCAACTCTGTAAGGGCGTATTTTTGCGCTTTTTACAGAGTTTACTCTTGAACCACTCGGTGTATCGTGTCGCGGTTGACAGTGTTGCGCTCAGTAGGACTTATGGGTCTACTGCCCAGTCGACGACTGTGGATAGTGTCGACAATAGCAAGGCAGTCAGACCACTACTGTGGAACTGGTCTTATGAGGCTACACCAGGCTCAGGGCCATTAGTGACGAACGCTTGGACCGCGACCATTCCCCAGAAAGGGGATCTGTCGTTGCGTCGACTTCTCAAAAAGGGTCATTCTCTGCAGATGGGAACTTGGGCTGAAGGGCTGAGCAATGCGCGACGTTCTCAATAATAGAACTACTACTGGACAGGACTTGGCGTTACAAGACTTAAACCATCTTGTCGCGGCAACTCCTGGTTTTGAGTTGGACGTTTCCTCAGATCATGCCACGACGACGACTTGTCACATGTCAGGATCCATTCGATCACGGGACATTGTGGACGCGTCGCGGTGACACTTCCAAGTGTCACGGCGAGTCGCGCCCATACTCAAACACACTAAAATCGATACGGCTAGATCCGTGAACCGAGCCATGTGGGAGACGATTGGCGTGCCTAGGGCCATACGGCTTCTTGGGGCGCCCACGTTGGTCTCACATGCCAAGACATACCCGTTGGCCAATCCAGCACGTCGTATTCCAAAAGTATGACGCGGTGAGTTGGCCCACATCAAAAGTATCATATGGACAATGGGGCGGGGTCCTGATCACTCAGGACCTGTCCGATCGTTCAACTTTCAATTACCCTAAAAGGCAACCGATCTTAGATAGCGTAGCTACTATGCAGTTGTACAGGACTTTACTAAGCATCGTCGTAGACAGTATAAGTAGCACGACGTTTCTTTGTAAAAGGAGGCTTTCCCCTGGACTGTGAATCACTCTCATATCAGATTGTTTTGTACAATTTGCGTGCCGCGTGATTCCACCCTAAGAAGTTCTGCTACCCCTGCCCGGTCGCGACGAGTTGCTCCCTGAGCACTTGTAGCTACTGTGATTTGAGTTTGAGTTGAGACATCAGAAAGTCGGATTCGCCGCATCTGGTTTAGTCGCAGCATTTAGTGTCGTCGCCTTCCGGCTTTGTTGAGATCGTTCCACACCTCTAGCTTGGCAGTGCGTCGACTAGTGGTGCTCGGGTTGTTTTGGTCAGTTGGCAGTGCGTCGACTTGACATTTTGGTTTACTAGTTGGCAGTGCGTCGACTCAGTATATTGGTTGCATCGGTTGGCAGTGCGTCGACTTGATATTTGGGCTTTGCGTCACCATCTAGACGCTGTCGCTACAAGGGATCTTAATACTTCGTACTAAGCTCTGACTTGTTATATTGTTGGTTGTGATTGGATTTGTGTTGGTTGTGTTTGTATAGAAGATATTGGTTGAGACACCATTGTTTACCATATATAAATTCTTGTCGTCGACTTCGTCTTCCGCGACTATTGATCTGCGTCTATTGAGAGTTGTGATACTGGTGCTCTGTCCACCCCGAAGCCCTCGCATCTTTCACACATTGAGAAGCTGATTACAAGGAGTGTGAACGTGTTTATCTTTGGGTTTACTTTCATAGTAGATTCACCTGTGAGCACGCCCTCAGCATTTCATCTGGAGCCCACCACAAGGGGCTTCTAAAAAGTTTCATAAAACTTTAAAAAATCAATAAACCGGATTCTTTACTGCGACATCAGATAGAGACCAAGGTTTTATCCCGTGAAGCAGTTTATTTCGATCCCAAGCTCCTGCGCGACCTCTCGAGGACCAAGCGGAGATTGAGACTGAAGGAAACACTTCAACTTCAGGGCCTTTCGAAAAACCACGAAGGTCTGCAAGACATAAAACACCTTTGTATCTACCACCCTTGCCTTCCAAGGCAAAAGGAAAACAAAGAGTGAATTTGACGTCGAAGCTTCCAGCTTTAGACGCAGCTACTTCGAGTTCGGCGACAATCAGTCGATCTCAGACTAGCTCACAAACCCTCTCAGAATTGTCTAGTAGCGTCACTGCTACAAACACGAATTCTAACAACATCCCTACTTCCCCTGTGACTTCAGTCGCGACAACTATGGCTCCAAAGACTGGGTTCAAAATCCCTCAACCTTGGGACACAAGTAGACCTATACTTGATGAAAAGGATCCCCTGTCGATTGAGGCATATTTGCGTCACTGCGCGCAGATCGTGGAGGATGGTGGCATCACAGATGCCAAACAAGCAAAAAGCATGTACATTCGTTACCTGCCGTCGCGGCCAGTAATGGACGTATGGGAAGGTCTCGATACCTATTCCGACGACACGAAAACTGTCGCGGAGTTCGAGGCCGAAATATTAAAAGGATACCCTGAGGTGTCCAAGCGAAAAACGGGGACCATGGCGGATCTAGATAGACTCTGTCGCGAGAACCGTGGAATCAAAATCACGGATGAGGGCGATTTGAAGCGTTTCGGCCTTCAAATGTACAGTCACTACAAGCGACTGTCAGTCCCTCCTGCCATTATCACCAACAAAGTCGCGTGTGAACGCTACATGCGTACTTTGGACTCTGAGTTCAGTACCGTCTTGAGGAACGCTTTGGCTACGAGTCAAGTATTCAACAAGCGCTATCAAACTCGCGCCGGGATAGCAAACGCTAATGTCCCCGCGACTGGAGTCAATCGGCAGGACGACCCCATCCAGCTAAAAGAATTAATGACGATGGCGGAAGAAATGGCGTCGACGTTGAGTAACGAAGACGAAATTCCCATAATCGCGCGACCTCCTAAGGTTCGCTTCGACTATGAGACTAGTCCACCCAACCATGCTAAGGTTGAGGAGTTGGAAAACTCGATTTCCAACTTGAAGGACTCATTTCTTCTACACCAAAAAGAGCTCCAGACTCAGTTGCAGGAAGCGCTGAAGACGTTCGTACAGACTGCTCGCGAAGCGCCCATACAGCGGTCGCGGCCAGTAGGCAACAACTCTTCTGTGCCCCACTTTGAAAGTCGCGCACAAGGAGGAGCTGCCGCACGGAACGACGACTGTCGCTACTGCGGACAAACTGGTCACTGGTCGAACGAGTGCCCGCTCAAGAGGTCTCACATTGAGAAAAACCTTCTCAAAGTCGACACCAAAGGGATGTGGAGGCTCTTCGACGACAGCTTCTTACCAAATGGAGAAGGGACTCAGGGGCAACGAGTAGAGGCTTATTGGAAGAAGAAGGGCAAGTCCGTCAACTTCCAAGACTCCTACTACTTGGACCAGTTCGATAGTCGCGACAATGATGATATGTCCGACTACCCTGAAGAAGTGGCAGATGAGATACGCTCCCTTCGAAGTCAACTCATCCAATACGAGAGGAAATCGTCGCGACCAACCCCAGAGAGTCGCGCTGAGCCAAAGACTCAAAGAGCTGCATCTGGTTCTACCAGTAATGCAATAGAAAGTGCCATGGGCCAATTCATGCAGAAAGCCATGACCGACGCCATGGCCGGCTACTTCAACAACATGAACAGTGGTTATCCTCAGACTCAGGAGCAGTTCATTCAAACCCGTCGTGGTGCGAATAGCCAACCTGAGCGCGACGATAACAACTCGGGTTTCTAAATGGTTCAAGGAAGGGGGCTAAACCCACAAACTCAGCCAAGCCCTCTGAGGACCATGATAAACGAGCTGAGCGACGAGAGAAACCAAGAAAACCTGTGACTATTGAAGAAGTTAGTGATAGCGACGATGATGAGGAATCAGTGCGCGACAACGTCGAAAAGAGAAAGGAACTACCGTTTGAGAAAGTCAAGCCCGTTCTACAAGAACCAGTACATTCTTCAAAAGCGCGCGTTCCAGATAAATACCAGTTGCGTGCACCGATTCAAAAGAAGGCTGTGGCAGAAGCAGTCTACGACAAAATGAAAAACGCGTCAGTCGACGTCACTGTGGGTGAACTCCTAGCAGTTTCGGGGACTGTCCGCGACTCCATTCTGAAGGACTCTTCGAAGAAACGAGTACCGGTTCAGAAGTCCATGCTTCAAGAAACTGGTCGCGTCGTTGAAGACGTTTGGGATGGAGAGCTGAGCTACAACCTAGTCAGTGCTAAGGAATTGCCTGAGCCCGTGTTCTATCATAACACAGTTGAAGGAGAAATTCCCATTGGTGCAGTTGTCGCGACGGACCCATATGAGATGTACTTGGAGTCGATACCCTCTAATGAGAACCCAAGACATGTCTATGTTGGTGATTCGTCGGCTGCTCTCAGAACAATAAACGGACGGATTAACGCGCGTCTCGACGCGGACTGCATCCTAGACAGTGGATCTCAGATTGTATCGATGGCTTTCTCAGAAGCCGTCGACGCACAATTGAGCTGGGATCCAAAGGTCGTCATATATATGGAAAGCGCAAATGGATCTATCTCTAAGTCACTGGGATTAGCGAGAAATGTACCCTTCAGGTTTGGGACCATCTTGGTCTACCTGCAGGTGCACATTTTGGAAAGTCCAGCTTATAAGGTGTTGCTCGGCAGACCGTTTGATATCGCGACAGAAAGCAATATCAAGAACGCGGCCGACGGCAGCCAAATAATCACTATGCGCGATCCCAATTTAAAGACATGTTGTGCAATGGCTACGCAGCCACGTCGTGCCGACGACTTGCCGCGTAACACTAAAAACAACGACGGGTCTACCGGGCCCTACAGTTCGTCGAAACCGACGACCAGTCCAGACGAACCGAACCCTGAACGGGATTTTCAAAGAGCTTCGAGGAATTGACCAGGTTGAGTCAAGGAGAAGAAGTCGCGGTGACTGTGTCGTTGGGAAAAGATGGGAATGTAGTGTTCGAGGATCTAAGAAAGCCGCGTTCTAGTGGCCAGTTTACCCAAACTGAGCTAGTAGAGGCATATATCTTGTCGTCGAAAGAGGACAAGGAAATGAATAAAGACGTCGCTGCGTCGACTTTGTTTCATTCATATATGAATGAAAGACTCTCAGACGCGGCAACAGAAAAACTGACTGTTGGTACTTGGAGTGTACTAGACGACGACTCTTCTAGTCGCGACAAATACTCTGTGTTCGCAGGAAAGAAATACAAACCTGTAGACCAGAAGGTCAGACCAGTGTACACGATGGGTTCTGAGAGCGACCGAATAATTCGAGAAATGGTGGGAGATCCCTTGGATACGCTACCTACTCTAAACCCGCGACCACCTGATTTTACCCCAACTGGTAGATTCACGGCGGAACGCAGGGATATTGTGGACAAGTTACACAAAGGGGACTTCTTATTGCCAGAAGAACGGAAGTTGCTCATGCACTTCTACATGCTTCACAATCAGAGTTTCGCGTTCAATGATGAAGAACGTGGCGCATTAAGACAGGATATATTTCCTCCTGTCAAGATCGCGACAGTTCCCCATACAGCATATCGCGAAGGGAATATTCCTATACCTCGCGGCATGTTCGACCAAGTGTGCAAGGTCATTAAAGACAAAATCGCGGCCCAGGTCTATGAGCCTTCCAATTCCTCTTATCGGAGCAAGTTCTTCGCTGTACTTAAGAAGGATGGGAAGAGTATCAGACTGGTGCACTCGCTAGAACCACTCAATGCAATTACTATCGCACATTCAGGATTGCCGCCCGCGACAGAGGAGTTAGCAAACCACTTCGCCGGTCGCACCTGTGGTGCTGCGCTAGATTTGTACTCAGGCTACGACCAGCGTGACATCGATCCAGCTAGTCGCGACTTGACTACATTCCAGTCACCGTTCGGTGCACTGAGGCTGGTCAAACTCCCACAAGGATGGACCAACTCAGTACCCATATTCCATGAGGACGTTACTTTCATTTTGAAAGACGAAATCCCTCATGTTACTATTCCATACATCGACGACGTACCCGTTCGAGGACCTGGAACCAGGTATCTGTTACCCGATGGAACCTGTGAAACGATTCCGGAAAATCCTGGGATCCGTCGCTTCGTATGGGAGCACTTTCAGAATGTGAACCGCGTCGTACACAGAATCGGCTACTGTGGCGCGACTCTGTCTGGTACCAAGTCGGTGGTTTGCGCCGACGAGTTCGCTGTGGTTGGCCATATCTGTTCGTTTGAAGGTAGAAAACCTGACGCGGACAGAGTTGGTGTAATCATGCGTTGGCCAGACTTGAGAGACGTCTCGGAGGTTCGACAATTCATGGGCACGATTGGGGTCATGCGAATGTTCATTAGAGGATTTTCTGAAATGGCGCGACCAATTCAGAGACTGGTGAACAAGAACGCGCATTTTGAATGGGGTGACAAACAGAAACTCGCATTTCAAAGACTTAAAGACGCGATACAAGTCTGTCCGTCGCTTAAGCCTCTGAACTACGAGTGGGACTCTGAGATTGTCGTCGCAATAGACACATCCTGGATGGCCGCGGGTTTCGAAATCTACCAGCGCGACCCAGACGATCCAAAGAAAGTCTATTACGCAAAATTTGGGAGTATCCCACTTACAGAAAGAGAAGCTAGGTTTTCTCAACCGAAGCGTGAACTTTATGGTGTGAAGCGCGTGCTTCAAGCCATGGCTCACTGGCTTCTTGGTTGTAGGAAATTGGTAGTCGAAACCGACGCGCTGTACTTGGCAGGCATGCTAAGAAACGTTGGTAACCTACCAAATGCGAATATCAACCGTTGGGCTGAAGAGATCCTCATGTTTCAATTTACCTTGAAACATGTCAGAGGAATCACCTTCTCACCAGATGGCTTGTCGCGACGACGACCTGCGCCTGGAGATGAAGAGTATCCCAACGACGAAGAGGAAATCTTCGACGAGCCACCACCAGAGAACAATGAGAATTGGGACTACGACACAGAGCAACCATTAGACTTTGAAGAGTTCAAAAGGGACATTGACACCAGAGGTGGCTACCTTAACTCTATGGTCGGGTGTGCTGAGTCGGTCGACGACATATCCAAAGAGCTAGTCGAAGCTTGCGACTCTCGTCGCGCTGAGAACCGGCGTGTCAAAGACGCGTATGACGCTCAAGGTCTCGTCGTCCCAGTCTTCATGTTGAACGATGTGGCAAACGGAGAACCACTTTTGCCTGATCTTGAACTGCGCGACAATCCTGAGGATCCCTATATTGAGGATCACAGGACGGGCACAGGGATTGAGCAAGACAATAAGTTGGTAATGGCTAGGAAGTGGCTGAAAGACACTTCCATAAGGCCTGAAATGACAGATAAACGGTTCAGATTGTTTCTCAAATTCTCGCGACAGTTTTTCCTCAAAGATGGAAAAATGTACAAGAGATCGACCAATGGGATTCATAGACTGGTCGTGGACAAGCACCACAGGACTTATATGATGAAGGCGTGTCACGACGCGCTGGGTCATAAAGGTCTTTTCAGCACTAAAAGCCTGTTGGAAACTCGGTTTTGGTGGCCAGAGATGGAAAGAGACGTCGACTGGTGGATAAAGACTTGTCATAGCTGCCAAGTCCGCCAGAAAACTCTCCTCCGCACTCCACCGACGCCGACGATGACTCCAAGTGTATTTCAGAAAATACATACAGATGTCATGATTATGGGAACGCCCTCCAACGGATACAGATATGTCGTCGCAGCAAGGGATTCTTTGACCCGCTACGTGGAAGCGCGACCGCTACAGGCTGACAACGCCAAGGCAATCGCGCGTTTCTTGCTCGAAGACATAGTGTGTCGCTGGGGGTGTCCTAAATGGATTGTAACTGACAACGCAGGACAATTTGTCGCGGCGTTGAATTGGTTACAGAAGAAATATGGTATCAAGGGAATAAGGATATCTCCTTACAATTCCCAAGCGAATGGTACTGTTGAAAGAGGTCACTGGGACATTCGGCAGTCACTGTACAAAGCTACAGGGGGAAACGCCTCCAAATGGTTTTGGTTCTTCCCACAGGTCTTGTGGGCAGATAGAATTACAGTGCGTCGCGGGCTGGGTTGTTCACCATACTTCGCAGTATGTGGGGCCCACCCTACCATCCCTCTGGATATAATCGAAGCTACGTGGCTAGTCGAATATCCTGACCGGATCGTCGACTGTGCGGATCTCATTGGTCTCAGGGCACGCGCTCTAGCGAAACACGCCGACCATGTAGAAGATATGCGCAGCCGCGTCAGCGACGCCAAACTAAAGATGGTTCAACGCTACGAACTCGAGTACAAGCATGTGATCAAAGATTACAAGTTTGTGCCAGGGGACTTAGTGTTGGTCAGGAACACAGCTATTGAAAAATCATTGGACAACAAGATGAAAGCTAGATATCTTGGGCCCATGATTATAGTTCGAAAGACCAAAGGGGGTTCTTACTTAGTCTGTGAGATGAACGGCGCGATGTTCCATGCGAAAGTCGCGGCGTTCCGAGTAATACCTTATTTGGCAAGACGGAAGTTGACACTCTCTGAAGATATAAAGAAGCTGATAGATATTTCGCCTGCTAAACTCGATGAGTTGGTGGAGGAAATATCTGACGTCCGCGACTACCAGTTCGAAGGTGTGAAACTCAAGAACTCGGATAGTGACGACGACGACGACCCTGTAGAGGATCCAGCTTCTGTTGAGTGAAAGTCTGGCAAGCAAGTAATTGTCGCGGCAGGCTCTCACAAGACAAGACGTCGCTTCTCTCAGTTTTAGGCAGAAGTCAGTATATTGCTTGGGTGCTAGCTGGTACCTAAGGACTATACTGGGTTGTATCTAAAAGAAAAAGGTCATAAAGGAGGTGCGCGAGAAGAAGAGACGCGACTTCATAAATAAATGACAAGAGAGAAAGAGACATATGGAAGGAGAGTGCATATTATGAAAAATTAGGCCGCATTCTTCGACATCGAGAGGTCAATGGCTTCCTTGACGTCCTTGAGCGCGGTCTTCCATTCCTCTAGCCGCGACGTGACGTAGTCGCGTTCCTCAATGAGGAGCTCGAGTGGAATGGACCGCCGCAACCGGTACAGTTGATGTCAATGCACTCGGTCCGCAATAAACCTTCGGTCGGACGCGGACGCTGCCAATCGGTTAGCGAAGTGTCGCGACACGAGAATACAACTGCGAGACTCACCCGGGGCCGCATCAGTGGTACTGTTGCTGAGTCGCTGCCTCTTCGAGCCGGTGACAACGAACGATGGCTGGGTAATTGGTCAGAAATGTAGTCGCCGCAACTGAGTGAAAACTCACGTCTGGAAACTCTGGAGACAGCTCCCTAGAGCCTCCATCTGCTCCGCGTGAAGTTTCGACATTTTGGCGCTGAGAAGACGCATCGACCTATCGTGCTCGTCTATGAGTCGGATAATAGTCCCATAGACGTCCGCGAGCCCTACGGAGTCGTCATGACCAGAACCGTCGACCGATCGAGAACCGGACCGTCCTGTGACGGTCTTGCGAGTAGATGTTCGCGGGGTCTGAGAATAATCAACCTGTGTTCGGCAAAGACTCAAGACGGACGCACCTTCTCTTGAACAGGAGTGGGGGCCTCCATCTCGACGTCGGAATCAATGTTGATGGCAGGAGTTGAGCCTGAAGCCTCAGGAACAGGGTCTTCGGCCTGTGCAACAATATCCGTAAGAAAATCTGGACAAAGACAGGGAATCATACCTTGGCCTTCCCAGACGACGACGGAGTTGCAGCAGGGCGTGGGATGCTCTCCTGAGCCTGTCGCAGGCTGATGATTGCTGCGACAAGGGACTCATGCCAAATCAGATAGGCCCGATACTTGTTGACGGCCTTAGTCTGAGAGGCGTCGCGCTGCTTCTCAGGAACTTCTTTGAGCAGTTCCGTCTGAGACAGAGCGAGAGTGGTGGCCTCCTCGAGACAATCCAAAACGTCGCGGGAAGGATCTTGAGCAGCAAACGAGCTAGCTTGAAAGTGGGTCTGTTGACGAGATAAGATAATCTTGCCGTGACACGCCATCACAAAACAACTTACTCGAACAAAGAAAATATCCTTGCCAATGCTGAGGATGCCCTCTGAACCACCAAGACCCAGCTTGTTCATTGCCGCGAGAGAAGGCTTAGCCTTCTTCCATGACAAGACCAGTGATGCGAAGTCTTGGGGGAGAGGAAACGCGGACATAGCGAGGCCTGGATAGAGAGAAAGAATAGGAACGAAATAAGGACTGAGAATGGGACTGGACATAATCTGTCGAGCCCACCCAGACTTTATATCGTCGACTCTGGAAAAACTTTTCTGGTCGCGCATCAGATAAGCCGAGGACGGCTTAGATCTGTGTTCCTGGGAGAGGGCAGATCTTACGAAAGATCAGCCACAGAGTCCGCAGAAGTACACACATTGGAAATTGAGGTGCGCGACAACGTGCACACCCCTTGGACCCATGTGCTGGAAAGTGGAAAATCCAATGATGCTACTGAGGACGGGGCCCGGGACTTTTTCAAAATGTTTCATGAAAGTTCTACCAAGAACTTTGAACATTTCGACTCAAAGGTTCACGCGACAACGACTCAGGCAGCAAGATGTGGTTTGGATTATTCTAGGACGACGATACGATGTGTGCAATGTAATAAATAAAAATTTGGGGCCGCGACGTTCACGGACGGTGGAACAAGCTGATCTACTGCTCATCCACCTCCATGGCAGTCTCACCCGCGGCGTCGGAGCCCTCGTCCTCGACGTTCTCGTCCTCGACGTTCTCGTTGTCGACCTGCTTGTCGTCGACGTTCTCGTTGCCGGCGGACCCGTCTTCTTCACCCTCCGCGTCTTCATCCGAATCGGCCTTGGTGGACTCGGCCGAGGTCTCATCGTAGTTGTCAGAAAAGTCCAAGACCTGTAGAACGGCTTGGGACGACGACGCGACGGGAGGCGGCGATGGCAAAGGCAGAGGCGGCGAGGAGGGCGCACGGGTACGACTACTCGCCAAGTGCGCAACGTCGATCTCGTGGTCCTCGCCGGGCTGGAAGGCTTGATCCTGAACGGTCGCGGGGTCCGACTTGTCGAATTCCTGGGCCTTCTCGATCTCCCTCTGGAACTGCTTCTCCATCTTTTCCATCTCACGATAGAAAAATGGATCGAAGAAGGCAGGGGGCGCCGCGAACCGCTCGTTTGCCTCGCCATCCAACAAGTCCCCGTGAGCCAAGATCATCCGGACACCCTTGCGGATGTCGGCCAACTCGGCGGCATCGATCTCGGTTGCGGTATGGACGAACATTGCCTTGATGCGTTCGTCCGAGCCGTCATCGAAGTGCTCCTTCAGCTGACCCACGAAATCGCAGAGCTGGCCAATGGCCAGGACGCGAATCTCGTTGGGCGTGCAAAGAAGCCCGCCGTACGCGTCTAAAGGGTCGGCAAGACAATTGGCAGACTTGTTGAGATCTGAAGAAGTCGTCAGACAAGCTCATAGACAAAAATGAAAGAAATGAAAAGAGTGGATGCGCACCATCCGCGCTCATCTGCGCGATGTACCCGAAGCGCTGGCCCATATACAGCTGCTCCGTGGGCTTGTAGCCGTTGGTGCAAGTCTGTTTGTAAAGCACGCACGGTGCACATCGATTGCCGTGGCGCCCGTCGACGCTCTTGAAGCAGACGCGCTGCCGCGTCACGCACATCGCGCAGGGCCTTGGAGCGACCTCCTGTGAAAAGGGAATCAGTTGTCGAGGCATGGCAGAAAAAGATAAAAAGAGACGTACAAAGTCGGTTGGCACCTCGATGCCGGCCCTCTCCAACTTCCCGCGAACCCTTGGCGTGCCACCGAAAGGAGCACCTCGGTGTTGTAAGCGGCGGGAGTAAAAGGAGCTCGGGGCGTGGGGACTGTCGCCTTCGCAGGAGTCTAGAAACAGCCAAGTCAATAAAAGTCGATGACAAGAGAAGCCGCGACTCACCGAGTCAGACTTCTTCTTGGCCGCCGCAACGGACTTTTCTGCCTTCTGGGCCTTGAGCTCGGCCTTGGCCGCCGCAGCGCTCTGCTCGCGACCAAGGGTCGCGGCCACCCTGCCCAACTCGCTGCGTGGAGTCTTGGTAGCGGTGGGGGCCGCCGGGGCAACCTAGAAAAGAAAGAAAAACGATTAGTCGACGTCTGGAAGACAAAAGACTCGTGTCTCACCTTAGGCGCTGGAGTCGGGGTAGTCGTCGGTCCCGGGGCGCTCGCCTTGCGACTGGCCTCCACCTTCGGCACCGGTTGGTGAGGCACGGACTTGGTCGACTTGGACAATCCATCCGCGACCTTCTTGATTGGCTAAAAAGTCGGATTAAGGGGCGTGGTCTGGGAAAAAGGGAGGTGGCTCACCTTGGGTTTGACGCGGGTCTCGGTGGCCTGCTTCTTGGCCACGACAAAGTCGCCGTTCTCCTCTCCACTCTCGGAGGTGTTGTCCATAACGATGACGGACGGGGCTACGAAAGTATGAGTAGACGACAGAGGGGGGCAAGAGGAAAAACGCACTCAGATTCGATCGCGCTTTCCCCTTGGACTTGGACCCTGTCAAAAGCAAACCAACCATGAGACAACGGAATCGCGATCAACGAACTGGTGCACTTACCCGAAGGGCCAGCTCGTCGGCCGAAGATGTGTCTCCCTCCTGAACCTCCTCGTTGTCGACCTCCATTGCGGTGCCGGTGATGGCGGCAGCTTCCTCCTCACTAGAGGACTCGGTTGGCAGGGATAGCAGTGTTTGCCCAAAGGCCTAAGGCCTATAAGGCTATAGGGCTATAGGAGGTCTATATGAAGGCCTATAGACTTTTTGTGTTGCGCTATAGGCCTCTTGAGGCCTTTGGCATGCACGTGATTATACTAGCACGTGAGCCGATCAGTCACGTGCTTCACCCAATCTCTTATCATTATCAATCTCTATCATTGTCATCACCGTCTGCCGGTCTCCATGTCCACAGAGCAGTACTGGAAGCACTTTTACAAGGGTGACAAACAGAATGCTACTCAATATCGCTCTTACTGTAAAGGCTGTATCAAGAACTATTTAGACAACAACGGTGGTAGTGCGAATGATATCCTTGTACAATCTCAGCGATTTAAAGATGGTCCGTCCATAGCTTATCATACGATCCCATCAATACTGATGGTTTTAAGCGTGCGTGGAGATCGGAAGCACACGTGGCAAGAAATCAGCATGGCTTGCGCACATACTTGGACCAGGCAAGCAGCCGACTCAGGCATGCCCACATGCTTCTGAAGAGGCCAGAACCTTTGCGGCAACCGAGTGATTGGCGCTGAAAACAAAGAACTTGTCATCGAGTGCTGCCTCCCAAACAGTGTCCGGATCAGAGAAGCGCAGCCGTTTGAACTCTCAGACGGCTAACGATCCTCCCGCAAAGAAGCAGACTACATCACAGACCCAGCTCATGGCTTACAAGCGCAACGAAATGCCGTTCAGCACAGCCAAAAAGGAGGACTTCCAGCATCAACTCTTCTGTGCCGTAATTTCATCTGGTGCACCGCTGCGAATCTTTGAGGATCCAGAAATGAAGAAAGTATTTGGGATGCTGCGTAGCACAGCCCCTGCAATCCTCCCGACGGGGAAAGTGGTTGGTTGCCGTCTCCTCAGGAATGCGACGGACGCATTGTCAACTCGGACTTTGGCAGTCATGAAGGGACAGAATGTTGGCTTGTTCTTTGATGGATGGAAGTCAGCAACAAAGCGGTCACTCAGTGGGTTGTGCAGCAACGTGAAGTTTAAGGTGCGTATGTCTCCGCTGTCTCAGCGGTTATTCCAGTTGATAGCTGTAATCATTAGGCGTTTCTGCTTGAGCTGGTCGATATTACCAGTCTGCCGAAGGATGGAGAATCGCTGGCGAGGCATTTTAAAGAGATCATTGATCAAGTCGAATGCAAATATGAATGCACCGTCATCTATTTCACCACAGACGCTGATGGCGGAAGCAAGCGTGCCCGCATGCTTCTGGCCAAGGAGAGGAGCTATCTATTCGCTCCGTCATGCTGGGCCCATCAGGTACGTGCTCATTATCCCCGCTCATTAGTCGCTGACTTTGTTCAAGTTTCAATTGATTCTGGGTGACTACTTCAAGGTCCACGATCTCGCCGCAATACTTGCAGAGGAAGCGACGGAGCTGATAGGCTGGATCAACAATCACGGTCGCGTCCCAGACATCTTCGACGAGGCCCAGAAGGAGATCTCACTTGATCGGCTCGGACACATTGTGGTGCTTGCTTTCCTCGTTGCCAATATCACTCGATGGACGACACATTTTGTTGCATTCCGGCGCCTATACCACCTTCACGAATCTCTCCAGCTTGCTGTCATGCGTCGCAAAACTGCAATTGTTGCTGCTCAAGTTGGAGCCGCTGTTTTGACTGAGGCCGTACGTCTTCGAGAGGAGGCAGAGAAGTACTGCACCCGCATTCAGGATGCTTTGTTCTGGTCTGGGCTTCACTCTGTTCTTGAGGACCTGGAGCCAATTGTTCTCGGGATCAACATCAACCAAAAAGACTCGACTCGACTCGATCAGATCATGCTCACAATTGCCAGTAAGTTTGATATCCTCTTGAGTTACGCTCTCTACTGATATGTGCTGCACCTGACAGGCATATACTTACGCTTTGTCGATCATCCCGAGCGCGAGGTTGCCCGCCACATGACCAGGCGTATTGAGCAGCATTGGAAGGACTGTGATCAGCCGTTTTTCCTCGCTGTGCTGATCTTGAACCCATTTGAGAAACTGAGCTCGTTTGGACCAAAATCTGGGATGAACCACTTCAAGGCACGCGATATCATACTACGGGTTTGTCTCTACATGTTGTTGTCCGGTGAATACTGATGCTCGTGTTGTCAGGTTCATCGTCGATTTACTTCTCGGCCCAACAACTCCGACTCCGAGGCTGAGCGTACCGCAAAGGAGAAGTCCCTTCTACAAGCATTCAAGCTATACTTGACTGGTACTGGAGACTTCGGTGGCTTTAATCCTGTCGAATGGAAGGCAGATTATGTACGTCGCTCCAATATCCTCCTAGTGATTGATTGAGTAATCCCTCTGTCTTTCAGGACGATGAGGATCCCCTCGATGTCTGGGAGGCATTTTCGGGTCCAGCTGCCGTCTACGAACTTGTCAAACTTGCGCAGACAATACTCACAATTGTTGTCAGGGGAACCCCCGTTCTCGAGGTTGCCCTTACAATTGTTGCGAATCAAGCTGGCGTCAAACGTGCATTTTCGGCAGCGAAAATTGAGCAAGGAGATCATCGTGTCCATCTAGGACGCAAGAAACTAGAGAGCCGGATTCGAGTAAGTCTGCAGCATCTTGAGCACTATCCCATATCAATGATTCTTTTCTATCTAGATCAAAGCAGATATTCGTGCTGAACACATTCGCGACGGCTTGTACAAAGAATGCTCCGGCCGAAAGAATCATCGCCGACTCGACCATCTCCTCACTGTTCCACACTACCGGGATGCTCTCAAGGCGCAGGATATCCAAACTCTGGCTACTGCGGGGCACGACTTGATGATCATGACTTCTGGCGGGTGGCGCGCCGACATGAATCGCTGGATTGCAGCCACACGCGAAGCCGAAAAGCAAGCACTGGAGGCTCCAGACGTGGACGAATTGGACCTCGAGCCTGATGAGGAAATCAATGACGCTTTCGAAGCTTCTGCTTCCAAGAAGCTGTGACTGTGGAAGTCGGTGACCCTCGACAACCTTTTTGGCGAGGCTGAAAAGCCTCGCAAACGCAAGGCTGCTTTGCGTGCCATCTTGCAGGAGGAAGAGCTCATGGAGGAGCTCGCAAATATGGCTGAGGATGCTAATCCCGAAGATGGTGCTATTGAAATTGACGACGATGAGGAGTATATCGAGCAATAAGCATAGTATTAGCTTCAAAATGTAATTCGATTTCTTGTCCATGTGACTCGTCCACGTGACCCATTAGGCCTTTAATACCTATAGCCCTAAGGCCTATAAGCTTCAAAAGGCCTATAGCCTCCCGAAAACAGGGCTATAGGCCTTTTGGGCGAACACTGAGGGATAGCGCCTGGATCCAAGCTGGGAGAGTCAAAGTGGTTAGTCTGACGATCAATGAAATAAGACATAAAGCGGACGCACCTGCATGCGCCTTCTTGTAGACGCGCGTGGGAGGTGACCCCTGTGAAACAGGGACCAAGGTAGCGGCTACGACAAATAAGTACCCGCAACTTCGGTGAATCAAATGAAAAGCCACGTACGGGTAGGCGCATGGGACGCCGCCTTGGGCTCCTTGCGGGGAGCCGCCTTGGGTCGCTTCCCGTGCAACATCTTGTTCGACTTCTGGGCGGCGGCGACCTTGCTGCCCGCGACGGCGGCAGGGGCCTGCGACTTGGAGCCATCACCCTTCCCCTTCTGCTTGGCAGGCCGGGACAATGAAGGGACGGCGACTTGCTCGGTTGGAGCCGCCTGGACGTCGATCAAAACATGGTTAAACGAACAAAACAGAGCATACGTACGGGTTCGACGACTCGCTTGCGTTTCTTGGGCGGCGACAACTCCTCAATTGGAGCGTTGGTGGTCGGAGGCGCAGGTGCCAGCTAGCCCTGACATTAGTAAAAAGAAGGAAAGGCCAAAGCGAACAGGCGCGGCAATCATTGATCGCCGTGACTATTCGCTCCAGCGGGCTTAGAACGGGGCTCGCCTGCTGAATCTGGCGGACGTCGACGGCCATCTGCCGCAACATCTGGTTGTAGGCCTCGGGGCTAGGCAGGTGGTGAGTTGAGTCGACAAGCCATGGGAGAGACATTGACTGATAGCATGAACTGCTGCCAGTCAATGACAGGCAGGTTTGTTCCCGGGACAGCTGATTCGGGGACGGCTGATGGATGGTTAGCGCGGTTGAAAAGTCACGGTAATTGTCTGAGGCGTCACTCATGGTTGGTGTCTTGGGGGCAGGGGCTCTGGTCAGGCGCGGTGAAATGTTGAGGGCGCGCTCACAAGTGAATCTACTATGAAAGTAAACCCAAATATAAACACGTTCACACTCCTCGTAATCAGCTTCTCAGTGTGTGAAAAATGCAAGGGCTTCGGGGTGGACAGAGCACCAGTATCACAACTCTCAATAGACGCAGATCAATAGCCGCAGAAGACAAAGTCGACGACAAGAATTTATATATAGTAAACAGTGGTGTCTCAACCAATATCTTCTATACGAACACAACCAACACTAATCCAATCACAAGCAACAATATAACAAGTCAGAGCTTAATACGAAGTATTAAGATCCCTTGTAGCGACAGCGTCTAGATGACGACGCAAAGCCCAAGTATCGAGTCGACGCACTGCCAACTGACACAACCAAAAGTACTGAGTCGACGCACTGCCAACTAGTAAACCAAAATGCCGCATCGGCGCACTGCCAACTAACAGCCGATATCCAATGTCCAAAACCCAAGCACAACTTGTCGACGCACTGCCAAGCAAGAAGTGTGGAACCAAAGTTCTCAAGTCGACGCACTGCCAACTGACCAAAACAACCCGAGCACAACTAGTCGACGCACTGCCAAACTAGAGGTGTGGAAACAATCTCAACAAAGCCCAAAGGCGACGACACTAAATGCCGCGACTAAACCAGATGCGGCGAATCCGACTTTCTGATGTCTCAACTCAAACTCAAATCACAGTAGCTACAAGTGCTCAGGGAGCAACTCGTCGCGACCGGGCAGGGGTAGCAGAACTTCTTAGGGTGGAATCACGCGGCACGCAAATTGTACAAAACAATCTGATATGAGAGTGATTCACAGTCCAGGGGAAAGCCTCCTTTTACAAAGAAACGTCGTGCTACTTATACTGTCTACGACGATGCTTAGTAAAGTCCTGTACAACTGCATAGTAGCTACGCTATCTAAGATCGGTTGCCTTTTAGAGTAATTGAAAAGTTGGACAATCGGACAGGTCCTGAGTGATCAGGACCCCGCCCCATAGTCCATATGATACTTTTGATGTGGGTCAACCCACCGCGTCATACTTTTGGAATTCAACGTGTTGGATTGGCCAACGGGTATGTCTTGGCAGGTGAGTCCAATGTGGGTGCCCCAAGAAGCCGTATGGCCCTAGGCACGCCAGTCGTTCCTCACATGGTTCGGTTCACGGAACTAGCCATGTTGGTCTTAGTGTATTTGGGTATGGGCGCGACTTGTCGTGACACTTGGAAGTGTCACCGCGACGCGTCCACAATGTCCCGTGATCGGATGGATCCTGACATGTGACAAGTTGTTGCCGTGGCATGATCTGGGGAAACGTCTAACCCAAAACCGGGAGTTGCCGCGACAAGATTGGTTCAACCTCATAACGTCAAGTCCTGTCCAGTAGTAGTTGCATTATTGAGAACGTCACACATTGCTCAGCCCTTCAGCCCACGTTCCCATCTGCAGCACCTATAAATCCCATTAGACACCTATAGTAATAGGTGGTGGTACCCCCTATGCACCACCTATAACTATAGATTCATATGTGAACAAGGGCTTGCTGCGCCAAAAGCTGGCCTAAAAGCTGGCAGAAAAACATCACCTTAGTAGATATGAGTACCTATAGGCCCCAGAGCTGCTTGGAACATTCTGTGGCCATCACTGGGCACTGCTACTGACCAAATTGGGAAGTCCAGCTCACTATTCTGTCCTCCACCAATCAGACATTCTGATCTAGGTCACAGACATATTTCTGCATCATCTTTTTTTCATATGTGCATATCAGACACATCCCAAATTTTGATGTCCCACTCACTGCTCTGCTCTGCCAGTGTGACATGTCACATCATGTGACCCAAGGTAATTTTTGCATTATTTTTTCTTGTGCATGCAATGGTGACACTGCCAGCACATGATCCTTATCTGTGGCCTGCTTTAAGTATCTCTCCGCCACACATTGTGTTACTTTCTGTAACTTCTGACCCAAGGCATTATCTTGGGAACTGCACTACCAATTTTTATGAAAAATCAGTTCTAACTACCCTATTCTCAGCATGTAGTGTGACTCTGTATGCCAAGCCTTCAACTCATGCATCTTTGGCATCCTCTTGTTTGTTATCCTCAGAGTTACTGTCAGCATTGCCATCATAAATTAAATTATTCTTTGGGACATGCTGGGATACAGCCACAGATACTTATTTTTGTTCAGTCAACTATGAATGCATAGGTCTAGCTACAATGACCTGGTCAACTGGTTTGACCAATTTGGAAGTTTCCTTTTCTGGCCAGCATTATAATCTACATCATTTCCAGAGTGATCTTGTCATGCATTTAATAAATTTAAAACTTCCGTTTCTCACCAGACATACACATTCTGATTGGCATCATTTCTCAAGTGATCTTATTGTGTAGACTATTTTGCATGCTTTCTGCTAATCAGTGATCTGATCACCTATGTATGTAAACAAAAGTTGTCCAGTTTTGCAAGAACTACAATTTTGATTTCCCATCACTTTTCTTGTCAGCATTCCACTTATACTCCACTGCTGTTAGCAATAACACAGCTTTTGATTTTGCATCAATTTTTGATGATGTAAAATACAATCTCATCTTATCCTCTAGACCAAGATTAACACGATCCAATAGCAGACCCTGATAGTCAAATCCAGGGGAAATCTGAACTTGTTGCAGCTAGTCACAATTGAATCAGTGATTTGGAACAGTTTCTATATTGGGAATGTTCAACTTACACAACAATTAACAGATAGCATACACATGGTCGCTTGCAAGATCCCGTGATGATTGAGAAAAAGCAGGGGTTCTCCCGACAAATTTCTCTATGGGGAAATCTTGATGCAAATTATGGCAATCTCAAAAGGGAATTAGTCTGCCATGTAATCACTTATATTTGGCCTCCTCAAAGCTGATAGACTGTTATACAATGTCTCTATATTTGAACTCTTTCAATGTCTCCATATTCTAACTCTTTCAATGAAACTCTATATAGCTTTCAATAACAACACATGTTTCCCTAGATATATCCCTATTTATAACACTTGATGCTTCTCAAGCAATGTCCTCCTGTCTTACATCTAACAGTAGAGCCATTCATTGCAGAAACAGAAAAGGAGTGGAAGCAAGGGCAACAGGAAAAAATGAAAGTCATTCTTGTAATACAGATATTCTTGCTTCAGGAACCCAAAGCTTTGTGCCACGTCATTACAGTGAGTCATTTGGAAAATTTCCAAACCTGATCAATCTAAAAATTCTACTCTATGTATTTTATTCAGATCCTGATTTTACATTAGTAGTGTAATAGAAGCTCTGTAGGTGGGGAGGCAAAACAGCTGAGTAGGGCCCATTGATTAGATGATATATATAAGTGCAACCTTGAGACAGGGCTTCCCCTGACAATATATACTACATGTCACAGAGCAATGCCACATCCTTGGTCCAAACCAAGCAAACACTGCATCTACACCTCAACACATTATCAGTTCTCAAGCTAGCTGCTTCCTTTGTTCTTACCTCATGAGTGTTGATATAATTTGAACTTGCTCTTGTTCACATAGATCAATGAATGTATGGACTTGTATGTATATTTAGTAAAAAAGTACTCAAGGGACCTTTGTCAAAGACCAGATCTGGAGCATATGTTGTGCAGCCTCCATGTACAGATGACATTCAGAGCCCCTAACCCAGACCGTGTGATGCTGTGATCCATAACAAGATGATTGATCAATGAAATGATGTGAAAAAGGATTAAACTATGACAAGTTCAGTCTGATGTAAGGGCAACCTTGAGACCCAATCTCAGAGTTCTAGCAAGGGAGAATCCAAAGTGTTAATAGTGGTAGCTAGGTACAAGACCAGCATACCTGGCAAGGGAGAATCCAAAGAGAAACCGTGTTGGGGATTCTCCTTGCCAGGCGCCACTATTTATATGATACAAGAACAATAGAGCGCGCAGCGACAAACAAAGAACAATGGGAACAATAAGTACAACAGCCATGACAGAACAATGGGATGCCATGTGCCCATCAGAGAGAAGCGCTCGGCGCAGCAGTCCGGGCTGCAATATGTGACAGCTGAGAGGTCACGCGAGCGCGATCACATGCTTGATCAAAGGCAGAGTGGTCCGAAGCGGGGGTTCCCCTGACATCTGAGTCACATCTACAGCTATAAGTCATAATGATTCCCAAGGCTATGTACCATATAAAACACTAGTCATGGGCTGTGGTATAGCATTCTTGAACACATATTGCACAGCTGCAGATAGCTTCAAACCTGGACTGAAAAACACTAAGCCCCTCGTCTGGGCGGTGAATGCCTGGATCCATGATAAGATAACCCAATATCAAGATGAGATGATTGATCAATGAAATGATGGAAAAGCAATCCTACTATAACAATTCTACTCTCTCTTCAAGGTTGAAATGGATTTCTACAGTAATTTACACCAGAACATAGATTCTTGAAATAGGAAGGCGAAATGCCTAGAAAATTTCTGAGTGAGATGTTTGACCAATATTGAGATGTACTACTACTGCATGTCATAATTTGATCACTTTTTTGTCATTTCATTGATCACCTTATCTTATCTTGATATGGGGTTATCTTATCACAGATCAAAGCATCACATGGTCTAGATTAGGGGTTGAGAAGGGTTATCTCTATCAATCCAAAGCTGCGCAACATATGTTCTAGAAGCTTCCACTACAACCCATGACCAGTGTTCTATTGAGGATGGGTTTTGGACTTGATCACTCTCTGGTGATGGGGTCACATGATCTGATTCCATCATTGTTCCTATCTGTTCCTATCACTGATGATATCTGATTTCATCAGTGTTCCCATCATTCTGCTCACATGCTCCTGGTCACATGATTCCTATATAGTCACATGCTCTATCCACATAGATAGTTCTTGTCTACCTGGAGTTCTTCAGCTTCTTACTATTGACTCCAGGTCTGTAGATTCTTTTCTTGTCTTGCAATGCAGAGCTTCTTACTGTTGACTCCAGTTCTCTCTGCATTTCCTACTTCAACACATTCTACATGGTGCATAGTCTCATGACTCATTAGTTGTAGATATGACTCAGACTGGACAAGAGTATGAGTACTGTAGCTATTATGTTGTATTCTCTAGTCTTGGAATTCACTTCTCTTATCAACTTCTGTTTTTGCACCATTGCATGCACAAGAAAAAATAATGCAAAAATTACCTTGGGTCACATGATGTGACATGTCACACTGGCAGAGCAGAGCAGTGAGTGGGACATCAAAATTTGGGATGTGTCTGATATGCACATATGAAAAAAAGATGATGCAGAAATATGTCTGTGACCTAGATCAGAATGTCTGATTGGTGGAGGACAGAATAGTGAGCTGGACTTCCCAATTTGGTCAGTAGCAGTGCCCAGTGATGGCCACAGAATGTTCCAAGCAGCTCTGGGGCCTATAGGTACTCATATTTACTAAGGTGATGTTTTTCTGCCAGCTTTTAGGCCAGCTTTTGGCGCAGCAAGCCCTTGTTCACATATGAATCTATAGTTATAGGTGGTGCATAGGGGGTACCACCACCTATTACTATAGGTGTCTAATGGGATTTATAGGTGATCTGCAGAGAATGACCCTTTTCGAGAAGTCGCCGCGACAAAGATCCCCTTTTGGGGAATTGTCGCGGTCCAAGTGTTTGTCACTAATAGCCCTGAGCCCGGTATAGACTCATAAGACCAATTCCACAGTAGTGGTCTGACTGCCTTGCTATTGTCGACACTATCCACAGTCGTCAACTGGGCAGTAGACCCTTAAGCCCTACTGAACGCAACACTGTCAACCGCGACACGATACACTGAGTGGTTCAAGAGTAAACTCTGTAAAAGCGCAAAAATACGCCCTTGCAGAGTTGGTGCAGAGCGCGTCTGGTAGTCAGCCTATCATCTCCCACACTACAGTCAGACAGGTAACTAGGCCTCTAAGGGGCGTCATGACGAAAGTGGGACCCACCTTAGAGGCCAGTTTTCAGCATAGCTACCACTGTGGTATGTACCAGTCTGGTATCTACCTGAGTGCAGGTATGTACCTGTGGCTGGTGGGTGGGACCCCAGCTCTTCCAGATTATGACATCTATTGTAGAGGCAGACATAAAAGTGCGATTTTTTTCGAACTGGCATTTGTGGAATATCTGAATCTTGTTGAGAGACACTAATTCAATGTCATGTGGTCTTTTTGTGTTTCCTTGCCATGGATGTCATAATCTGGAAGATTATCACTGTGAAAGCTCATTGCAATGTTGCAGAGAGCATGAAACCCATCCAAAGAGTCCCTATTCACCTTGCAATATAAAACCAGATGCACCTGAATGAAATAGATACAGCCTCATTTTCAGATCAATGAAGTGCGGAAAATCTTCGAATTGGTTGCCACAATAAAGTGAAACATTGCTTTGAGTTACTGAAACAAGAATACCTGCATTACAAAGGGCACTTTGTTTTCCCACCTGTGACCATTGCTTTCACTGTATTCTTTGTTTCTATGTTCATGTTAATCTCAATAACTCTTCTTTGTAACAATGAAGGCATGACTCATGTAAATTGGGGGTGTAGAAATAGCCGGTTATGTGGTAAAGCAGGATGGGTAGGCAATGGTTACTATCCATATATATATGCAATGGCTGGCTCTACTATGTAATCCAGGACAGCAGCACATTACTTGAAAGGCATAAAACATTAGAAATAAATAGGAATAGAGCGTATTAGAATCGGTAGAAAGTAACCTTCCACAAAAAACCTATCAAATTTCGCTTAAATCTGGGCCACTTTCCATAGCGAAAGGAACTCCACACGCAATCACATGGCTTGTCACGCTGCCAAATCTCGCCAACTCCACCCCTCTCTTGCCTCCCCATGCTCACAGTCGTGCAGCAGGTTTTATTCGCCATCTTACCACCCCTGGTATGCAGCACAGCCGGGATGGACTTCTTCCGGATTGCCCAGGCCCCGAGTCTTATCCACCCTTTTGCTGTGCCCTCTGTCATCACTGCGTTTGATGTTGAAGCCTCATACCACCCACCTAAGAATCGTCCGGAGATAGGTGGTGAACGAGTGACGGCACGATGGCTTAAGTCGCTCAAGGAGACCGAGTGCCTGTATCTCTTTCGGTGGGTCTCATGATATACGCCTGATGGCTTTGAGTCTGATCTGAGTCTGACCCTTGGTTCAAGCTTTACAGCATCCAAAATCGAGGATCTCGCCGACGTCTTACGCATCCCAGACCCGTTTTGGACCAATAACGGGTGTCGATTCTCCGCTGTCGAGGCACTTTGCTTGTTACTGGCTCGGTATCGTTCTGCGGCAGACCAACACTTCCTTGCCATGAAGTATGATCGATCCCAATCTGCCATTTCACAAGTTGTGAACGAGTTGACAAGCTTTCTGGACGAGCAATGGAGCCATCTGCTTCATTTCGACTCTGCGGGACTGCTCTCTCCGGCGAGACTGCAGATGTACGCCGATGCAATCTATGCAGCTGGGGCACCTCTGAGATGGATTTGGGGCTTTATTGACTGCACTATTCGTGCCCTCTGCCATCCTACTCGAAAGCAGCGGCAAATGTTCAGCGGACACAAGAAGTTTCATGCCCAGAAGTTCCAAGCTGTCACTGTCCCCGACGGTATGATTGCGCATTTATGGGGTCCACAAGTTGGCCGTCACAATGACAACTACCTCCTTGTGGAATCGAAATTGCAGGACCTATGCCGCCAACATTGCACACGTCCTGGCGTCAATGACGACACCCCGGAAAGCCAGCGCTACTTCAAGCTTTTCGGAGATCCAGCCTATGGCCTGACCCCTGTTCTTTGCAGCCCATTTTCGGGTGCAGGTGATCGCACCGAGGATGAAGCTGCGTTCAACGCCGAGATGTCAGCTGTCAGAATCGAGGTTGAGCATGGTTTTGGGCGGGTGGTGCAACTATGGCAGTTCTCCAATGCATGGTGGAAGCAACAGGTCTGGGGATCCCCAGTGGGAAGCTACTACCGTGTTGCGGTGCTACTCACAAATGCTCACAACTGTGTTCATCCGAACGCAACCTCACAGCGCTTTGATTGTCTTCCTCCTCATCTCAACGAGTATTTTCACGACTGAATGGATCTCATTTTGATTTGATTTCGTTACACGAACACATTATTCTACTTCTGTGCAGTAAGGTGATCCACGAGACGATTGAACAAGGCTTGGGTACCCTTAGCTGTCTCGACATATGCACAACTATCCTCTTCCATGCGCTCCTGATGCTCCTTCTGCTGTTTCATGCTCTCCTGAAAGAGACCGGCCATCTCTTTCAGAGTCTCGCTGTTACCCCGAGCTGAAGTGCGTCGCTGCTTTGCTGGTCTGCTCCCTTCGAAGTCGGTCGAGTCGAGAGAAGACGAGGCAGAGAGGGAGGATGTTGAGGGCTGAACGTTCTCGTCATTGGAATCATTCCCAATGTCCTTGTGCGACGTGTGCTTGCGCTTCTTGCTACGCCCATGGGCAGCTGCATAGAGAAGCTCCTTCTCAGCAGCTTCGTCGTCCTCAGCCTTCTGCAGAGGAAAAGTGAGACCGGGATGCGAATTCATAGCAGTGAGGGCAGTACCTTCAACTTCTCAGCCTTTGTGTCATCCGAGGTCTGCTTCGCATTGTCGATCTGGTGCTGCATTTTTTCGATCAACGCAGGCATGGTGATGGAATAGGGCGGTTTACTGAGCACCCCTGCAACAATACGGGCATTGGCACTATCAGGATTCTGCCCATAATCAGCTAATGGAGGCAGGAACTCATTGAGCGACGCACCTTTTTCCAAGCCAACAAGGATTTGACTCGGTTCTGGAGAGTCTGAAGCTTGACGTCAGGCTTGAAACCGTCCTCCCGAGCACGGGCATAGACTCGATCCCAACGATTTCCTTTCTCTTTGTATGGGGCCATGTACGGACGGACCTCGTTGACAGCAGAAACGAGGCAGACAAGGTCATTGCCAGAGAAAGCTTCATGGGATTTGCCGCTGGCAGGTTTGGTTCCAGCCTTCCGCTCAGCTTCGTCCTTGCTAACCAGGTTCGGAGTCTTTCGAACAGGGGTATCCAGCATGCACGCAACCTGAGACGAGTTGATTGCATTCGAGGTGTCAGTCAAAGCATGCATCGAAGGGAGGGGACCATGTGGCATGTCGGGCGCGAAGAGGGAAGGAGAAGACGTGTTGCCAAAGGTGTATAGAGGTCGGTCAGTCGGCAAGGAAGGCGAAAAAGGGACCTTCACGCATGGAACATCAAGCACAAGAATCTGCCATAAACATAACACACACCGGTGATAGGCTGGCTACCAGACGCGCTCTGCACCAACTCTGTAAGGGCGTATTTTTGCGCTTTTTACAGAGTTTACTCTTGAACCACTCGGTGTATCGTGTCGCGGTTGACAGTGTTGCGCTCAGTAGGACTTATGGGTCTACTGCCCAGTCGACGACTGTGGATAGTGTCGACAATAGCAAGGCAGTCAGACCACTACTGTGGAACTGGTCTTATGAGGCTACACCAGGCTCAGGGCCATTAGTGACGAACGCTTGGACCGCGACCATTCCCCAGAAAGGGGATCTGTCGTTGCGTCGACTTCTCAAAAAGGGTCATTCTCTGCAGATGGGAACTTGGGCTGAAGGGCTGAGCAATGCGCGACGTTCTCAATAATAGAACTACTACTGGACAGGACTTGGCGTTACAAGACTTAAACCATCTTGTCGCGGCAACTCCTGGTTTTGAGTTGGACGTTTCCTCAGATCATGCCACGACGACGACTTGTCACATGTCAGGATCCATTCGATCACGGGACATTGTGGACGCGTCGCGGTGACACTTCCAAGTGTCACGGCGAGTCGCGCCCATACTCAAACACACTAAAATCGATACGGCTAGATCCGTGAACCGAGCCATGTGGGAGACGATTGGCGTGCCTAGGGCCATACGGCTTCTTGGGGCGCCCACGTTGGTCTCACATGCCAAGACATACCCGTTGGCCAATCCAGCACGTCGTATTCCAAAAGTATGACGCGGTGAGTTGGCCCACATCAAAAGTATCATATGGACAATGGGGCGGGGTCCTGATCACTCAGGACCTGTCCGATCGTTCAACTTTCAATTACCCTAAAAGGCAACCGATCTTAGATAGCGTAGCTACTATGCAGTTGTACAGGACTTTACTAAGCATCGTCGTAGACAGTATAAGTAGCACGACGTTTCTTTGTAAAAGGAGGCTTTCCCCTGGACTGTGAATCACTCTCATATCAGATTGTTTTGTACAATTTGCGTGCCGCGTGATTCCACCCTAAGAAGTTCTGCTACCCCTGCCCGGTCGCGACGAGTTGCTCCCTGAGCACTTGTAGCTACTGTGATTTGAGTTTGAGTTGAGACATCAGAAAGTCGGATTCGCCGCATCTGGTTTAGTCGCAGCATTTAGTGTCGTCGCCTTCCGGCTTTGTTGAGATCGTTCCACACCTCTAGCTTGGCAGTGCGTCGACTAGTGGTGCTCGGGTTGTTTTGGTCAGTTGGCAGTGCGTCGACTTGACATTTTGGTTTACTAGTTGGCAGTGCGTCGACTCAGTATATTGGTTGCATCGGTTGGCAGTGCGTCGACTTGATATTTGGGCTTTGCGTCACCATCTAGACGCTGTCGCTACAAGGGATCTTAATACTTCGTACTAAGCTCTGACTTGTTATATTGTTGGTTGTGATTGGATTTGTGTTGGTTGTGTTTGTATAGAAGATATTGGTTGAGACACCATTGTTTACCATATATAAATTCTTGTCGTCGACTTCGTCTTCCGCGACTATTGATCTGCGTCTATTGAGAGTTGTGATACTGGTGCTCTGTCCACCCCGAAGCCCTCGCATCTTTCACACATTGAGAAGCTGATTACAAGGAGTGTGAACGTGTTTATCTTTGGGTTTACTTTCATAGTAGATTCACCTGTGAGCACGCCCTCAGCATTTCATCTGGAGCCCACCACAAGGGGCTTCTAAAAAGTTTCATAAAACTTTAAAAAATCAATAAACCGGATTCTTTACTGCGACATCAGATAGAGACCAAGGTTTTATCCCGTGAAGCAGTTTATTTCGATCCCAAGCTCCTGCGCGACCTCTCGAGGACCAAGCGGAGATTGAGACTGAAGGAAACACTTCAACTTCAGGGCCTTTCGAAAAACCACGAAGGTCTGCAAGACATAAAACACCTTTGTATCTACCACCCTTGCCTTCCAAGGCAAAAGGAAAACAAAGAGTGAATTTGACGTCGAAGCTTCCAGCTTTAGACGCAGCTACTTCGAGTTCGGCGACAATCAGTCGATCTCAGACTAGCTCACAAACCCTCTCAGAATTGTCTAGTAGCGTCACTGCTACAAACACGAATTCTAACAACATCCCTACTTCCCCTGTGACTTCAGTCGCGACAACTATGGCTCCAAAGACTGGGTTCAAAATCCCTCAACCTTGGGACACAAGTAGACCTATACTTGATGAAAAGGATCCCCTGTCGATTGAGGCATATTTGCGTCACTGCGCGCAGATCGTGGAGGATGGTGGCATCACAGATGCCAAACAAGCAAAAAGCATGTACATTCGTTACCTGCCGTCGCGGCCAGTAATGGACGTATGGGAAGGTCTCGATACCTATTCCGACGACACGAAAACTGTCGCGGAGTTCGAGGCCGAAATATTAAAAGGATACCCTGAGGTGTCCAAGCGAAAAACGGGGACCATGGCGGATCTAGATAGACTCTGTCGCGAGAACCGTGGAATCAAAATCACGGATGAGGGCGATTTGAAGCGTTTCGGCCTTCAAATGTACAGTCACTACAAGCGACTGTCAGTCCCTCCTGCCATTATCACCAACAAAGTCGCGTGTGAACGCTACATGCGTACTTTGGACTCTGAGTTCAGTACCGTCTTGAGGAACGCTTTGGCTACGAGTCAAGTATTCAACAAGCGCTATCAAACTCGCGCCGGGATAGCAAACGCTAATGTCCCCGCGACTGGAGTCAATCGGCAGGACGACCCCATCCAGCTAAAAGAATTAATGACGATGGCGGAAGAAATGGCGTCGACGTTGAGTAACGAAGACGAAATTCCCATAATCGCGCGACCTCCTAAGGTTCGCTTCGACTATGAGACTAGTCCACCCAACCATGCTAAGGTTGAGGAGTTGGAAAACTCGATTTCCAACTTGAAGGACTCATTTCTTCTACACCAAAAAGAGCTCCAGACTCAGTTGCAGGAAGCGCTGAAGACGTTCGTACAGACTGCTCGCGAAGCGCCCATACAGCGGTCGCGGCCAGTAGGCAACAACTCTTCTGTGCCCCACTTTGAAAGTCGCGCACAAGGAGGAGCTGCCGCACGGAACGACGACTGTCGCTACTGCGGACAAACTGGTCACTGGTCGAACGAGTGCCCGCTCAAGAGGTCTCACATTGAGAAAAACCTTCTCAAAGTCGACACCAAAGGGATGTGGAGGCTCTTCGACGACAGCTTCTTACCAAATGGAGAAGGGACTCAGGGGCAACGAGTAGAGGCTTATTGGAAGAAGAAGGGCAAGTCCGTCAACTTCCAAGACTCCTACTACTTGGACCAGTTCGATAGTCGCGACAATGATGATATGTCCGACTACCCTGAAGAAGTGGCAGATGAGATACGCTCCCTTCGAAGTCAACTCATCCAATACGAGAGGAAATCGTCGCGACCAACCCCAGAGAGTCGCGCTGAGCCAAAGACTCAAAGAGCTGCATCTGGTTCTACCAGTAATGCAATAGAAAGTGCCATGGGCCAATTCATGCAGAAAGCCATGACCGACGCCATGGCCGGCTACTTCAACAACATGAACAGTGGTTATCCTCAGACTCAGGAGCAGTTCATTCAAACCCGTCGTGGTGCGAATAGCCAACCTGAGCGCGACGATAACAACTCGGGTTTCTAAATGGTTCAAGGAAGGGGGCTAAACCCACAAACTCAGCCAAGCCCTCTGAGGACCATGATAAACGAGCTGAGCGACGAGAGAAACCAAGAAAACCTGTGACTATTGAAGAAGTTAGTGATAGCGACGATGATGAGGAATCAGTGCGCGACAACGTCGAAAAGAGAAAGGAACTACCGTTTGAGAAAGTCAAGCCCGTTCTACAAGAACCAGTACATTCTTCAAAAGCGCGCGTTCCAGATAAATACCAGTTGCGTGCACCGATTCAAAAGAAGGCTGTGGCAGAAGCAGTCTACGACAAAATGAAAAACGCGTCAGTCGACGTCACTGTGGGTGAACTCCTAGCAGTTTCGGGGACTGTCCGCGACTCCATTCTGAAGGACTCTTCGAAGAAACGAGTACCGGTTCAGAAGTCCATGCTTCAAGAAACTGGTCGCGTCGTTGAAGACGTTTGGGATGGAGAGCTGAGCTACAACCTAGTCAGTGCTAAGGAATTGCCTGAGCCCGTGTTCTATCATAACACAGTTGAAGGAGAAATTCCCATTGGTGCAGTTGTCGCGACGGACCCATATGAGATGTACTTGGAGTCGATACCCTCTAATGAGAACCCAAGACATGTCTATGTTGGTGATTCGTCGGCTGCTCTCAGAACAATAAACGGACGGATTAACGCGCGTCTCGACGCGGACTGCATCCTAGACAGTGGATCTCAGATTGTATCGATGGCTTTCTCAGAAGCCGTCGACGCACAATTGAGCTGGGATCCAAAGGTCGTCATATATATGGAAAGCGCAAATGGATCTATCTCTAAGTCACTGGGATTAGCGAGAAATGTACCCTTCAGGTTTGGGACCATCTTGGTCTACCTGCAGGTGCACATTTTGGAAAGTCCAGCTTATAAGGTGTTGCTCGGCAGACCGTTTGATATCGCGACAGAAAGCAATATCAAGAACGCGGCCGACGGCAGCCAAATAATCACTATGCGCGATCCCAATTTAAAGACATGTTGTGCAATGGCTACGCAGCCACGTCGTGCCGACGACTTGCCGCGTAACACTAAAAACAACGACGGGTCTACCGGGCCCTACAGTTCGTCGAAACCGACGACCAGTCCAGACGAACCGAACCCTGAACGGGATTTTCAAAGAGCTTCGAGGAATTGACCAGGTTGAGTCAAGGAGAAGAAGTCGCGGTGACTGTGTCGTTGGGAAAAGATGGGAATGTAGTGTTCGAGGATCTAAGAAAGCCGCGTTCTAGTGGCCAGTTTACCCAAACTGAGCTAGTAGAGGCATATATCTTGTCGTCGAAAGAGGACAAGGAAATGAATAAAGACGTCGCTGCGTCGACTTTGTTTCATTCATATATGAATGAAAGACTCTCAGACGCGGCAACAGAAAAACTGACTGTTGGTACTTGGAGTGTACTAGACGACGACTCTTCTAGTCGCGACAAATACTCTGTGTTCGCAGGAAAGAAATACAAACCTGTAGACCAGAAGGTCAGACCAGTGTACACGATGGGTTCTGAGAGCGACCGAATAATTCGAGAAATGGTGGGAGATCCCTTGGATACGCTACCTACTCTAAACCCGCGACCACCTGATTTTACCCCAACTGGTAGATTCACGGCGGAACGCAGGGATATTGTGGACAAGTTACACAAAGGGGACTTCTTATTGCCAGAAGAACGGAAGTTGCTCATGCACTTCTACATGCTTCACAATCAGAGTTTCGCGTTCAATGATGAAGAACGTGGCGCATTAAGACAGGATATATTTCCTCCTGTCAAGATCGCGACAGTTCCCCATACAGCATATCGCGAAGGGAATATTCCTATACCTCGCGGCATGTTCGACCAAGTGTGCAAGGTCATTAAAGACAAAATCGCGGCCCAGGTCTATGAGCCTTCCAATTCCTCTTATCGGAGCAAGTTCTTCGCTGTACTTAAGAAGGATGGGAAGAGTATCAGACTGGTGCACTCGCTAGAACCACTCAATGCAATTACTATCGCACATTCAGGATTGCCGCCCGCGACAGAGGAGTTAGCAAACCACTTCGCCGGTCGCACCTGTGGTGCTGCGCTAGATTTGTACTCAGGCTACGACCAGCGTGACATCGATCCAGCTAGTCGCGACTTGACTACATTCCAGTCACCGTTCGGTGCACTGAGGCTGGTCAAACTCCCACAAGGATGGACCAACTCAGTACCCATATTCCATGAGGACGTTACTTTCATTTTGAAAGACGAAATCCCTCATGTTACTATTCCATACATCGACGACGTACCCGTTCGAGGACCTGGAACCAGGTATCTGTTACCCGATGGAACCTGTGAAACGATTCCGGAAAATCCTGGGATCCGTCGCTTCGTATGGGAGCACTTTCAGAATGTGAACCGCGTCGTACACAGAATCGGCTACTGTGGCGCGACTCTGTCTGGTACCAAGTCGGTGGTTTGCGCCGACGAGTTCGCTGTGGTTGGCCATATCTGTTCGTTTGAAGGTAGAAAACCTGACGCGGACAGAGTTGGTGTAATCATGCGTTGGCCAGACTTGAGAGACGTCTCGGAGGTTCGACAATTCATGGGCACGATTGGGGTCATGCGAATGTTCATTAGAGGATTTTCTGAAATGGCGCGACCAATTCAGAGACTGGTGAACAAGAACGCGCATTTTGAATGGGGTGACAAACAGAAACTCGCATTTCAAAGACTTAAAGACGCGATACAAGTCTGTCCGTCGCTTAAGCCTCTGAACTACGAGTGGGACTCTGAGATTGTCGTCGCAATAGACACATCCTGGATGGCCGCGGGTTTCGAAATCTACCAGCGCGACCCAGACGATCCAAAGAAAGTCTATTACGCAAAATTTGGGAGTATCCCACTTACAGAAAGAGAAGCTAGGTTTTCTCAACCGAAGCGTGAACTTTATGGTGTGAAGCGCGTGCTTCAAGCCATGGCTCACTGGCTTCTTGGTTGTAGGAAATTGGTAGTCGAAACCGACGCGCTGTACTTGGCAGGCATGCTAAGAAACGTTGGTAACCTACCAAATGCGAATATCAACCGTTGGGCTGAAGAGATCCTCATGTTTCAATTTACCTTGAAACATGTCAGAGGAATCACCTTCTCACCAGATGGCTTGTCGCGACGACGACCTGCGCCTGGAGATGAAGAGTATCCCAACGACGAAGAGGAAATCTTCGACGAGCCACCACCAGAGAACAATGAGAATTGGGACTACGACACAGAGCAACCATTAGACTTTGAAGAGTTCAAAAGGGACATTGACACCAGAGGTGGCTACCTTAACTCTATGGTCGGGTGTGCTGAGTCGGTCGACGACATATCCAAAGAGCTAGTCGAAGCTTGCGACTCTCGTCGCGCTGAGAACCGGCGTGTCAAAGACGCGTATGACGCTCAAGGTCTCGTCGTCCCAGTCTTCATGTTGAACGATGTGGCAAACGGAGAACCACTTTTGCCTGATCTTGAACTGCGCGACAATCCTGAGGATCCCTATATTGAGGATCACAGGACGGGCACAGGGATTGAGCAAGACAATAAGTTGGTAATGGCTAGGAAGTGGCTGAAAGACACTTCCATAAGGCCTGAAATGACAGATAAACGGTTCAGATTGTTTCTCAAATTCTCGCGACAGTTTTTCCTCAAAGATGGAAAAATGTACAAGAGATCGACCAATGGGATTCATAGACTGGTCGTGGACAAGCACCACAGGACTTATATGATGAAGGCGTGTCACGACGCGCTGGGTCATAAAGGTCTTTTCAGCACTAAAAGCCTGTTGGAAACTCGGTTTTGGTGGCCAGAGATGGAAAGAGACGTCGACTGGTGGATAAAGACTTGTCATAGCTGCCAAGTCCGCCAGAAAACTCTCCTCCGCACTCCACCGACGCCGACGATGACTCCAAGTGTATTTCAGAAAATACATACAGATGTCATGATTATGGGAACGCCCTCCAACGGATACAGATATGTCGTCGCAGCAAGGGATTCTTTGACCCGCTACGTGGAAGCGCGACCGCTACAGGCTGACAACGCCAAGGCAATCGCGCGTTTCTTGCTCGAAGACATAGTGTGTCGCTGGGGGTGTCCTAAATGGATTGTAACTGACAACGCAGGACAATTTGTCGCGGCGTTGAATTGGTTACAGAAGAAATATGGTATCAAGGGAATAAGGATATCTCCTTACAATTCCCAAGCGAATGGTACTGTTGAAAGAGGTCACTGGGACATTCGGCAGTCACTGTACAAAGCTACAGGGGGAAACGCCTCCAAATGGTTTTGGTTCTTCCCACAGGTCTTGTGGGCAGATAGAATTACAGTGCGTCGCGGGCTGGGTTGTTCACCATACTTCGCAGTATGTGGGGCCCACCCTACCATCCCTCTGGATATAATCGAAGCTACGTGGCTAGTCGAATATCCTGACCGGATCGTCGACTGTGCGGATCTCATTGGTCTCAGGGCACGCGCTCTAGCGAAACACGCCGACCATGTAGAAGATATGCGCAGCCGCGTCAGCGACGCCAAACTAAAGATGGTTCAACGCTACGAACTCGAGTACAAGCATGTGATCAAAGATTACAAGTTTGTGCCAGGGGACTTAGTGTTGGTCAGGAACACAGCTATTGAAAAATCATTGGACAACAAGATGAAAGCTAGATATCTTGGGCCCATGATTATAGTTCGAAAGACCAAAGGGGGTTCTTACTTAGTCTGTGAGATGAACGGCGCGATGTTCCATGCGAAAGTCGCGGCGTTCCGAGTAATACCTTATTTGGCAAGACGGAAGTTGACACTCTCTGAAGATATAAAGAAGCTGATAGATATTTCGCCTGCTAAACTCGATGAGTTGGTGGAGGAAATATCTGACGTCCGCGACTACCAGTTCGAAGGTGTGAAACTCAAGAACTCGGATAGTGACGACGACGACGACCCTGTAGAGGATCCAGCTTCTGTTGAGTGAAAGTCTGGCAAGCAAGTAATTGTCGCGGCAGGCTCTCACAAGACAAGACGTCGCTTCTCTCAGTTTTAGGCAGAAGTCAGTATATTGCTTGGGTGCTAGCTGGTACCTAAGGACTATACTGGGTTGTATCTAAAAGAAAAAGGTCATAAAGGAGGTGCGCGAGAAGAAGAGACGCGACTTCATAAATAAATGACAAGAGAGAAAGAGACATATGGAAGGAGAGTGCATATTATGAAAAATTAGGCCGCATTCTTCGACATCGAGAGGTCAATGGCTTCCTTGACGTCCTTGAGCGCGGTCTTCCATTCCTCTAGCCGCGACGTGACGTAGTCGCGTTCCTCAATGAGGAGCTCGAGTGGAATGGACCGCCGCAACCGGTACAGTTGATGTCAATGCACTCGGTCCGCAATAAACCTTCGGTCGGACGCGGACGCTGCCAATCGGTTAGCGAAGTGTCGCGACACGAGAATACAACTGCGAGACTCACCCGGGGCCGCATCAGTGGTACTGTTGCTGAGTCGCTGCCTCTTCGAGCCGGTGACAACGAACGATGGCTGGGTAATTGGTCAGAAATGTAGTCGCCGCAACTGAGTGAAAACTCACGTCTGGAAACTCTGGAGACAGCTCCCTAGAGCCTCCATCTGCTCCGCGTGAAGTTTCGACATTTTGGCGCTGAGAAGACGCATCGACCTATCGTGCTCGTCTATGAGTCGGATAATAGTCCCATAGACGTCCGCGAGCCCTACGGAGTCGTCATGACCAGAACCGTCGACCGATCGAGAACCGGACCGTCCTGTGACGGTCTTGCGAGTAGATGTTCGCGGGGTCTGAGAATAATCAACCTGTGTTCGGCAAAGACTCAAGACGGACGCACCTTCTCTTGAACAGGAGTGGGGGCCTCCATCTCGACGTCGGAATCAATGTTGATGGCAGGAGTTGAGCCTGAAGCCTCAGGAACAGGGTCTTCGGCCTGTGCAACAATATCCGTAAGAAAATCTGGACAAAGACAGGGAATCATACCTTGGCCTTCCCAGACGACGACGGAGTCGCGGCAGGACGTGGGATGCTCTCCTGAGCTTGTCGCATGCTGATGATCGCCGCGACAAGGGACTCATGCCAGACCAGATAGGCTCGATACTTGTTGACGGCCTTGGTCTGGGAAGGGTCGCGCTGCTTCTCAGGAACTTCTTTGAGCAGTTCCGTCTGAGACAGAGCGAGCGTAGTGGCCTCCTCGAGACAATCCAAAACGTCGCGGGGAGGATCTTGAGCAGCAAACGAGCTAGCTTGAAAGCGGGTCTGTCGACGAGATAAGATAATCGCCGCGACACGCCATCACGAATCGACTTACTCGAACAAAGAAAATATCCTTGCCAATGCTGAGGATGCCCTCTGAACCACCAAGACCCAGCTTGTTCATTGCCGCGAGAGAAGGCTTAGCCTTCTTCCATGACAAGACCAGTGATGCGAAGTCTTGGGGGAGAGGAAACGCGGACATAGCGAGGCCTGGATAGAGAGAAAGAATAGGAACGAAATAAGGACTGAGAATGGGACTGGACATAATCTGTCGAGCCCACCCAGACTTTATATCGTCGACTCTGGAAAAACTTTTCTGGTCGCGCATCAGATAAGCCGAGGACGGCTTAGATCTGTGTTCCTGGGAGAGGGCAGATCTTACGAAAGATCAGCCACAGAGTCCGCAGAAGCCCACACATTGGAAATTGAGGTGCGCGACAACGTGCACACCCCTTGGACCCATGTGCTGGAAAATGGAAAATCCAATGACGCTACTGAGGACGGGGTCCGGGACTTTTTCAAAATGTTTCAAGAAAATTCTTCCAAGAATTTTGAAAATTTCGACTCAAAGGTTCACGCGACGACGACTCAGGCAGCGATGATAGATTGGATTATTCTACGACGACGATACGTTGATGCAATGTAATAAATAAAACGGGCCGCGACGTTCACGGACGGTGGAACGAGCTGGTCTACTGCTCATCCACCTCCATGGCAGTCTCACCCGCGGCGACGGAGCCCTCGTCCTCGACGTTCTCGTCGTCGACGTTCTCGTCGTCGACTTTCCCGTCGTCGGCGTTCTCGTTGCCGGCAGACCCGTCTTCTTCACCCTCCGCGTCTTCATCCGAAGCGGCCTTGGTGGACTCGGCCGAGGTCTCGCTGTAGTTGTCGGAAAAGTCCAAGACCTGTAAGACGGCTTGGGACGACGACGCAACAGGAGGCGGCGATGGCGAAGGCTGGGGCGACGAAGAGGGCGCACGGGTGCGACTACTCGCCAAGTGGGCGACGTCGATCTCGTGGTCCTCGCCAGGTTGGAACGCTTGATCCTGGACGGTCGCGGGGTCCGACTTGTCGAATTCCTGCGCCTTCTCGATCTCCCTCTGGAACTGCTTCTCCATCTTTTCCATCTCGCGATAGAAAAACGGATCGAAGAAGGCAGGGGGTGCCGCGAACCGCTCGTTTGCCTCGCCATCCAACAAGTCCCCGTGGGCCAAGATCATCTGGACACCCTTGCGGATGTCGGCCATCTCGGCGGCGTCGATCTCGGTCGCGGTGTGGACGAACATCGCCTTGATGCGTTCGTCCGAGCCGTCGTCGAAATGCTCCTTCAGCTGACCAACGAAATCGCGGAACTGGCCAATGGCCAGGACGCGGATCTCGTTGGCCGTGCGAAGAAGCCCGCCGTACGCGTCCAAGGTGTCGGCGAGACGGTTGGCGGACTTGTTGAGATCTGAAGACGTCGTCAGAAACGATCAAAAATAGAAATGAATGATAAGAGTGGACTCTTACCGTCCGCGCTCATCTGCGCGATGTACCCGAAGCGTTGCCCCATATACAGCTGCTCCGCGGGCTTGTAGCCGTTGGTGCAAGTCTGTTTATAGAGCACGCACGGGGCGCACCAATTGCCGTGGCGCCCGTCGACGCTCTTGAAGCAGACGCGCTGCCGCGTCACGCACATCGCGCAGGGCCTTGGCGCGACCTCCTATGAAAAGGGAGTCAGTCGTCGAGGCATGGCAGAAAAAGATAAAAGAACGCACGAAGTCAGTGGGCACCTCTACGCCGGCCCTTTCCAACTTCCCCGCGAACCCTTGGCGTGCCACCGAAAGGAGCGCCTCGGTGTCGTAGGCGGCGGGAGTGAACGGAGCTCGGGGCGTGGGAGCCGACGCCTTTGCAGGAGTCTAGAAACAGTCAAGTCAGTAAAAAGTCGACGACAAGAAAAAGTCGCGACTCACCGAGTCAGATTTCTTCTTGGCCGCCGCAACGGACTTTTCTGCCTTCTGAGCCTTGAGCTCGGCCTTGGCCGCAGCAACACTCCGCTCGCGACCAAGGGTCGCGGCCACCCTGCCCAACTCACTGCGTGGAGTCTTGGTAGCGGCGGGAGCCGCCTGGGCAACCTAGAAAAGAAAGAAAATTGAGTTAGTCGACGTCTGGAACCCAAGATTAGTGTCTCACCTTAGCCACTGGGGTCGGGGTAGTCGTCGCTCGCGGGGCGCTCGCCTTGCGACTGGCCTCCACCTTTGGCACCGGTTGGTGGGGCACGGACTTGGTTGACTTGGATGATCCATCCGTGACCTTCTTGATTGGCTAAAAAGCTGGATTAAGGGGCGTGGTCTGGGAAAAGGAGTCGGCTTACCTTGGGCTTGACGCGGGTCTCGTTGACCTGCTTCTTGGCCACGACGAAGTCGCCGGTCTCCTCTCCACTCTCGGAGGTGTCGTCCATGACGATGACGGACAGGGCTACAAAAGTATGAGTAATCGACAGAGGGGGACAAGAGGAAAACGTACTCAGATTCGATCGCGCTTTCCCCTTGGACTTGGGCCCCTGTCAAAAACAAACCAACCATGAGACGAAGGAACCGCGATCGACGAACTGGGTCACTTACCTGAAGGGCCAGCTCGTCGGCCGATGACGCGTCTCCCTCCTGGACCCCCTCGTCGTCGACATCCATCGCAGTGTCGGCGACGGCGGCGGCTTCCTCATCGCTGAGGGACTCGGGCTGCACGGGCTGTGCTTGGATCCGGGCTGGGAGGGACCAAGTGGTTAGTCTAAAGATCAATGAAATAAGACATAGGATCACACACCTGCGTGCGTCTTCTTGTGGACGCGCTTGGGAGGTGACCCCTGTGGAACAGGGACCGAGGTAGCGGCTACGACAAGTCAGTACCCGCGACTCTGGTGAATGAAAGGAAAGAGCCACTTACGAGTAGGCGCGTGGGACGACGCCTTGGGCTCCTTTGCAGGAGTCGCCTTGGGTCGCTTCCCCTGCAACTTCTCGCTCGACTTCTTGGCGACGGCGACCTTGCTGCCCGCGACGGCGGCAGGGGCCTGTGGCTTGGAGCCGTCACCCTTCCCCTTCTGCTTGACAGGCCGGGACGACGAAGGGGCGGCGACTTGCTCGGTTGGAGCCGCCTGGGGGTCGATCAGAACATAGTAAACGAATGAAACAGATTACACGTACGGGTTCGACGACTCGTTTGCGTTTCTTGGGCGGCGACGACTCCTCGACTGGAGCGTTGGTGGTCAAGGGCGTAGACGCCGGCTAGCCCTTACGTTAGTGAAAAGAAGGAAGGCCAAAGCGAACAGGCGCGGCAATCATTGATCGCCGTGACTGCTCGCTCCAGCGGGCTTAGAACGGAGCTCACCTGCTGGATCTGGCGGACGTCGACGGCCATCTGCCGCAACATCTGGTTGTAGGCCTCGGGGCTAGGCAGGTGGTGAGCTGAGTCGACAAGCCATGGGAGAGACATTGACTGACGGCATGAACTGCCGCCAGTCGATGGCAGGCAGGTTTGCTCCCGGGACAGCTGATTCGGTGACGGCTGATGGACGGTTAGCGTGGTTGAAAAAGTCGCGGTAATCGTCCTGGGCGTCACTCACGGTTGGTGTCTTGGGGGCGGGGGCTCTGGTCGGGCGCGGACATGGTGGTCGAAAAGCAAGAGTGTCTCGTACTAGGGAGACTCTCGACCCTGAAAATTGAGGGCATTTATATGGTGAACATGCCGGAAGAAGTTTGATCGCGGCAGATCACGGAAGGAACCGAACAACTAAATGAATAAGACGTGGGAACATAACTCTATGTCTCCGCGGCTTTAATAATAAATGAATGAGACGTCGACTGTTGGACTTAGACCTGACGCAGTGAGACTGTCGCGGGATTGACCAGGAGGTCAAAATTAGTGTTCCTGGGAGATGATAGGCTGGCTACCAGACGCGCTCTGCACCAACTCTGTAAGGGCGTATTTTTGCGCTTTTTACAGAGTTTACTCTTGAACCACTCGGTGTATCGTGTCGCGGTTGACAGTGTTGCGCTCAGTAGGACTTATGGGTCTACTGCCCAGTCGACGACTGTGGATAGTGTCGACGATAGCAAGGCAGTCAGACCACTACTGTGGAACTGGTCTTATGAGTCTACACCAGGCTCAGGGCCATTAGTGACGAACGCTTGGACCGCGACCATTCCCCAGAAAGGGGATCTGTCGTTGCGTCGACTTCTCAAAAAGGGTCATTCTCTGCAGATGGGAACTTGGGCTGAAGGGCTGAGCAATGCACGACGTTCTCAATAATAGAACTACTACTGGACAGGACTTGGCGTTACAAGACTTAAACCATCTTGTCGCGGCAACTCCTGGTTTTGAGTTGGACGTTTCCTCAGATCATGCCACGACGACGACTTGTCACATGTCAGGATCCATTCGATCACGGGACATTGTGGACGCGTCGCGGTGACACTTCCAAGTGTCACGGCGAGTCGCGCCCATACTCAAACACACTAAAATCGATACGGCTAGATCCGTGAACCGAGCCATGTGGGAGACGATTGGCGTGCCTAGGGCCATACGGCTTCTTGGGGCGCCCACGTTGGTCTCACATGCCACGACATACCCGTTGGCCAATCCAGCACGTCGTATTCCAAAAGTATGACGCGGTGAGTTGGCCCACATCAAAAGTATCATATGGACAATGGGGCGGGGTCCTGATCACTCAGGACCTGTCCGATCGTTCAACTTTCAATTACCCTAAAAGGCAACCGATCTTAGATAGCGTAGCTACTATGCAGTTGTACAGGACTTTACTAAGCATCGTCGTAGACAGTATAAGTAGCACGACGTTTCTTTGTAAAAGGAGGCTTTCCCCTGGACTGTGAATCACTCTCATATCAGATTGTTTTGTACAATTTGCGTGCCGCGTGATTCCACCCTAAGAAGTTCTGCTACCCCTGCCCGGTCGCGACGAGTTGCTCCCTGAGCACTTGTAGCTACTGTGATTTGAGTTTGAGTTGAGACATCAGAAAGTCGGATTCGCCGCATCTGGTTTAGTCGCGGCATTTAGTGTCGTCGCCTTCGGGCTTTGTTGAGATCGTTCCACACCTCTAGCTTGGCAGTGCGTCGACTAGTGGTGCTCGGGTTGTTTTGGTCAGTTGGCAGTGCGTCGACTTGAGAACTTTGGTTCCACACTTCTTGCTTGGCAGTGCGTCGACAAGTTGTGCTCGGGTTTTGGACATTGGATATTAGCTGTTAGTTGGCAGTGCGTCGACGCGGCATCTTGGTTTACTAGTTGGCAGTGCGTCGACTCAGTACTTTTGGTTGTGTCAGTTGGCAGTGCGTCGACTTGACATTTTGGTTTACTAGTTGGCAGTGCGTCGACTCAGTATATTGGTTGCATCGGTTGGCAGTGCGTCGACTTGATATTTGGGCTTTGCGTCACCATCTAGACGCTGTCGCTACAAGGGATCTCAATACTTCGTATTAAGTTCTGACTTGTTATATTGTTTGTTTGTGGATTGGATTAGTGTTGGTTGTGTTTGTATAGAAGATATTGGTTGAGATACCATTGTTTGCTATATATAAATTCTTGTCGTCGACTTCGCCTCCGCGACTATTGGACCTGTGTCTATTGAGAGTTGTGATACTGGTGCTCTGTCCACCCCGAAGCCCTCGCATCTTTCACACACTGAGAAGCTGATTACGAGGAGTGTGAACGTGTTTTATATTTGGGTTTACTTTCATAGTAGATTCACTTGTGAGCACGCCCTCAGCATTTCAACGGTACTGAACTCAGAGTCCAAGGTACGCATGTAGCGTTCACATGCAACCTTGTTGGTAATAATGGCAGGAGGGACTGACAGTCGCTTGTAGTGACTATACATTTGAAGGCCGAAACGCTTCAAATCTCCCTCATCCGTGATTTTGATTCCACAGTTCTCACGACAGAGCCTGTCTAGATCTGCCATGGTCCCCGTTTTTTGCTTGGACACCTTGGGGTATCCTTTCAGGATTTTGGCCTCGAACTCCGCAACAGTTTTCGCGTTATCGGAATAGGTATCGAGACCTTCCCATACGTCCATTACTTGCTGCGACGGCAAATAACGAATGTACATACTTTTCGCTTGTTTGACATCTGTGATGCCACCATCCTCCATGATCTGCGCGCAGTGACGCAAATATGCCTCGATCAACAAAGGATCCTTGTCATCAAGTATAGGTCTACTTGTGTCCCAAGGTTGAGGGATTTTGAACCCAGTCTTTGGAGCCATAGTTGTCGCGACTGAAGTCACAGGGGAAGTAGGGATGTTGTTAGAATTTGTGTTTGTAGCGGCGACGCTACTAGACAATTCCGAGAGGGTTTGTGAGCTAGTCTGAGATCGACTGATTGTCGTCGAACTCGAAGTAGCCGCGTCTAAAGCTGGAAGCTTCGACGTCAAATTCACTCTTTGTTTTCCTTTTGCCTTGGAAGGCAAGGGTGGTAGATACAAAGGTGTTTTATGTCTTGCAGACCTTCGTGGTTTTTCGAAAGGCCCTGAAGTTGAAGTGTTTCCTTCAGTCTCAATCTCCGCTTGGTCCTCGAGAGGTCGCGCAGGAGCTTGGGATCGAAATAAACTGCTTCACGGGATAAAACCTTGGTCTCTATCTGATGTCGCAGTAAAGAATCCGGTTTATTGATTTTTTAAAGTTTTATGAAACTTTTTAGAAGCCCCTTGTGGTGGGCTCCAGATGAAATGCTGAGGGCGTGCTCACAGGTGAATCTACTATGAAAGTAAACCCAAAGATAAACACGTTCACACTCCTTGTAATCAGCTTCTCAATGTGTGAAAGATGCGAGGGCTTCGGGGTGGACAGAGCACCAGTATCACAACTCTCAATAGACGCAGATCAATAGTCGCGGAAGACGAAGTCGACGACAAGAATTTATATATGGTAAACAATGGTGTCTCAACCAATATCTTCTATACAAACACAACCAACACAAATCCAATCACAACCAACAATATAACAAGTCAGAGCTTAGTACGAAGTATTAAGATCCCTTGTAGCGACAGCGTCCAAATGGCGACGCAAAGCCCAAATACCGAGTCGATGCACTGCCAACCAATACAACCAAAAGTACTGAGTCAACGCACTGCCAACTAGTAGAACCAAAATGTCAAGTCGATGCACTGCCAAGCAAGAAGTGTGGAACCAAAGTTCTCAAGTCGACGCACTGCCAACTGACCAAAACTACCCGAGTACAACTAGTAAACGCACTGCCAAACTAGAGGTGTGGAAATGATCTCAACAATGCCTGAAGGTGACGACACTAAATGCCACAACAATTCCAGACGCGGCGAATCCGACTTTCTGATGTCTCAACTCAAACTCAAATCACAGTAGCTACAAGTGCTCAGGGAGCAACTCATCGCGACCGGGCAGGGGTGGCAGAACTTCTTAGGGTGGAATCACGCGACACGCAAATTGTACAAAACAATCTGAAATGAGAGTGATTCACAGTCCGGGGGAAAGCTCCCTAATACAAAGAAATGACGTGCTACTTATACTGTCTACGACGCTGCTTAGTAAAGTCCTGTAGAACTGCATAGTAGCTACGCTATCTAAGATCGGTTGCCTTTTAGAGTAATTGAAAAGTTGGACGATTGGACAGGTCCTGAGTGATCAGGACCCCGCCCCATTGTCCATATGATACTTTTGATGTGGGTCAACCCACTGCGTCATACTTTTGGAATACGACGTGCTGGATTGGCCGACGGGTATGTCTTGGCAGGTGAGTCCAATGTGGGTGCCCCAAGAAGCCGTATGGCCCTAGGCACGCCAGTCGTTCCTCACATGGTTTGGTTCACAGATCTAGCCCGTGTCGATTTTAGTGTGTTTGGGTATGGGCGCAACTCGCCGTGACACTTGGAAGTGTCACTGCGACGCGTCCACAATGTCCCGTGATCGGATGGATCCTGACATGTGACAAGTTGTTGCCGTGGCATGATCTGGGGAAACGTCTAACCCAAAACCGGGAGTTGCCGCGACAAGATTGGTTCAACCTCATAACGTCAAGTCCTGTCCAGTAGTAGTTGTATTATTGAGAACGTCGCACACTGCTCAGCCCTTCAGCCCAAGTTCCCATCTGCAGAGAATGACCCTTTTCGAGAATTCGCTGCAACAAAGATCCCTTTTGGGGAATTGTCGCGGTCCAAGTGTTTGTCACTAATAGCCCTGAGCCCGGTATAGACTCATAAGACCAATTCCACAGTAGTGGTCTGACTGCCTTGCTATTGTCGACACTATCCACAGTCGTCAACTGGGCAGTAGACCCTTAAGCCCTACTGAACGCAACACTGTCAACCGCGACATGATACTCTGAGTGGTTCCAGAGTAAACTCTGTAAAAGCGCAAAAATACGCCTTTACAGAGCTGGTGCAGAGTGCGTCTGGTAGCCAGCCTATCACCGGGAAGAAACCTCTCTCATTGGTGCCGTAAATGTTCTCTGGACAAAGAGGCTTGGGAACAAAGCCTTCCGGTGGCTCAGCAGATACAGGTGAGTTGGTCTTGACATTGAATAAGTAGTCCATCTTGCCTGCTAATACATCACCCAGCAGCTGGAACCACTCTGCGGTGTTCACTAGGTTCACAGCTCGACCACATTTGTTGTTGAGCGAGCTAGAACAGTACATCTTGATCTGTGCTTAGTGCTTCTCAAGAAAGTGTTGCGTCTGGTTGACTCCCAGTCCCTCCTCCCAAAACCCATTGCCCAAACATGCCCGCAAGATGTCTTTGATGGTCTGCTTAAGGCCCTCATGATTCAACTGAAGCCCACGCACAGACATCTCCTTGATGTACCTTAAGACATTCTCCTCCTCCTCTGGCAACAGCCAAGACTTTGCTGCGTTAGCCTGGGCACGACTCTTTGCTTGATGGTATGTTTGTTCTTCTTTGGATACTCCTGCTCAACAAGTCTGCAGTAGTAACGCGTCCCATGTTGACGCTCTCCAGGAATCTGGGGCTGTGTTTGCGCCTCTCGGTAGAGGTCTACTGCTTGCTGCAGGTAAGTGACATGTTCCACTTGGGTAATTCTCCGCTTATGGGTCTTTGAGGTGGCATGTCCAGGCATTCTTGGCAAAGGTGGAGGTACAGGAGAGTGGCGCCTCAAAAAACACGCCACGCAGGCATGCATGTGATCTGACAGACTGAATTTCCCAATTGGGTGCAACATGATTGCACATGGTGGGAGCTGCATTACCATTGTCACTGGACTGCTATCATGTCCACCTTGTGTTCTGTGCTTAGTATAGCCATTATGCACTGTTTCTGCTTGGTTTCAGGGCCCAAAACTGTGTTATTAAAACAGACCATGCAGTGGTACAGAAGATTGCATCGGATCAGGAATTTCGGAATTACTTCCGGTCCCTTGTACACGTCCAGAGTCACAGATTGTATAGAATAGCAGCATAAGTAGCTAACATGAGTTGTGCAAGCTGGTAGGAGGCCAGGGACGCATAATAGAACAAGATTTACATAAATGTATCAATGACTGGTGGTGTATCAGAGAGCAGTGGATGACTGTATGTGATATGGAATACCTGCAGTAAGGAATATACTTGGGCCCTCCCCAATATTATTCCTTATTGACAGTTGTACTGTATTGGCAACTTTGAGTTGGGTAATTTTGAGCTGTGGTCTCTTTATATGCATGTATTGAGTGTGTTCTCAAAGGTGTGTAGCAACGGGGCCCATAACCTGTTAAGATATAGACTCAGATGAGTGCACAAGAGGGCAAACAGCTGAGGTATGAGTCAATGAATTGTACAGTATATGTAGTTGATCACTTGATTGGTAGCTACGGGATCGAGGTCCAGAATAGGATAGAGTAAATGATGGGTATGAGGAGGAGGAGGTCATACATGTGAATGATGTATGCCAACTATATGGCCAGTCGAGCCTTTACTTCGACATGATAGAGCACCTCTCTATCCAGGTCACATGATGAAGTCTGTAATTTAATCTTATCCATGTCTGGTCACCTTGGACAACAAATTTTGTGTTTTTTTTTCCATGGTTAGACCACTCTCCAATTTCTCTGAAACAAAATTTTGGCATAGAAAATACCTTACTGTGGTTCTGAATCTCCAATTTCAGAGGGAAATGACCAAGATTGCATATTTTCATACAGTGATGGCTTTCATCATATCCCATAGAATCATGTCTATGGGTACCCACGGGGTCTGTTCCGTGATGATAGCGGCGGTAACTGAGGTGATTGCCGTACAAATTTGAATAGAAACCAGATGGAACAAAACATACCAAAAGCAGCCATATTGGCCACGGGGTAAACCCTCTAAATCGTGTGCATTCTACAGTGTTCCACAGCAAAGAGAAATATGCGTCGTCTCTCATCGGGGTTCTGGGCTCAGTCCGTACCCCATACCATCCGTCTGCACTCTTTGATCCATTGAACACAATGAAGGTGAGGAAATCTTAGAGATCGGATCCGGTTATCACTTCCGTTGTGACTGTCATCGCTCTTCGCCCTGATATTGCGTAACGAGAAAGAACGATCATACTTGCAATTACGGAAGCGGCTTGGCTGACGCAGCATCAAACATGTGCTCACGGAAATGCCATGACAAAGTCCGGAGCACCTAGATCTAAAACTCCGCGGCGTGAACAAGTATCTTGTAAGTTATTCACGACAACTTGAATGTTCGCAACTCTGTGCCATGGCGTCTCGTTGTGCCACAAGTAAAAGGGTGTGGCGCCTGTTGTAGACTGCCAGATCAGCCGATGAGTTGGTCCACCTCGAAATACCCCCAAATGTGTATGAATTTCTATTTTCGCGCTTCGCAAGCCGTGAAAAGGGTATGACTAAGCGATCGACATGCATGATTATGTCGGGGACCTCTGGCCTGAACCACGTAGCGTCGTTATATGACCAACCTGAAGCAGCTTGTCGAAACGGCTTGATAAATTCTGGCCTGCTTCTGAGAGGTACCGTATCTCCTCAGATTCTAAGACTTGCATGGTCTTTGGGCGAATCTGGTCAATGCTTTCCGTCCAATAGCTCTGGTGATGCAGTCAAGCAAAGTCTAGAAGCCAGATCGTGCTTTCGCCAGCTCTAGGATGTTAGAGTGAACTTTCCATAATCTTTTGATCAAGATCTCCCTTCTGGCCAGTGAAGCGTGAATGTGACATTAGTCACAGCAAAATGCCTCTCTCCATTACATGAGCCGTCACATAATAACAAAGGAAGCTTCATTTCCGACAAAACTGCTTCTTCTGCTCCTGGTTTTACTGACAAGGATGACCATACGCTTCGGCTGTATCACTCGTCGAACCTCCGTCGAATGCCGGCTCGGTACCGAAGCTGACTCATGGAGTTCCAGTTTTTCTCCTCCAAAATTTCTGCGTGACAATGAATGTGAACATAAATCGGAAATTTTTGCAGTTGCTTTCGTGACCTTCCATTCCCAATGGTTGATCAACAATCGGAGGAGCCGTCGGAAGAGTCGGGTATGCCTGGGAGCGAAACCCTGGTGGCAGGCAGTCACGGCATCTACCGGGGTGACAAAATGCGAGTGACACATCGCGAGTTCTTCTCTCCGCACCGTTCGCTGACAAGTTCTTCACAGCTATAAAGATGCGTTATTTATGAATGATTCGCACACTCGGACCACACCATGCCCTCTCGACACGTCTTGACGCTCTTAGCTCCAGCTTGGGGTCATGCGCTCCCTTACATGCACCTTACGACACGAATGCTGGCCTCCGATCCCGAGTTAGTCGTAACGATCGTCCAGCACAACATTTTGGGTTTGTGACCTGAGATCTCTCGTTTGATTTCCTCATTCGAGCCTGCTAGTGCCAAAGATGATGAAAGAGCTGGAATCGTGTTCGTACGATACTCACAGGTTGAGGATCGTGGGTGTCGGTGCAAACGAGTGGGTCGCGTCTTCATCTCTGAACACAATTATCTGATCAGATTCAGCATAAAATTCTCTCCGGCGGTCGCCGAGAAGATGATTGAACAGCTCACGGCGGGATGGCTTGAGGTTCTTGCGAGGGCAGTCGCCGGAGGGTCCCCTTGGCCCAAGCCTAGAACGCTGCACGTATGTAAGCTCTTCAGGCTTGCTCAGAGACTGAGCCTCTGTCACAGATTGACTTCTTTGGGGGAGGATTCGTCGCCAAGGAATCGAAGGCGTTGCTGGGAGCAGAGGGAAAGATGCTACTCTGGTGGTCCACTGGGGTCGCAGCCTGCGTGGACAATGCCAGCGAATACAACTACGCCAAAACTGCGCGCGAAATATATGACGATGAGATCAGACGTGCAGGAAGAACAATGGATGAAATTGTCGGCGACGTGCGTGCAATTTACTCCAATTTCTAGATGATAACCTACGCAGGTCGTGTGCGCTGCAAATGGAAGCGACAAACTCGATGGCAGAATCCTCGAGCTTGTCGGTGGAATCAAGATATACGATCATGAGCACACCGCACAGGGGGCTGGATCCCCACGCAACCTCGCTCCTATTCTTACCGCCGCACAGCAATTAGCCGAATTGGTCGACGGCTTCTTTTGCCCGACCAGCAGCCCCCTCGAGCCAGTCGCAGTTCCCCTCTGTCGCGAGTACTACAAGAAACGCGGGAAAGAACTGTTCCTTGTCGGCCCTCAGATGCACGATGAGGAATGGGATGCCCAGTCAGCAGGCCCCGGACCCAGCGATGAGAGAGTCAAAACTTTCTTGGACAATTCGCGGAAGAACTTTGGACCGAAATCCGTTTTGTATATCTCTTTCGGGTACGTCACAAGAGGCTCTTCTTCGGGAACGGTCAACTGAAATCTGCTTAGATCGATGTTTTTCCCAGTGGTGACACCTCAACTAGTCGAAGTGATGATTGATGTGCTACTGAGTCTCGAGACTGTTATTCCCTTCGTCTTTGTGCTTGCTGGAGCTATGGCTTCATTGCCACAGAAGTCTATTGATGCCATCCATACCAGTGGCAGAGGAATCGTTTGCACTGAGTGGGTCGATCAAAAAGCCATCCTGAAGAGTGGTACAATCGGCTGGTTTTTGACTCATGGTGGCTATAAGTTAGTGCTGTTTCCGTGCACCCTTGACTTGAATATTGCTCATTACTCGGTAGCTCATTGACTGAGGCGCTGGGTCAAGGCATTCCCCTCATCTTTTGGCCGATCGGAGCAGAGCAAGCTCTCAATGCGGCAATGCTTTCGACTGGTCCCAATCCCATCGGAATTGAGTTGTTCCAGGTATTCATCAGCTCCGTCTGTGACCTCTGCTCATTCATGAAACATAGATTCGAGCCGGAGAGCAACTGGGTCCCTCTCTCCGTCCTGACGCACCCAAAATCACTGGGACCTCCGAGGACGCGAAGGAGGAGTTCCGTCAGGCATTCAGTGACCTCAAAGGTCCCCGAGGCGAAACCCTTACACGAAATGCTGACCGCATCGGAGAGTTATGGCGCGAGGAGAGAATCGACGGAGAACCCGTCAAGGAGATTGCGAGGCTTACTAGATTCTGAGAACAAGGCTGGTAGACATATATTAGATGAGAGGAGGAGCATTAGACGACTGTTGAACGGTAAACATCTGGTAGCGTTGTTCGATGACCTACCATACTTTTCGAGTGTTTGAGGCCGGGAAAATCTTATACGATATATGCGCCCACTGCCGGAATGTGCTTTTTGGCGTTTACTATTTTCGGATATCCTCCACATGAGAGTGTAGTCCCCTGAAAGCAATTATTTGAAGTATGTTCTTGGAGAGACCGGGAGGTTTTGGTATTTATGAGCAAGATTGAGCAAAATTTTAGGCTCGCTTTGGATTTGGCGAGGATCGACAGGTGGCGGTGCCAGGAATTGAGTGGCGGATAAAAGGAATTCTGCATAGTAACAAGTCACTCGAATTCTCAAATTTTCTATACATTACAACAACGAAATACATCACTCTTGCCATGAAGCCTTCAGCGCACAAGGAATCAAATCACAAGTGATTTCGCTCAAGTTGTCGGAGTTTCCCTTAGATGCGCGCCATCTAGCTGCCCAGCACATTGGCCTTGAGCTTCGGAATGTCAAACGCCGATTTGCCCTGCCGGTTGCGGTAGAATGCAATATCACCTACAGATATTGTCTTGCATGAGAAGCACGAGCAGAGAGAGCGACAGACAGACGCACCTTCATCCTCGATGAACTGGCAAAAGTTGTAGTTGTACCACAGGGCCTTGAAGACGTAGTCATTCGACCGGTGGTAGTGCGGGCCGACGATCTCCTTGAGGTACTTGGTCGCCTCGGCTCCGCTGTACCACGGCATCATGGGGAAGAAGTGATGGATGACGTGATAGTGCGCGACTGATGAAGAGATCCAGAAAATCAGACCATAGGCCACCTGACAGACGAGGCGGGGAAAGCGCCCACAACGCACCATCATGGAGGAAGAAGCGACCCTGCCAGCCGAGGAAGTCCCGGTCCACGGTAGCCGCGGCCCCGCGCTGGAAGTTCCACTGGCCCTTGCGGTAGTGCGGGAGAATCGGGTCCGTGTGGTGCAGGTAGGTGATCATGATGAACCAGTGCGTGACCAGCAGCCAGGGGACCCAGTAGAATTTGACGACGTTCATCGCGCCGAAGCGGACTGAGAGATCGTACAGGAACACACCCATTGCCGCGAGTCCGAGCGTGGAGAGCATGACGTAGGCGCCCTGTCCCTTGTTGAACATGATCGCGTTGGCTGCACGGCCGGAATTCAGCTTGGACGAACGACAGTCAAAGGGAGAGGAAAGGCGCACGGTTAAAGTGGTTGGAGTACTTCGGGTACCGCTTCTGTCCAGACACGTTGAACACTGCAAACAATGTCAGCCGGTGGGTCTCTGCCAGTGACCACGGCCATCGACGCACGCAGGTAGGCCGGGAACGCGATGAACTCTTGGATGAGCAGCATCGTGAGTGTGTACAGCGGGGTGTCGCCGAAGAGCTCCTCCAGCTCGAGTCCCTCGCTCTGCTCGGGCAGTTTCAGGTCTGTCCGCGTGTGCGGGACGTACACCTCGTCGTTCTCGATCGACGCGTGGTGCGAGTGGTGGCGGTGGTGGACGTAGCGCCAGCTGAAGTACGGCGTGAGAAGGAATGTGTGCGTGATGAACCCAACGAGATCCGAGATGCCACGGCTCGCGGAGAACGCGCCGTGTCCACACTGGATACGCGTCGCCAAGTCAGCCACCAAGATTCATACAAAGCGTGGATGCCGGCGCACCTCGTGACCGATGACCCAAATGCCGGTAAGCATGAGACCCTGGAACCACCAGCTGAAGGGGACAATGAGGAACCGATCAAAGCTTCGCTCCAGAACTGAGACTGACTAGGTCAACCAGGCGGCCCAGTTGGCCGCAGTCAGAGCAAGCGGAGTCGCGCCGGCATTGACGAGGTACGACTTGAGCGTGGTGTCGATGTGGGTCGCGAGATAGAAGAAAGTCCCCGCGACGACAATGTCCCGGGCGAGATATGAGAAAGCGAGTCCCGTCTTGCGCTCGAAGAACTTGGCCGGAATATGGTCACGGATCTCCTTGAGGGTGCTGGAGATGACGGTCAGTGTGCACAGTTCCAGCCCCGTGGAGGAGCAGCAGACGCACTATTGCAGAGGAACGAACTCCTGTTCTTCTTTGTTGACTCGAGGTGCCATGTCGAAACCACTCAGGAGAAAGGGAAAGAGGCGGTGGGGATCTCTGCCGCAAACACTGCGTCAAGATATAGGGAAGACGGAGACGGCCGAGGAGATCGTTTCGGCGTAGTAGATTCTGAGGTGGTGAGGCTCAAGATTCGACAAGTTAGGCATCATGTCGAAGAAGAAGCAGGCAAATATATTTTGAATCTCCCAGTCACCTTGTCCAGCCGACCGATCGAAGCAGCATCTGTACTCGTCAATCACTTTTCTCTCTCGCACTTGCTGTTGGACACGCTCATAGCTGCGGATTTAGGGAGAAAGATGATCGTCACAAGCTTGCTTCCATCCGTATCCGGTAATTTTGATGATCGATAAGTGTGGGTAGTTTTGATGATACCCGCTTGCTTGTCGGGCTGGGTCTCGCATTGTGAGATGGTCAGTGTTGATGTGGGACTGACCCGCGGATTCGTTCAGTACAATCCACAGAGCAAAATTCACTGTTGGCACTCTCGACGATTGGAATCAGACGAGCATTCTCTTTTGAGATTTTTTCCCTCATTCCTAACTGACAGCCTGGCTTGCAACTTGAAATTTTCTCCGCGGGTTGCAACACGGACTCGCGGTCTTCTCTCTGAAGAAAATCATATCACCAATGCACTAATCTCCCACTCTGAGAAGTCGCTTCCTCCACGAATGATGGGCAGCGACCGACCCCGACCTCTCTGTCCGTCCGCATAATGTCCACCTTGAACATCCGGAACCGTCTTCTGCCAAGCAATCTGCGGGCACCCGTGCCCTTTCGGTAAAATAAGAGGAGAAAGCCGGCTAGTTGTCGACCGTTGGCGGTCAACTCACATGGGTCGTACACCTTCCGTGTATAAATCTCATCTTTTATCGGCTCAGAGATTGGCTTCGAAGCTCGATTATGGTCAATCTATCGAGCAAACTGGGCGCTTCCCCGTGGCTCCAGATTACAACCGTCATTTCCTGGAAACAGGACAACTCTTCCTTTCGGGGTGGAACCGCTGACTATACCAGACAATTCATGATTAAGAGATCCATGAGAAATCTAGTGCTTCTGACTAGGACGCGATCTATTCCCAATCTGCAGCTACGATGGAACATCGCAGGTCATCGCGCTCGAGGCATTTGCTTTTGTCAGTATCTCAAGTTCTGGACTCCAACTCTTTCATTTCTGAGACGGCCTGCTGAGAGAAAGCCCGTTCTCGAATGAGATCAGTTCTTGCCTGCGGATGTCTGCTAGACATCACGATTTTGCACGGGAACGGTCTGCCTTCGCAGGTTGCTCAACTCCGAGAACCATGCAACGAACCTTAGTTCATTTGGGCTTAACCCCGAATCAGATGAAGCTGGTCAGACCTAAATCATGTCTGTGCTCCATGCACCCGGCCACAAGCGATTAGATCACGCGCGGAGGAAGAATTCGTCAATTTCCGCAGGACCTCTTGATTCGCGATGTTCCAAGCGGCTCCCCGCCTGAGCCCCAAGGCTCCGCGTTATCTTTTGCTCAGCTTCAAGATTGCACTTCGTGCTCTGTCGCCGCATGGAAGACAGACACTGATCGATCTATTCTCACGTGAGGGCGCGGCATCATGGGGTATCTCCATTCGGCTCGGCAATCCACTCGACAACCTTCCTCTCTGAGAACGCGTCCCTAAGCATTGCAAGATCTGCTGTTCGACCAATCACGATGCACAGGAAGTAATTCACGCCATATATCGAGCACTCGCAGGTTTCGCCTTTGCTCTGCTCGTCTCCCCCATCCGGTCGAGCACACCAAGCACCGCTCATGTTTACTGAAAGCCCCGAGTACATCAAGAGGCGGAACACCCCGTTCTCGCCACCCACTGTGAGCCGACCCCGCGCTCACATTGACTGACTTGCTGCTGACACGGAGAGCGCAGATTACGTGGAAGGAGCTGCGTGCGGTGATACCGCCCGAGCTGTTTCGCAAGTCGACGTTCCGCGGGATGGTCAGCTTCGTCAAGGACGTCGCCTCCGTCGTGATTTTGTTCGCCCTCGGCCAACGGATCGACGGATTTGCGGCGGAGGTTGCTGTCGCGCGTGAGCTGACTCCAGGTGTCGCGTCGGTGCTCAAGTGGACGCTGTGGTCTGCGTACTGGTACGCGCAGAGCATTGCTATGGCTGGCTGCTGGTGTCTCGGTCCGTGACATCTCTTTTCCCCTCCCTCTGCGCTGTACTGACCATGAATCGATCATCATCAGGCCACGAGGCTGGACACCAGAACGTGTCACCGTACGGCGTAGTGAACGATACCGTCGGGTACATCCTCCACACCGCGCTCCTCACGCCATACTTTGCCTGGAAGCGGTCGCACCACACTCACCACGTGAGTCCTTGCATGGGCAGTCCGGTATAGCGTGTGATGCTGACCACCCTTGTGCCAGAAAACTGTGGGCTCGATCGAGCGCGACGAAAACTACGTGCCCCGCACGAAGTCGGAACTCGGAATCACGACGAAGGAGCAGCTGCACGAGATGTTCGAGGAGACGCCCCTCTACACGCTCGTCCGCATGTGCGTCATGCAGCTTCTCGGGTTCCAGGTCTATCTGCTCTTCAATACCCTCGGCTCGCCGCACGACCCGGCTGGCACCAATGTGCGTGGCCGTTTGATCTCCCTCTCCTGCACACTCAGTCTCACGGACCCAACAGCACTTCTCGCCATACTCTGTGCTGTTCAAGCCCGAGGATTTCTGGAACATCGTGCTCTCTGATGCCGGGCTGGTCGTGACATCGTCGCTGCTGATCAAATACGGCATGCAGGTCGGTGCTGCCAATCTCTTCAAGCAGTACATCTTCCCGTACTTGGTGTGTCTCGGGTCTGCGCAGTTGCGGTTCCGCCGTCTGATCGAGCGGCAGCTCTGCCACCACTGGATTGTGATGCTGACGTACCTGCACCACTCTGACCCGACGCTGCCGCACTACCGCAAGGGCCAGTGGACGTTCCTGCGCGGATGCCTTGCGACTGTCGATCGGCCGTTGCTTGGCTATATCGGCCGGCTGTACTTCCACAACGTGAGTCCTCGTCGCTCTCTGGTGGATTGGTATTGACCGCTGCAACAGGTCTCGCACGACCACATTGGCCACCACCTCTTCACTTCTATTCCGTACTGTGCGTTCCTTTTCACTCACCAGAACTTCTCCACTGACCGAGCTCCGTTCAGACAACCAGCCTGAGGTGACCAAGCGCATCAAAGCCGTGCTCGGCGTTCACTACAATGGAGACAACACGGTGCGCTCCAGACTTGACTATCACTGCATCCCTCGTGCATTGCTGATGTTCTTCCCCGCACAGAACACGTTCTACGCGCTCTACCGCTCGTTCACGACCTGCTGCTACATCGAGGACGAGGGCGATGTTGTGATGTACAGCAACGGGAAGGGCGAGACGATGCGGGAAGTTGTGCAGGACCCTGGCAACCGGCGCGAGAGCGATGCGATCCCAGACATGCTGACTTCGCTTCACACCGCTGGTTGATCGCGCGTGACCACCTGGACTTTAAGAGAAGGGCTCTCAACTCAAATATTACATCACGCCCGGCTGTGGGTGCTTGTCGTAGACTTCAATCAATGAATTTGTTGTTTCCTGTTGTGTAACTCTCCCTTCTCCGTGCTTCGAACGGTGCACTTAAAACAGCAAGCTTGAATTGTAGCAGTGTCTGTATCATAAACGACTCGATGTCTCGAAACTTCAATTGTGCACAACCGACATAGTTGAGACCTGTGCCCATCTCCTCTTTACTTTCGTTTATGTTCCCAAGACAAGCGGACTTCGTTGAAAACGCACAATACTCGATGAACTACCTGGTATTTATCGCAGAACATTCCATCCTGTCAAATCCTTACGCCTTGGAGTAAAACTGAACTGATGAGGATTGTCGACGTCTATATGCAGCCGGCAAGACCTTGAAAAACACACACTGCACAAAATCGGCCGATCGTAAATGACTTGAAGTCAGTCCTGGCTTGATCCCAGAAACAATGAGGACAATTGAACAGGAACTACCATGAAATTCAGTCAGGGATTGTGTTGCGCTCTACAGAGAATATCAGGAGTACACATCAATCAACGTCGGGTGCTATAATAAGAGACTTCGAAGACTGTAGATAGTCATGAGATCACGGGCTTGCTGTGGCCATGTGTTGTTACTAGCTAGATGCACATTCTCAAGACGTCCTGAGCGAGACAAACGAAACGACGAATCAGGAAAGATCGCTCGTTGATCAGCTAGTTTGAAAGTTTTCGTCACTCGGCTCTCGTGTATTTCCCGAGATTCATTCAGATGCGAACGAAGTCCAGTGCATTCAGCGCGGCACCCGGCCTGTTTCTTTGAGCTCAGGATGTCACCTCGAACATATGAAGGTTTGGGCTCAGTCATTCCACGGTACTAAGCGCCTCACCCCAGATGCCACCGCCATCATTACATAATAGACCCCGCGGGTACCTACTGGGTACCCATAGACGTAGCTCTATGGGTACCCAGTAGGTACCCCCCCCCCCCCCCCCCCCCCCCCGCGGCGGGGGCGCAGGGGCAGGGTCATGTGCAGGGGTCAGGGGGGGGATAATACATATCATGTGATTTATCCTGTAGATCAGGCAGCTGGGTGGGAGAAAAAATAGAATCATGTGAGGCATCAAATGGGCAGGGGATGGCAGGATAAAAAAAATCACGTGATCAAACACATGAGATTTCAAAAATGTTGGCGGGGTCACTACCGCCCCCTCCCGCACACCAGGGCGGACAGTGGGCGCATTATCACATGACTTTTTGGAGACTTTTTTTTGCACTGTTTAGCATGGTTTCTGTTGTCCTCCTAATACATTGTATGTTGTAGCCGGTTGGTAGGCAGATGATCACATGACTTTTCACAAATAAAACAAAAAGCAGCTCCAAATCATCCCACTGGGATTTCAATAGCTGGGTTCAATTTTAACCATACATTTGAGCTTGAAAACCCAAAATTGTGAATCCAATCCTGGTGGTGGCTTGGGCGGGGTTGATTGCGGGGGTGCATAAACCTCTGCCCACCCCCGCCACAACCCCTGCCATCACCCCCACTGCAACCCCCGCCATCACCCCCGCCATCACCCCCGCCGCAGTGGTGCACTTGTCCCTGCCATCTCCAAATATGAAATATTATGTAAAGTGACAGCTCGGAACACATTAGCTCATTAGCCAATCAGAACCTGTATAAAGGTCATACTCCAGTGTTTCTGCTCTTCTGACACTTTCCCTACATGTATTGCAGCCAAAAATCATTAGAATAATGTCTCCCTATGTTACTCTTGTCAAATATAATGCTAATTCATGTTGTTTGTCTGTTCAAAATTTGAAACATTGAAACAGTCCATGGTTGGGTAAGGTTCCTATGTAGAGACTACTTCAACATGATTCACTTTGGGTATTGCACAAAATATATTTTCTACAAGGGCCAAACTTTGCACAACTGAAAGATACACTCTTTGACATTGCTTGAATCAAGTCTTGGGAGTTCTGGACTCTGGAACAATTCAGAAACATGGAATGAATTCAAAACATAGTATATTTCTGAATGTGAGATATAGGCCAATTTGATGAGATATAAGCCACTGGTTATGTTGAATGGGATATCTGGCAATGCTTTGGCTCTCTACCTTCCACTATACAACTTTTGTTCTTAACAAAATGTGTGGTAAGCAACCTAAGCTTATAAAATCAATTGTTGCCTATATAAAACAAAGGTAAAGCTGTTTCATTGAAAATTGGGTAGAGGTTACCTTGAAGTTGCTTGGGTGTCAGTACTGAAAATCTAGAAAGTCATTCTGAGGTTCATCCGCATTTGGCAAGTGCACCACTGCGGCGGGGGTGATGGCGGGGGTGACGGCGGGGGTGACAGCAGGGGTGACGGCAGGGGTGACGGCGGGGGTTGCAGTGGGGGTGATGGCAGGGGTGATGGTGGGGGTGATGGCAGGGGTGATGGCGGGGGTTGCAGTGGGGGTGATGGCAGGGGTTGTGGCGGGGGTGGGCAGAGGTTTATGCACCCCTGCAATCAACCCCGCCCAAGCCACCACCAGGATTGGATTCACAATTTTGGGTTTTCAAGCTCAAATGTATGGTTAAAATTGAACCCAGCTATTGAAATCCCAGTGGGATGATTTGGAGCTGCTTTTTTGTTTTATTTGTGAAAAGTCATGTGATCATCTGCCTACCAACCGGCTACAACATACAATGTATTAGGAGGACAACAGAAACCATGCTAAACAGTGCAAAAAAAGTCTCCAAAAAGTCATGTGATAATGCGCCCACTGTCCGCCCTGGTGTGCGGGAGGGGGCGGTAGTGACCCCGCCAACATTTTTGAAATCTCATGTGTTTGATCACGTGATTTTTTTATCCTGCCATCCCCTGCCCATTTGATGCCTCACATGATTCTATTTTTTCTCCCACCCAGCTGCCTGATCTACAGGATAAATCACATGATATGTATTATCCCCCCCTGACCCCTGCACATGACCCTGCCCCCTGCGCCCCCGCCGCGGGGGGGGTACCTACTGGGTACCCATAGAGCTACGTCTATGGGTACCCAGTAGGTACCCGCGGGGTCTATTATGTAATGATGGCGGTGGCATCTGGGGTGAAGCGCCTGCGGACTGTTGGCATTCCCATAGCTATCGCCGGTCAACAAGTAGATTTATCATCTGCCAACCCCTTCTCCGCTTGTAGCAGCCGACTCCCGAATGACGGCAACGCACCACATTTCTCCTCTCTATCTCCGGATAGCGGGAAGACAGGGGACAGAACACGATCAATCGCCCACTTCTCTGCCATGTCGGAGGTTTCAACAACTGGGACCTTCCCCAGGCTACAATGTTCAGTCAGTGCGGCGTTACTCTCGTGTCAGAGCTCGTTGCCACGCATGGAGACTCGTGTGGGCGGAGATCGGATTAGATATGTAACATGGAGCGAATGTGATTCCGCGTTTGTTCCGTAGTACGTGCTGCTCAAAATTAATCTGTTTACTGGAAGCACTCGGGATGACCCGCAAAAACCCGTGAGTCATTTAAGAATCTGACAAATGTCGAAGTGGAGAGGAAACAGACTCCGCATGTGCTGCTTCGACCGCTGAACTTGAAAGGCAATGAGGGCTTCTCGCTCCGATTGAGTTTCTGAGTGTGATGTCCCCGCCGCGGGACGCTTAGGCACCCTGCTTACCGCATCCCATGCGTGGAGCCCGGATATACTTTCCATAGGCGGGACGGTCGTGCGCGCCGTGCCCCAGTATCGGGAGAAAGTCTCAGTCCGTCTCCGGTCAGCTAGATTCGAAACATCGACGATCAGAGATTATCTTGCGATTTCGCCCCTTCACAATCCGATCTGGCCCATCGAGAAACGATTCAGGATGAAGTTTGAAATAATGTCCTCATGCCCTCCTGGTCACTTCCCCGGCTACTTCCACCGAATACACGGGATAAATTTTCACATTCCACCTCGGAGATTAACTTTGCCGCAGTCAGATCTTCCACAGGAACGGGAGAAGCGTACTTTCTCATGGAACTGCATCTGCTGCTACTAAGTACATACTTACAAAAGATTATCATCAACCTCGGCTACATCAGGAGTTCAATATCAGCCGGGCCCCGGCTCACCCAACGAGCTTACTGATTTAGTCTCAGCTTAGTCAGATCGAAAATTCCTGCTGTCCATGCGTTGTGCGCTGACAGTAAGTAGAGCTGAAAAGGTCCGATAGTCCCGAATCCTAGCTCTGCGCAATCTTCATCTCAGCGTTTGGAGTGAACGGTCAGTCCGAACGCTTTTGTGGGACAGGCGCTGAACACATTTTGGAAAGGATGTGTCTCTCTGTGTCTGAGGGGCCTTAGTCAGCGCACTCGGAGTTGCATGCTCAATGCTGGGTCGATCATCGGGGCTGCCGTGTCTCCTGTGCGCGAAGGAGTGCGCGCATGCGGATGCAGTAGCGGCCCGTTCATTGAGGTGACTAACCGTCAATCACTCATCCCCGGCGCCGCCTCTGGCTGTCAAGTCGTTCGCTAACCACTCTCTTACAACTATAAAGGATGTAGCACTCACGCCCCGGAGTGATTACACACCCTCGCACTTCCATGCCCTGCCGACACGTTCTAGCACTCATTGCTCCGGCTTGGGGCCATGCGCTCCCCTACATCCACCTCACGACTCGGATGTTGGCCTCGGATCCGGAACTGGTGGTCACGATTGTGCAGCACGATAACTTCGGTATGTACCGCTGTTATGTTTCGACTGACCCTCTATACTGACGGGTTTAGTCCCCAGAATGGTGAAGGAATTCGCCTCGTGCTCGTATGATACGAGCAGGCTAAAGATTCAGGGTGTAGGTGATAAGGAGTGAGTTTCCAGTCTGCTTCTGATTCGGATCATTTCATCGGACACAGCCTCCAATCCACACCGGCGAACATCCAAGAGAGTCTGAAACAGCTCACAGCTGGATGGCTTCAGCTCCTCGCTAAAGCAGTCGGAGAAGGAACCAATTGGCCCAGGCCAAGCACATTGCATGTAAGTCAGATGTTCAGGCTCGATGAACGGCTCGGCAATTTAAATAGATGGATTTCTGCGGAGGAGGATTCGTTGTGAAGGAGTCGAGAGCGTTATTAGGACCGGCTGGGAAAATCTTGCTCTGGTGCTCCACTGGGGTTGCGGCGTGCATGGATCACTTCAGCCTATTCGATTTCAACAAGACTGCACGCGAGATCTACGCCGATGAGACCAAACGAGCAGGAAGGACGATGAACGAGATTCTTGGCGACGTTTGTGCCAGGTTTCTTTTCCAATCAGGCCTTTTTTCTATTACCTTTCCTAGGTTACGTGTGCTGGTAATGGCAGTGACAAACTCGACGGGCGAATTCTCGACATTCCTGGAGGAGTCAAGATATATGATCATGAGCACACCGCGCAGGCCGCTGGTTCACCGCGTCACTTCACGACTATCATGGCATCCGCACAAGAATTTGCCCAATTAGCTGACGGCTTTTTTTGCCCCTCCAGTAGCCCTTTGGAGTCTGCCGCAGTTGCCTCCGCTCGCGAGTACTACAAGCAGCGTGGGCAGGAACTTTTCCTCGTTGGTCCTCAGATGCACGATGATGAATGGGAAGCTCCATCAGCAGGTGCCGGGCCCAGCGATGAGCGGGTGAAGACCTTCCTGGACGATGCACGCAAGAAATACGGACCGAAATCCGTGTTGTACATATCTTTCGGGTGCGTCACGAACTCCCCTTGGTTTCTCAAGTTGAACTGAAGCTCGCTCAGCTCATTATTCTTCCCTGTGATGACACCTCATCTGGTCGAGATCATGATCGACGTGCTGCTGAGTCTAGACAATGTTGTGCCTTTCGTATTCGTGGTGGCTGGAATGATGGCTTCATTGCCAGAAGCGGTCATCGATCGCATTCACGCCAGCGGCAGAGGACTCGTCTGCACTCATTGGGTTGATCAGAAAGCCATCTTGAAGTCTGGGACGATTGGATGGTTTTTGACCCATGGCGGTTACAAGTCAGTTCTGTTCACGTTGAAGTCCAGACGTGCACATTTCCAATTCATTCATAGCTCGTTGACCGAGGGGCTGAGTCAAGGAATCCCGCTTATCTTCTGGCCCATTGGAGCAGAGCAAGCTCTCAATGCGGCCACGCTCTCAACGGGTCCCCGTCCCATTGGGATCGAGCTTTTCCAGGTGATTATCACCATTTCGATTCCGACGCAATGTAATGACCTGCCAATGCACAGATTCGCGTCGGTGACCAACTGGGTCCTTCTCTTCGTCCAGACGCTCCTGTGATAACAGGAGCTGCCGAGGACGCGAAGGCTGAGTTCAAGCAGGTATTCAGTGATCTCAAAGGATCTAGAGGCGAAGCCCTCCGACGAAACGCTATCCGCGTTGGAGATCTGTGGCGCGAGGAGAGAACAAACGGGGAGGCTGTGCGCGAGATTGCGAGGCTTACTATGTTCTGAAAATCAGACTGTTCTTCGTGTGCTAGCGAATTATGGAGGGACGTTTCACCCTATCCGCCCACGCCATCAATCTGAGGATCGAGCACTCGTGTGGGCATGCTGAGCAATATGCCACAGCGAGCGGATGGAATACATCTGTTGTTCATTTGAACCCGATGAGACGCGATCACTTCGGAGCATCCCCGCAGCTTTTCTCACGGGGTGAACCTAAGCGGCGGTGTTAAGCAGTTGATGGTGGCCCATTGTCCGGTCAAAGCGATGGACAGCTGGTCAACTTCGAAAAAGTCTCCCTGCCTGTAAATTTTGGGAAAATTACACGAAATACAGTCATGGGCGGAGCATCGACAACCAGAAGTAGCGGAGAATGCCAAGAGCGGAGACGTGAGGCGTGGAGTGAAGACTGTCCGCCACATGCATCCTCTACCGGCGGTTCAGAACAATTATCATTCCAGATTCTGCTAAGGCATATTGTCACCCGGTCGTGATCCTCTCCCCCGATTCTCATTGCTGCACTCACTGAGGGATACAGAAAAAGGAGGGAAATTGGCAAAGCTTGGGGGGTGGGAGACCAGCTCGTAGTTGCGGGCTGACGGACATCGTTGTGCACGCTCATATTAGAGAACCTCAGAGATCAGTATCTGCTCGTGATCACCGGAGATTCTTGGGTATGTAACTGACAAGCGGATCCGTGCTCACGAGAATGATCTGACAAAGTCCCGGATACTCGGCCCAAGGGTCTGCAACTTCCGTGTCGTCAAAAGTGTTTTGTAACGAAAACTCTGTCCGAATGATCGAATGTTCAAGAATCTCAGGTGACGGATAAGGATCATCCCATCGGTGGGAGTGCGTTGCCACTCCATCTAAATGTCATTCGGTCCACCTGCGAGTCGACGGGTCGAGATCTAGATTGTCACATGATCGCTTGCAAACAGACTAGGCTTGGAACAGTCACGTTTTTCCAACCATTCTGCTCCTGTTAAGCCAAGATACTCTTCGGCATCCTTTGAGACATTTCTCAGACGTGAATCGACATCTGTGATCATGTTCCTCGATGAGGTCTACTTCATTCCAAGTGCAGGATTCATTCGTTGCGCGAACTGTGAGTATACGGAGAAAATTTAGGAACAGTATCATTTGGGGAATCATTGTATTTCTGGTGTTTTTATTTCCGAGGACAGATCAAATACAAGTGTGCGACCAAGTTAGTCGAGACGGCACAGAAAATAGAAAGTTCTGTGCACCATTTTCTATCCCGGGTCGGCCGCAAGAGGCGAAAAACTGAGGAAGTCGTAGAAAAATGCACACGTCACAATGAGAGGCTGCGGTCCGCAGGTTATATCAATCAATCTTTGGTTAAATCAAAATGAACATAATAGACGAATCAATTCCCAATTTACAATGTGCTGGCTTTTCACCCAGCCTCACTGTCCAGTGTCATCGGAGCGATTGATCGATCATGTACTTAGTCCGCTGCCAAGACACCTCCCCTTCGTCATAAAGCATCTCTGTTGTAGACAGATGATGCACAGAAGCACCAGAAGCCCTGTTTCTCGCGCAAGATTGCTCCTTTGGCTACTACGTGTGACTTCATAGATCATGATCGGCCTCAGCAGTATTTCGCGTTCAACTTCCGCTGTGTTCCGGTCCACCAACGAAGCTTACTCATGTAATCCAACCAAATTCACATGAATCAAAAGTCCCGTTAATTCAATGTTTACATCGATATGGGAGGTATTCACGATTAGAAAAATTACAGCCTTCGGTTTAGCTTACCAGGATGCTTCCAAAATTTATCATCTGAATTGACAACTCTCCCTAAAGAGGAAGCGAACCTCGGCGGGACACGCCCCGTTAACGATGACTCAGCATGGATGACTCAAACCAAGTTCTTTCCTGTTATCTCGCAAGCAGTTATAAAGGATGCATCTTTGGGAGCCAGTTCTCACCGTCAGTGCTTATCATGCCTGCTCGACACATCTATGCGCTCATTGCGCCGGCTTGGGGCCATGCACTGCCTTACATCCATCTCACGGGTCGAATGTTGGCTTCAGATCCAGAGTTGGTTGTGACGATTGTGCAGCACAACAACCTCAGTGCGTGCCTGTGTGGTATTGGCCTCGACATTACTCACAGGAATTCGTAGTCCCCCAGATGTTGAAGGAGCTCGAGACGTGTTCTTATGATACGAGCAGGCTGCAGATCGAGGGCGTAGGAGACAAAGCGTCAGTCTCATGCATTGTATCTCCCATTTCTCATGAAAACGAGGCAGCATCAAATTCTCGCCAGTCGTGGTGGGAAACATGCTCCATCAGCTCACAGCTGGATGGCTTGAGCTCCTCGCAAAGGCTGTCTCCGGAGAATCAACCTGGCCCAAGCCTAAAACGCTGCATGTACGCCCAGTTGCCAGGATTTCCGGAATACTCTAAGCTCTTGTGACAGATGGACTTCTTTGGAGGGGGCTTTGTTGTGAAGGAGTCGAAAACGTTGTTGGGACCAGACGGGAAACTGCTGATGTGGTGTTCCACCGGGATCACGACTTGCGTTGACTATTTCAGCGAATACGATTTCGCTGGAATTGCCAGGAAGATTTACGACGACGACAGCAAACGAGCAGGGAGGACGATGGAGGAGATCCTCGGTGATGTACGTATCGCATTACCCCTCGTCTTCGGATAACTTCGATGCCACCCGCTATAGGTCGTGTGTGCCCTAAATGGAAGCGACAGACTCGACGGTCGCATTCTCGAGATCGCCGGTGCAGTGAAGATCTATGATCATGAGCATATCGCACAGGGCGCGGGATCACCGCGAGAACTCGCCCCCGTTTTGATAGCCACGCAAGAGCTTGCTCGGTTGGCCGACGGGTTCTTTTCCCCGACTAGCGTAGCTTTGGAACCGCTGACAGCTGCTTTCTGTCGCAACTACTTCGAGCAGCGTGGGCAAGAGGTATTCCTCGTCGGCCCTCAGATGCACGATGATGAATGGGAGGCCCCGTCAGCCGGTCCGGGTCCCAGCGATGAGAGGGTGAAGACCTTTTTGGATGATGCGCGGAGGAAATTCGGGCCGAAGTCCGTGTTGTACATCTCGTTCGGGTGCGTTACAAAGTCTCATGTTTCAGAATGGGGGAACGTCAATTCGCTCAGGTCGATGTACTTCCCCGTGGAAACGCCCCATCTTGTCGAGGTGATGATCGACGTGCTGCTTCGTCTCGAAAGTCCAATCCCCTTTATTTTTGTCTTGGCTGGCGCGATGGCTGCCTTGCCGGAGGAGACCATCGATCGTATTCGCACCAGCGGCAGAGGACTCGTCTGTGCGCACTGGGTCGACCAGAAAGCCATTCTAAAGAGTGGCACAATCGGCTGGTTCTTGACTCATGGCGGTTACAAGTCAGTCCTATTGTCGCTCAAAACTGACTTTCATGCCGCTGAATCATCCGCAGTTCGTTGACCGAGGCGTTGAGTCAAGCCATCCCGCTCCTCTTCTGGCCGATCGGCGCAGAGCAAGCTGTCAATGCGGCAATCCTATCCACAGGTCCACGTCCCATCGGAATCGAGCTCTTCCAGGTATTTATCATTCACACTCCTTCACTGACTTGAGTCGTCAGTTTCTCATGATTCTCAGATTCGAGCCGGTACCCAACTCGGGCCTTCCCTGCGCCCCGAAGCACCCGAGATCACCGGAACAGCTGAAGACGCAAAGTCTGAGTTTGAAAGCGTGTTCAGCGATCTTAGAGGATCGAGGGGTGCAACCTTGACACAGAATGCTGTCCACGTCGGGGATCTGTGGCGGGAACAGAGGGTCAACGAGGAGTCTGCGCAAGAAATTGCTAGGCTTGCATTATTTTAAATCAGACGGTAAATTCAACTGGAATTTCATGTTCTTTTGTTCCGGAAATTAAAATTTAAAAGATTGTTTTTTCTCTGTTAGAAAGAGACAAACGTTGCTCTCAGTTGGGGTTTGGACCAAAACCCACTTCAAGCAATTTTGTTTCTTTGGGCAAGTTTTCATTTCTCGATAACACTTCATGATGTTCAAGTATCCAAAATGGAATAAACTTTCTTGGGGTTGCCAGAAGTAGAATCACAAAACCCCCTAAAAAGATCATGATGTTCAAGATATGTTCAACTTTGATTATGCAGATTGAACATGCGACCCAAAAGGGAAGTGATGCAACATCTGTGATCCGATCATCACTGGGCCTGTCAAGATGAGCTTTGTTCAAGATTAGATTATTATGCTCTTCAGATAAGCAGATAGGATCACGTCTCAGGTAGAAATCACAGGGTGACCAAGGTACTAAATAAAAGAATATCAGACTGCACAATTGTAATTTCTTATTCTTGTTCCGAAATGCTCACCAGGTATCATTAGAAAATCCCACTTGACCACAAGTTTGATATCATTGGCTTGAATCTCTCTCTTGAGGCGACCTTGTCAATTATTTGGTTCTAAAATCAGCTGCCAAATCACTCTTGCACCTCCAGTCGTCTCTCGAACACATCAGCAGTCGAGTTGAGGGTCATCACTTGGACCATGCTAAGCTTTTGGCAGCGCAAGGGCATTCAACGATCAAAACAAATTCTCATTTCTGAGACTGAAATTGAAGCATCCCTGCATGAAACAACATTCTCCTCCACAATAATTCTAAACTGGTGGTAGGAGTCCATGAAATAATTACTTATGAACAGATAAGTTAAGATTTCAGGCGGCGTGAGATGTGATCGAGGCAGGAAGCGCGTTATAGATAGGACAGAGCTGGTCCCATTCTGACGTGGGGACCAGCTCCGAGTCCCAGTCAGGGATATCCTCAGCGAGCACGATTCCGAAACCAACCTGCAAGTGCCAGTCAATGTGGCAGTGGAGGAACCAAGCTGTTCGATCATCAGTTGACGGATGGAGAAGACACGGCGGTGATCCCCGACTCACGTCCGCGGTTATCAGTGAAGAACCGAATTGTCACGTTGTCGCCGGTATTGCCAATGCTGACAACGTCACGGCGAGCCGGGTTGACGTAGTTGTAGGTAGTGCTTCCGGCAGGCCGGACCACATCAAAGACATGTCCGTGCAAATGGAAGGGGTGCTATCCAGTTTATGAGTGGTGCGATCAAATAACGAGATAAAGAACGGAGCTCACAGGACCGGCGATCGCACCCGCAGCAAGCGTGATCTCGACCGACGCAAAGTGTGGGAGGGTGATGACTGAGCCACCAGGGAGCAGCGACTGTGCGGTCTTGGCCCCGGACAGAATTTGGAGCAGCACCGGAACAGTCGGGGGGACAAATGTCGCGCCGTTGATGGTATATTTCAACGTGGTCTGTAAATTTATCTGAGCTCATACTGAGATAGACAGATAAACTATTTGGCGCACCAAGTCGAAACCCAAGGCCAGATTGACCTGCACATCGGCTCCACCAATGTAAGCGCCACCGGGAGCACCAGGATTGACGAGCGGGTGCAGGTTGACCTCGTTCACCAGCCCGTTGACCGAGGTGTCCTGCGAAGTCGTCGGCTCAGAATCGCTTGCTCCGATGTCTTCAAAACGTTGATGAGAATGGGACGGGAATTTCCATACATGTGAGCTCACAGCGAAGGATCGCAGAGTTAATTCCTCCGGCGAAACCAGCGGGACCTAAGTTCGGGTTTGCGCGGATCCAATAGTTGTCAACGGCTTGATCTGCCTTCAGAATGAACGAATAGCGTTGGGCTTGATGTAGTCAGTCGGCTGTGGGATGGGGAAAGTGTTTCAAAGGCCGCTCACCGGCGAAGATCTGGATGGAGTCGACGCTCAACGGCTCGTGCAGAACACCGTCGGCCTCGATGATGGTTAGGTTCTTGTGTCCGTCGATTTGGAATACGTAGTTGGGGTTGCAGGCCGTGTTCAAAAGCCGGAAGCGGTAGCGAAGACCCTTTTTCACGTAGATGACGGCGAGGGTTGTGTTCGAGACGGTCTCAGCGGTGCGTCCGAGACCGTTGATGAGCAGGGAAGTGGGTGTGCTAGAGAGTCGACGTATCAGAATCTGAACCCAATGTTCGATCTTCCTGGCGTCACTCACGCAGGACCGACGACAGTTTCAGCGTAGACGTTGTACCAGTCCGAAAGCGTGATCACCGTGGACTCGTCGTCAATGTCGTATTCGTGGCGGTAGGCATCATTGGGATCGTAGATAACCATTGGGCCACGCAAGCCATCGCAGTATTGGGTTGCAAGGTGTGAGTGGTACCAGAAAGTTCTGAAACAAAGGAGGATCAGATGAACCGATTTTGTTTCCTATAAGAAATTGCCCACCCAGCCTGCTGGGAAGTAAAGTCGTATGTAAACGAGTTACCGGGCGAGATCGGACATTGATTGATGAACGCAGGCCCATCCATATAGTTAGTGCCGTTCTGAAACAACCCATGCCAATGCTGCCGGGACCATATTAGCGAACAGAGGGAAAAGACGCATGGCTTGGCTCACGATCGAGGTTGGCTCGAGCATGCGGATGTCCTGCTGCTTATCGATGACCGTGAGCTTGAAGTTGTCCCCAATGAGCCCGGTGACGAGGGGACCAGGGAAAGTCCCTCCAGCCAGAACAGCGGCGCGCGGGAAGCCATCGGGAGCGATAGTTTTGTTTGCCACCACCATGTCGCTAACGGGCCCAATTGTGTAACCTGAAGCCATACGAGCCGCCGCAGCGAGAGAGAGAATTGTGCGATAAGAGAACATCGCAAGAGAGATTTCCGGGGAGGCGAAACAAAAGGACTTTTTTTGAGTTTTCCAAGTGAGTTGGAGAGCAGCATTTATAGAATTGGAACCATGTGTTCATCAAACTGCATATCTTGTGGGAAGGCAGAAGTCAGGCTTTTCGCCCGGACAGGGCAGCATGGACGATCATCCTGACTAAGATAATAGCCGCACAGATTCGAGTAGAGAAGAAACAACGGAAATTACCATAAGGGGAACTGTCAGTCGCGAAGCGCAATCTATATGTCGGGTGCATTTTAAACCACTTCTCAACCAGTGGAGGTAAGGTGAGTTCATGCTGTCTCTTTGTCGGCTTACTGAAAGAGTAAGGCTGACCTCAAGTGAACCCTTGCTCGCTTTTGAATTTGCTTCGGGACACGACCAAGGAATAGGAACTCGCACAGAGCGCACGCGGTCCGGCCATCACTTGCGTCATCACCCCGCCTAGGTGCTCGCGCCGACGTTGCGTAGGATGAAGGAAGAGCCTTGAGTGCCGCGGGTGCCAAATCTTGTTTCCAATAGTCCCCCGGTCACTACTGACCAGGTCAATCAACCTCGAGCGGCTGATTTGCACTACGAAATCCACCAGTAGGAGGCTGACTTTCACTGTGTCGTATAGAATGAAAGACGTTCCGCAGTTTGTAGATGGATTTTTCTGAGTCAGGTGAGGCGCAATTCTATTGCGGCTCATTATTGTGGGCCTGGACTATAATCTCAACGATTTGCACTTACGGATTGAGCTATGAGCTCTTAGCACTCATTTTCACTGTTTGGACTGGAGTAAGGTCGTCGTGGGGATTGATTTTGCCTGACTAGTGACCGGGGGCTGGCACGGCCATCATACACTCGTGGTCCGTCAACACCGCCGACAGTTTACCCTGTGTTCCGCACACAATGACGTTGCCTACAACGGATGGCACGCGGCACGGGCTTTAGTAAGCCAATGATTCGACTGGGCGCTTCCACGAGCACCTGCTGCATGGTATTGCACCTGGCTGTCAATCCCGGTAGACGAGGAAGGCTTTTTTCTGCCTACCGTTACCATCCCGGTGGCACTTCTCGAAGCTGCACATGGATTCAGTCCACATGGCTCGAGCGGCGGATTCCGCTTCGTTGTTCACGGCTAAATGTTCGCTTTCTTCCGAGTCTCACATTCTGCCATGGAATGCCGCGGCAACCTGGGCTCAGTGCAATTTGTAGATTGCACTCTTCGATTGGAGATACTCGCCGAGGTAGCTTCTAACATCCCATGCGCCAGTTCAAACACTGGGGTGACTGTCTACCCGAAGACGGATGTTTCAAAACATGGGAAGAAGCTTCATTTCTCAGCGAATTGCTTCCTTGGCTTATCAACATCCGCCACCTCGCCGGCTATGCTGACTCAAGGAGGAACTGGGCTTCTAATCCACGGCTATGTTGTGTGCTTACAGCATTCATCAGATTCGTAGTCGCGAAGCGCGAGCAAACCTCCGCAATGTTGAATCTCAGACTTGGCCTAAGCGATATCTAAAGACCAGCAATATTCGGCCAAACACAGTCTCCACCCAGATGCTCTTCAGAGTAATCAACTCGTTCCACTTTGCTTCACTATAAATATGCGAAGTTCTACTCACCCTCCATCCTGACTCGATCATCGAAGCTGTCGGCTGTCCCATGTAGCCAGAAATTTATCCGGTGACTCAAAATGGATCACTCATGCCAAGTTCTGCTTGCGACTATAAAGGATGTCGCACTCGGGATCGGACCAGGTCTTGGTTCACAGCTTACGACAGTGCCATGGTATCTCGACATGTCCTAGCACTCATCGCTCCAGCATGGGGCCATACGTTACCGTACATCCACCTTACTACTCGACTGTTAGCCTCAGATCCGGAGTTGGCCGTCACGATTGTGCAGCACAACAATATCGGTAAGTGCCGCCGTAGTATCTTTACTACGATTCCCTATGCTGAATAACGCAGTATCCAAGATGATGAAAGAGCTTTCAACTTGCTCGTACGACACTGACAGACTAAAGATCGAGGGTGTAGGTGAGAGCGAGTGAGTCTACGGCTTCTTCTCTGGATCCAATTTAACCGATCGGCACAGCCTCCCATCCACATCAGCCACGCTCGGGAAGAGTTTCGCACAGCTCTCAGAAAGATGGCTTGAGGTCCTCGCGAAGGCAGTCATCCCAGGAAATACCTGGCCCAAGCCTCAGACGTTGCATGTATTTGAGCTTTTCAGTCTTCGATAAGAATCTCATTCCCCGAAACAGATGGATTTCTTTGGAGGACTCGTTTTCGACGAAACGAGGGCGTTGTTAGGACCGGAAGGGAAGATCCTGCTCTGGTGCTCTACTCTGATCACGGCCTGCATGGACCAGTGCAGCGAATACGACTTCGTCAAAATCGCCCACGAAATACACGCCGACGAGGAGAGACGAGGGGGCAGAACGATGGAGGAAGTTCTAGGCGACGTGTGTATGCAACCCGCGTCCCATTTTCAGAGTAGCTGAACGCCATTTCATTCAGGTCGTGTGCGCCGCGAATGGAAGCGACAAACTCGACGGGCGCGTTCTCGAAATTGCTGGCGGAGTGAAGATATACGACCATGAGCATCAGGCACAGGGCGCCGGATCAACCAGTCAATTCACCGCTGTCAGAACGGCGACGCAGAAGTTGACTCAGTCCGTCGACGGCATATTCTGTCCGAGTAGTATCGTCCTGGAGCCAGTGACAGCGCCCTTCTGTCGCGATTACTACGAACAGCGGGGGCAAGAGCTGTTCCTCGTCGGTCCGCAAATGCACGACGACGAATGGGAGACGCCAGCGGCAGGCCCCGGTCCCAGCGAGGGCAGAGTCAAAACATTCTTGGATGACGCGCGCAAGGAATACGGGCCGAAGTCCGTCCTGTATATCTCTTTCGGGTGCGTCACAATGGACCCTCCCTCGTTTCGAGCTGGCCAAGTCAGATTCGTGCAGCTCGTGGTTCTTCCCCGTGGAAAGGCGCCATCTGGTCGAGGTGATGTTGGAAGTGCTGTTGAGCATCGACGCTGTGATCCCTTTCGTCTTCGTGCTCGCTGGAGCGATGGCTTCCTTGCCGGAGGAGACCATCGATCGCATTCACGCCAGCGGCAGAGGACTCGTCTGTGCTCACTGGGTCGATCAGAAAGCCATCTTGAAAGGCGGCACGATCGGCTGGTTTTTGACTCATGGCGGCTACAAGTAAGTTGGCTTTGAATTGGAGCTTCAGGCCGGCTTGTTGCTGATTGATTCGCAGTTCGTTGGCCGAAGGGCTGAGTCAAGGCATTCCGCTCATTTTCTGGCCTGTCGGAGCAGAACAAGGTCTCAATGCAGCCATGCTTTCCACCGGTGATCGTCCCATCGGAGTCGAGTTTTTCCAGGTATGCAGCAATATGGATGCTCCTTCACCGGCCTGTGAATCCAGTCACTCACGACGCATAGATTCGAGCTGGCACTCAACTGGGTCCTTCTCTTCGTCCAGAAGCACCCAATATTACAGGCACAGCTGAAGACGCGAGGGCTGAGTTCGAGCAAGTTTTCAGTGATCTCAAGGGATCCAGAGGCAAAACCCTTGAACGAAATGCCACCCGCATCGGAGATCTGTGGCGTCAGGAGAGAATCGACGGAAAACCCGTACAGGAGATCACGAGGCTTGCTAGGTTCTGAGAATTAGAGTGTCCAAGTATGTGGTTTTAGATAAGGGAAGGGATATCGGTTAGAAGTGATGGGTGGCAGTGATAAATCTGCGGCATACTCCGAGCACACGTGTGACTATCCAGTCTTCTCCGATTTCCAGTCATTTCTCCCCTCTTAAACTCACAGAATGCGACCGACGTAATCGAGAGAATGAGATTGCGGTTCATAAAGGGCAGGTCATCCCAACAGGATGCCAGCAGCAATGCTTAAGCAGGCTCCGTATGTAAATTGTTTGTCTCCTCTCATGAGCTGACAGCTCTTCAGGCGATGCGCACCCCCGGCTCGTCTGCACCCCTCCTCGTCGAGGGCGCCGTGTCACGTAATGTCAAACCCACTGCAGTTTCAGCCGTGCTCTGGAACGGCGATCTCAGCCCGATGCCCAACCCCAACCCCGGCCCTGGTCCTGCTTCCCTCGTTCCCCCTCGAGCGAGCCCAATCGGAAACAACATCGTCCCGGTCCGCGTCAGCTCGACCCGCTCGCCTCTCTCAACCGCCCTCACGATCTCCGCATCGCGCGTGTAGGACATGCGCCGGTTCCGCTCCCTCGGCGGCGTGGGGTCGTGCAGCATCACTGGCGCCGAATAGCGCGCGCGTTTCCGGGGCGGCTGGTGTGCGGCGGCCGAAGGGATTCCCGGGCTTGGCTGTGAATGCTGTGAGGACCTCCCAGAGGACGCGTCGGAAGTCTTGTCTGGGCTGCTGCGGCGGGAGCGGGAGCGCTTCCATGCAGCCGGGGCCCGAGGGGCCGGCGGGACCTGCGGCGGGCCCGTGAATGAGGTTGTGGGTGTGATTAGTTCCCTCGCTCGGAGTCGTGCGAGGGGTTTCGGCTGGCCGAAAGTGCGCCTGTCGATCCGCGGGAGCGCGCCCACGACGTCGTCGGACTCTTCCACGGTGTCTGTGCCCTCTGCTTGGGCCTTCCGCTTTCCCCATGCCTTGCTCGGATGGTTTACTTCCCCCATCTCGGTGTCGCTGCTGCCACCGTCCCAGGCGGGTTCCGAGACGGAGCTGGATGGGGTTAGGATGGACATGGGCGAGAGAGGGCCCGTGAGCCCAGTCGGGTCTTTCATCGCCTCAAGAACGTTTGTAAGAGCAAGCTGCGCGGCTCTCTCCATCCGTGCTCTGTGTCGGGTTTGAGGCATACTGGTCGGTGGTGGTGGTGGTGGTGGTGGTGGTGTCAGGCAAAGGTTAGTGTGGTGCACAATCGGGTACTATTTGCTTATGTATCTAGCAGAAAAGTGGCAACTGACAACAATGGGCGCTCACACAGACTCGCTTTTGTACTGGCCCACCGTCGAGAAAGAGTCACTTCAGAGATCGGGGCCCGAGGCTGTGCAGCTTCCCCATTTGGAAATCTCACCCAATCAAGCGCGGCCGAGTCATTCAGCGCGTTTGTGACTGTCGGACAGTATCACGCCATGCCAGATGCCCCACGCACAGGTCGTTTTCTGTAGCTACCACTTCAAATCTGAGACGCGGGAGTGTCTGGAGGATCCCAAGCGCGCCCCCGCGCATAGATGGTGACTTTTGGCATGTCCGCGCACCTACAGAACGGCAGGCGCTCAACCATCACGGATCACTGTTCCTTTCCTGCTCTGCCACGGGTGCGTTACATCTGGCAGCACGCACGAGTGTCTGTTCATTGTTTCTTACTAGCATTTCGATCAGTGTTGCCGCGCAATCAGCATGGTCTGTTGCTCATTCGAACACATGGAACCACATGAAACCCTGTCGCTGTAGGGAAAACGAGGGCCAGTGTGAATACTATCCAAGTATAACACAGATTCAAGTAAGGAATACAAGACGAAAGTCTGAGGTACGGATCCAGAGGCTTGAGTTGGAGATGGCCCTGTTTCGAGGACAATATCAATGTCAAGTATGTAACGCTGAAAAATAAGCTTGAGGGCATAGACAAATATGATTGTGTTGGGACTGCGATTGAAGGCTACTATAGAGTCGGTTCTTAATGGCACTAAGAATGGATTCGAGTTGCTTTAGGACAAACAGACACTGCAGCACTCTATTCTGCTGGTTTACATACTTGTAAACGAAGAAACTACAAGGTTCCAACAGCCGCTTGTCAGTGTCTGGAAAACTGCCAAAAATCTATCCGAAGTTGCAGGACAGCCTGTCTGCATCGCGCGAACATCAATTCCAACAAAGGGTATGGACTAGCTGGCCGTGTCCGTCTGCACTTTCTTGGCTTTGACGCTTTTCCACTCGATTGCCAAGCAGCCGATGATGGACAGGGCCGACATCGCCACAGCGACATAAAATGCAGAGTCAAGAGCCTTATCGAGATGTCAAAGCCAGGTCCAACAGGTTGAGGGAAAAATCGTACATCGGAATAGGCGAGCAGTACGCCGGCAAGCTTGTCAGCAGGGACGTTCGAGCGAACAGCAGTAGCACCCGCGGACAAAACAACGTTCGGGTCGAGGTCTGGAACGTACTTGGCCAATCCGGTGACCAGCTTATTGTTGAAAACGTTCTGGCCGACGGAGACGAACAACGCTCCACGGATTGATTGCGAAAACATGATAATCGACAAGCCAGTTGGGACGTCAGCCATATCTAGCACTACCTGCACAGCCAGCATGGGCTGCTGCGTTCCCAGGCCGAGACCGAAGCCATGGATGATTTGGTACGGAATCCACTTGTTGGCACCAGAAGACACGCCGAGGGTGGAGATCAGCCCGGCACCGACGGTGGAAACTACAGTGGACACGATCATGAACGGCGCATAGTATCCCAGCCGCGTGACGAGTGCACCAGCGAGAATCGAAGAAGCAACCACGGCCAGGATCAAGGGCAAGGTGGAGATGCCGGATTTGAGCGCGGAGACGTTGTGAACCGTCTGGAAATAGATAGGGAGCTGGGCATGTGTGAATCAGGGAGGTGACTATACAAGGGATGAGGGATCTCACGTAGAACGAGAAGATGACGAGCCCTACACCGATAGACAACGCGTACCAGGTGCCACTCCAGACACTGCGCTGCATGAAAATGCGGACGGGGATGGTGGCCTGGTCACCCTGGCGGACCTGGACGGCGATGAAAACCGAGATAAGGAACCCGAAGAGAATAAAGAGTGCAATAATACGGCCGTCCTTCCACGCGTACTGGGTTCCACCCCACTGCAGCGCGAGAAGCAGGCAAACAATCGCAGGGATGAAGATGGCGGTACCAATCGGGTCGAATTGCATCAGTCTCTCCTTGAAAGACATCTCCTTCTTGACCTGGGCTTTGCCCGGCATCTTGAAGAAGAAGATGAGGAAGAGAAGGGTTATTGCGCCAGGAGGCAGATTCTGTCGTTCTCAATCAACCCCGCTTGTGCCGCCAGATGAAAGTACTCACGATGAGGAAGCACCACCGCCAAGTGATTTTGTCGGTGAATACACCACCCATCAAAGGGCCAGCAACGTTGGCGATCCCGAATGTCGCACCAATGATGCCGCTGTATATTGGCCTCTTCCTGAGTGGGACCGTGTTCGCGATGATGATCATGGCACCGGAGAAAATACCGGCCGAGCCCAACCCGGCAATCGCACGGCCGATAATGAGCGAGATGGAATTGGGCGCAGCACCACAGATAGCAGATCCTGCATGTGATGTGAGATCGCCGCGGGGGAAGAGGAGCGCACAGACGGATTTACCGATCTCAAAAACGACGATGGCTGAGACGAAGACCCACTTGACAGGCATGAACGTGTAGAGTTTTCCAAAGAGCAATTGCGTAGCAGCGGTCGTCTGATAAGTTCAGTGAGTTTAATCAAGGAGACACATAAAACAAGTTTTATACGAACGAGCATATATCTACGCACAGTGAAAAGTCAATCCCCGAGATGTTTGCAGAGAGAATCAGGCACTTACGCGGAGCCATACCATCCCACGTCGTTCAATGAGTTGAATTGGTCCGTGATCTTTGGGATGGCAGTTGCAATGACTGTGTTGTCCTAAAAATGAAGTCAGAATGTGTTCAATCGCTAAAGGGGCAACATGCACCAAAGCGACCAGGAATACACTCAAAAACAGGGCAATAGTCAGTAACCAAAGCCTCAGCCCCGAGGGATAGTCCATTTCATCCTCCCCCGGCTCGGGAGACGTCGTGGACGTAGCGGGAATAGTGCTTTGCATGCCCAGCGACTTCTCCGCCAGCTCGGACTGCTCCTTCTCCGTTTGGGGCGTCAGTGCGCCCTGTCTTTCTGCGCTCGCCAGACTCTCACTTGCAACTGAGGACATTACGATGCTCGTTGAGAAGGAGCGAGGGCTGGAGGGACTGTGCTCTCACAAGAAATGGAGAGAGCATGTTTTATGTTCAACCCACGCTGACTGCGGAGCGTAGATTCTTACGTAGGGATAGTGACCGATTCGGGCCGTTTGCATTTTCGCTCTTCCGAGGACTCTGTAGAGTTGCACTGCGCCTTTCATGAACCTCCCACGGACACAGTGCGGTCCATGTGCATGAGCAGGCATCATTGAGCTTCGTGAAAACGCCTCCGAGATTCCCGAGGCTATGAGGGCACTTCAGCATTCCTAGTCACACGAGATACAAATGAGAATATGAGCGAGCGAGATTAAGTTGATGATCTCTTTGTACTTGTTGATTGATGGGGCTTCCGGTCTTGTGTCTCGCGTCATCTGCCTGTGCGTTTTAACGGTTCCAAAGCTAATCTATTTGCTAAATAAGAGATTATGAGCGAATATATTTGCAACAAAGAGATTGGTTGAGACGGATTTTTCTGTATTGATCCTGTGAGTTTAATGTTCACAGAACATTTCCAGGAATCTCACCGGAATATTGGCCTCAACAGATCACAAATTTTCTTAGCTCTGGCTTAGAGTATGCACTCTGGGCACCCTATTCCCACAGCTCCGCTAATCCCTGATTATGTCTGCATCCAAAACAGGAAGGAGTCTATTGCATCATGGGGGAATTGATAACTGAGGTGGAATAACAGCCCTGGATTTCTCATACTATTTGATCAGATAAGATGAGTTTTCCTGTGATAATTATCCATAAAAATGCACCAATAAAATGAGGAGACCCAACGTCAAAGAATGAAAATCATGTCATTGATCATTTCTCACAGCCACTTCCACCCACCCCCTCAATAGAAAGTCTGGCAGTCAACCTCAGATGTCACATTATCATCAGCCTCGCCGTACAGCTGGGCTCTGACTTACACATCATGCTGACTCACGAAGTGCCAGCTTATTGGATCAATCCTTCAGACACTGTAGGCACGAAAATTTCTCCAGTGTATTTGAGCGGTAGGCCAACGATCCCAAGCTCACAATTGGCATGGATTTGAAATTATTCACCCCTCTTTTGGCAGAGATATAGCAAAACAAGATTCGTAGTCCATACGTCAAGCTGATTTGTGAGCGCAATCCTGGTGGGCCATCGGATGCAGTTCCGATGGTCCATCGGGTGCCACATCCGAATTGGCAAAAGGTGCTCGCAGGTAACTTCGGCCGCCGGGCTCGTCCATCAGCGTGACCAACTCAGTGCCGATCTCTACTTCTTCCTAAACCGTCCCCTGGCGGCCGCCTTTCCCACTATAAAAGATGAATCCTTCGGGTTACTGCTGACCTCAAACAGTCCCATGCCCCTTCGACACGTCCTAGCGCTCCTTGCTCCGGCTTGGGAGCGTGGAATCCCCTGCCCTCTATTCACCTGACCACTAGTAGGTTGGCCCAGATCCGGAGTTGGTGTCGCGATTGTTCAGTGCGACAACTTCCGGTGTGCGTCGCTCAGGAAACTTGTGCCATTCAGAGTCCCCCATTCTTCAAGTTCAACGACGCAGTCGGTGAAATGCTTGGAGTTCAGCTCTTGCTTGCACGTTCTAGCAGGTTGACGATCGAGTGCGAGTGAGTGTGCAGTCTCGTTTGAAATCCGACTGTTTCATCTGAAGTGAACCCTCGACAGATGGTGAAGCTGCGGACTACGGGAGGACTTGAGAGCGAAGACATTGATGAATGACTTGCTCAAGAAGTACAGGTCGAGATCTGGTTCGTACAGTTCATTCGGGCGCGCCAGCAGTTTGCTTTATCCGATCCCGAAATTGTGACCTGGAATGCGGTTAGTTCAATGTTCTTCACAGTGCCTATGTATGAGAATCCTTCACCGACATTCTTGGTTGTGTACCTTGCACAGATTCGAGAGCTGGTGTTTGATTGATTCCTTCTCTTCGTCGGGAAGCACTCAAAATCACGGGGACGGTCGAGACCGCGAAGATCGAATAGTCACAATCAGCACGAGCAGTTGCCCAGTCGGCAGTATGCGATTCAGAGATTCCCCATCGCTGGAAACGAGCGCTGGCCAGTAAAAATACGATTAAACTATTATACAGATCCGAGTTGTGTAAGATGCCTTTGGAATGCGTTGTCTATGCAGAAATCCGTGATGATAGCGTGAGGTAAGTCTAGTAGTCTAAGATCGAGATGGCACTGTTCCAAGGACAACAAAGATGTCAAATTATTCAAGATGTAAGTGAATGAACGTGAGTACACGGACGAGTGTGGGTGTGCCGGTATGCGGGTAGGCCGGCGATGCGTATTGGGGGAAACCAAAAGGGTGGAATTCTTTTAACCGGCCATTCCCATCTCAATGTTCTTGCCCTTGATGTTCTTCCACTCGATGGCCAAGCAGCCGATGATGGACAAAGCCGACATCGCCACACCGACGTAGTATGCAGAGTCAAGAGCCTGATCGAGACGTCAGAGGAAGATCAAAGCATGCCAGAAAGAGACAACGTACATGGGCATAAGCAAGCAGCACACCGGCAAGCTTGTCAGCGGGAACGCTCGACCGAAGAGAAGTAGCACCCGCAGCGAGAACGACGCTGGGGTCGAGGCCCGCGGCGTACTGCGCCAGTCCGCTCACGAGCTTGTTGGTGAAGACGTTCTGGCCCACAGAGATGAATAGTGCGCCACCGAGCGTCTGCGAGAACATGACGATGGCTGTGCCGGATGGGACGTCGACCATCTCCAGCACGGCCTGCGCAGCCAGCATGGGCTGCTGCATGCCGAGACCGAGACCGAAGCCGTAGATGAACTGGTAAGGAATCCACTTCGTGTGGCCCGTAGAGACGCCGAGGGTGGTGATCAGTCCCGCACCGACGCTGGCGATGATGGTAGATGCGATCATGAACGGTGCGTAGTATCCCAGTTGTGTGATCAGTCCACCGGCCAGAATGGAGGCAACGACGAGGGACAGGATCATGGGCAGGGTGGAGATGCCAGAGTTGACGGCCGAGACGTTGTGGATCGACTGGAAGTAGATCGGGAGCTGTTTACGGGTCAATCATGGAAGTCACAGCGGGAAACATTGCACGCACATAGAACGAGAAGATGAAGAACCCGGCGCCGACAGAGAACATGAACCACGCGCCACTCCAGATGCTGCGCTGCTTAAAGATGCGCAATGGGATGGTGGCTTGGTCGCCTTGGCGGAACTGGATGGCGATGAAAACCGAGATGAGGACGCCGAACACAACGAAGAGAGCGATGACACGGCCGTCCTTCCACGGGTACTTGGATCCACCCCATTGCAGAGCGAGAAGTAGGCAAACGATGGCGGGGATGAAGATGACAGTGCCCATCGGGTCGAACTGCATCAGCCTCTCCTTGAAGGTCATTTCTTTCTTGGCCTGGGCCTTACCCGGCATCTTGAAGAAGAAGGTGAGGAAGAGCAGGGTGAACGCGCCGGGAGGCAGATTCTGTGTACATCGATTAGCCCCGGTTATGTCAATACAAGGAAGTACGCACGATGAGGAAGCACCAACGCCAGCTGACTTTGTCGGTGAACACACCACCCATCAACGGCCCAGCGACACTGGCGATACCGAACGTCCCACCGATGATACCGGTGTACATCGGCCGCTTCGCAAGTGGGACCGTGTTAGCAATGATGATCATGGCGCCAGAGAAAATGCCGGCGGAGCCCAACCCGGCGATGGCACGACCGATGATGAGCGCATTAGAATTCGGTGCGGCACCACAGATGGCAGATCCTGCATGTGATACGTAAGATCGCCGCACAAGAGAGGAAGCGCAGAGACGGACTGACCGATCTCAAAAATGACGATAGCCGTAATGAACACCCACTTGACTGGCATGAACGTGTAGAACTTTCCGAAGAGCAATTGCGTAGCGGCAGTCGTCTGATAAGACGAATAAGTCAGATCAAGGAGAGAAAGAGAACTTGTGAACGAACGAGCAGATATCTAAAAACAACAAGAAGTCAATCTATAGAATGCACACGAAAGAGAATTGAGCACGTACGCAGAGCCATACCAACCCACATCGTCCAGTGATTTGAATTGGTCCGTGATCTTGGGAATAGCGGTCGCGATGATCGTGTTGTCCTAAAAAGAGCGGTAAGAACGCGTCCGCGTGCGAATTCAAGAACGCGCACCAAAGCGACCAAGAACACGCTCAAACACAATGCAATCGTCAGCAGCCCCAGCTTGAGCCCAGATGGATAGTCCACTACATCTTCCTCCGACCCTGGTGATTCCGTGACAGAGGTCTGCAAGGCCAACGTCTTCTCCGCCAACTCAGGCTTGTCCTTCTCCGTTGGTGGTGTCGACGCGGCGTGGTCATCGACGGTCAGCGTGTGCTCGCTGGCGTTTGAGGACATTATGGCGTTCGTAGAGGAGGAGGGGGGGGTATAAACGGGGGAGTTGTGGTATCGAGCAGAAACAGAGAACGCGTTTTTGTGCTCGGCCGGCGTACTGTGACTGCGAGCCGCAGAAGCTTACGTGGGGTGAGTGACCGATTCGGGCCGTCCGCGGATGCATATTTCAGGCGCATCTGGCGAGCGATTGGCAGGTGTCGGCTGCGCGGGCTCGAGCGACGCGTGGAGCAGCGGCCCGTGCCCTGGGGGACAACAGTTGTCAGGTACGTTGGTTCCTCAGGGCAGGGCTACGGCGAGAGGATTTGCCTGATTGGCCCAGCCAGGCCCGAAGCCCGAAAGACACGAGGCGCCGGCTGGAGGTGCGCTCATTACAAAAGACGTCGTCGTGACTCGTTCAGGCTGCGGCGAGGTTTGGAGCTTGGTGCTCCGAGGCCCTGAGTCGCAGCAGAGGTTACTGACTCGGGCGGGAGTTCAGGGACGGTGTCACGTGGGAATGGTCGTCCGCTGAGTCAACTCAATGACCCATTGAAGCTGGCTGTGCCAAAACTCCCAGCCCGCGGTTCCCCCGGCGTTCAGATTCACTGCCATGACTAAGGAGGAAGTCAGACAAGAGTCATATTCGGACACAGAATGAATGCCGGTCTTGCTTCCAGAGTGTCGATTTGTCAGGGAGCACTGTCAACAGGGTAGATTCCGACTGATGAGGGATTCGGAAGCAGAAGTCGACCGATTTCCGACTGCACAAATCAAACAGGCCCATCACGAAAGTGCTTAGATGTACACGGATTCCCAAACAAGAAGCGTTTGGTGCCGTAACTGGGACAAAAATAGATATCTTACAGCGAGCAATAGCCGACTTTGGACCATGGATTGAGAATGTTGCATAGTGTATGCTGTCGTTCTCACGTCTATTCATCATACGACGCAAAATCTGATAGGCCGTTTCCGAAAAATGTTCCTCTATCCAGCAAGGGTTCCTGCAGTGCAGCTTCCCCGGAAGTGCGCAGAGACACTCATTCCTAGTTGACATTTCCTCAGCGCGGGACTGGTGAGATCCGGCGTCACAAGGAGGTTGAGAAGCGCTCAACCAAATTTCTCCAGGTAGTACAGCTCAAATATTATACAAAATGCGAGATCAAAACAACTGCACCGTTTCGTCTGAGGCGCTCTAGACACCAGCTTCTTTCGACTCCTCTTCGAATTTCTTCACGCTGTCCTCGTCGCTAACGGAGGGTGTGTCGACTATCGTGGCCGGCCCAGCAGTGACATCCCAGGGCAGATCCTCGTCGTAGAATCCCTCTTTCTTCGCGAGATACTCGAACGGCTGTGCCCCGCTGGGCCGATCGCGGGGTGCAATGGGAACGGGGAAGAGCCGATTTAGCACGTAGTGGGTGGTGCCGGATGCCACGACGGACAGCAGCCAGCCGAGACTATTGCGTTTGCCCCATCAGCCGTGAGAAAGTACATGATGATCAGGAAACGGCGCTGACCTGTACAGATCCACCGAGGCAGCGTTGACGGAGCCCGGCGTGAAACCGGCTGCGATGCCAGAGATGGTAAGGCCGGTTCCGACGCACCATGCCTGGATACGAATTTCCAGCTCGGGCTATGAGAAGAGGAGGGGGGGAATACGCACTGCGATGGCGCGGAGGTTGAACCCGCCCCAGAACCAATACAAGGACCCGCGGCTGCCGTCATATAACGAGGGCCTGACAAGATTGTGAGCGTGATGCGGCGGAGAAATTCAACCTCACGCACACATGCACACTGGAGAAATCATCAAGTACTATCAGGGCATTCACGCAAAAAACACGCACTTTCCACGCCTCACGACATAGTAATCGACGAGCATCGGGCCCAAAATCGCACCCACTAGCACCGTATAGGAGCCGAGGAAGGTGATGAACTTGGCCGCGCTGGTGAGGAATTTCCACGGCACGATCGCAAAGCCCAGAATCCACACAACAATCTGGCCGCGCACGATGGTCAGGTGGCGTGGAAACGTGCCGGTCATGTCGGCGCCAAACGGGATCGATTTCGCAGACAGATTGGTGCCGATCGTGCCGAGACACATGGAGAACGCGACGAAGAAGCACCCAGTACGCGATTTGGCCGTCCAGTGCGCGTCAAGGACTGCGTTGAGCTGGTCCCTGTGGGGCTGTTTGGGATTTACAAGACGCGTATGACATGATCTAGCCCACCACATGTTCCAATATGCCTTGCCGTAGAGAACTTCCAGCGCACAGGCTGTAGACATGGCGAGGAAGAAGATCAGAGTCTGGCGAAATCAGAGGCGCTGACCCGAAGATAGCGAGGAGCTTACCTTGATAACAAGCATTGATAGTCCCTGCGGCCAACCGGCGTCTCGCGGGCGTCTCGCGTAACGCTGATGGACGACGTGTTCAACAAGATCTTCCGGCGTATCAGGATGAACGGCGCACCGCAATGTCAGGCTGATTCAAAATCATCGGACTAAGCGTTCCCATCACCGTGTTCATACCGCTCATGATGGCTGAGAAACTGGTCCGTGTCTTGTTCGGAAATGATTCGAATGCTCACCCCATCCCAATGCAGCTCCCTTTGCCGGTGCCGCCGTCACATTCGTATTGAATGTTCCCCAGTCCGAGCCTAAACTTCTCAACACGAAATACCAAACAAAATCGGAACTGCAACGCACCTGCCTGCGTTACGGCCCAGATAAAGAAGCCGAAAATGGCCGGGGGAATGATTAACGCTTTGAGAGGCCAGAGCCAGTGTATCTTGGAAGGATGGATCAGAATAAAAGGGCCTTGTGCGAGCCAGATCAGGAGGAAGGCAACGAGCCCGCGGGAGGTGATCTCGGCATTAGCCGGGAGATGATTCGGGATGTCGGTCCATTTGTGCCCGAATCTGTGCGGTTTAAAATCGGGAGCGAGGTTGGAGAGTCCGCATCCACGCACATGCATCTGAACGCCACATCCAGCAGCTCGCTCGCGAAATAGCTCTGCACGCCGAACCAGATGATGGCCACGCCCCCACGCAGGGCGACGAACACACGCGAGCCCCACATCCCAAACGAGCTGCGCAAGAGCGGTGGGTAGCCGACATGCAGCAGCGCGCCCGGGCGCGCGGTGACCACCATCGCGACGGCGGAGAGCATGGCGCCGAGCACGGCGCAGGCCATGCTTTGCCGGAACGTGAGGCCCACCGCAATCAGCGACGCGCCCGCAGCCCATTCCGCCTGGTTGAAGGAGGACGCCCACCAGAATGAGACGTAGGTGTGCGCTTTCCATCGCCGCTGGGGTACGTCATGCGCGAATCAGGAGAGCGAGGAGTTGAGCGCAGCGATATGCACGCACCAGTTCTGGTCGAGCGGGGACCAGATCTTTGTTGTACCATGTCGAGGTCCCGATATCGCTGCTGCACGTGTTTTGAGGCGACGGTAACATAGCGGGATACGCAAGTCATAAACGCACTCGTCGCCCGAGTTATCGACTCGCTTCACCACGTTCTTGAGGCTGATGAACCCCATGGCCAGTCGTTATCAAAGGCAGAAGGGAGGAAGCAGGGGTTGTGGGAAGGGCACACCAGCGGGCGGAAGTTTATCTTCGACCAAGCTACGATCTCTCACGCTTGTTATGAATACCGGCTGGGGTGCGGCGAAGTCCTACGCAAAGTCCCGATAACAACCAGTCATTTCATAAGCGCGCAGATTCGTCTGTTCCACTCCCGTCCAGGCGGCCGAGATGGTGCGAAAGCTAGCCACAGATGGGTCTAACAATCCACCCGCCCTCCTTCGATAGTTTCGAAGGAGTGTCATGGCCGGACCCGTGATCAGGGAGCAGATAAGCGCGCCTGTAATCGCTTCGTTCAAGTCTGTTCAAGCAGATATTGAGATTGGGATGAGAAGATGTGTAGAGATAAGCAAAGGCGGCCGTCTGCTGTGGCTTAGTCCTCTGAGGGGGCTCGCATTTCCCTTGTCAGTGCTGAGATCCATCCTGGGCAAAGAAAAACACATTCCACAACGCACATGAATACAGGACATGTTTCTATTTTCCCAATTTCTTCTCCTCCTCAGCCACGTGAGATTGGGTCAAATGGACCGCGCGATTGACGTCGAGGTCGTCAAGGTGGGAAATAGCATAGGCGTGACCGGTTTGGCGGAACGAGGCCTGCCGATGATCCTGGGAAATTGCCGACGAGTTCTGATGGATCCTGTCAGTCCAGAATACGGACTGTGTCAAGGCGTACACGGATGCCCTTCCGATCGTGTGTGACGGACGATTCTCGTGAATAGTGGAATGGATCCGTTGACCCCTCCACTGCGCCACAGCCCGTGGCCACCCATTCTTTCTCTTGGTTCTCCCGCGGTCTCGCGATGGACATTTAATTTATCCAGACACATACTCATCTGGGCGAAGCAGGTGTGATAAACAGTCAACCGCTTCATCATATCTGAGGAAGTGAGGGTGTGAGGATGCGCTGAGAGTATCACCGTTTCTTGAATGAAAACAAACCGACGAGTGGCCGATATGAGCCCTGAGGTACTTATGCAGGATTCAGTCGATTAATTCATATCTATGTAGAATGGGATGCGAATCTCTCCTCTCGTGTTGTCAGAATCTCGTCAACCTGACGATCTCGTGCACAGTATCCCCCCGAATTCTTTCCTCGCGCCACAGTTCCGCGATGCGGGTAGCGTTTTGTGTCAGGATTTCTCCTCTTGGTCCTTTGAGATCGTTGAATGTTTGCTGGAACTCAGTCTTTGCATCCTCGACTGCTCCTGTGATTTTGGGTGCTTCAGGACGTAGAGAAGGACCCAGTTGAGCACCAGCGCGAATCTGTACATTGTGAATGAGCATGCATTTCCGTGAAGGAGTTGTTGATGTTGGTGATTACCTGGAACAGTTCGATTCCGATGGGACGGGGGCCTGTCGAAAGCATCGCTGCATTAAGAGCTTGCTCCGCTCCCACTGGCCAGAAAATGAGCGGGGTGGCTTGACTCAGCCCCTCAGTTAACGAGCTACAAATGTCACACGAATCAGTGATATGCGTGTCGGTGATGATCATAAATCAAACCGACTTGTAGCCGCCGTGCGTTAAAAACCAGCCGATTGTGCCACTCTTCAAAATGGCTTTTTGATCGACCCAGTGAGCACATACAATTCCCCGGCCGCTGGCGTGAATACGATCGATGGTCTCTTTTGGCAAAGAAGCCATCGCTCCACCGAGTACAAATACGAAAGGGATCGTAACGTCGAGACTGAGCAGCACGTCGATCATCGCCTCGACCAGATGAGGTGTCATCAAGGGGAAGTACCAAGAACTGAGCGAATCTGAGGTGACAGTTTTCAGAATCCGAAAGGTCGCACGCACCCAAAAGAGATGTACAAGACGGATTTTGGCCCGTGTGTCTTGCGCGCATCATTCAAGTATGTTTTCAGTCTCTCATCGCTGGGACCAGAGCCTGCTGATGGCGCTTCCCATTCGTCATCGTGCATCTGAGGGCCGACGAGGAACACTTCCTGTCCGTGATTTTTGTAGTACTCGCGACAGAAGGGAGCTGTCACTGGCTCTAGAGGGATGCTACTGGGGCTGATGAAACCGTCTACCACCTCAGCCAGCTCCTGTGCAGCCTCCCAGACAAAATTGAACTGGCCCGATGACCCAGCGCCCTGCGCCGTGTGCTCATGATCATATATCTTCACCCCACCGGGCAGTTCGAGAACACGCCCGTCGAATTTGTCGCTGCCATTTGCGGCGCATGCGACCTGAGTGAGGAGACGTTTAAAGGGTCAAGAAACCGAAGGAATAAATTGTACGCACATCGTCAAGAACTTGCTCCACCGTTCTTCCGGGCTCACTGAAAGTGCCGCGGAGTGCCGCAGGAGCACTCCTGCGGTACTCCTGCGCACTCCTGCGGCACTCCAAATGCTCCACATCATTGATCTTGACAACGACGACGACGATCAACATGCTGTCCACGTCGGCTGAGACATTGATGGACGCGGGAATGATCCGCGCAGTGAGCGGCACTATTCTAGACGCTGTTGTCATCGGCGGCAGGGATGGAGATCTCACTCCTGCGGCACTCCAACACAATGTGCCGCAGACTCCACAGCACACTGCAGCACTCCTGCGGGACTTATGGCGGCACTCCTGCGGGACCTATGGCGGCACCCCAAACAAGACTGCGGCGCTCCAAAAGACTCTGCGGCACTCCAATGTGACGCATGTGACATCTCTGCGGCACTCCAAAGCACAGCCACATTCCTGCGGCACTCCAAATGAGTCGGCATTCTTCCGATTGCGCACACATGGACACCTTGTGTACTCTAGAGTAGATAGATAGAGTAATAATAATTTGTTTTGAAACTGCTGGCTTCGATAAAACTCTGTCTTCCGATGCCAGTTCGGATCGCACATTGAAAGACATGCATGGCTGTGAAGCTTACAGCCACGCATTTCCATTCGTGGCTGGACTCGCTCCGCCTTCATCTCCCCCCAGAGTTTGACGAGGCATATGTGCAACCACTGGCCAAGCTACTTGCACACAAAGATCTGGAGTCAGTGGAACTTCGGACAAGGACGGATCGCGTGGAAAGCATCGGCCAAGTACTCCTTGCGCTTCTATACATCCAACACAACCTCGGGGAGGCTTACGACCTCAGTGGTCATCTACTGACCGACTTCAAGCTGAATCGGGTATGCGTTGGGCGATTCAGTGACGAGAGCGTCCTCCGTGCCATGTTTCTTCAGTCCGAAGGCGATCCAGTCACAATTGAAGAATATCAACGACTGGAAGCGAAGTTCGTCATGGAGCACTCCATTTATGACGCCGATTTCCGTCCCCGAATCTGGGATAGAGTGGGAAATCCAGAGAAGCGTCCGCCTTCGATTTTTGTTATCCTCCCGGCCCCGAAGCGAAGCAGATCGATTCCCGACAATGAGGACGAAGATGAAACATTTATTCGGAAGCGCCTCAGACCACATCCACGCCCCCGCAAACGGTACAACCACTGAACTCGAGCTCATATTTCTGCTTGATCACTCAGCGGTCCGGACTCGGAGATGGAGCGAGGGGCGAGGGATCAAGAATTTAGTCCATTTTTAGGCTAGCTAGACCAGGATAAATGAAGGACTATGCTATAGAACGAGTTTCCGAACATATACTTCTGAATTAAAAAAATATCAGTCTTGGACGTCCACGACTGCCGTGAGAGTGACCCCATCATCGGCTAAAAATTGTTGGCGCATCACAGCGAGTAGCCGCAGTAACATTGTAATATTACATGCTTGACCCTCAAGTGCTAAAATGAACACTGTGGAACTCGCCTAGAGCCTATGCGGCACTCCATAAAGCTCTGCGGCGCATGACAACTATCCTGCGGCGCGTGACAAAAATCCTGCGGCGCGTGACAAAAATCCTGCGGCACTCCAGGCTCGAACCTGTGGCACTCCAAATGTTCTGCGGCCCTCCAGCGACACTCCGCGGCACTTTCATGTAGCCCCGTTCTTCCCTGTCGTCTGCTCTCGTCAGCGTATATCTCGTGGGCGATTTTGGCGTAGTTGAATTTGCTGCACTGGTCCAGGCAGGTCGTGATACCAGTGGAGCACCAGAGCAGGACCTTTCCTTCGGGTCCTATCAATGTCTTCGTTTCCTTGATGACAAATCCTCCGAAGAAATCCATCTATTTCGGGTGATGAGCCTCTCTCACCAAAGCCTTGAAAGCTTCAATACATGCAGGGTCTTGGGCCGGGGCCAGGTGGATCCCCTGCCGAGTGCCTTCGCAAGGATCTCCAGCCATCCAGCTGTGAGTTCCCCAAAACACTTTTCGAGGGTCGCCGCCGAAAGTTGGAGGCTGTTTCTGATGAGACAATTCGAGGCGAAAGCGAACTTGAGACCGACTTGGCATCTCCTACACCCTCAATCTTCAATCTAGTGGTATCATAGGAACATGTGTCCAGCTCGTCCAACATCCTGGCCACTACATCGTTCAGCATAGGGATCGAATTAAATGTTACAGAGGCCCAAACCAAAGTTGTTGTGCTGAACGATCGTCACGACCAGGTCCGGATCCGAGGCCAGCATTCGGGTCGTAAGATGGATGTAAGGCAGCGCATGGCCCCAAGCCGGAGCAAGGAGTGTTACGATGTGTCGAGAGGGCATGGCACGGTTTGAGAGTTTGGATTGACAACAAGGCCCGCAAGCCCCATCTTTTATAGTTGCAAGCAGAAGTCGGGATGAGTGATTCACGGTTAGTCACCTATACAGACGGGCCGTGGCTGCATATGGACACTCTTCGCTTCGCGCAACATCCGGCGGCTCCGAAAATTAATCCAGGATGGCGGTTTTGTAAATTCCGAGACGTTTGACTGAGAATCTCTTCGGGCCGTGGGGCGTAGAGAGTGCGACTGGCTGATTGTTCGAGGTGCTGAGATGAATATTGCGCCAAATTTGGAATCAGACACACTGCCCGAATCGTTTATCTGAAGAGCCCTACTAAAACGCACGATTCTTAGATTAGTGCTTTTAATCCAGTGAAGCTGCTATTGCACTGGCATGAGTCAGCTCAGTTTGCGAAACTAGAATCCGGCTGAGGAAGTTTGATCTCGCCATGTGGCCCAATGCTGATTAATTTATAAACCCCCGCAGAGGAAGCAATGAAGGTAAGAAATGACACTTCTTACGGGCAAATAATAAAACTTCTACGGAGAGTTGACAGTTGTTCGGAGAAATGACGAAAAGGTCAATTTACTGGTGACTTCTATTTCACCTGATTTGTCCTACTAACTCACACGACAAATTCGGATCCCATCCGCTGTCTTACGGACAGAAGTCCATGTAGAACAAGGATGGATCATTGGATTTCTGACAACTTTGGCGGCAGGACAAGCAAGACGAGAGATATCCTGTCCACAGCCCCGGCTGCGCTTCCATGGCCGTTTCTGCCTGTCCTGTCTCGAAACACGGAGGGGCCAATGGTACGCACAAGAAAAGTCCCCGGTGGCCGCGAACGATCCATCATGCGCATCTTGAATCGCAATTCTCGTTCCCACCAAGCGATCTTCACTCCTTCGCTTCGCTTCATCTTCTTCAAGAGTCAACGTAAGTGATGCGTTATCAATCTCAAAAGCAAGCGTTCGATAAAAAAGCGGGAGCGCACAGGGACGTTCACTGAAAGGATTCTATACAATCCACACATGGGACGCACGTATCTGACGAAAATACGATCGACGCCGGACAACCGAGCTCGCAGAGTGCTGGCTGCGGTCGAACGGCTGCGGTGTGTTCGTGCTATCACTCGATAAATAGTTGGAATAGAACTTCTAGCTGGGCGCATCGTTGATTCGGTAATAGTTTTGACTGAGGCATCAATCAATTGATCATGGATCCCATCACATCCAAGACCGCTTCTTGCACAACGTTTCACCGAGTAAGGTATGCCGCATGAGGATCCAGGGACCCTTAGTAAGCAGTGCGTGACGGTCACGTGACGTTCAAATTCACAGTCCGAAAAACGTAGCCCTTCTTTTCGGTGTCATTATGGACATGTATGCACCCAATGTGATCCAAAATGGGTGTCCGAAGGATAATTGAATTTCTTTATGGCTACTATGACTATAGAAGGGGATCTCAATGCCGGCAGCACCGCCACTTCCTAATTGGGACGTCACGTGAATGGTCAAATCTTCCGACCCAAAATTCAAAGATGCTCAGTTCAGTTGGAAATCACTTTCTACAATAAAAGAAAACTTTTGATGCAGAATTCTTGAACCTCACATCACGCTCTCCAGGAGGCAAAATAAAAAATTCTACTCACATAGCAGGTGTGCTAAAGGCCTCCAGAAACACCCCATGTGAGTACTTTAGCTATATTCCCTCCGTGGCCGTCGTCATCTTCCGTCGCTGTTTGTCACAGTGTGACGCTTACAAAGGGTCCCTGGATCCTAATGCGGCATACCTTATTTCTCATCAGGTCTACACAACAGTCGCATCGCATTTGCAGTGGCACCAATCCTCATCGCCCATGGCAAGTCCTTCGTAGGACATGACAGAATACAGTCACATTTCACTGGGATTTGGAGCACAGCATCGCACATTACGGCTTCACATCAGATAGCTCACGGTCTTCTCGTCAATCAATCGACCGTGGATCCCATCACAGACAACACCACTTCTCATACGCATCCACTGTCCTCACCAGTCAACCACAACAGTCGCATCGGATTTGGAGTGGCGCAGATCCTCGTCACTCAGTCTCTCTCCAGAAATGAATACAGTCACGTTTCGCCGGAGTGCGGAGCACAGCAAGGAACAGCACGGCTGCAGCATCAGCTGGCCCGCGATCTTCTCCCGGCCACGTTACTACTGTGCAGGCGCTCGATGGGCGTCTAAGTCTCTATATGAGCCTCGTCCCTGACGTGCCACTGGCTCCGACCTCACATTAACCTCTACTCGTGTCTGCCCGACCACTTCATCCACGTCCCCCATGCACGGATCCAAAACGCCCGAACCCGAGTCTGTCCCGGCGTCTAGTGAGGCGCACCTCGTCCTCCACCAGGGTCTCGGCGCACTGGATGACCACATCGACGCACTGCTCGCGCTTTGGGAGGAGCTGCGGCTCGTGACGTGCGAGGCGGCTGAAGCGGATCTGGTCTCGTTTGCACAGAGCGCTTGCTTCTTCGGCGTCGTGTTGCTGGAGAGGGATTGGCCGGTAGATGAGGATGCTGGGATAGAATACGAGAATGCTGTTAGCGAGGGGATGGAAGAGGGCTATGGACAGCTGGGTCGCAGATCCCCGGGGAACTTCGAAGCGAATTGGACTGAGAGTGGGGAAAGTCAGGGCAAGGGCGCAGACGCTCAGAACGAGGGTCTTCATTTCGGAAAGTTGTTTCCCGGAATGACTCTTCACCAGCGCTGACCGATAAGACAGTAGCGGCCACATCTCAATCGTCCAAACAGTCTGACCTGTCCCCGAAGCCCGACATCATCACAGTCTCTCTGAACGCAAAACCAGCCAAGCCATATTCCGCCATCGGCATCGTGTACTTGACTCTGACGCCTTTGGGCAGCTGCCCACCGAAGCAAGTAGGCGAGCTGAACCTCGGCATAATCATCGACCAGTCGCATCGGCGGAAAAGCTTCGCCAACCGCGTTCTCGAGGTGGTTCTGAATCAAGCATTCAACGACATTAGGTGTCACCGTGTGCAGGCGAACCTGCTCGGTGCCGAGCCGTGGGGATTGATGTTTTCGCTGCTCTTGAAACTGTGCGTCCCCCTCCTGATTCGCGAATCGTTCGTTCCTGAACTGTGTCCAGGGGTTTCGGGCACGAGGGGACGAAACGACGTGCGTTCTTCCACCCGGTCGTTACCGAGTGGCAGGATCTCACGACCATGGGCGTCCTTGCGACGGACTGGCTGAATCGGGGGCGGTACAAACCGGCTCCCACGACCCTCTGGGACGAGCTGTTCTTGCGGCACTCTCGAGAGCGCGAGGCGCTGCTCAAATGGGACGACTCCCACCAGCACCAGCGCAAGCGGAGTAATAGCACTGAGACGGTGCGCTACGTGGTGCCTTTGGTTCCAGAGAGCGAATGTTCCAGCACGTCTGATGCGGAGTGGGTAGATACGAGTCCCGACCGCTCAGACTTCGGGGAAAGGCGCTCGGTGGGGCTTGAGAGTGTACGATCAACCAGTCCGGCTGTCTCGGTGGCGTCGTCGTCTTGGTCTGCTTTCGATTATCCCTCGGACTCTCCTCTTCCATCGGATTGGGAAGTGGACCTGGCTGAGATGGGCACAACGAGAAGTGGTTGATGCACATTCGATTCGAGGCAAGGCCAGTCCAGTCCAGCCCAAGCCACCTGGTTGAATGGATCGTGTACTTTTGAGTGTATATCTACACGGAAAACAAGCAACGCACTTATTCTGTGACTGCGGACCTTATAGCTCCTGAGTGGCAGTGCAGGCACCTCAAATCCGAATGCCGAGTCTGCCGATCGAGCCCCACATTCTGTTTCTGCTTCTGCTACCATATCCGTCCCAACAACTCGCACGACGAACTCGGAGCCCGCCCATTATACCTTGATATCAATATCACTGGCCCATGTAGAATGAATGCGCATCGGCAACTCCGGCACAGGGGCGAGCAGGACGAGGATAATTTCCGCAGCAGTTTTGAATCCGCCGGCTTAGTTTGTATGTACTATTGTTTCCCATCGTAGGCCGCGCCTGCTTCGTCGAAAATGGGGGGAGAGACCTTGATTATCGACGGCGGCCGCGAGTCACTTATCTTGCGCATCCTCAACTGCCTTCTCGTTCCCACCAGTCGATGTTTGCTCTCATGTCGCGTCGGTTCGTGTTGGCTTCTCCATCTTTACTTGGACATCTTCTTTGAGACTAGTTGGTGCATCGGCTGACTATCTCGGGGATCATCGTACGCGCGCCCGGGACCCGCTATCTCGACCGCAGCCATCTCCACTGGATCGCAATAGTCCTCCTACATAACAGAATCGCTGCGATAGGCGTCACTGGTGAAGAGATGACGGAAATGCAAACGAAGTGGAGGCTCGGGATCGACGTGGGTGGTGCGTCACGAATCTCAAAAGCGAAATGTTGAATGTTGCATTGAGCGCTCGTAGGCACATTCACTGACGGTATTCTCTACAATCCTCATACGGGACGCACGTACCGCACAAAGATCCCATCGACCCCCGACAATCAGGCGCGTGGGGTACTGTCTGCAGTGGACCGTCTGCGGTGTGTCGGTGTTCCATCTGAGACGTCGATACGCCTGACGTCGCCGGCAGTGGGCTAGCTAAGGAGGAGGACGTGCAGGAGATCGAGGTTGATGCGCTGCACCACGGAACGACGGTGGCGACGAACGCGCTACTAGAAGGGACCGGTGCGCGGGTGGCGCTGGTGACGACAGAGGGGTTCCGGGACACGCTAGTTTTGAGACGCAGTCAGGTGCCCGGTGGGCTGGGTGCGTGGGTGGTGTATCCGAAGCAGCGTCCGGTTGTGAGCCTCGAGATGGTGCGTGGGCAACGCACTGAGACAGTGTCCAAGCGTTGATGGATCCAACAGACGATCGAATGCCCCGGACGTTTCGCCATCGACGGGAGCGAGGTCCGGCCATTCGACGCGGAGGTATTTCGGGAGCGGGTGCAAGGCCTGAAACAGCACAACCCCGAGGCGTTCACTGTCAGCCTGATCAACTCGTTCGCCAACGCCGCACATGAGCAGGCGGCGGCGGCAGTGCTGGCGGCGGAGTTCCCGCACGTGCCGATCGTGCTGTCGAGTAACGTGCTCCCAGAGCTGATGGAGTACGAACGCACCCTCACCGCCGTCGTCAGTGCCATGGTGCGCCCGCGCGTGTCAGCGTATTTGACGCAGCTAACCGCCGGGCTGCCCACCGCCGACATCCGCATCCTCCGATCCGACGGTGGCCTGACGAGCCCCGCCCTCGCCACCGAATTCAGTGCGAATCTGCTCTACTCCGGCCCGGCAGGGGGTGTTGCCGGCGTCGCGGCGCTCGTCGCGCGCAAATGCGGCTACGCGAATCTGCTGACGTTCGACATGGGCGGGACGTCGACGGACGTGTGTCTCATCCAGGACGGCACACCGGCGCTGCGCCGCGAGACGACGGTGGGCGATCTGACTGTGCGCGCGCCGTCGGTGGATGTGCGCACCGTCGGCGCAGGCGGGGGGAGCGTCGCGCATGTGCCCGACGTGACACGGGCACTGAGGGTCGGGCCGGAAAGTGCCGGGGCGGTACCTGGGCCCGCGGCGTACGGGCAGGGTGGGGCAAAGCCCACCGTCACTGAGTGTGTCTTCTGCATCTGATCCAATCCAATCTATTCTGATTCAATCAAGCGCGAATCTGCTGCTAGGCTTTCTCCCCCCGACCCTTCTCTCCAACACCTTCCCGCTGTCCACTGCGGCTGCACATGCTGCGCTGGCCCCCCTCAGTACCGCACTATCGCTATCGCTGCTCGACACAGCCGCAGGGATCATCGCGCTCGCTAACGAGACGATGTTCGGTGCCCTGAAGAGCGTGTCGCTCGAACGCGGCCTCGATCCGCGAGCGTTTAGTCTTGTTGCATTCGGCGGGGCCGGCCCGACACACGTGTGCGCCCTCGCCCAGCTGCTCGGGAGCTACCCCGCTATCGTCCCGCCCAGCCCCGGTGTGCTGTGTGCCTTCGGCGACGCGGTGGTCGGCCTGCGGCACGAAGTGGGTCGGACGTGCAATGGGATGACCGAGGCCAGGGATGTGATTGATGTATGTAGGCATCTGGCGCGCGAGGCGGCGGCAGTGCTTGAGAAACAGGGAGTAGCACAGGAAC